>CAWUFW010008757.1:0-600000 GCA_963921515.1 Calotriton arnoldi
ACCGGTGCCAGGTCACCGCGTCCGTCCCCTGTGGGTCTCCTACAACTACCTGGGGTGGTTCTTGGGGGTCCCTCGATTCTAGATGCCCTAGACCTAGGTCTAGCGAACTAAGATTGTGATATTCGATTGTGCTAAACTTATTTTGATAACATTTGACTTGTACATATGTTCCTGACTTCTAATCTCATAAAGAGATTAGTAGAGAGTTGTTTATTAATAAATACATATATATTTGATATATATACCTGTGTGGTGTCTTTTCATTTGGTGATTCAAGAGATTGTGTGGTAAAACAAGCTGCTTTACATTCCTTCAAGACTTAGCCTGAAGGCTGCTCTCCACAGCTACCACTAGGATAGCTTTCTATAAAGGTTGTCTTAAACCTATCTACCATAAGAGTCGAATTGTTCTGGTGAAAGGTGTCCACTTTAATTAGTGAACAGCATATACCAGGCCAACTTCTCACACCAGGGGTGCAGAAAGAAGCAAGACAGGTGCAGAAAGAAGCATGAAAAGTGCAGAATGAAGCAACAGGGATGCAGAAAGAGGCAAGAGAGGTGCACAAAGAGGCGAGAGAGTTACAGAAAGAGGCAAGTGAAGTGCAGAAGTAGGCAAGAGAACTGCAGAAAGAGGCAATAGAGGTGCAGAAAGAGGCAAGTGAGATGCAAAAACAGGCAGGAAAGGTACAGAAAGAGGGAAGACGAGTGCAGAAAGAGACAAAAGGGATGCAGAAAGAAGCAAATGAGGTGCAGAAAGAGGCAACAGATGTGCAGAAAGAGGGAAGAGAGGTGCAGAAAAAGGCAAGAAAAGTGCAGAAACAGGCAAAAGAGGTACATTAAGAGACACCAGGGGTGCAGAAAGAAGCAAGACAGGTGCAGAAAGAAGCATGGAAAGTGCAGAATGAAACAACATGGGTGCAGAAAGAGGCAAGAGAAGTGTAGAAAGGAGCAAGTGAGGTGCAGAAAGAGCCAACCAAGGTGCAAAAAGAGGCAAGAGAGGTGCAGAAACAGGCAAGACAAGTGCACAAAGAGGCAAGAGAATTGCTGAAAGAAGCAACAGAGGTGTAGAAAGAAGCAAGAAAAGTGCAGAAAGAGGCAAGTGAGATGCAAAAACAGGCAGGAAAGGTACGGAAAGAGGGAAGGCGAGTGCAGAAAGTGACAACAGGGGTGCAGAAAGAAGCAATGAGGTGCAGAAAGAGGCAACAGACGTGCAGAAAGAGGAAAGAGAGGTGCAGAAAAAGGCAAGAAAATTGCAGAAAGAGGCAAAAGAGGTATCTAAAGAGACAACAGGGGTGCAGAAAGAAGCAAGACAGGTGCAGAAAGAAGCATGGAAAGTGCAGAATGAAGCAACAGGGATGCACAATTAGGCAAGAGAGGTGCACAAAGAGGCGAGAGAGTTAAAAAAAGAGGCAAGTGAAGTGCAGAAGGAGGCAAGTGAAGTGCAGAAGGAGGCAATAGAGGTGCAGAAAGAGGCAAGTGAGATGCAAAAACAGGCAGGAAAGGTACAGAAAGAGGGAAGACGAGTGCAGAAAGAGACAACAGGGGTGCAGAAAGAAGCAAATGAGGTGCAGAAAGCGGCAACAGACGTCCAGAAAGCTGGAAGAGAACTGCAGAAAAAGGTAAGAAAAGTGCAGAAAGAGGAAAAAGAGGTACATAAAGAGACAACAGAGGTGCAGAAAGAAGCAAGACAGGTGCAGAAAGAAGAATGGAAAGTGCAGAATGAAGCAACAGGGGTGCAGAAAGAAGCAATGAGGTGCAGAAAGAGGCAACAGACGTGCAGAAAGAGGAAAGAGAGGTGCAGAAAAAGGCAAGAAAATTGCAGAAAGAGGCAAAAGAGGTATCTAAAGAGACAACAGGGGTGCAGAAAGAAGCAAGACAGGTGCAGAAAGAAGCATGGAAAGTACAGAATGAAGCAACAGGGATGCACAAAGAGGCAAGAGAGGTGCACAAAGAGGCGAGAGAGTTAAAGAAAGAGGCAAGTGAAGTGCAGAAGGAGGCAAGAGAACTGCAGAAAGAGGCAATAGAGGTGCAGAAAGAGGCAAGTGAGATGCAAAAACAGGCAGGAAAGGTACAGAAAGAGGGAAGACGAGTGCAGAAAGAGACAACAGGGGTGCAGAAAGAAGCAAATGAGGTGCAGAAAGAGGCATCAGACGTGCAGAAAGATGGAAGACAGGTGCAGAAAGAAGAATGGAAAGTGCAGAATGAAGCAACAGGGATGCAGAAAGAGCCAACAGAGGTGCAAAAAGAGGCAAGCGAGGTGCAGAAACAGGCAAGACAAGTGCACAAAGAGGCAAGAGAATTGCTGAGAGAAGCAACAGAGGTGTAGAAGGAAGCAAGAAAAGTGCAGAAAGAAGCAAGTGAGATGCAAAAACAGGCAGGAAAGGTACAGAAAGAGGGAAGACGAGTGCAGAAAGAGACAACTGGGGTGCAGAAAGAAGCAAATGAGGCGCAGAAAGAGGCAACAGACGTGCAGAAAGATGGAAGAGAACTGCAGAAAAAGGCAAGAAAAGTGCAGAAAGAGGCAAAAGAGGTACATAAAGAGACAACAGGGGTGCAGAAAGAAGCAAGACAGGTGCAGAAAGAAGCATGGAAAGTGCAGAATGAAGCAACAGGGATGCAGAAAGAGGCAAGAGAGGTGCACAAAGAGGCGAGAGAGTTACAGAAACAGGCAAGTGAATTGCTGAAAGAAGCAACAGAAGTGTAGAAAGAGGCAATAGAGGTGCAGAAAGAGGCAACTGAGATGCAAAAACAGGCAGGAAAGGTACAGAAAGAGGGAAGACGAGTGCAGAGAGAGACAACGGGTGCAGAAAGAAGCAAATGAGGTGCAGAAAGAGGCAACAGACGTGCAGAAAGAGGGAAGAGAGGTGCAGAAAAAGGCAAGAAATGTACAGTAAGAGGCAAAAGAGGTACATAAAGAGACAACAGAGGTGCAGAAAGAAGCAAGACATGTGCAGAAAGAAGCATGGAAAGTGCAGAATGAAGCAACAGGGATGCAGAAAGAGCCAACAGAGGTGCAAAAAGAGGCAAGAGAGGTGCAGAAACAGGCAAGACAAGTGCACAAAGAGGCAAGAGAATTGCTGAGAGAAGCAACAGAGGTGTAGAAGGAAGCAAGAAAAGTGCAGAAAGAGGCAAGTGAGATGCAAAAACAGGCAGGAAAGGTACAGAAAGAGGGAAGACGAGTGCAGAAAGAGACAACTGTGGTGCAGAAAGAAGCAAATGAGGTGCAGAAAGAGGCAACAGACGTGCAGAAAGATGGAAGAGAACTGCAGAAAAAGGCAAGAAAAGTGCAGAAAGAGGCAAAAGAGGTACATAAAGAGACAACAGGGGTGCAGAAAGAAGCAAGACAGGTGCAGAAAGAAGCATGGAAAGTGCAGAATGAAGCAACAGGGATGCAGAAAGAGGCAAGAGAGGTGCACAAAGAGGCGAGAGAGTTACAGAAACAGACAAGTGAATTGCTGAAAGAAGCAACAGAAGTGTAGAAAGAGGCAATAGAGGTGCAGAAAGAGGCAACTGAGATGCAAAAACAGGCAGGAAAGGTATAGAAAGAGGGAAGACGAGTGCAGAAAGAGACAACAGGGGTGCAGAAAGAAGCAAATGAGGTACAGAAAGAGGCAACAGACGTGCAGAAAGAGGGAAGAGAGGTGCAGAAAATGGCAAGAAAAGTGCAGAAACAGGCAAAAGAGGTACATTAAGAGACAACAGGGGTGCAGAAAGAAGCATGGAAAGTGCAGAATGAAGCAACGGGTGCAGAAAGAGGCAAGAGAGGTGCACAAAGAGGCGAGAGAGTTACAGAAAGAGGCAAGTGACATGCAGAAGGAGGCAAGAGAACTGCAGAAAGAGGCAATAGAGGTGCAGAAAGAGGCAAGTGAGATGCAAAAACAGGCAGGAAAGATACAGAAAGAGGGAAGACGAGTGCAGAGAGAGACAACGGGTGCAGAAAGAAGCAAATGAGGTGCAGAAAGAGGCAACAGACGTGCAGAAAGAGGGAAGAGAGGTGCAGAAAAAGGCAAGAAAAGTACTGTAAGAGGCAAAAGAGGTACATAAAGAGACACCAGGGGTGCAGAAAGAAGCAAGACAGGTGCAGAAAGAAACATGGAAAGTGCAGAATGAAGCAACAGGGGTGCAGAAAGAGGCAAGAGAAGTGTAGAAAGGAGCAAGTGAGGTGCAGAAAGAGGCAATAGAGGTGCAGAAAGAGGCAAGTGAGATGCAAAAACAGGCAGGAAAGGTACAGAAAGAGGGAAGACGAGTGCAGAAAGAGACAACAGGGGTGCAGAAAGAAGCAAATGAGGTGCAGAAAGAGGCAACAGACGTACAGAAAGATGGAAGAGAACTGCAGAAAAAGGCAAGAAAAGTGCAGAAAGAGGCAAAAGAGGTACATAAAGAGACAACAGAGATGCAGAAAGAAGCAAGACAGGTGCAGAAAGAAGCATGGAAAGTGCAGAATGAAGCAACAGGGATGCAGAAAGAGCCAACAGAGGTGCAAAAAGAGGCAAGAGAGGTGCAGAAACAGGCAAGACAAGTGCACAAAGAGGCAAGATAATTGCTGAGAGAAGCAACAGAGGTGTAGAAGGAAGCAAGAAAAGTGCAGAAAGAGGCAAGTGAGATGCAAAAACAGGCAGGAAAGGTACAGAAAGAGGGAAGACGAGTGCAGAAAGAGACAACTGTGGTGCAGAAAGAAGAGAATGAGGTGCAGAAAGAGGCAACAGACGTGCAGAAAGATGGAAGAGAACTGCAGAAGAAGGCAAGAAAAGTGCAGAAAGAGGCAAAAGAGGTACATAAAGAGACAACAGGGGTGCAGAAAGAAGCAAGACAGGTGCAGAAAGAAGCATGGAAAGTGCAGAATGAAGCAACAGGGATGCAGAAAGAGGCAAGAGAGGTGCACAAAGAGGAGAGAGAGTTACAGAAACAGGCAAGTGAATTGCTGAAAGAAGCAACAGAAGTGTAGAAAGAGGCAATAGAGGTGCAGAAAGAGGCAAGTGAGATGCAAAAACAGGCAGGAAAGGTACAGAAAGAGGGAAAACGAGTGCAGAAAGAGACAACAGGGGTGCAGAAAGAAGCAAATGAGGTACAGAAAGAGGCAACAGACGTGCAGAAAGAGGGAAGAGAGGTGCAGAAAAAGGCAAGAAAAGTGCAGAAACAGGCAAAAGAGGTACATTAAGAGACAACAAGGGTGCAGAAAGAAGCAAAACAGGTGCAGAAAGAAGCATGGAAAGTGCAGAATGAAGCAACGGGTGCAGAAAGAGGCAAGAGAGGTGCACAAAGAGGCGAGAGAGTTACAGAAAGAGGCAAGTGACATGCAGAAGGAGGCAAGAGAACTGCAGAAAGAGGCAATAGAGGTGCAGAAAGAGGCAAGTGAGATATAAAAACAGGCAGGAAAGGTACAGAAAGAGGGAAGACGAGTGCAGAAAGAGACAACAAGGGTGCAGAAAGAAGCAAATGAGGTGCAGAAAGAGGCAACAGACGTGCAGAAAGGGAAGAAAACTGCAGAAAAAGGCAAGAAAATTGCAGAAAGAGGCAAAAGAGGTATCTAAAGAGACAACAGGGGTGCAGAAAGAAGCAAGACAGGTGCAGAAAGAAGCATGGAAAGTGCAGAATGAAGCAACAGGGATGCACAATTAGGCAAGAGAGGTGCACAAAGAGGCGAGAGAGTTAAAAAAGAGGCAAGTGAAGTGCAGAAGGAGGCAAGTGAAGTGCAGAAGGAGGCAATAGAGGTGCAGAAAGAGGCAAGTGAGATGCAAAAACAGGCAGGAAAGGTACAGAAAGAGGGAAGACTAGTTCAGAAAGAGACAACAGGGGTGCAGAAAGAAGCAAATGAGGTGCAGAAAGCGGCAACAGACGTCCAGAAAGCTGGAAGAGAACTGCAGAAAAAGGTAAGAAAAGTGCAGAAAGAGGAAAAAGAGGTACATAAAGAGACAACAGAGGTGCAGAAAGAAGCAAGACAGGTGCAGAAAGAAGAATGGAAAGTGCAGAATGAAGCAACAGGGGTGCAGAAAGAAGCAATGAGGTGCAGAAAGAGGCAACAGACGTGCAGAAAGAGGAAAGAGAGGTGCAGAAAAAGGCAAGAAAATTGCAGAAAGAGGCAAAAGAGGTATCTAAAGAGACAACAGGGGTGCAGAAAGAAGCAAGACAGGTGCAGAAAGAAGCATGGAAAGTACAGAATGAAGCAACAGGGATGCACAAAGAGGCAAGAGAGGTGCACAAAGAGGCGAGAGAGTTAAAGAAAGAGGCAAGTGAAGTGCAGAAGGAGGCAAGAGAACTGCAGAAAGAGGCAATAGAGGTGCAGAAAGAGGCAAGTGAGATGCAAAAACAGGCAGGAAAGGTACAGAAAGAGGGAAGACGAGTGCAGAAAGAGACAACAGGGGTGCAGAAAGAAGCAAATGAGGTGCAGAAAGAGGCATCAGACGTGCAGAAAGATGGAAGACAGGTGCAGAAAGAAGAATGGAAAGTGCAGAATGAAGCAACAGGGATGCAGAAAGAGCCAACAGAGGTGCAAAAAGAGGCAAGCGAGGTGCAGAAACAGGCAAGACAAGTGCACAAAGAGGCAAGAGAATTGCTGAGAGAAGCAACAGAGGTGTAGAAGGAAGCAAGAAAAGTGCAGAAAGAGGCAAGTGAGATGCAAAAACAGGCAGGAAAGGTACAGAAAGAGGGAAGACGAGTGCAGAAAGAGACAACTGGGGTGCAGAAAGAAGCAAATGAGGCGCAGAAAGAGGCAACAGACGTGCAGAAAGATGGAAGAGAACTGCAGAAAAAGGCAAGAAAAGTGCAGAAAGAGGCAAAAGAGGTACATAAAGAGACAACAGGGGTGCAGAAAGAAGCAAGACAGGTGCAGAAAGAAGCATGGAAAGTGCAGAATGAAGCAACAGGGATGCAGAAAGAGGCAAGAGAGGTGCACAAAGAGGCGAGAGAGTTACAGAAACAGGCAAGTGAATTGCTGAAAGAAGCAACAGAAGTGTAGAAAGAGGCAATAGAGGTGCAGAAAGAGGCAACTGAGATGCAAAAACAGGCAGGAAAGGTACAGAAAGAGGGAAGACGAGTGCAGAGAGAGACAACGGGTGCAGAAAGAAGCAAATGAGGTGCAGAAAGAGGCAACAGACGTGCAGAAAGAGGGAAGAGAGGTGCAGAAAAAGGCAAGAAATGTACAGTAAGAGGCAAAAGAGGTACATAAAGAGACAACAGAGGTGCAGAAAGAAGCAAGACATGTGCAGAAAGAAGCATGGAAAGTGCAGAATGAAGCAACAGGGATGCAGAAAGAGCCAACAGAGGTGCAAAAAGAGGCAAGAGAGGTGCAGAAACAGGCAAGACAAGTGCACAAAGAGGCAAGAGAATTGCTGAGAGAAGCAACAGAGGTGTAGAAGGAAGCAAGAAAAGTGCAGAAAGAGGCAAGTGAGATGCAAAAACAGGCAGGAAAGGTACAGAAAGAGGGAAGACGAGTGCAGAAAGAGACAACTGTGGTGCAGAAAGAAGCAAATGAGGTGCAGAAAGAGGCAACAGACGTGCAGAAAGATGGAAGAGAACTGCAGAAAAAGGCAAGAAAAGTGCAGAAAGAGGCAAAAGAGGTACATAAAGAGACAACAGGGGTGCAGAAAGAAGCAAGACAGGTGCAGAAAGAAGCATGGAAAGTGCAGAATGAAGCAACAGGGATGCAGAAAGAGGCAAGAGAGGTGCACAAAGAGGCGAGAGAGTTACAGAAACAGACAAGTGAATTGCTGAAAGAAGCAACAGAAGTGTAGAAAGAGGCAATAGAGGTGCAGAAAGAGGCAACTGAGATGCAAAAACAGGCAGGAAAGGTATAGAAAGAGGGAAGACGAGTGCAGAAAGAGACAACAGGGGTGCAGAAAGAAGCAAATGAGGTACAGAAAGAGGCAACAGACGTGCAGAAAGAGGGAAGAGAGGTGCAGAAAATGGCAAGAAAAGTGCAGAAACAGGCAAAAGAGGTACATTAAGAGACAACAGGGGTGCAGAAAGAAGCATGGAAAGTGCAGAATGAAGCAACGGGTGCAGAAAGAGGCAAGAGAGGTGCACAAAGAGGCGAGAGAGTTACAGAAAGAGGCAAGTGACATGCAGAAGGAGGCAAGAGAACTGCAGAAAGAGGCAATAGAGGTGCAGAAAGAGGCAAGTGAGATGCAAAAACAGGCAGGAAAGATACAGAAAGAGGGAAGACGAGTGCAGAGAGAGACAACGGGTGCAGAAAGAAGCAAATGAGGTGCAGAAAGAGGCAACAGACGTGCAGAAAGAGGGAAGAGAGGTGCAGAAAAAGGCAAGAAAAGTACTGTAAGAGGCAAAAGAGGTACATAAAGAGACACCAGGGGTGCAGAAAGAAGCAAGACAGGTGCAGAAAGAAACATGGAAAGTGCAGAATGAAGCAACAGGGGTGCAGAAAGAGGCAAGAGAAGTGTAGAAAGGAGCAAGTGAGGTGCAGAAAGAGGCAATAGAGGTGCAGAAAGAGGCAAGTGAGATGCAAAAACAGGCAGGAAAGGTACAGAAAGAGGGAAGACGAGTGCAGAAAGAGACAACAGGGGTGCAGAAAGAAGCAAATGAGGTGCAGAAAGAGGCAACAGACGTACAGAAAGATGGAAGAGAACTGCAGAAAAAGGCAAGAAAAGTGCAGAAAGAGGCAAAAGAGGTACATAAAGAGACAACAGAGATGCAGAAAGAAGCAAGACAGGTGCAGAAAGAAGCATGGAAAGTGCAGAATGAAGCAACAGGGATGCAGAAAGAGCCAACAGAGGTGCAAAAAGAGGCAAGAGAGGTGCAGAAACAGGCAAGACAAGTGCACAAAGAGGCAAGATAATTGCTGAGAGAAGCAACAGAGGTGTAGAAGGAAGCAAGAAAAGTGCAGAAAGAGGCAAGTGAGATGCAAAAACAGGCAGGAAAGGTACAGAAAGAGGGAAGACGAGTGCAGAAAGAGACAACTGTGGTGCAGAAAGAAGCGAATGAGGTGCAGAAAGAGGCAACAGACGTGCAGAAAGATGGAAGAGAACTGCAGAAGAAGGCAAGAAAAGTGCAGAAAGAGGCAAAAGAGGTACATAAAGAGACAACAGGGGTGCAGAAAGAAGCAAGACAGGTGCAGAAAGAAGCATGGAAAGTGCAGAATGAAGCAACAGGGATGCAGAAAGAGGCAAGAGAGGTGCACAAAGAGGAGAGAGAGTTACAGAAACAGGCAAGTGAATTGCTGAAAGAAGCAACAGAAGTGTAGAAAGAGGCAATAGAGGTGCAGAAAGAGGCAAGTGAGATGCAAAAACAGGCAGGAAAGGTACAGAAAGAGGGAAAACGAGTGCAGAAAGAGACAACAGGGGTGCAGAAAGAAGCAAATGAGGTACAGAAAGAGGCAACAGACGTGCAGAAAGAGGGAAGAGAGGTGCAGAAAAAGGCAAGAAAAGTGCAGAAACAGGCAAAAGAGGTACATTAAGAGACAACAAGGGTGCAGAAAGAAGCAAAACAGGTGCAGAAAGAAGCATGGAAAGTGCAGAATGAAGCAACGAGTGCAGAAAGAGGCAAGAGAGGTGCACAAAGAGGCGAGAGAGTTACAGAAAGAGGCAAGTGACATGCAGAAGGAGGCAAGAGAACTGCAGAAAGAGGCAATAGAGGTGCAGAAAGAGGCAAGTGAGATATAAAAACAGGCAGGAAAGGTACAGAAAGAGGGAAGACGAGTGCAGAAAGAGACAACAAGGGTGCAGAAAGAAGCAAATGAGGTGCAGAAAGAGGCAACAGACGTGCAGAAAGGGAAGAAAACTGCAGAAAAAGGCAAGAAAAGTGCAGAAAGAGACAAAAGAGGTTCATAAAGAGACAACAGGGGTGCAGAAAGAAGCAAGACAGGTGCAGAAAGAAGCATGGAAAGTGCAGAATGAAGCAACAGGGGTGCAGAAAGAGCAAGAGAAGTGCAGAAACAGGCAAGAGAAGTGCACAAAGAGGCAAGAGAATTGCTGAAAGAAGCAACAGAGGTGTAGAAAGAAGCAAGAAAAGTGCAGAAAGAGGCAAGTGAGATGCAAAAACATGCAGGAAAGGTACAGAAAGAGGGAAGAGGAGTGCAGAAAGAGACAACAGGGGTGCAGAAAGAAGCAAATGAGGTGCAGAAAGAGGCAACAGACGTGCAGAAAGATGGAAGAGAACTGCAGAAAATGGCAAGAAAAGTGCAGAAAGAGGCAAAAGAGGTACATAAAGAGACAACAGGTGTAGGAGAGTAGGATCTGCCTCTTATGTTGCCCCCACTTTTTTTCTGATGTTTACACTGGTTTCTGGCTATAGTCTGGCTGGGTCCCTGCTAATCAGGGCCCCAGCCTCTCTGTTCTCTCTAAACGACTTGGAGTGCACTCTAGGTGCACTAGTGATTGGATACTGTGGTGCCTTATGAGTCCCTAGTATATGGTACCTTAGGTACCAAGGGCATAGGTACTTCACAGGCCTACCAGGGGCTGCAGCATGTATTATGCCACCCCTGGGAAGCAGACTAAATCTGACACCACAGGCCTGCTACTGCAGCCTGGGTGAGGAAGTGCTAGCACCCCTCACTGAGATATAGGTTCCCTATATCTCTCCTGCACACACATATAAACCTATCAGTCACCCCTAAGGCAGGCCCTATCAATCCTGAGGGCAGGGTGCTTGGCTTCTATGTGAGGGGGTGCCTCTGCCTGAGCAGGGCCCCTCTGCAGCTCTCAGAGTCCATTCTCTGGTGCTGTTTGTGGATGCGGTTAAACCATATACTTTTAAGTGCATTATATCCTCGCGGTAAAATGCTAACTTTGGAATGGCTGCATCGAAACATGTCGTGTTTGGTGTCAAACACCTTGGAATACTACCCCCCGCCAGTCCTGGCGGCGGGGGTAGCATTCCACCCTTCTAGAGGGATAGACATGTACCTACTGTGGAAACGCGGTAGAATCCTGCAGAGCCCTGGCATCACAAAATGGATGCCACCAGTCACAGACACTGGGCTGCCCTCCTGCTGATGACCAACACTCGCAGTGGAGGAAGCCCAACAATAGATATCCTGTCCCAAGGGGGTGTGACCACCTCCCAGACAGGGTTTAGTGTATTGGGGCTGGGTGGGTGCACTCTTAGAGTGCTTTGAAGTCCTGCACTGGGGGAGCAGAAGGCTCCTCTGTGCATATGCCAGTTCAAACCGGCTCAGGGGCTACCTGTCCCTGCTCTGGCGCGAAACTTGTCAAAGGGAAGTGGGTGTAGCCACCCACTCCCCTGACCCTCCCATAGGTAGGGTCATAGAGCTAGTCCCTCCCTTTCTTTTAGTATAAGAGGGGGAACCTGTGCATTGCACCCTAGATTTCCCTGGACGACGCTCTACAAGAAGAATCCCGGACCTTCGACGTTCCACTACCTTTGGAAGACTGAAGAATCTCCTTGGAGTCAAGGAGTGACTCCCTGCTTGGCAGGCACCAAAAACTACAAACGACGGTTGCAAACTACGCCGCTCCCGCCGGAGTCCGAAGTCCCTGCAGCCCAAGAAGTAGATTTCCTGACTTTTCAAAGGCCATCGTGAGTCCCCAGCGAAGCTGAGGCCAGTGGACCCCAAGAGTAACGAGGAACCGCGACCCCTGGGTACCGTGCACCATTGTCGAGTGCAACCCCTTCACAACGTTCCACGAACTTGTACTTTGGACCACGTATGCTCCCCGCCTCCAGCAGGAATCCCTCCTAAGATCAGAGGCCTACCACATCCCGAGTGACCGTGGGCCCCTGTGAGTGAATCCTCCCAAGGCGTCTTTGCAATCCCTTGCCAGCCGGCTTGTGGGTCCCCAGAAGACTTTCTAAAGAAACCAAAGGGCTCCCCTGGTTGCTTCAGGCCTGCCCTGACTTACCCTCGCTGGGTGAGTCCCCCAGACCTTGCTGGTCTGTGCCATTGCCTCTTCACACTTTCCTCGAGACTTGCTGTTACCAAGGCTTGTTGGCTCCGATCGAGTTGCCGACACCGCAGTAAGCTGCAGACATCGTGGGACACGCAGAATCCAGCCCCTGGTCATCGTCGACGCCTCCTGGACCTCGTGGCTGAAGAGTCAAGGCAACCGCAGACGACCTGAATCTTGCAACGACGGTGGGCATCCATCTTTCTTGCCCCGAGTCACTGCCAAGTGACTTTGAACACTGTCCCCTCTGCTTTCAGGTCTTCCATCCTCTGAATCCAGGCTTGGATTCCTCCGGACACTTCTCCTGTCGCCGCAAGCAGCAAGTCTTCACTGGCTCCCATTGAAAACGACGCTGCGACCCGACACCAAAGAACACCTATGCACCCGGCTCCCCTGGGTGAGGTAACTTCAGCACTACGGTGCTCCTGTGGGTGTGGGCCCTAGAACTACTTACTCTGTAAGTGACTTGCTTGTAGCATCCCTAGAAGTGTCCTAAAACTCTAACTTTCTAAGTGCGACAATTGCGCTGACTCATACAGGGTTCGCGTCTGTGTTAGACACACCGCGTCCATCTCCTTTGTAACACTATCTAAAACTGTATCCTTCGACTCGTACTGAGCCCGATCGGTGTTCGCCTCGAACACACAAAGGGCCTGTAACTCTGAGATCTCCACTGCACTGACTCGCACCAGGTTCGCGTCTGTGTTAGACACAGCGCGTCCATCTCCCTTGCAACTCCATCTGTGACCGCGTCCTTTGACTCGTACAAGGACCGATCGGTGTGTTCGCCTCGAACACGCAAGGGACCTTTAACATTGAAATCTCAATCGCGTCTGAGCGCAGAGACTCGCACAAGACTCGCACCGGTGCCAGGTCACCGCGTCCGTCCCCTGTGGGTCTCCTACAACTACCTGGGGTGGTTCTTGGGGGTCCCTCGATTCTAGATGCCCTAGACCTAGGTCTAGCGAACTAAGATTGTGATATTCGATTGTGCTAAACTTATTTTGATAACATTTGACTTGTACATATGTTCCTGACTTCTAATCTCATAAAGAGATTAGTAGAGAGTTGTTTATTAATAAATACATATATATTTGATATATATACCTGTGTGGTGTCTTTTCATTTGGTGATTCAAGAGATTGTGTGGTAAAACAAGCTGCTTTACATTCCTTCAAGACTTAGCCTGAAGGCTGCTCTCCACAGCTACCACTAGGATAGCTTTCTATAAAGGTTGTCTTAAACCTATCTACCATAAGAGTCGAATTGTTCTGGTGCAAGGTGTCCACTTTAATTAGTGAACAGAATATACCAGGCCAACTTCTCACAACAGGGGTGCAGAAAGAAGCAAGACAGGTGCAGAAAGAAGCATGGAAAGTGCAGAATGAAGCAACAGGGATGCAGAAAGAGGCAAGAGAGGTGCACAAAGAGGCGAGAGAGTTACAGAAAGAGGCAAGTGAAGTGCAGAAGGAGGCAAGAGAACTGCAGAAAGAGGCAATAGAGGTGCAGAAAGAGGCAAGTGAGATGCAAAAACAGGCAGGAAAGGTACAGAAAGAGGGAAGACGAGTGCAGAAAGAGACAACAGGGATGCAGAAAGAAGCAAATGAGGTGCAGAAAGAGGCAACAGATGTGCAGAAAGAGGGAAGAGAGGTGCAGAAAAAGGCAAGAAAAGTACAGAAACAGGCAAAAGAGGTACATTAAGAGACACCAGGGGTGCAGAAAGAAGCAAGACAGGTGCAGAAAGAAGCATGGAAAGTGCAGAATGAAGCAACATGGGTGCAGAAAGAGGCAAGAGAAGTTTAGAAAGGAGCAAGTGAGGTGCAGAAAGAGCCAAAAGAGGTGCAAAAAGAGGCAAGGGAGGTGCAGAAACAGGCAAAAGAAGTGCACAAAGAGGCAAGAGAATTGCTGAAAGAAGCAACAGAGGTGTAGAAAGAAGCAAGGCAAGTGAGATCCAAAAACAGGCAGGAAATGTACAGAAAGACGGAAGATGAGTGCAGAAAGAGACAACAGGGGTGAAGAAAGAAGCAAATGAGGTACAGAAAGAGGCAACAGACGTGCAGAAAGATGGAAGAGAACTGCAGAAAAAGGCAAGAAAAGTGCAGAAAGAGGCAAAAGAGGTACATAAAGAGACAACAGGGGTGCAGAAAGAAGCAAGACAGGTGCAGAAAGAAGCATGGAAAGTGCAGAATGAAGCAACAGGGGTGCAGAAAGAGGCAAGAGAGGTGCACAAAGAGGCGAGAGAGTTACAGAAAGAGTCAAGTGACATGCAGAAGGAGGCAAGAGAACTGCAGAAAGAGGCAATAGAGGTGCAGAAAGAGGCAAGTGAGATGTAAAAACAGGCAGGAAAGGTACAGAAAGAGGGAAGACGATTGCAGAAAGAGACAACAAGGGTGCAGAAAGAAGCAAATGAGGTGCAGAAAGAGGCAACAGACGTGCAGAAAGAGGGAAGAGAATTGCAGTAAAAGGCAAGAAAAGTGCAGAAAGAGACAAAAGAGGTACATAAAGAGACAACAGGGGTGCAGAAAGAAGCAAGACAGGTGCAGAAAGAAGCATGGAACGTGCAGAATGAAGCAACAGGGTGCAGAAAGAGGCAAGAGAAGTGTAGAAAGGAGCAAGTTAGGTGCAGAAAGAGCCAACAGAGGTGCAAAAAGAGGCAAGAGAGGTGCAGAAACAGGCAAGACAAGTGCACAAAGAGGCAAGAGAATTGCTGAAAGAAGTAACAGAGGTGTAGAAAGAAGCAAGAAAAGTGCAGAAAGAGGCAAGTGAGATGCAAAAACAGGCAGGAAAGGTACAGAAAGAAGGAAGGCGAGTGCAGAAAGAGACAAGAGGGGTGCAGAAAGAAGCAAATGAGGTACAGAAAGAGGCAACAGACGTGCAGAAAGAGGGAAGAGAGGTGAAGAAAAAGGCAAGAAAAGTGCAGAAACAGGCAAAAGAGGTACATTAAGAGACAACAGGAGTGCAGAAAGAAGCAAGACGGGTGCAGAAAGAAGCATGGATAGTGCAGAATGAAGCAACGGGTGCAGAAAGAGGCAAGAGAGGTGCACAAAGAGGCGAGAGAGTTACAGAAAGAGGCAAGTGACATGCAGAAGGAGGCAAGAGAACTGCAGAAAGAGGCAATAGAGGTGCAGAAAGAGGCAACAGACGTGCAGAAAGAGGGAAGAGAGGTGAAGAAAAAGGCAAGAAAAGTGCAGAAACAGGCAAAAGAGGTACATTAAGAGACAACAGGAGTGCAGAAAGAAGCAAGACAGGTGCAGAAAGAAGCATGGAAAGTGCAGAATGAAGCAACGGGTGCAGAAAGAGGCAAGAGAGGTGCACAAAGAGGCGAGAGAGTTACAGAAAGAGGCAAGTGACATGCAGAAGGAGACAAGAGAACTGCAGAAAGAGGCAATAGAGGTGCAGAAAGAGGCAAGTGAGATGCAAAAACAGGCAGGAAAGATACAGAAAGAGGGAAGACGAGTGCAGAGAGAGACAACGGGTGCAGAAAGAAGCAAATGAGGTGCAGAAAGAGGCACCAGACGTGCAGAAAGAGGGAAGAGAGGTGCAGAAAAAGGCAAGAAAAGTACAGTAAGAGGCAAAAAAGGTACATAAAGAGACACCAGGGGTGCAGAAAGAAGCAAGACAGGTGCAGAAAGAAGCATGGAAAGTGCAGAATGAAGCAACAGGGGTGCAGAAAGAGGCAAGAGAAGTGTAGAAAGGAGCAAGTGAGGTGCAGAAAGAGGCAAGAGAGGTGCAGAAAGAGGCAACTGAGATGCAAAAACAGGCAGGAAAGGTACAGAAAGAGGGAAGACGAGTGCAGAAAGAGACAACAGGGGTGCAGAAAGAAGCAAATGAGGTGCAGAAAGAGGCAACAGACGTGCAGAAAGATGGAAGAGAACTGCAGAAAAAGGCAAAAAAGTGCAGAAAGAAGCAAAAGAGGTACATAAAGAGACAACAGAGGTGCAGAAAGAAGCAAGACAGGTGCAGAAAGAAGCATGGAAAGTGCAGAATGAAGCAACTGGTGCAGAAAGAGGCAAGAGAGGTGCACAAATAGGCGAGAGAGTTACAGAAAGAGGCAAGTGACATGCAGAACGAGGCAAGAGAACTGCAGAAAGAGGAAATAGAGGTGCAGAAAGAGGCAAGTGAGATATAAAAACAGGCAGGAAAGGTACAGAAAGAGGGAAGACGAGTGCAGAAAGAGACAACAAGGGTGCAGAAAGAAGCAAATGAGGTGCAGAAAGAGGCAAGAGACGTGCAGAAAGGGAAGAAAACTGCAGAAAAAGGCAAGAAAAGTGCAGAAAGAGACAAAAGAGGTTCATAAAGAGACAACAGGGGTGCAGAAAGAAGCAAGACAGGTGCAGAAAGAAGCATGGAAAGTGCAGAATGAAGCAACAGGGGTGCAGAAAGAGGCAAGAGAAGTGTAGAAAGGAGCAAGTGAGGTGCAGAAAGAGCCAACAGAGGTGCAAAAAGAGGCAAGAGAGGTGCAGAAACAGGCAAGACAAGTGCACAAAGAGGCAAGAGAATTGCTGAAAGAAGCAACAGAGGTGTAGAAAGAAGCAAGAAAAGTGCAGAAAGAGGCAAGTGAGATGCAAAAACATGCAGGAAAGGTACAGAAAGAGGGAAGAGGAGTGCAGAAAGAGAGAACAGGGGTGCAGAAAGAAGCAAATGAGGTGCAGAAAGAGGCAACAGACGTGCAGAAAGATGGAAGAGAACTGCAGAAAATGGCAAGAAAAGTGCAGAAAGAGGCAAAAGAGGTACATAAAGAGACAACAGGGGTGCAGAAAGAAGCAAGACAGGTGCAGAAAGAAGCATGGAAAGTGCAGAATGAAGCAACAGGGATGCAGAAAGAGGCAAGAGAGGTGCACAAAGAGGCGAGAGAGTTACAGAAAGAGGCAAGTGAAGTGCAGAAGGAGGCAAGAGAACTGCAGAAAGAGGCAATAGAGGTGCAGAAAGAGGCAAGTGAGATACAAAAACAGGCAGGAAAGGGACAGAAAGGCGGAAGACGAGTGCAGAAAGAGACAACAGGGATGCGGAAAGTAGCAAATGAGGTGCAGAAAGAGGCAACAGACGTGCAGAAAGAGGCAACAGACGTGCAGAAAGAGGGAAGAGAGGTGCAGAAAAAGGCAAGAAAAGTGCAGAAACAGGCAAAAGAGGTACATTAAGAGACACCAGGGGTGCAGAAAGAAGCAAGACAGGTGCAGAAAGAAGCATGGAAAGTGCAGAATGAAGCAACTGGTGCAGAAAGAGGCAAGAGAAGTTTAGAAAGGAGCAAGTGAGGTGCAGAAAGAGCCAACAGAGGTGCAAAAAGAGGCAAGGGAGGTGCAGAAACAGGCAAGACAAGTGCACAAAGAGGCAAGAGAATTACTGAAAGAAGCAACAGAGGTGTAGAAAGAAGCAAGAAAAGTGCAGAAAGAGGCAAGTGAGATGCAACAACAGGCAGGAAAGGTACAGAAAGAGGGAAGACGAGTGCAGAAAGAGACAACAGGGGTGCAGAAAGAAGCAAATGAGGTGCAGAAAGAGGCAACAGACGTGCAGAAAGATGGAAGAGAACTGCAGAAAAAGGCAAGAAAAGTGCAGAAAGAGGCAAAAGAGGTACATAAAGAGACAACAGGGGTGCAGAAAGAAGCAAGACAGGTGCAGAAAGAAGCATGGAAAGTGCAGAATGAAACAACAGGGGTGCAGAAAGAGGCAAGAGAGGTGCACAAAGAGGCGAGAGAGTTACAGAAAGAGGCAAGTGACATGCAGAAGGAGGCAAGAGAACTGCAGAAAGAGGCAATAGAGGTGCAGAAAGAGGCAAGTGAGATGTAAAAACAGGCAGGAAAGGTACAGAAAGAGGGAAGACGAGTGCAGAAAGAGACAACAAGGGTGCAGAAAGAAGCAAATGAGGTGCAGAAAGAGGCAACAGACGTGCAGAAAGAGGGAAGAGAACTGCAGAAAAAGGCAAGAAAAGTGCAGAAAGAGACAAAAGAGGTACATAAAGAGACAACAGGGGTGCAGAAAGAAGCAAGACAGGTGCAGAAAGAAGCATGGAATGTGCAGAATGAAGCAACAGGGGTGTAGAAAGAGGCAAGAGAAGTGTAGAAAGGAGCAAGTTAGGTGCAGAAAGAGCCAACAGAGGTGCAAAAAGAGGTAAGAGAGGTACAGAAACAGGCAAGAGAAGTGCACAAAGAGGCAAGAGAATTGCTGAAAGAAGCAACAGAGGTGTAGAAAGAAGCAAGAAAAGTGCAGAAAGAGGCAAGTGTGATGCAAAAACAGGCAGGAAAGGTACAGAAAGAGGGAAGATGAGTGCAGAAAGAGACAACTGGGGTGCAGAAAGAAGCAAATGAGGTGCAGAAAGAGGCAACAGACGTGCAGAAAGATGGAAAAGAACTGCAGAAAAAGGCAAGAAAAGTGCAGAAAGAGGCAAAAGAGGTACATAAAGAGACACCAGGGGTGCAGAAAGAAGCAAGACAGGTGCAGAAAGAAGCATGGAAAGTGCAGAATGAAGCAACAGGGGTCCAGAAAGAGGCAGGAGAAGTGTAGAAAGGAGCAAGTGACGTGCAGAAAGAGCCAACAGAGGTGCAAAAAGAGGCAAGAGAGGTGCAGAAACAGGCAAGAGAAGTGCACAAAGAGGCAAGAGAATTGCTGAAAGAAGCAACAGAGGTGTAGAAAGAAGGAAGAAAAGTGCAGAAAGAGGCAAGTGAGATGCAAAAACAGGCAGGAAAGGTACAGAAAAAGGTACACTTGTTATATCAGGCCCCGCCCCTCCCTGCACCACTGTGCAAACGCGCCCTGGCGCGTTGTAAGTTGGGGGATTAAGTCCCCTTGAATCCTGAGGGTCCCTGGGGGCCAACTAGCCCACCAGGTACCTCCAGTAAGCGCCACAGAGCTGCGTTGCAGAGAGGTGTTCTGAGGCCATGCCCCTTTTTACACCATGCTGCAAACGCGGCTTCTGGCGCACTGCTGCTCGGAGGATGAAGTCCACTTGTGTCCTGAGGTCCTCATCGCCCCACCAGCAGTGCACCAGAAGCCGCGTTTGCAGAGTTGTGTAAAAAGGGGCGTGGCCTTGGACCACCTCTCTGCAACGCAGCTCTGTGGCGCTTACTGGAGGTACTTGGTGGGCTAGTTGGCCCCCAGGGACCCTCAGAATTGAAGGGGACTAAATCCCCCAATTTACAACGCGCCAGGGGGCGCGTTTGCACACTTGTCGTTTCAGGTCCGCCCCCTCGCTGCACCACTGTGCAAACGCGCCCCCTGGCGCGTTGTAAGTTGGGGGATTAAGTCCCCTTCAATCCTGAGGGTCCCTGGGGGCCAACTAGCCCACCAGGTACCTCCAGTAGCCGCCACAGAGCTGCATTGCAGAGAGGTGTAAAACGGGGCGTGGCCTCGGACCACCACTCTACAACGCAGCTCTGTGGCGCTTACTGGAGGTACCTGGTGGGCTAGTTGGCCCCCAGGGACCCTCAGGATTGAAGGGGACTTAGTCCCCCAATTTACAATGCGCCAGGTGGCGCGTTTGCACACTTGTTGTTTCAGGCCCCGCCCCCTTGCTGCACCACTGTGCAAACGCGCGCGTTGTAAGTTGGGGATTAAGTCCCCTTCAATCCTGAGGGTCCCTGGGGGCCAACTAGCCCACCAGGTACCTCCAGTAACCGCCACAGAGCTGCGTTGCAGAGAGGTGTAAAAAGGGGCATGGCCTCGGACCACCTCTCTGCAACGCAGCTCTGTGGCGCTTACTGGAAGTACCTGGTGGGCTAGTTGGCCCCCAGGGACCCTCAGGATTGAAGGGGACTTAATCCCCCAATTACAACGCACCAGGGGGCGCGTTTGCGCACTTGTTGATTTAGGCCCCGCCCCCTCGCTGCACCAGTGTGCAAACGCGCACCCTGGCGCGTTGTAAGTTGGGGGATTAAGTCCCCTTCAATCCTGAGGGTTCCTGGGGGCCAACTAGCCCACCAGGTACCTCCAGTAAGCGCCACAGAGCTGGGTTGCAGATAGGTGGTCCGAGGCCACGCCCCTTTTTACACCTCTCTGCAACGCAGCTCTGTGGCGGTTACTGGAGGTAGCAAAACCAAAGGGGATGATGGACGGAGTGTTGAACATTGCAAGCACTCACCCCCAGTCAACTGATCTGGGTTTAATCCATCATCATTCTTTAGCTCACTCCGCCACCCCAGTTCAGACATGGCCATGTGCAAATCAGTCTGACCCTGTGCCTCATGGGAACAGTCCAGTCCGAACTGCCAAGCCATGTCTTCCCTGGACCGGAAACAAGCATCCTGGGACCGGTTTCTGGCTTAGAGCCGTCATCAGCCAGGCTATCTTGAATCTAGTGGCAAAGTGAGCAAGGGACCCACGTCTGGGCATACCCTGCCAACTTAGGGCGAACATAGCAAAACCAAAGGGGATGATGGACGGAGTGTTGAACATTGCAAGCACTCACCCCCAGTCAACTGATCTGGGTTTAATCCATCATCATTCTTTAGCTCACTCCGCCACCCCAGTTCAGACATGGCCATGTGCAAATCAGTCTGACCCTGTGCCTCATGGGAACAGTCCAGCCCGAACTGCCAAGCCATGTCTTCCCTGGACCGGAAACAAGCATCCTGGGATCGGTTTCTGGCTTAGAGCCGTCATCAGCCAGGCTATCTTGAATCTAGTGGCAAAGTGAGCAAGGGACCCACGTCTGGGCATACCCTGCCAACTTAGGGCGAACATAGCAAAACCAAAGGGGATGATGGACGGAGTGTTGAACATTGCAAGCACTCACCCCCAGTCAACTGATCTGGGTTTAATCCATCATCATTCTTTAGCTCACTCCGCCACCCCAGTTCAGACATGGCCATGTGCAAATCAGTCTGACCCTGTGCCTCATGGGAACAGTCCAGCCCGAACTGCCAAGCCATGTCTTCCCTGGACCGGAAACAAGCATCCTGGGACCGGTTTCTGGCTTAGAGCCGTCATCAGCCAGGCTATCTTGAATCTAGTGGCAAAGTGAGCAAGGGACCCACGTCTGGGCATACCCTGCCAACTTAGGGCGAACATAGCAAAACCAAAGGGGATGATGGACGGAGTGTTGAACATTGCAAGCACTCACCCCCAGTCAACTGATCTGGGTTTAATCCATCATCATTCTTTAGCTCACTCCGCCACCCCAGGGCTAGTTGGCCCCCAGGGACCCTCAGGATTGAAGGGGACTTAATCCCCCAATTTACAACGTGCCAGGGGGCACGTTTGCACAGTGGTGCAGGGAGGGGGCGGGGCCTCCGGCGATATGCCGGTTGTTTTATTTTTTTTTAAATCTTTTTTTATGGGAGGGGGCTGCATGGCCCCCCTTCCCTGGGCCACTTTTGTCCCCGGGGACCCCATCCCCCGGGACCTGGCCAACCTTCTTTTTTATTTTTTTGGAGGGGGGCCGTGTGGCCCCCCTCCTTAGGCCAATTATGGCGCCGGGGACCCCATCCCCCAGGGCCGGCCTTTCCGTTTAAAAAAAATAAAAAAATAAATAATTTCAGGGGAGGGGGGCCGCGTGGCCCCCCTCTCGGGCCACTTCTGGCCCCGGGGACCCCATCCCCCGGGGCCTGGCCTCTCCGTTGGGGACCATGGGGGGAGCCCCAATGCCCCCACGGTCCTGCCGGCTCCCCGCATCCTGCGGGAGCCGGCATTGCTTTTGCACAAGGGGAGCTGCAGACATGCAGCTCCCCTTGTGCAAAAGCAATCTGCTTTGCTTCATTGAAGCGAGAGCAGGTTCTCCTGCTCTCGCTTCAATGAAGCAAAGCAGAGTTTGCTATGGCAGGGCGGGAGCCGCATGGCTCCCGCCCTGCCATAGCAAACAGCAATGTCCTGGGGGGGGGGCACCCCGGGACACTGCAGGAGCCGGCCCTGGGGGGTGGCGGTCCCCAGGGCCATCAAGGGCTCCAGGAGGGGGGCCGCACGGCCCCCCTCCCTACAAGGAGGTGGTGGTCCCCGGGGGCCCTAAATACAAAGTGCCCCAGGGAGGTGGTGGGCCCCGGGGCTTGGGGGGCCCGCGAGGCCCCCCACCCTTATTGAAATTAAGCCCCGGGGAGGTGGCGGTCCCCGGGGCTGCGGGGGGGCCGCGTGCCCCGCGAATAAATTATCAAGCCCCAGGGAGGTGGCGGTCCCCGGGGCTGCAGGGGCCCCAGTGGGCCCCCGCTACATAAATAAATTGCCCCCGGGACTTGGCCCACCCAAGGGCTATGAAAACAAAGTGCCGGAGAACGCACTTCATTTTAAAAAAAATTCAGACGGATTCGCGCACCCGGCGTGACCCCGCCCGAAAATAAAAATTAAAAAATGCTTTTTTTGGGCCTGGGGGTCCCTGTGGGACCCCCTGAGCAGGCCTGGGGGGTCAGGGTATTTTTACCCTGCCCCCTTTTCTTGTTTTTTTATCTTTCTCTTACCTTTTTCTTTCTCCCTCGTCCGAGGCACAAGATGGCTGCCAACACTTCCTGGTTTGAAGTGTTGGCAGCCAATCAGAGGCAAGCTCGTGCTCGGTAGGAGATACGTGGTTAGGCTCCGCCCAGATATCGAAAGTTTTCTTTTTTTTTATTTCTCAGGAACTACTGAACGGATTTACACCATTTAACAAAAAGGGCTCTTTCTGAGCCAAGACCTAAATTTTTGCCAAATTTGGTGTCATTCCATTCAGCAGTTCGGGCTGTACCTTTGTCTAAAGTTTCCTATGGAAATTAACATGGGGAAAACACGTTTTGTGACCCCCCTTTTTTCTCGGCCCCCGCTTGACGAATCACCCCGAAACTTTCAAGACCGGAGCTGACGGGAGCGAGCCACTAGTTTTGAAAGTTTCGCGAAGATTCGTCAACCAGCGCCAAAGTTATTGGGAAAACAAAAATGCTTTTTGAATAGAAACGAGGTCCTAACTATAACTACCTACTGGCGACCGCCAGTAGGTTATATATATATATATATATATATATATATATATATATATATATATATATATATATATATATATATATATATATATATATATATATATATATATATAAATATACTGGGCTGATTATTGCTTTTAGGTTTTTTGTGTAGGTATTGTTGTTTTTATTGAGATTGTGGGAGAAATCTATTCACCCTGAAGAAGGTGGCTCTAAATATTGGGAATCCACCGAAACGCGTTGATGCAATTTTAATACTGAATCTGATAGGCATTGAGTAGATATTACTGATTCAAAGATACTCTGTACTATGAACAATGACCAAAACAGATTAGTGGTTTAAAGACATATGTGATTGTATATTGTATTCTCCCTATCCTTGTCTGTGTCTATGTATTTAAGCAATGAATTGTTTTTGTATTAAGAATGTTGGTTTTGATAAAAAAGAGATCCTTCCACCATTACGAGGGGGAACGATATGTTGAATTTTTATTTGTAGGCAGCCAATTTTTATGTCATTATGACTTTGTTTTTATAATATTTTTGATATTCAATCAAAATTTAATCATTGTTCAGTATAGACATATTGATTTTTCCACAAATAAAGTATAGAGTTTTTCTATGAGTGTGGGGTTTTACCTTGATGTTTCCAGGTGAGTACAAGAAATGATGAGTGAGACCAGGAGAATAGTATGAACTGCATGTGAGATTTGTTCAAAGATACCAAAAGGGAGTTTTTACTTGACTAGATAGAATATACAGAGCCAGCTTCCTACAGACGAGATAACTTTACTGCATGATAGCACAGTGAACTGTGCTGCCTCTACAGATAAGTCTACCTTAGGTGTGGGGCCCGACTTAGGTGACAGAAACTCCCAAAATCTGGGGCCTCGATTGGCCGGGTGGTTTAAATATTTTTAGACGAGGAAGACAGGTCTCCTAATGCACTGTGTTGTTCCTGACAACAAGGATATTCATATTTAAGATTCCAGTGAGTAGCACTGGCACATTCTAATGGTATAAAATACAGTCTACTGAAATTGTTTCTCGAATGGGGTCTATGAACGATATGTCTGTAATTTAATGCGCCAAAATCCTGGTGACATCATCAACTACATTTCTGATCTTGTTTCTTGCTGTCTGCTTCCTGCTTCTTACTCCCTGAAGCCTACCTCCTATTGCCAAATGGTAACAGAATTTTGCTTTGCGTTTTCTGTGCACCATTATTTACACTGGAAACTGACACCAAAATGATGTAATCAGCAGCCACAGCTCATGTGTTGACAAGCAGCTGTATGGATGCATGCAAGTGTAAACCTGCACTTCCTCCTTCAATGCTTTGTGAGTAGTGTTTATTTCCAACTCATGTAACCAGAGCAATCAAATGTACCATCAAACTAATGTGTAAGAAAGTGTTCTTTTTGTATGGGCACCCACCCCCCCACACGTTTTGCTCCAATTCTGATGGTTATGCCTCTGATAGTGCACTAGAGCCTGCTGCCCTTATCCCAGTGCTAGTGCTCTCTCCCTAAAACTGGTATGAGTGAATTGGCAATCCCAGTTGACAAGGACTTTACCCCACTTATAAGTCCCTAGTATATGGTACCAATGGTACACAGGGCATGGGTGGTAAAGGGGTCCCCAGGGCTTTCAGCACTGTTTGTGCCACCCTGAGTGACCCAAGTAAATACTGACAGCAGGCCTGCCATTGCAGATTGCAGGAGCTGTGTAAACTGCTCGAGCTCGACTTTACACTCACCATGTGTGGCAAAGTCAATGCACTGTCTTTGATATATGCCAGTCACCACTAAGGAAGGCCTCTCAAAGCCAGGGATGCAGGGTACATTATATCAAAGATGTGGACATGTAAGTGCAAGCCTATATGTCCCTATAGTTCCCTTTACCATTAAAGGACACTATAAGCGACAGACGGTCCATAGGATAACATGGGCTGGCACCCAGGCAAACCCGCGGTGGGCAACTCCATTAAGTAATTGCCTAAATGTGTTGTGTTTGGTATCAAACAACTTGCCTTCTCACCCCTGACATGACTCTCGTGTCAAGGGAGATGTGGCATGCACCCAGGTGGCTACCTTACAGGTTACCCACCTGGATGCCCCAGTTTCTCTGTGCTCTGGCTTGCAAAACACGATTCTGACCTCCTGCCAGGCAGTGTGATCACTCCCAGGAGTCAGGAACAAAGGCTTGGGCAGGAAGGAGGTCACAGCACCCTCCTCCCAAGCAGGCTAGTGAAGTAGCACTTCAAGGCGGTGAGCTTCAAAGGCTGCGCCGCCTCTGATATGCATCAGGGCTGACTCCCAGAGAAGGAAACAGTCCTTCCCCTGCCCCAGGCACATTTGCACCCAGACAGGCGCGAAATTAGTTAGTCAAGGAGGTGTACACCCCCAGAAGGCTAGACACACCTCATGGGTGGACAGACTGATCTATGCACTAAAATTAGGTTCCTGCCATCTTTAGAAGTGACAGAATATAGGGTTCTGGGTAGAGAAGGTTACCCACACCCCCTGATGTGGTGATCTCAAGGGCGGACTAGCTATACGGGCAAGCAGCCCAAGGCTTACTTTCTCCCACACCCCTAACTCCCCTCATTCTAGGATTTAAGGGACCCCCTGATACTAAAACCTCAGTTCTGAACAACCTGCATCAAAGAGGACAGAAAAAGTTCCCCGTGTCTGTGACAGCAGGACTTGCACAAAGCAAAAGAGGGATACCCTGCACCTGCCAGATTTAGACTCGTCCTAGGCTATCTCTCAGTTCCCCCAGACAGAGGGACCTCTGTGAGAGCCTGAAGCACCCTCAGACTCCCCTGGACTAGTGTCTCCACTACCCTGCAAGCTGCAGGTAAAACAAAGCACCGGATCCGAAGAATCGCTGGCCATCAGACCCTCCGAGGCATCGCCCAAATCCAGATGGTCTTGTGCATTGTGGGAATTGTAGTCCTGCCTTCCATGGAGTTACAGGCAGCTACAACATTCCCCAGGCCCACCGGACATCGAAGTTACTTTCTACTCTACTTACCGCTGCCAAGGCTTGTTGGTCGCCAGCCCGCCAACCAACCCCTTTACTCAACGTTGCACCTATAGGGAACTCCATCCGACCTTCGTCCAATGTTAGCAACCACCCTGTTGTGTTTTACATCTTTTTCCCCGCAGCACAGTTTCAGTGGTAAAAGCAGCACTTCTGTGGCTCCCGTTCAGCACCAGGGACAGCCAAGACAACGCTGTGCCCGGGCTCCACTGGCCAGGTAAAATTGAAATGACTGTTGTGGCTTGGTCCTGGGGCCCACATCACCTTTCAATCAATCAATCAATCAATCAATCAATCAATCAATCAGGGAATTGTAAGCACGCTACTCACCCGTGAGGGTCTCAAGGTGCTGGGGGGGGGGTGGGTGGGGGAGTAAAAGCAGCTCCGCTCAGTCAAACAGCCAGGTCTTGAGTGTCTTCCTGAAGATGTTCAGGGATGGGGCGCGTCTGATGTCGATCAGGAGCTCGTTCCAGGTCTTGGCCGCGATGTAGGAGAAGACTCTTCCACCTGTTCTGGCTCTGCGGATGCGCGTGGTTTCGGCGAGGGCGAGGTCGGCGGATCGGAGGTTTCTTTTGGGTACGTGGAATGTGATTCTCTCGTTGAGGTATTGGGGTCCGGTGTTGTGGAGGCACTTGTAGGCGTGGGTGAGTATATTGAAGGTTACTCTCTTCTCAACGGGGAGCCAGTGGAGGTTCCGCAGGTGTTGGGTGATGTGTTCGTGTCGAGGGATGCCGAGGTCGAGTCTGGCTGCGGTGTTCTGTATGGTCTGGAGTTTGCGGAGCAGGGACTTATTGATTCTGGCGTAGAGGGCGTTTCCGTAGTCCAATCTGCTGGTTATGAGTGCGTGGGTGACGTTCTTCCTTGATTCGGGGGGGATCCATTTGAAGGTCTTTCGGAGGATGCGGAGGGTGTTGAAGCAGCTGGAGGCGACGGCGTTGATCTGTCGGGTCATGGAGAGGGAGGAGTCGAGTACGATGCTGAAGTTTCGGGCGTGGTCCGTGGGGGTGGGAGGGCTGCCGAGGGCGGTGGGCCATCAGGTGTTGTCCCATGCAGAGGGGGAGGGTCCGAGGACGAGAGCCTCTGACTTTTCCGAGTTGAGCTTCAGGCAGTTCTGCTCATCCAGGATGCGGCGTCCTTCATTCCTTCCTGGAAATTGAGTCTGGTTGTGACGGGGTCCTTGGTGAGGGAGAGGATGAGTTGGGTGTCGTCGGCGTAGGATACTATGCTGAGTCCATGCTGTCTGACGATGGCGACGAGGGGGGCCATGTAGATGTTGAAGAGCGTGGGGCTGAAGTTGATTTCCGTGGGTTCGGAGAGGAAGGGTGGCAGTATGATCCTTTGGGTTCTGCCTGTGAGGAAGGAGCGGAGCCAGTCGAGTGCGGTTCCCCGTATGCCGGCGTCGTGGAGTCTGGCGGTGAGTGTGCGGTCGGAGACGGTGTCGAATGCTGCAGAGAGGTCGAGTAGGATCAGGGCCGCGGTGTGTCCTTGGTCAAGGAGGGTGCGAATGTCGTCTGGGGCAGCGAGTAGAGCGGTCTCGGTGCTGTGGTTGCTGCGGAATCCTGATTGGGAGGGGTCGAGGATGGAGTTTTCTTCAATTAATTTTGTTAGCTGGGCATTGACTATCTTCTCCGTGACCTTTACCTTGCAAGGGTACCACGCAATTCTACCTGCAAGTGCCCGATTCTCCCTCGTGGTTTTTCCCATTGACCGCAATGATAACGTTTCACTGTATTACTCTGCACTGATTTTATATTGCTACAGAAATCGATAACTCCGGTTATATGCATGCTATTACATTTGTTTTGGTGTCTAAATTAAGATAAAAATACAGTCTCTTTTTATAGATTAATTTCAGATTTCTCTTGAGTCTTGTCAATTACTTATTGTCCATGTTGATACTCTGAAATGCTTAACACATGTTATTCTAGTAAAGCCTGTCTGCTCTTCGCCCCATTACCAGGACTGAGCTAAGGATTTATTAGTGTGAATCCCATGACCATCTTTGGGGTATCGTGATAGTATTACATGGTGAGGTCTAACCCTTACACCACAGAAGAATCCACTTTCCTACATAATGCATGATAATAAATCAGCACTTTTGAATGGGGGCGGGATGTGCTACTAATGTAGTGCAACTCCTCTTTGCACCTCGTTACCTTGGAATACCAAATTTTGATGAATTGTTCAAAAGACAGTTACACTCTCAGGGCCTCTTTTATGAAAAGTGTTGCATCGCTGTGGTAAAACAGCGATGCAACACTTTTCACTGTGCCCTCCTTGCGACACCATGGATGTGTCGTATTTACTTTACGGCGCTCCCTGTCGCAAGGATTGACAGATGCGTTAGGAATCCTGATGTATCTGTCGGTGCAAAACTCATGCATTCCTGGAGTTGTGTCGTAAGCATGACATAACTCAAGCAATGCATGGGGGGGCCTATACCTATTGCACTGCGTCACCCTTACACCTGCTATGAGGCAGGCATATGGTTTTGACACAGTGGCGTCCTAGAAGTGGCGCAGTGAATTCTGATAGATTTCACTGCGCCACTTCCACGAGGCTTTCTTGCGTGGGAACGCCCACCCTGTAGATATTATACCTGACGCAGGTATAATGTAGCACAGGGGTTTACAAAGTGGCGCATCTGCCTAGATGCGTCACTTTGTAAATATGGCGCAACGTGGCGCATTTATGCCGCCGCTGCATCACAAAAAGTGATGCAACAGCGGCGCAAAAGTGTCGCAAAGGGCTCATAAATAAGCTCCTCACAGCACAGATTCCTTTACACTTACGTATATTTCTCTCCTTGGTTACTGGGTACTGGCTCTCTAGCAAGTAGGCAGAGTTGGATTTCGACAAAAAAAAATCAGCCAAGACATCAAATGAACAAGAGTTTGCAATTATTCACACAACAGTGCTGGGAAGTACCATAGTGGGCTCCGAAGGAGGATAATCAGCTCACCTGAAAAGTGTAAATAAAAAGGGGAAGTAAATCATGACCAAAAGTGATGCACATGTTAAAGAAAATCTGTGCACATGCCAACTGAAATCTGAGAAGGTTTATTTATTTTTTTAAGATTGAGTTTATTAAGAAATAACAAGAAAAAGAATAGCAATATAATGAATACAACAAATTCTATTTAACATAAAGGTTGTAGGGAAAACAAGAATAAATGAGGAAAATAACTATCAAGCTGTATACAAATAAGAATATACACAATATAAACAAAGGGAAGGGGCAGGGGGAAGAGAACAATACATAATTAATGTATAATACTAAGAGTAAAAGACAAGAATAATAAATGAATTAACACTGTAAGCATAGCAATAAGTAAAACTGTATAACAAGGTATAAATATAAGGGTACAAATATCTTCTAATCATCTAGGAAGAAAGAGGCATAGAGTGAAATTAAGGTGGTTTTCGTACATCATCTGATACAGTAATGGCTTTAACAACAGAAGAGGCAGATAAAGATAAATGCGTGGTTAATGGAAGCCATAAGAGATCCCTTTTAATCGCTGGAGATATAGGGGAAACATAATTAGTGTCTAGTCTATGATGGAAACACACAGCATTCCACCAGGACTAAAAGTGACTTTATCAGCTTGGTTCCAATTTGAGGTTATTAAATGAAAAGCAACAGCTAACAATAGATCTAAAAGTTTAAAACTCCATGGTGATCGAGGCCACTGGGGTGACAGAGTACCTAGGGATTTGTGTATTAGAGAAAAGGGGGCATTAACTTTGAAAAATGTCCTAATTTGGGATCAAACCAACAGCCAAAATTGAAGAATAGGGGGACATTCAAATAACATGTGCTTTAAATCGGCAGGAGGGCAAGGACAGGAGCAACAGGTAGAAGACATATCCGATGAGAAAGATGCTAGAGTCACTGGAGAAAATAACACCCGTTGATAAACAAAGTAAAGGGTTTGTGTGGTATTAGCAGCTTGTGAGGTTTTGTGAAGCTTAGACCATAACTTATCCTATGTACTAGTTGGCCAACATTGTAATAAGTCTTTTTCCCAGGTCAATTCAGTCTTTGATTTGAGTCTGTCCGGGGGCAATTGTAGGGATTTGTATATGGTGGATGCAGACGGGGAAGTATCTAGTAGTGGAGAAAGGTTTATGAATTTTGCAGGGAGGTTGAAAGTATTTGATAATGTAAGGAGATATTGGTTGAGGGAGGGACATAGAAGTTCATATTGCAATCTTAAGGAAGCTGGTAAACAAAAGTTTGTTTGAAGATCTGTAAATGAAAGGGTATGATCGTCAAGTAGAAGTTAAAAAATCCAATGCAAACCCTTAGAGCGCCAATTTTTCCAGTATATAGAACGATTCTTGATTCGTAATGATTTTTTATGCCAAATGGGTTGCTGTTGAAAAGACTTAATTGAGGGATATGATGATGGTAAAAGAGGAACTAAGGGGCCCATTACGATGGCGGGCGGAAGCACTACCGCCGTGCTGGCGGATGCAAAAACCACCAGTTACCGCCGGCACGCAGCAGTCCACACGCCCGCCCAATTACGATGCGAAAAGCAGGCCAAACACCGCCGGCAAGCCAGCAACACCGTCCGCCATCAAAGTGCGCCCGCACACGTAGCGGCGCAGCACAACTGACACACACCATCCGATGAAACACGTCCCGCCCGGCGCATAAATTACGATGCCGCAAACAAACGGCTCCCACGGCAAAGAGACACCGCACGTGAAAGAGAGGCGGAAACACGGACGCAGAGCACGGACAACGAAGAAGCGGCACCCCGGGCATGAATCCAGCACTGCAGGCCCTTCCCATGCTTCTGCTGATGCACCACCAAGGACGCAACGTACCGCGGAGACGCAGGTAGGCACACACACAACAAGTGCACGCAAACAGCGCACACAGTGCAAGGGCGGAAAAAGCGGACAACCCCCCACCAGCGCGTGCACACTACACATCCACCATTGCATCCACATATGACACACAGGCCAAATCCAAACATCGCGGAACACATGTGTACACACCACCTGGGACTAGGAACCAACCACCCCGTCACGGCCCCAAAGCGCCGATGACGCCGCCACACATGCGCACAACGCAGAGGCCAACCGCAGCGCCATGCATGCGTCGCACACAGACACAGGGACACAACCAAGCAGCACACACACCAGCCCCACCCCGAACGCACATGACACGTGACAGGCCGGCCACAGACATGTCCCCAACGCCCAATTCACGGACAACACCCAACGCCACACAACCGACGCACACATGTCAGTGAAGTCACGCAACAGCAGGACACACCCCAGTGTAACAAACATGGCGAAGCACACAGCGGCGGCAACACCAACTAGGAGAAGCAGGGCCCCTTCGGGAAGAGGAACGCCAGTACCACACTGAAAAACCCATACCACCCTGCACATATGAACAAGACACATGAAACGGAACACCAAAGAGCCCGGTGACCGACAACAGGTGGCCCAAGAATTACATCCACACACAAGGCCCAACGCAGAGCGGAAAGGCAGCCTGCCGCCCACACAAGGGAGAGCAGACAGCACTGAATGACCTTCCATTCCAACTCCGAAACCACAGCCCTACGACAGAAGCCGGTGAATACAGCCATTGTCCAAGAATAGACCAACACAGGCATGCCGAGGAGACCGACCACACGGCAGATAGCGCATATCACAGAAGCACACAACGGACGGGGAAGAAAGAAGAAAACACTCCCCCATGTCGGCCACATGCAAGTTAATTGGAAGGAGTCACACAGCACTGACCTTGAACTGTCTGAGAAGCATGTGGGAAGAGGGCCCGTGTCCTCCAAACAAGCCAACAGAACACAAGTCCTGTCTCCCTACGACTACACAGAGCTCACAGCAACCTCGGAGCGTGCACATTGCAGACTGCACACACAGCCGGAGCACGCCACCACAACGCACCGCTGCGAAATGGCAACCGCAACACACCTACCCAACTACGCCGAAGAGCTCAAGCTGTACCAAACCAGCACGATACATACATTGGGATGCGATCTCCTGTCCCTGCTGAACGTAAGTTACCGACTGACTTACCGCATCACATTGTTCAGCTGCGTCATGCCCGTCTTCTACTGTCGGAGGTGTCCCTACCAGCATCCCGTCGAGATATGCCTCTCCAACCCGGCATGTCTGAAGGCGGACCTGCTACCACTACTCCTCCCTCTGGACGCACACGACAGGGCCTGCTCTGCCTATGGGGGCATGGCGTATGTGGCCAACATCGCACGCGCACTGAAATGGAACCACTGTGCCTCCACACGACGGATCATCGAGAACAGCTACATCGAATGTCACCCAGCATGCCCCATCATGGTCCTCCAAGGGACAACCTACGAACAACACCTTGACAGCCACCATCCGCTTCATTGGCTGGCAAACATGTACACCACCAATGACATGGAAGCCCTGCTGGACGGCATCGCATACCTGACAACCTGTAAATACGTCGGACCACAACGCAGGTTCCCCGAGTGACCTATGAAGTCCAACCCCGCACCCATGCTCAGCTTCCGCACGGACTGGCCAGTCACCACCACAACAGCCATACCAAACGACCGGCAACTGTAACCACACCATCAACGACATCGCCATGACATCGGATATGACCGGGACATGCACACTGTTCCCCATCACATCCAGGAACACCGCATGCATCGTGGGAGGCAGTGGCATGGGCTCTGTGCATCGCACCCACATGGACGGAACTGCACGAACAACCAGGACACGACATGGATCCAGCGCACATGGACACACACACCGCTCAGTGGACATGAATAGGTCGCCTGGAGTCTGTGGGTGCTGCACCCCTCCCACCCCCGCCCCGGGAATCCCATACCAGGACCTTTGCATGGACGACAAGTGCATACAACAACAACACGACCCCAGTGACTGTGACATGTCCAGTAACCACCACAGTGCAACAACAAGTGGCACGCCGCTGCATGCACGCAAGCACATGCCCTGATGTCATCTCACATGCACGCGTGCATGAGGAACAACCGCAGCAAACCTGTCACATGGAACTGAGATGGACTGTGCCCATGATGCCGAGCGGTCTGGTAGGCTACATGTATACCGTCTGTGTCAAAGTCCGCAGCTCCGCAGCTATACGTAAATGTACATTAGCACAGCCTTGGCCAAGCAGATGTAACCCCACACCCTATCCCATTTGTAATCATGCTCAGTATATCCTCAATATGTATTCCGCTGCCAGTAGTGTCCACTATACTGCATCACAGAGGACAGAAGACTCAATATAATGTTTGAAACCAGAACTGTCTCCGCTGACTCATTTCACAAGTACGAATGAGAGAGGATGAGAGTATGTGAAGTACACGGCAGTCGTGACATGACCATGTAGTCCACTGGTATTGGATGTCAACGCAAATGAGTAGCACTACTGTGGAAGACACACATGTGTCGTGTGAAGTCGTATGGACGCAGTGCTCAGGTGGGTGGGTGCGACGGGTAGATGCGCACATGCCAAGTTGGAGCACGCCGTGTTGGGAGGGCTCATGAACAGTACACCACCGCTTCCCTGGGCATTGTGAGAGGACACCTGTCGGGGGGAGTGAACACGTGTGTGCACAGCAGCCGGGCACACGTACAAAGCGGTACCAGGCGCACCTCAGCCCACCCTCTGTGGACGAGCTGGATCCTGTTGTGCGCCCGCCATGCCCCTTGACAAGGCACACACAGCCCCAGTCGACCAGGTGTAACCCCAACATAGTCAATCCGCACAGGCGATACAGGGCACGGGATGGCAGTGGAGCATGGTGTGTGAGAGGTCTCCTCGCGCTCCTCCTGGTCATATCACGCAGGCAATAGAACCTCAACGTCCAGCATGGCAAAAAGTCAAATGGAAGTGTAGGGGGACGCACCACAGCACGAGCAGCACTGACGTCACGGGAGGTGGCTCGCACCATCCCATCCATTGCCCATCATACCAACCACGCCACATGCCATTGCGACTAAGTGCAAGCGCGTGCGCCACCACCCCTGAGCCCTCCCCAGAGAGGCCAAAGAGTGAATGTGTGGGCCATCAGCCACAGACGGACGCGGCATGGCCGCAAGGGCAGCCACAGCCACTGGGTGTCGCAGGTGGCGGATCCGGAAGGCGAAGACTGTGATGCATAGTCCATGCAGGCCGGGTCTCCATTTGGGGCACCACGCAGGTGGACGGTGTCCCGCCACACATCATACCCTGAGACAGCCCACTCGTGCAACTGGACCCACACATACACTCCTTGCCCTCTCTGGTGCGAGCTTGGGGCTGCCTGTGCAAGCGCTAGCCTCGCAGGTGAGCATGCATATTGGGGGGCGAGGGGAGGACATGAGGGCTGGGGCGAAGATGACTGTATCACTGTCAGTTAGTACAAGGGATGACCCAGATGTGGAAAGGAAGAGACGTGTCCCGTGTGTACTGCAACTAGTCGCCAATCCAACTACCCCCCATGTCCGGAATGTAAGCCCGCACCTAGGCCCGCCCATCCGCCACATCGAACATACCACCAGCACGACAACCTTCCCATTCGAAACACTGACTGGGGGTGGCGACCAGTGAACAATCATGTGTAGCCTACCCACGCGTACATGTGGGCCCTCCATGATCCATGTCACCTGCGGCAAAGACATGACATGCGCAATGAGGGAAGTGAGGAGAGCTGTCCGCCCCACGCGCAGAAGGTGCATCAGCTCCACAGACCCAGCAGCGAGTCCAGCAGGGGTCACATGTGCAGGGGCAGCTGTGCCTGGTGTGAAGGCACATGCATATAGACAGCACATCGACCAATGTGTAGTCTGCCCACATCCACAGTCCATCATCATGCGGACATAGGAATTGAACACAGGGCAACACATCTTAGCTGGTGCACCCACCGTGACCAACAATGCGCAATCATCGACGTACCCGCCCTGTGCATGGCCCCCCACCCAACGGAGGCACATCCAGTGCCACCATCCCACACACACAAGCCTTCCACGGAACATGCTGTGTCCAATGGTCAGTACAGAGTCAGCGCCCATCTGGTGGATCCTGAACAGGAGACACATGCACACACATGCCAGCTCCCACTATGTACGACTGCCACCTGGCACGTGCAATGTAACCTCTCACCTGTGACGTGTGACTGCAAGCACACAGCCGTCTTGGCATGGGGCTGTCAATGTGGACACCAGTCAATGTTTCGGGAGCTGTGATCCGTACAGTGCTGTACATAGGGTGCAGTGCTGACACCTACTACTGTCTCATATCCCCTCGTGCCACAGGTCCCACTTGTATTGGCCGCTCAGCCCGTGCCCACATCGTCGTCGTCGTGTGCCATACTCATCCAGCCTCGGAAGCAGTACCATGCTCAGCAGACACTCATGTTGCCGTGGCGTTGCCGCTTGACGAATATGCAGTCAGTCCCCATCAGCACGCCCCGCAAGTCATTGGGGCCTAGATCCCCATGTGCATGCACATGGCAGTGGTATGTCTCACTTGCCATTGCCATTGTTGGGAGACCTGTGTAAGTGTATTGTGGCCGTGCCGTCCCAGCTTGACAGCTGGGCTGTGGCTCATGTGCTTGCTCAGTCATGTCAGTGATGTGTATGCGAAATTGCTATGTGCCGTGTTGCTTTGACATGTGTCCTCTGTCATTTAACCCAGGCGGAGACCGAACATTGACCGCCCATACCAATTGCTGGCGGACATGGACGATACAGAGGTAATCAGGAAGTTTCGGCTGGACAGGCCAACTCTGCATCGACTGTGTGCCATGTTAGAGCCCCATCTCCGTCCCCGCAGGGTGTATCCGACTGCTGTCACCCCCACGGCTAAGGTGATGGCCGCCATGCATTTCTTCGCCACTGGGTCATTCCAGCACACAGTGGGCAGTGGAGGAGGGATGTCCCAGCCCATGTTCAGCAAGGTGCTGAGGGATGTACTGGCAGCCATGATGCTGTACCGAAACAGGTACATCAGATTCCCCAGGGCTCGTGAATTGGCGGCAGTGAAGGGTGCATTCTATGCCCTTGGCAGAATCCCACACGTCGTGGGAGCCATTGACTGCACTCATGTTGGCCTTGTTCCACCACAGGCCACTGAGCACCTGTACCGCAACAGGAAGCACACGCACTCCCTGAATGTGCAAGTGGTGTGCCTTGCGGACATGGTGATCACCCACGTGTGTGCAAAGTTTCCAGGCTCGGCCCATGACGCACACATAATGCGCAACAGCATCTTGCCACTACTGATGGCCAATCTGCAACAGGATCGTGGCTGTATTGTCGGTGAGTATGTGGAGTGGTGTAGCGTGCTGGTTGTGCGATGCTGTCCCCTGTCCAGTTGGAATAGCAACGGTTCTCTGTGTCCCTCACACCCAGGTGACTCTGCGTATCCGAATGGGGCATGGCTGCTCAGTCCATTGAGGAATCCTCGCACCCCAGCAGACGATCGATACAATGAGGCACATGGGAGGACCAGACGTGTGGTCGAGCGTACCTTTGGCCTCCTCAAGTCCAGGTTCAGGTGCCTGGACCGCACCGGGGTGCACTGGCGTACTCCCCACAGAAGGTGTGCCAGATAGTGGTGGCGTGCTGCATGCTGCACAATCTGGCCATTCGGAAGCAGATCCCCCTCATTGTGGATGACGGAGATCAACCAGGGCCCCAGCCCGCAGACCAGGACAGCTCGAGTGAGGTGGACAGCGGAGAGGAGGAAGCTGGGAATGTGCGCCAGCAGCTCATCGCCCGCTACTTCACTTGACGGTGAGTGTCCATGTACGACGGATGATGTGTCTGTATCTATGCAGGTGTGTGTGTGCTGTGTCAGGGTGGCCGTATGTTCACTGCGTGCAGTGTGTCAACGCTCCATGGCCAGGGTAGTATGCCACTGTTGGTGGCTGTGGCATTGTGCCCTATTGCTCTGTGCGATGTGTGTACATTGCTTGTAGTTGTTGACATGTACTGTGTGATGGGTGTGTGACACACTCATTGAATGTGCTCCTGTTCTGTCTCCCACCCCTAGGTCCCTACAGGCCCTCCGGATTCCATTTCCATGCCACGCATCAGGTGCCTTTCCGCCCAAGGTGGCCGTTGTATTCCGTACAATAAAGACACAGGGCACAAACAGCAGTTAGTGAAAAAGGTGCATTTATTACAAACTGTGACATGTGATTGTGTGTAAGGTGATGACAAAAGTGGTGCGTGCAGTGACAATGAGCTGTCGGTCATGGCTGCGTGATGATCAGGGTGTACCCACTGGTTCTATGTCCATAGTCCAACACACACATGCCATCCAGATGGCTGTGTGGAGTGGGATCGTAGAGCAAGTCAATGCAGTGGCTGGTCAAGGAAGGCTGGCGGAAGGCTGGCTGGCTGCCTCACTTGCGACTGGAGCGTGCGAAGTCCTCCCGGGAGATCTGTTTCCTCTTCGGACGGCCCCTTCCACGTTTGGGAGGGGGGTGTGTGGTGGCGACCTGCTGGTGGTGGGTGAGGTGTGCTCACTGGCTGTGGACGCAGGGGAAGTGGACACTGCTGGCCGACCCTGCGCCCTAGCAGGTGGTGGCGGAGGTGGTGTTGCTGGCCTTGCCTGTGACCCCACCGCCACCACCAGCTGGCCCATGAGGTCCACGAGTTGGTCCATACGGGACACGAATTGGCCCATATGGGCGTCCATGGACCTCAGCACCCCCAGCACCTCCCGCGTGTCAGTAGCAGACCTGGCCCATTGTCCTTGGGCCTCTTCATAGGCCCCAAGGACTCTGGCCATTTGAGGCAGGGCATGGCTCCCAGGGGAGGCTGGCGTTTCCCTGACCCTGCTCCTCCTACCAGTCCTGCTGCCACCGGCCTGCCCACTAGCCACATTGCTCACCACGGTCCTCGCTGTGGCTCCCAGGGTGGATCCAGTCGGCCGGGCCACCACCTGCGCTGGGGCTGGTGCCAGCGAAGACGTGGTGGTGGTGGAGGCGGTGGTGGTCGGTGCGGCGATGGTGGCGGTTGCGGCAGTGGTAGTGGCCGCAATGACCGTGGGTGTGGCCGCAACGACAGTGGCAGCAGGGGACTGGGACTGTTCAGCATCCCTGGATGATGGGTTGGTGGGTAGGAGGGGTCCTGGGGAGCGGCTGGGCCCTGCCACGCCAGATGGGCCAGCTTGGTGGTCCGTGTCCGAAGAGGTGGACAGATCCTCCAGATCCGTGTGTCCTCGTTGGGGGCTTGTAGGCTGGCTGTGCTGGCTGCTGTCTCCATCCCCAGCGTCCAGCAGTTCGTCACCTGTGGAGAGAATGAGATTTGTTATTGTGTTGCACCTGGCGAAGTATGTATTAGTCGTCTGACATTGGCAGTTCGTGCAATCTCGTACATGGGTTTCCCGGAGGCGAGTGTGTGGCTGTGGCATCTGTAGTTGTGTGTGCTAGGCAATGGGACTGTGTGCTGTGCACATGTGGCATGGGACGGATTGGCCATGCCGATGGGTGTGTTGCTTTGCCCCTACTCATTGTGACTCTGGTGTATGCGGGCTCCTGGCCCATCCTGGGTCTGGTTTGTACTTTGCTTTTGGAGTTCAAATGGAACGCTTAGGAACGCATATGGCAACATGGGGGCCATGCCCCAGATTCGCATTTGGGAGGGTATATGCTTTTGGGGTACATGCTGTGAGCCATGGGTGCCGAACGTGACATGTGTTGTGGCAGCATGACAGTGCATGGTCTGAGGTGTGTGCATGCCTGACATGCCCTGCATATTTGCTGTCTGTTGTGGTTACTGGACATGGCATTGGACGCATCGTTATGAGTGAGTGATAGTTGTGTGCCAGCCAACGTATTGCAGTTGTCCCATCTCCTTGGTGTGCGTGCTGCCCTGTGCCATGTGCATCACTGCAGTGCTCGGGGGGTGTGGCCCATGTTGTGTGTTGTTGCTCACAGTGTGTCGTGCGCTTAATTGACTTCTGGCACATGGTTGGTCATGGGCATGTGTCTTAGCGTGACTGCTGTATGTGTGGCAGCTGTGCGGATGACATGCCTTTCATGAGACTGGGGCTGACGGATGGGATGGATGGTATGTTGTATGTGCATGGTGTGTCTGTGTGTTTGATGGGTTCAGTGGTGTTCGTGTGCATTTCTGTTGTTCCGCTCTGTTGCGTCTAGTGTTGTTTGTCTTACATAGGCGTAGTTGTGGGGTGTGTGGTTGACAGGCAGTAGGGGCTACATGGACAGGACTTCAATGGTGTTTCGGTTGTGTGTGATGAGTTGCACAGTGGCTGCCGTGTGGGACTATATTCAGTGTGGCTTGTGCATGCAGACGTGGCTCCTTGGGTGTTGCTATGTCTGTGATGGGTCATGTGGGGTGTGAGTCTGCTGTTCATGTCCGTGTGCACATTGTTCACTTGTTCGTGACGGTGGGCGGTGCTGCGTGTTCGTGTGCTACGTGACATGTCCCATGTGTTGGTGGTGTTATGGTCCTCATGCCTCCAGTAATCCAGCCCTGTCCAGTTTCCCACCTGCAAGTTGTTCGTGCGTGCACTGTACTGGATGCCACATGGCTCTTAGCGGGGGTGCTCCATGTTGCAGGTCTGTGGGGGTGGGGGGTGTAGTGGGTCGTGGGGGTGGCTGTACACCCACTGACACCGATTGCTGTGGACCGTGATGTCTGCCTTTCGGCTGTCGTTGTGCACTGCGGTGGCTGACACGTGGGTGTGGGGTGTGGGGGATGCTCCTCCTTGCTGTGCTGTGGGACTGGGGCCTGGTGTGTGTTGTACTTGGGCTGTCCACCGTCCCACCCACTGCACTTTGTGTTCCTGCCACTTACCTGTTACTTGTCGGTTGGTGCAGCTGTGCCTGACACATGGGTGTGGGGAGTGCTCCACCTTGCTGGTCTGTGGGAGTGGGGGCCTGGTGGGTGTTGTACTTCAGCTGTCCCCCTCCGACCCACTGCACTTTGTGTTCCTGCCACTTACCTGTTACTTGTCAGTTGGTGCAGCTGTGGCGGACACATGGGTGTGGTGGGTGCTCGTTGTGGCGCTTCTGGCATATTTGTGGACCTGTTGGTGGTTACGTGGCTGGCTTAGTGTACACATGTCCCCACGCATCTTACAGTTGTTCGGTTTGGCCTGTGTGTGGTAGTGTCTGTTGCATGTGCGTGTGATGTGTTGTGTATTGTGTGCTGGACATGGGGGTGTTTGTCCCTGGGAGCTGTGGCATGGTGGTTGCGCATGTGTGTACATAGCGGTGTGCTGGTATACATTAGTTTGTACTTACCAGCCTCCACTCCCCCTGCTAATCCGGCGAGGATCTCCGGATGTATTACGACTCGCACCTTCTCCTCCCACGCTTTGAAGGTCTTAAAGAGCGCGGGATTCCCTCCGCCAGTGACGGCAGCCAGCTCTCTGTTTTTGCCCTCCTTCTTCTTGACCAGGCTCTTTACGTCATTCCAACGTTTGTTTATCTCGGTTCTGTTCCTGGGCAGGGTCCCGACTGCATTGACCTGGTCTACGATCCGGGTCCACATTCTGTTTCTGGTGGCTAGTGGTGTGTGCTGGACCATGTTCCCATAGATTTGTGGGTACACCTTGATGATCTCGTCGACCATGACCGTCAGCTCCATGGGCGTGAACTTGGGCATCCTTTGTGGTGCCATGGTGTTTGTGGTGGTGGTGCGGTGTGTGTTGTGTAATGTGCAGGGGGTTTGTGGTGCCGGTGTTTGGTGGTGGTGGTGGTGGTGGTGGTTGTGATGTGTGCGTTTCTGTGGTGTGCTGCTGTCCTTGCTGTGTCACTGTGTCCTCTCCTCTCCTCTCTGGTTTGCAATGTAGCAAGGGGTTGTGGTCTGTGGGAGTGCTGCTTTTGTACTCACCTATGTGGGTGTGTCCTCATGGTCTGTTGTTTTCAGGTGTGTTGTGTCTGGGGTTCTGGCCTTTGTATTTTTTGTTTGTCCGGGGGGTGTTTTCGGGATGTGTACTGTGCTTGTGTATTTGTGCGTGCCTTGCTGTGTGGACTTGTTGGCCATGTTGTGTGCTATTGGTTTTGTGTGCGGATGGTTTCTGTGCAGGTACGTGGGCGCCATGGCTTCTGCCGTGTCGATTCTCATCGGCGTTGTTTGCGCTGGCGGGCGGTATTTTTGTTGTTTTTCCGCGCTCATGGCGGTGCGATCGTAATTTCACGTGCGGTGTGTCGGCCGTGTGGGCGGGCGGTTTTGTGTTGTCGTGCGTGTTTCCGTCCGTGGCGGGCGGTTTGACTCCGACTCGGACGATGGCGGGCGGTATTTTGTATGATTTTTCCGCCGATGGCGGTTTTCAGTTTGTGTACTCATAATGGCGTGGTCGGTGTTCAGGCGGTGTGTGCGGGCGGATTTTTGCCGCTTCCATGCCTGGCGGATTTATTTACGCCGGGTATCGTAATGTGCCCCTAAGAGTTTACGGGAGTGAGAAATGATAGGAGAACGTAATAATCAAATATTAGTAGTAAAAGCAAGGATTCCCTGAAAATCGAAGGGGGTAAAAGAAATTTCTCTATTTTTATCCACAATGGAGGATATATATGGGGGACTGCGAAGACAGCCAACGGGCAGCTTGTTTTAGGGAACAAGCAGAGTGATAAGTTTTGAAGTCAGGAAACCTAAGACCTCCGTTAGGTTTATCCTTTTTTAAAGAAGACAGAGCTATGCAAGGGGGTTTGCCTTTCCAAAGATATTTTGTTAAGAGAGAATCAATTTTCTTAAAATAATACCCAGGAATGTGAACCGGATTCATGGAAATAATATATAGTATCAGAGGGGTGAGCATAATTTTAATCGAGTCCATTCGGTCCCACCAAGAAAGAAAAAGAGGATGCCAGATTGTAATAGTATGATTTAATGTTTTGGTAATGTGATTGAAATTTAATTTTAATGCGTCAGGAATTGTCGGAGAGAACCACAAGCCCAAATATTTTATTTCAGAGGGTTGCCATGAAAAACCGGTGTGAACAAAAAGATGTTTTTGACATAAAGCATTTAAAGGCAAAACTTCACATTAATCCATATTAAGGCAATTTCCTGATAGCTGAGAAAATGTGGCCACTTGTTGAAGAAAAGGGGGGAGAGAGGTTACAGGGTTAGAACAGTATAAGAGAATGTCATCAGCGTAGACTTATATTTTGACCTGATGAGAACCAAATTGGAAACCTGAAATTTGAGCATCTTGCCTAATTTTGGTTAAAAAGGGTTCCAGCGCAATGAAGAACAATAGAGGTGATAAGGGGCACCCTTGTCGTACCCCTCTAAGGAATGGGAAGTAATCTGAGGTTTTACCATTAACGAAAATTGAGGCTTTGGGACCTGAATATAATAGGGAAATTAAAGCAATCAACTTAGATGGAAAGCCAACCCATCTTAATGCGTGGAACATAAAATCCCAACCAATCCTATCAAAAGCTTTTTCTGCGTCCAAAGCGATAGCAGCAATAGGGTGATCTAAAAATGAGGCCTTGCTGAGGACATTGAAAAAGACTCGAGAATTGTCAGAGGCTAATCGTCCTTTAACAAAGCTGGATTGTTCAGGGTCTATCAGATCAGGCAGGACGGGGTCGATGCGTAGTGCCAAAATCTTAGCAAAGATCTTATAGTCAGTATTGACTAAGGAGATGGGATGATAGTTCTTGTAAAGAAAATGGTCTTTATCTTCTTTTGGAATTAAACAAATCAAGGCTTCTTGGAAAGTGCCCTGAGATGTACCTTTATCAGTAAAAGATTTAAATAAATGTAAAAGATTGGGTAGGATGAGTTTTGCAAAGTGATCATAAAATTCAACAATAAAGCCATCAGGCCCAGGAGCCTTCCCTCGTCGTAACACGAAACTGCATGGGAAATTTCCGCTAAGGAAATATCGATTCCCAAGGAATCAAAGTTAATGTGATGAGAAGGAGGAGAAGCAATGGACTGAAAATAAATAGAGAGATCAGACTGTTCTGGTTGCGCTTCAGGAGAATATAAGTTTTTATAAAATGAAACAAATTCATTTAAAACATCCTTGTCTTTAAAAAGTGGAATCCCCGTGGAACCCTGTAAATATTCTATTCTAGTTCTGTCTTTTCTTACCTTTAAATAATTAGCCAGCAGTTTCCCCATTTTATTTTGACTCCTATAATAGCGAGTGCTACTTTTCAATAAATAAGAGGAGGCAGCATCGGTAGATAACCTACTAAAAGTACATTTTGTGTCAATAAGTAAGTCTACTCTAGTTGTTTAATTTTATTAATAATTGAGTAGATTGGGCCTCTAGGGATTTTTACTTTTGCAATTTTTTTTTTATTCTAAAACCCCTGGCGGCTGCTTTAAAGGAGTCCCAAATCATTACAAAAGAGGATTCTGGGGTTGAGTAGATAGCAAAAATTTGGAGACAAAAGAACTGAATTGTTGGCTAAATTTGGGATCTAAGAGTAAGGAATTGTTAAAGCGCCATCTACCTGAGCTTGGAGAAAAAGGGATAACATCTATATCTACATGTACTGGAGCGTGATCTCAGATTAAAATTGATCCAAATTCAGACTGAATAGCATGTTGAGCCAAAGACTTGCTCAGGAAAAGATAATCAATACGGCATTGTGAGTGATATGGAGCTGAATAAAAACTGTACTCCCGAAAGTGTGGATGGCAGAGTTGCCATATATCAACAATTTACGTTGTATTGTGGAATTAAATTGTGAGTGTATTTTAGAGGGAACAAACGTAACTGTTGAGTATCTGTCTAATATGGGATCATGAATTTGGTTACAATCACCACCAAATATAATGTAGTCATCATCATATGAAATGTTTGTCCAGAAAACCTTATCAACAGAAGTTGGACCATATACATTGAAAATAACTAAAGGTATCTTATCTATAAGAAGCTTAACAATAACCCATTGACCTTCAAAATCAGATTCCTGATGAACAACTGAGACATGCAATTTTTTATGGCATAAAATCAAAACCCCATTTTTCTTACCTAAAGCAGTTGAATTAAACACATTACCCACCCAACATTTCTTCAACTTGGAAGCTTCAGACTCAGAAAGATGTGATTCCTGAAGTAATGCAATTTCAGTTTTTAATTTAGCTAGATGAGATAACACCCATTGCCTTTTAATAGGGTTACCCAGCCCTTTAATATTCCAAGTAGTAACCCTTAATGTAGCTTAAAAATAAAAACATGAACAATCAATATGCTACAATAGCGAGAGTGAAATCAGGATAAAACAGATATGAGGGGGAAAAGTGATAGAAATAAGGCTTTTGTTTAGTACAAGAAAGCAGGAAAGAAGTGATAAAATAGATAATAGAAGGAGCCATAGAGGAAAACACCAAAAAAGAGGAGATAAAACGGGGAACAAAAAGACAGTACAAGTCATACAAATGACGACTGAAGAACATACCTACAAAACACAAAGACGAAATGGGGATGGCGACACCAGAAGAAGACGACGACAGCACTCGAACCCCACCGAACGTCAGGGTAATCTTGGATGGGTAAGGATCAACACATAAAGGAGACCATATGGAAGATGGGATGCGATAAATACACCTGTATTAGGAAGAAGAGAAACATTATGAATAAAATACTTTCATAAAATGAGGAAAAAGAGACAGAAGACTACTGAGTAAGCATCATAGAAACTAAAAACAAGAGCGAAGTAAAATTCAAAGAATTACACAGATAAGGAAAACAGCCATATAAGACGGAACAAAATAACAATCAAGTAGACTTTGAAGTGTCCATGACGTCCGCTCCATGTTGCAGAAGAAATTCCTGCAAAGCAGCCGGTTCCTCAAAAGTGGTAGTCTTCTCCTTAGAAGTAACTTTAAAAAGACAAGGATGAATTAGTCTGTATCTGGCATTTATAGATCTTAGCTGAGGACGGAGATCAAGGAATTTCTTTTCGAAGGTCTGCAGTGACTTTAGCAACATCCTGAGAGAAGAATAGTCGATGCCCTCCCAATAAATTTGTTTTTGGGATTTGACAGCCGACAAGACTTGAAGGAGGTCAGTATATTGCAGGAAGAACATGATGACTCCACGTGGTTTTGTTGAGACCAAGTCAATGAGCCCGTTGTATGTTAAGTAGAGTAGTAGTAGACATGCCCAGTAGCTTGGGTAAAAAAGTCAGAAAATAAACAGTTGGGTCGGAACCCTCCATATTTTCAGGGAGACCGTAAATGCGGAGGTTATTCCTGCGGAAGCAGGCGATGACTGAACAGGCCCATGCGCCGGTCTCTGTACCGCTACTAATACCCAGCGGCGCCCGCATTTCAGCCTCTAAAGAGACGGCGTGAGGTCGGGTAGGTGATCGGGCCTCGCATACCTACGAGAAATTGTAAGTACTGTCCCGCTCGTCTGCATTGGGTGCATAGCAACCATACAGGATAGTCGCTTGTGCGCCCTGCCTTATTTATGCTTAAACTAATGCCACTACCCCTCATAACAGGTCTTGAGGATACCTTACAGACGCATCTCATGGGGTATTTCTCCCTTACTTTATAGGTAAGCGCATTGTGGTAAATACTATGTTTGAATTTACACAGTGACCTGAGGCTTGCCATCAATGGTGATACCTTCGATATTTCCGCACCCCTTTATTACTAATTAACTCTGACAAACGTATGAAGGTTAACAACTGCTACCACATGCTGTGTGCTAATAACTGACATTGTGCCTTGAGCACAGATATATGTTTGTTCGTCACGTATTGCCACTATATGTCCGTAGCCCACTACAGTCTCACTTACTGTCCACCTACAGTAGGTGATTTTAACGCTACGTGCACCTGGCTCACCAATGGAAACCCAGGCTCACGTATGTTTGTTTATTGAACACCCTTAATGTAGGGTACTAATGCATTGACCACTTTGACTCCCTCTCTTTTTTGTCGTTCCAGAATACATTATCATTCTCAGTGGCACTAGAAATACGAATACAGGCCACTCACTATCCTTTTTACACACTGCACCCTTTCATGGTCCTGACGAAGCGCTTGGGATCTCCTCCTGAGACCAACAGGTTGCGCGAAAAATGTTGACCACAAAACATGTCCATTAGGGGCATGTTACTCTTTATTTAGCTAGTGAGGGCCATTACTCCCCTCTAAGCAGCACAACCTTCAGGTTTTTTACTGATGGCAGAGGGATTTTTTCCTTAATAAACTGTATAGCTACCCTCCAGTCATCTTTTAGATATCACTTTAGGACTTCACTGCCACTCATCCCCACGTACCCATACGGCTTTATCCTGAAAAGATGTCCGACAAAGTGACGCTTCGGGGGACCCGTAGGGCATTGCAGCGCCGGCCCGAAAAGGAGCACCGCCCAATGATGAAGCATGACATCCTTCCGGGTGTGTGAGGGCATCACGATCAGGACACACTGTCCCCAACAGCCACAGTATTAGAACGACCATAGTCTCTCTCTTTATCCTTCTTCTCTTAGGAACAGTGACTCCAGTGGGATCTAGTTCCTATTAGTTTCCTCCATGAAGGGTTTCAAAGCACGCATTTCCTCAAGAATTGCATCCATGGAAGCTGAAGAGGAGTGCACTGGAGACGGAGGGTCTTTTTTTGGTCGCTTGGTGGATACCACAGATATCTTGCTTGAGAGCTGCGATTTTGGAATGGTGCCTGGTGAGGGGTCAGATTTATGAGGATTGTCTTCCATGTCGTTGTGAGTAGAGTCTGAATCAGAGTGCGTAATATGTTTGTGGGAAGCTGAAAGTTTAAGGTTTTTTGATCGCCCCATATAAAAGAAAAGAAGATATTGTAAAGCACTGCGTAAGTTGCATACAAGAAGTAAAACCGTCAAAAATGTAAAGCTGTTTCAGTCATGCAGTGAGGAGAAGAAAACAACAGCTTTAAAAAGAGTGAAGCACACAGGAATATATCAGAAAACCGCAGGGTCGACCTCCCTATCCGATAGTAGGGATGAAGGTTCAAGAAACAGTGAGTAATGTCCATATAATAATGATTATTGACATATCCGTCTTATAATGAAGAAACTATTCCACAGAAACGAATTACTATGAGGAAAAAGAGTACCAAAACATAATGAGCGTGTTTACTTGTAAAGGAACTAGCCAACAGCAAAAATGTAGAGAAAAAACAAATGCGCTGAAAAGAGATGTGAAATTAGTCCATTTAAGATTGCTGTAGGCGATAGGTGCATGGTATGCTGGTAAAAGGCGGTCTCATTTAGAACGGAAGACGCGCGCGCCTTTCAAAATGGTGGGCGCGACCATAATGTGAGAAGAAATCCTCCGGGCCGTTATGGCCCTGAAATCATTGAGGCATGAGTTTTAAAACAACTCCAGCGACTCACCGCTGTGAGAGGGAGAGACGCCATACGTCTCGTCTCTCGGCGAGCGCTGGAGCGGTCTCCGGCCGTGAAGAAAGTTACCCGGTCCACCGGAGCTTCGCTCGGTCACGCCATATTAAGTCGGTGTCGAAACCACGCCCCCGTCTGAGAAGGTTTATTAACAAAAAGAATAATCAAAATCTGTGAATTGCAGATTCAGTTGGGCAGAATGGTAAGTAGTCTAAATATCGAGTTTTAAATATCGATATACAGAAATATCGAGTTTAATATATCGAATGTATTAAATATCGATGTTCTGTATATCGATGCTAAAAATATCGTTTTTAAGTCTTGTCAAAAATATCGAGGTATGTAATATCGAGTGTTAAAATATCATTATGTGAAAATATCGTTAAAGTATTATATTTGTGTTTTTTTAGAGTTTGTTTGTAGTAGTATATTATTATTATTTAAATATTTTTTTTTTTTAAATTGTATCATATTTTTTAGGAGCGGGATGTTGGGTTTATAGGGGATATGGGTGGTGAGTGTATTAAATTTTTTTTTTTAAATATTATATAAATTGATACATTATAAATTTTTAATTGTAAATTTAATTTCGAATTTTGATATATATTTTTAGGAGCGGGATGTTGGGTTTATAGGGGATAAGGGTGGGGAGTGTTTTAAAATAAGGTTTAAAAATATAATTAAAAATTTAAAATTATAAATTTTAAATTCAAATTTAAATTTCGAATTTTGAAATATATTTTTGAGGAGTGGGATGTTGGGTTTATAGGGGATGAGGGTTCGTTCGTTTATTATATTTTTATTTGGCATATATAGCCATAAAAAAAGAAAGTACCACAATACATACAATTAAAATATGAATTATACAAACACTGTAACCATAAAACAGTATAAAACACAATAAAATCCTGATAAAATAAACAAAGGGAACTCTACCAAACCATAGGGAGTGCCTAATTCATCATCAACAAGGGGAAGAGATCACTTATACGTTGGGTATACATTTGTACATCCACCATAAATAACAAGAGCCGGGGGTATTCCCAAGCATGGGTAAGATCGCATTTCTACCCCGCCCATTTTAAATTATATTACCAATTCCTTCAACGACTCCTGTATTACAATTAAGAATCTTCCCATTGCACATGTCACATTTAAAAATCTCATATTGACCAATAAACTAAGAGCTTGATCCCTACTAATAATTTCATAGGCAATAAAAAGGGGTTTTAAAAATGTTTTCCGTTCTTCTAAGAACCACAAGCAGTCCAACAGAATATGTGGGCCGTTGCATTTTACTTTTAATCCACATGTGCACAGACCTTGTTCATTCATCATAGCAGATTTTATCTTCCAATCAGTGTTGCATGGATTCAAGCCAACTCTAAATTTCAGGATTATATTTCTAAACTTTGGGTTAGGCATGGCCTCTATATAGGGGAATGTTTGATCATTGGTCCACCCATTTATCAAAAACCTGGAGGACGATTTACTCCTCAAGTAACCCAAATCTTCCTCTCGGGCCTTCGAATTAATAATAGTATTGTATCATATTTTTTAGGAGCGGGATGTTGGGTTTATAGGGGATATGGGTGGGGAGTGTATTAAATTTTTTTTTAAATATTATATAAATTGATACATTATAAATTTTTAATTGTAAATTTAATTTCGAATTTTGATATATATTTTTAGGAGCGGGATGTTGGGTTTATAGGGGATAAGGGTGGGGAGTGTTTTAAAATAAGGTTTAAAAATATAATTAAAAATTTAAAATTATAAATTTTAAATTCAAATTTAAATTTCGAATTTTGAAATATATTTTTGAGGAGTGGGATGTTGGGTTTATAGGGGATGAGGGTGGGGAGTGTTTTAAAATAATGTTTAAAAATTATATAGAAATTTTTTAATTATAAATTTTAATTTCAATTTTAAATTTTGAATTTTGAAATATATTTTTAGTAGGGTTTATAGGGGATAAGGGTGGGGAGGGTTTTAAAATGTGTAAAAATGTAATAAAAAGTGTTAAATTATAAATGTTATTTTCTAATTTAAATTTCGAATTTTGAAATATATTTTTATTAGCGGGATATTGGGTTTATAGGGAATAAGGTTGGGTAGTGTTTTAAAATTATGTTAAAAAAAGTAATTGTTAAATTATAAAGTTTAATTTCCAAATTAAAATACGAAAATTGAAATATATGTTTAGGAGCGGGATGTTGGGTTAATAGGGGATAAGGGTGGGGAGTGTTTTAATAAAATGTGTTTTTTTTTAAATTTGTAAAAATTTCATTAATAGTTTTAAAATATAAATTTCAACATTTAAATTTATTTTCTATTTTTAGATTATTTTAATTTTGAGATTAGTTTTGTGTTTATATGGGATAATGGTGGGGAGTGTTTAAAAATAATGTAAATTAAAAAAAAATTAAAGATAAATTGGGAAAGAAAAAAAGAAAATATAATAATTAATTTTTAAAAATATTACTTAACATTGTGATGTACATTTTCTAGTTGTTAAATAAGGTTACTAGTTTTAAATTAAAAATTAAAATCTAACATATGTTTACTGTCCAGTACGTTTCCTAATTTAATAGTGTTTGGAGTGGGAATAGTAAATTAATTAAGTTTAGTGTCCAGCACCTACCCAAATTTAATAGTGACTGCAGTGGGAATAGTAAATTAATTACGTTAAGGGGCCGAATCCGATTCGGGCCGGAAAAAATACCGACCGACTCGGTACGGAATCATAGTCCGACCGACACGTACCGGCGTTGCCCGACCTGGGAAGTACGATGAAATGCATGTGAATCACGACCGACTCGTACGGAACTCAAGGCGAACGACCGACCCGGACGGAAACAAGCTATCCGGCCGGGAAATCACGCGAATCGAAGCACCAGGAATAAACCCGAACGAAACGTACCCGCAAACTCCGACCCGCGCAGTACGATGCAATGGGTGCAAAAGCAGACCGATTCGCACGGAGCCCAAGCCGTACGACCGACACGCATACAAAACCCAGCCGAACAAACACAATACACCGCGACCGACGCGTACGCCGCATATGAAACTGAGCTGAAACACAGCGGGAACGACTCGGAGAGGCGCGCACGAGATAACTGCAACGTCCTACTCGGTCAGAAGAACGACTCCTACATGCACAATAATCACAAATGAAAAAATACAAAAAAAGAGGGCCAAACAAGCAATGACAAAGCCAATAAACACAGGGGGGGGGTGAAATGGAACAAGAACACCCCCCAACTCCACCTACATAAAGGCCACAAATCCCTACCATGATCCTTTGCAAATTCCACTGACCTGCCAGCACAGAACACCAGCAGACATCAGACACACACACAGCTCATCCAACACAAAAGCCACACACCATTAGCACCTCAACAAATAGCACCCTCACACACACAGCAAAACCTACACACACACACCCTCACCTGCACACACACACACATCAATCACCACCACCACCCATCACCATGCCCCTAAAGAAGAATCCAAAGTTCCTAGATAGTGAATTGGAAGTCATGGTAGACGAGATCCTGAGGGTAGAGCCACAGTTGTTTGGCACAGTGGTCCAACAGACCCCCATGGCACAGAAAACCAAGATGTGGGCGAGGATCGTCGACAGGGTGAACGCACAATCACCATATTTGCGCACAAAGGAAGACATCCAGAACAGGTGGTATGATGTGCGCAGGAGGGTCAGGGACCTACTGAAGAAGGATTACCTCCTGAGCCAGCACACCGGCAGTGGCCCTCCTGCCAAACCAGTATACCTCAGGCCCTGGGAGGAGAAGGTGCGGACCATCCTACCACCAGTGAGCGTATATGGACTAACAAACATCCCAGAGCCTGGTGAGTACACAACTAATATACACAATATTGTGTGCCAATACACACACATCACTGTCAAGGGGACAGTCAAACCATGCACCCCTAGCAAATCAACAGCAACCAAAAGATAATCCTCCCAAGAAGTGTATGTCAGTCAGATAAACACAATACATGCCTTGTCATAGTGATATGTAACTGTGTCATGACATGTACAAACCCAATACCAAATAGAGCTAGGCAGTGGCACAAATCTAACTAACAAACACTGTCAGATATTTAGCCACCACTAGAACACCACCTCACAGGGAAGCTCACAGAAAGGAAGGAATCCTGTGTATGCTGGTGAAGTCAGTGTAGCCAAGAGCATGATGGGACTCGTAGTAACAGATAATGGGCAGCCTCACATTTGGACCATCAACACCACTCTGAACCATGCTCACAACACAGGGAGTGGAAAAGGACTGACAATATGGCTGACACTGGGTACTGCTGTGGGGAGCACAAGGCCCTGCTGGGAACTGGGCACCAACAAACAACAGGACCACACTGTCAGCCATCTTGCCATTGCTGTCACACTCACACACAGTGAAGTCCACTCAAAAGGAAGAAAGTATGGGCATGCTGGGAAGGGGGGTGTAGGCAATAGCATGATGGGAGTTGGAGTCACAGATATTGCTCACACACACAATTGGCCCATCAACACCACTCTGAACCATGCTCACATCACAGGGAGTGGATAAGGACTGACAAGATGGCTGACACTGGGTACTGCTTTGGGGAGCACAAGGCCCTGCTGGGAACTGTGCACCAACAAACAGCAGAACACCACTGCCTGACATCCTGAAAGCCAACTTGCACTCCCTGCAATGCAAGCACGTTGCATGGTGGGATATCTGGCTGGGTGGGAAGGAGGACTGACAGCACTGACCATAGTTACAAGCAGCTCTCCTCACACACCCCCTCAACACAAACTCCACATAACCCACCTGGGAGAATGCAATGCCTCTCACACCAAATGAAGATCCCACAAAGAACCACCACCCTGGGTAATGCTGTGTGAAGCACAGGGACACTCTTGGGACTTGTAGCCAAACAAACGCAAGGACAACACTGTCAGCCTTCCTGTCAGCACAGGCACACTACCCCACAGGGAAGCAGAGTCAAAAGGAAGGAAGTACGGCATGCTGGGAAGGGGGTGTAGGCAATAGCATGATGGGAGTTGTAGTCACAGATATTGCTCACCCACACAATTGGCCCATCTACACCACTCTGAACCATGCTCACATCACAGGGAGTGGATAAGGACTGACAAGATGGCTGACACTGGGTACTGCTGTGGGGAGCACAAGGCCCTGCTGGGAACTGTGCACCAACATACAGCAGAACACCACTGAATGACATCCTGAGAGTCAACCTGAACCCACTGCAAGGGTGGCATGCTTCATGGTGGGATAACTGGGCTAGGTGGAGAAGGATGGCCGGATGTCCACCAAATACAACCAATGCTGGCCATGCACACACCTCAACATTCACATTGAAATGCCCCAGTTATGCAGGACAATGTGCTACACCAATATCAACCTCTTACTGTGACAACTTAGGACAATGCAATGTACATGCCCGCATCCAGAGGTACAGTCACAACTGTCAGGTGTGTGAACCATTGATGCCTGTAGAAACATAACATATAATGTGTGTCTCATCCAAATACAGGTGATGATGATGGGGACACAGCAGCAGGCGAGGAGGAGTCCCTGTCCCAGGCTCCGGGGGACACTGAGCTCACTGGTGTGGAACAGCCTCTGCCCTCCTCGGATGGCGAAGACCTACCTGGCACCTCCGGTGTGAGTCATCATGCAGCACCAGCAGGACCAACATCTGCACCCCCTGCACCCACCCCTCCAACAACTGCCAACACACAGACCACCCCCGCCGACACGGACAGACCAAGGACCACCGATGATAACAGCACAGGGTCCCAGGCCCACCGTGGAGCAACGGACAACAACACCACTAACAACCCCCAAGGGGGCCTTGGGTCACCTGTGCGTGCCACCGCAGGTCCTGCACGTGTCGCCAGGGGTGGTGGGAGGGGTGGTATACATAGGTCGCTGCTTGCAGAGGGGTCTGGACTGCATGATGACCCACAACTGGCACGCATCGCTGATGCGTACCAGGATAGCACCGGAGAGGTCAGACAGGTAGTGGGGATCCTCAAGGACATACAACAGCAGCAGGCTGCCCATCATGCCCGCTTGGACTCCCACATGTCCCGTGTGGAGACACACATGTCTCGCATGGAGTCCAAGTGGGACACATTGCAAGAACTCACAGCGGTGCATAGGGACATATTGACATGCCTCCGCTAGATTAGCACCAACATGGCCACACCTCCCTGTGTGCCCACAACATCTGGTGCTGCAACAACTGACACCGCCACAGGGAGGGAGGAGGACTCTGGCAGAGACTCCCCTGCACCGCCGCAGCCTGCACGTGACGGTCCCCCCCCAAAGAAGAGGGGTCATCCGAGGAAGGAAAACTGAGAAGTTGATGGCCACGTACATCCCCCAGGAAGCCAACACCTGTTCCGGAAAATCTCCTTTGTGTGCAAACTTTTCACCCTGTCAAATGCAACACAACTCTCCCACATGACATGGGGAGTTCAAGTTGGACTAATGTATCATATGACTGTGGACTACACTCAGGACATTTCTGCTACCAAGACTTCCAACTCATCTGGGAACTTTGGATCACAATCCCAATGTACAGCACCCACCATCCTGTGCACTATACACACACACATTTCTGTAAATAAAATCACTCGTACACCATACTTGCCTCTGTTGTTATTCAAATGTGGATACTGTTATGGTGATGATGATCTGCTAAATTACACTGTGTATGCTAACTGCTACAGCAAGTACAACACCGTCATGTGAGTCATGGTGACGTGACACATATGAGGGAGACACACCACTAGGGCAACACAACACAGAGACACCAGGGCCATCGGACTCATCGCCTACAGTGATGTTGCCAGGAAATACTGTGGAATGCACAGACACCACACCTATTCAGAGTCTGTGTCAACTAGCCCACAGGTGCAGTAAGCAAATGTCAGTCAGATGTGTGACCACAGACAACGCACATCCCAAAGTGAAGCACAGGTTTATTACACATTTGCAACATGTCATTTCCACTACAAATGCAAGGTTTACCCACGTGGCAGTGGCCACACAGTCAACAAGTGCAGAAGATATGAAGTCCAGGGGTGTGTGGCACATCACCTGTAGGGAAACTACTGCTGCCACCCTGAAAGCTGAATCATGGTGTCGGGGGATCCAAGTTGACCAAAGTACTCAGTAAGCACCCTGTGAAGGACAGACATGACACACAGTTAAAACCACTGAAGAACAGGACAGAACTGCAATACTCATGCCCAATACATGTCACAAGACAAGTACACAAAACCAAGTTAGCATGTCAAAACTGTTGGGGAGTACATACTACCTGTAAGGACACATTGCTGCACGCATCCAGTCAAGTAGCATATGGCCACACTCAAACAGCACCAGAGCACCACCCACACATATCATGCAAACTCACATCATTCACATTACATCTCCCTGGATACTCACATTCAGCTGAAGAAGTTGGTGATGAGCTGTGTGCGGACATCACCATCATCATCATCACTGGCATCGTGGTCCAGGCCAGGATCCTCCACAGGTGGCGGACGTTGGTCATCCTCATCCAGGATGAGAGGCAACTCCTTCCGCACTGCCAGGTTATGTAGCATGCAGCAGACGATGACAATCTTGCACACCTTTGCTGGGGCATATGGGAGGGCCCCTCCTGTCTTGTCCAGGCAGCGGAAGCGGCTCTTCAGGAGACCAAAGGTCCGCTCAATCACTCTCCTGGTCCGACCATGTGCCTCATTGTAGCGCATCTGGGCTGGTGTCACAGGGTTCCTGAGGGGTGTCAGCAACCACGGCATGTTGGGGTATCCGGAGTCACCTACGGACAGACAAGTGTACATTAGCTGAGTTGGAAAAGTGGGCAGTATACTACAGAGCAGAACACACACAATGGTACAAAGTCAGTACACACCGACAAGCCAGGCACGCTGGTTCTGCATCTGTGCCATCATCCTCGGGATGCGACTACTCCTCATCACGTAGGCATCGTGTGCTGAACCAGGGAAACGGGCACACACATGTGTGATGGTCATATCTGCAAGACATACCACCAGAGCATTGATCGAATGGTAATGTTTCCGGTTCCGGTATGCCTGCTCATGTGCCTGTGGTGGTACCAAAGCCACATGTGTCCCATCAATGGAGCCAATGACATGTGGCATACTCCCCAGGGCATAGAAGTCACTCTTGACGTCAGAGAGTTGTTGACGTGTAGGGAAATAGATGTACTGGTTCAGGCATCTCAACATTGCCTCCAAAACATCGCATAGCACACGGCTGAACATAGTCTGTGACATCCCACCGGCAGTCGCCACAGTGTGTTGAAAGGTACCGGTGGCAAAGAAGTGTAGGGCTGCCTTTACCTTCACCTTGGGGGTCAGCGCCGTAGGGTACGGCCGGCCAGGTTGCAAATGTGGTGCCAAGCGCACTGCCAAATCCTCAATCAGCTGCCTGGTGAAGCGGTACCTTCGGATGCTGTCACGTTCCACCATCGTTGCCAGGTCAGGGAATGGTCTATGGACAGCTGGAGCCCTGCAGTGCATAGGTTGAGGAAAGAAAGATTGTCAGTCACCCCACATATGTGCCATTCACCATACTCAATTTCACATGATACATCATTACGAGACACAAGTACTGGATGTGTGTGCCGTTCTGTTCGCACATAACTCGCACCTACATGGCCATCATCTGACTACTCAGTACAACATGTGTGGACAACAGGTTCCAGGTTGTGCTATGGGAAACCATTAGGCTGTGTCACAGTACCCATTTACTGCTGTCACGTTCCACACACACACCACAGTGACATGTCTGGACAGATGCGCCACAGGCATCACAGCTCATTGACAGGTAGATTCCCAGTGACCCTGTCTTGCCACATGGACACTGGCATTACATGGCGTATCATGTACACGTCAGAAAACCAAACATGACTCCCACAGGTAGTGGCCCCTGTCGCCTACGCAGGACAGACATGGACGCCAGTGACGCACAACATCAAAGTCCATGCACAAACAATGTTGATGTGGAGACTGTCTCCCATCGTGCACATGGAATCAGAGACATCGGAAACACAACATGCACACAGACTGTGGAGGGACATCACTATTGTGGCAATGGGTCACCCTGTGACGTGCATGCCTTCCCCCATGGGACCCAGGGGGTATGTGACATGTCACACACATACACAACCTGGAAATGTGACCATGCCACATGCTCCGAAATGAACTGTTGCACATCACAGTGGTCATGTGCACAACACACAAAGGACCCTGTCCCCATTAACACATGCACAGCCTGGGTGTGGCTGCCCACAAGTTCCACCACAGAAACCACATGTTAACCCCCAATCACAGAAAAGGTAATGCCGCCTTACATGCCTTAGGAAACAGTGTGGACTGGGTGTGGTGTTGTAGGTGTGCCCCTGGGTCTCTGGCAGGTATATGTGGCTGGCATACGTTCACCAGTGACAAGCATGGTGACATATGCGACTGACCTGTACAGCTACGCGTTGTACAGCAATGGACCGATCGGTGTGCACGCACTGGCCATTGAATCTGTTGTGAGCGGGTACGCGTTGTACAGCAATGGACCGATCGGTGTGCACGCACTGGCCATTGAATCTGTTGTGTGCGGGTACGCGTTGTACCCAGAATACGCGTTGTACAGCAATGGACCGATCGGTGTGCACGCACTGGCCATTGAATCTGTTGTGTGCGGGTACCTGTTGTACCCGGAATACGCGTTGTACAGCAATGGACCGATCGGTGTGCACGCACTGGCCATTGAATATGTTGTGAGCGGGTACGCGTTGTACAGCAATGGACCGATCGGTGTGCACGCACTGGCCATTGAATCTGTTGGCCATTGAATCTGTTGTGTGCGGGTACGCGTTGTACCCGGAATACGCGTTGTACAGCAATGGACCGATCGGTGTGCACGCACTGGCCATTGAATCTGTTGTGAGCGGGTACGCGTTGTAGAGCAATGGACCGATCGGTGTGCCCGGCCGGCCCATTGCATCTGTTGTGAGCGGGTACGCGTTGTATCCCGAAATACGCTTTGTACAGCAATGGACCGATCGGTGCGCACGCATTGGCTATGGCCTGGCATGGCAACGGACGCGTTTTTGAAAGTTTAACGAGTCTGATGCTGTGAATTCAGTTGGCCACCCACAACAATGTTGCAAATGCATGGGTGTCATGAAGTTGAACTTTTGAAGGATGCTGTGGGCGTGTGTAAGTGGTGCAATTCCATGGATTGGCCAGATTCAGAAGATGCAAACGACTTGGACCTATCACTTTGGACACATGGGACGGTATCTGCCTCAGCAGCACACATATAATGCTGGCTGTTCCCCTGAGAGCTCACTTGCCTGCAATACATGCTCCAGGACGACATCTGCCACCACCACTGCTGCTGTCTCTGCATCCTCTGGATCCTGCAATGGCACGTACTGTGGAGAGAGCCCCAGCCTTCAGCCTTGAGGAGAACCAGGCCCTGCTGGACAGCCTCCTTCCACAGTACAGCAAGCTGTATGGGAAACCAGGGGAGCAGGTGAGTGTGCTGTCCACTGCCTTACAAATGTGCATGTTGTCTGACTAGCCAGACTTACAGTCTGCACGCCACTGGCTAGCAGGCTCACTGAGTAGTTCTCACCCCCCATAGTGTGTAGTTACATGCACTGAACAGGTATAGTGCAGTAACAGTGCATTTAAACAAGGTTTGACTTCCCAGGCAATGATACCATGTAGTAACTGCTGGCAAACTGTTCATAGCCATCCTTGCACTGCCCGTGTACAACATGTGCCCCTGTGATTGAGACATGTATATCCAAATGTGTGATGCACGGATTTGTTGCATGTGTAGTAATGGCCTTTACACTTTGTCATCCTCACAGGTTGATGCCCACCAGAAGCAGGAAATATGGCTGACCATCGTCCGGGCAGTGAGATCCGTGGGGGTCTACAAGCGCCGGATCCGCAACTGCCAGAAGAGGTGGCAGGACCTTCGGGGCTGGACCCGGAGGATCGCAAGGGTCCAGCTGAAGCTGTCGCCTCCTCGCAGGAGGGGCGGACACCGGACCCTGACCCCCCACATGCTCAGGATCCTGGCGGTGGTCTTCCCTGATCTGGATGGGCAGCTGAAGGACAGACAGCAGCAAGGAGGGGGTGAGTCCATGACTGCACTGTGAGCTTTGTCTGACATGCTATGTGCCCTCCTCTGGCCTGGTTAAACTTCAACAGTACATCAGTTATGTGGTCCAGGACCCATGTCCCTCAATTGTGCACTGCCCACTCCTCATCTGATACCCAGGTGTGGCCCTTACAGTCAGGAAATTGTGTCACTTGGGTACTGTGTCCTTGCATATTGCTTAGCTCAAGGTGGGGGACAGCATTTGTACCCGTAACTCTGTGGTGGGCTTCATGGGTGGGTCCATTGCTTACACAATGCCTGGGTTCTGACATGTAATCTGCGTGTTACTTTGATCTGTGGTCCATTTGCTGATCTGATTCACCACATGTGCCTGGGGTATTTGGCACACACCCATGCTGCGGTTGTGAACAATGTTTGGGCCTCAGGAGTATGTATATCAAGTGTGTCACACATGCTTAGCCACCTGCCTACTGTCCAGGGCTCATCCCTCTTTCACGTGGAGCAGGACAGTCATGCCTACTCCAGGCCATACAATACACTCTGTACTCCCACTCCCATGTATCAGCTGACACGTTGTGCTCAGTGAAATGTTCCCTCAGGTGTCTGCCTCTGTGTCATTGTGCTGTGGCTTTGTTGTCAGGACTACTGGGGTGTTTATCGGTTAGGGCTCAGCATGCCACCGGAGATGTGACCATAGGAGACGATACTTGTGTGACATATAGGTGTTTGATCACTTGACCGTGCATACTGGGGTATGCGACTGTGAAGTTCAGGCAGCTGTTTCCCATTCACAGCAGATTGTGAGGTGCTCATGTTCCGAGGGTTGTGTTTCATGTCTCCCATATGTCCAATTGGTATGACGTGGACAAATGAGAGTTCAGATGATGTGGTTTGTGGGGGATGGACATGTGCACTTGTCAGCTACTGGACTTGCATTCCCCATGACCTAGGATTGTGACACAGTGCAGACTGTTGTTGTCTGGCTGCCCTGCCCATGTGACTGGAGACAGTGATGTATGACTTTACAGGCATGCCTGTGCCATGGCGTTAAACTTCCTAAGAGTGATCCTGCAGGGGAGTGACATGTGCTACATGCACCCCATTGTGGCATTGACTATCAGGACATGGGTGCATCATGGTGTCTGGTGCTGGTATGCATCACATGCATTTCAAAATAGACTCTGGCCATCCCTTTATCCGGACACCTGTACTGACTCAGTGGCAAGAGTTGTGATGTGTGCATGTTCACATACTTCACCGTGTTCTCTGCACTGTCCAACTACTGTGTAGGTGGTGCATGTGTCCACACTGGTGTATTGCCATCCGACAGACACCAGACCGATGGGTGCAAGGCCAGGAGGGATGTGAGTGCCATGGTTGACCATCAGACTGACAATTGGCTTCTCCTACTCTGTTTGGGCACTTTTGGCAATGTTCAACTAAGGATGCCAGGGCTTGCTCTGTAATGTGCTGTACTTACTGTGGTTTTGTGCGGTCAGTGCAGGTGACTGATGTCTGTCTGTTTCCCTAATTGTTTGCAGATACATCCACGGCCACAGGAGGGGACAGCTCCACGGACCAGGAGGAGCCGCTGAGCCAGACTGGGTCAGCAGCCGATGAGTGGTCGGAGGGACCCAGTGGCACGGAGGGCGAGGGAGCCACACCGAGGAGTCCTCAGCACCATCCACCTCAGCTGAGGACCACAGCAGCACGGAGGATGACTCCCTTGTGGAGGCGGGTGTCAGCAGCCACCACACACCAGCTACTATTGCTGTCCCCGCCACCACCACCACCACCACCGCCCTCCCATCGGCTCCCATTCCAGAGGTCCGTGGAGGCTCCCGTGTTCGGGAGCATGTCTCCTTCGTGCCAGGCACCGCAGCCCCTGCCCCTGTGTCCCCTGCTGCCCTGAGTGAGGAGTCTGTGTACCTACTTCGCCAGCTCCATGTAGGGCAGACAGCAATGCTGAGTGTCCTCCATGCCCACACCACTCTGTTGACTCAGCTGGTGTCGTTTATGGAGGGCATCTCATCGGGCATGTCTGCCCTACAGAGGAGCAATAGGTCCATGGACTCCTCCCTGACGGCAGCAGTGTCCCTCCTCCAACAGTCCCTCACCCCTCCTACCTCTGCCCCATCCACACTTCCTGGCACCCTACCTGTCCCAAGCACATGCACACCTGCACATTCACCCAAACACACAGACACGAGCAGCACAGACACACCCACTACAAAAACAAGACGTGCACGCAGGCATCCTCAGGGGACTGATACCACACCCACAGGGGATGGGGTACATACACACACACAGGCATCCACAGTCACTCCGCAGTCCTCCGATACCTCTCCCTCCAAGGCCCCTTCCCTTGCCTCACCTGCAACCCCACCTACACAGCAGCTCTTCCTCTGTGACCTCGGCCTCTTCCCCTCCAATCCAGCTGATCCAGCATTAGGGGGAAGAGGAAGTCCACCCACACAGAGGGGAGTGCCCCTCACCCCCGGACACCCTCCCCCAGGCGCAGACAGACTGAGGCCCCCATCCGCAAGTCCCCCCGGACCCGGAAGAGCAAGACCCCGCCGCCACCCTGCAGCTCAACCACCAAGTCTCCTTCCTCCATCCCTCAGGCCCCCACTCCACAGGTTCCCCCACCACACACTGCCCCAGGTTCCCCCACCCACAGATACACCATCCCCAAAATGATCCGGCCTTCTCCCCTACCACTTGCTCTTCCAGCACCACACCCCCGCTGCGCTTGTTTGTGCCACTGGTGTGGAGAGCGTGTCCTCCCCCTCTGTCCTGCCCACCTTACCTGAACCCCATTCTACTCCCCTGGAGATAGGCACTGCAGTGGAGTCCACTACCACCCTGTCTGACTTGGGCACTGCAGTGGGGAACCTGTCCACTCCATCTGCATGGCCCACTTCAGTCGTGCCGGCACCCACACCATCTGACTCAAGCCCCCCAGTTGTGCCGGCACACACCATGTCAGACACCTCCACTGCAGTTGTCAGTGACTCTCCAGCACCCACCACCCCTTCCCTGCCTCCTTCTGGTGAGCCCTGATCCTGTCCCTGCGGTGCCTGGCCTGCCCCCCATATGCCCCTCCGAGGGGAATGTCCCTGATGTGTAGCTGTGCAGGCATGCAAAGGGTGACATCTGGCACTGTCACCCTGTTTGGACTCTTGTTATGGACTGGCCATTGGCCTTTGTTATATTTCTGGACTTTCACTTCTTCACACACAAATGCTGAATAAAGCTACTTTCTGTTCTCTAGTGGATTTGCTTCTGATGTACATGATGTTGATGTTGCTAACCGTGCCCTTGCTGCACTGATGGTGATTTTTGATATCAGGGAAATGAAGTGTTACTGTGCAGGACCCCATGTGGTCCAGGGGAATGTGTCCTATCCTGGTGTGTATCCATGTCATCCTTTGCAGCAATATGAGGGTGTCATGTTTTCAATATTTGGCAATGGGATTTCCTACTTTTATTTGCAATATCACATCTGTGGCTTACACCCCTGCACATCTGTTGTGCTTGCCATTGTTCAATTTGTCTATTTCCCTGACCGTGTGACCGTCTCCACTGGACATGCAAGTTTGGGCATCAATGGGGAAGGACTCATCTGTGTGATCAGTGCAACTTGCTATACATGTGTGTTGGATCTGTGCAGATGGTGTCGGTGACACTCCCATGACCAGGCTGATGTGACGAGAGCCTTCATTTTGTGCTAATTGTTGACTGAGTGACCAAGTGTACTGCTGATATGATAGAGCCCTGCAGAGACAACGTATGGCACAGCTTTCCTTACACAGGAGTGGAGTGCCCTCATGGCAGTGTGTAATTCCGTGACATTGCCTGAGCCCAAGGTGTGTGTTGTGTGAGCATGTCTGTGTGTGTTCACTTCCGTTTTGCAACACAGGCTGGGATCCCTAGTGATGTTTCTGTTTGTGATGCTTGCTGAGTTGACCTATGTACCACCCAAATCTTCGCACTGGGTTCTCTGGGATGTGGGTGCATGGCACATTACTGATCATCAGGGTGTCATCCATAGGTGTGTTTGCTGTCAGGGCTGAGTTTGTGGGCAAACGCAGATGAGACACAGTCAGGATTCCCCTTGGCACTTGTTGGTTACACAAGTCATGTAATTTACAGTTTGTGTTAGCTTTCAGTGATTGTGACACGTTGTGTGTGTGACTGCTGCCACTCCTCTGGGTCAGAGCTGCAATGTTGGAAGTTGTCTATGTGTGTTCTTTGTGGGTGACCTTGACTTCTTCATTGGTGTGTGACTGTGTCCGGGATCACATTGATTGTGGTGGATTTCACGTCATGCCCATGTACAGCGTACTGTGCAGTGTGTCAGACATTCACAAGTCTTGTTGACTGGCCAGGTGTGATGGGTTTCTGCACCTTAGTTCCCACAACCACCCCTGGGATTGTCATGGGTGCATGTGCAATGTCACCAGTCCATGTGAGCTTCACTGCTGCACATTGGTGGAGATCAAGGTGTGTGGTGTTGAGTCTGTGCAAAGGAGAGTTGTTGCACGGCTAGACCCCTACCTCCATGTTGGCCTTGGCTGACAGGCCGTGCTGATTGATTTGTGCTTGTGTAGGTGTGATGGTAGTTTGTTGCTCAGGACACATGAGTGTGGTTCACAGTGTGAACGACATCTAGCTTTGTCATCACAGTGGGATTATCATGCAGGCCACGGTCAACACGATGTGGGGTCCCTGGGGGTAGTGCTGTGGTGGGTCTGTCTCTTGCTGTGTTATTTGCTGTTCCGACAAGCTTGTGTGACATGTGTAATTTGGGCTCCCTCTCATCTAACAATGCCTGTTTGCCCACATAGGGGAATCCGATCCATGAGTTACTTTTGTGTGGCACTGTATACACATCTGTGTAATTGTGATTCAGGCCTCCTCGTGTGTTGTGTGGTTGCCTGGGGACACTGGCACACCCCCATCACCTGTTGTGTCTGATCTGCAGTGTGAGGCTGCCTGTTTGTGTTTGTGCATCTGCACCACTGCATTGGCATATCTTTAGTGTGCCATTGGCTGTATGTTGTTTGTTGGCTTTCCCCTGCTGTCCCTGGGACTCCTAGGTCATCAGTCAGCACAATGATCATGGTTTGTATGTCCCTTTGCTGCCATGGTATGGTATTTGTTCACCTGACATCTACAGTCTCCAAAGGATATCTACATTTGTGTGTCCATTGGTGCAGATATGTGGGGCTGCATTATGATGGTCACTTCTGTCATTGTGTTATTGAGGAATGTTGCCAATGTCAGCCCCATGGGTGATGTTTGTCTGCACATGGCCAAATGTATATCTTATTGGCACTGCACTGTTTGCCTCACCCAATGTATGTTGCTATGGGACACAAGCACTACTTTGCCACTGATGTATTTGTTGTTCTGTGACCAGGGATCATCCATGCTGTTTGGCAGTTGCAGCTTTTTCCATGACAACACTTACCTTTTGGTCACTGTGATGATGGGGGTTTAGACCCCATTGCCACAGTGTTCAAAATGTGCTTCAGCTATGGACCCCACACTTACCTTTTGGTCACTGTGATGATGGGGGTTTAGACCCCATTGCCACAGTGTTCAAAATGTGCTTCAGCTATGGACCCCACACTTACATTTTGGTCACTGTGATGATGGGGGTTTAGAACCCATTGCAACAGTGTTCAAACTGTGCTTCAGCTATGGACCCCACACTTACCTTTTGGTCACTGTGGTGATGGGGGTTTAGACCCCATTGCCACAGTGTTCAAAATGTGCTTCAGCTATGGACCCCACACTTACATTTTGGTCACTGTGATGATGGGGGTTTAGACCCCATTGCCACAATGTTCAAACTGTGCTTCAGCTATGGACCCCACACTTACCTTTTGGTCACTGTGATGATGGGGGTTTAGACCCCATTGCCACAGTGTTCAAAATGTGCTTCAGCTATGGACCCCACACTTACCTTTTGGTCACTGTGATGGTGGGGGTTTAGACCCCATTGCCACAGTGTTCAAAATGTGCTTCAGCTATGGACCCCACACTTACCTTTTGGTCACTGTGGTGATGGGGGTTTAGACCCCATTGCCACAGTGTTCAAAATGTGCCTCAGGTTTGGACCCCACACTTACATTTTGGTCACTGTGATGATGGGGGTTTAGACCCCATTGCCACAATGTTCAAAATGTGCTTCAGCTATGGACCCCACACTTACCTTTTGGTCACTGTGATGATGGGGTGTTATACCCCATTGCCACAGTGGTCATGGTCTGCTTGCATTGTGGAGCCCACACACATTTATGTATGACACATGTGATAGGGGGTCACATTGTATGCTCAATGACATGTTCAGTGTTGTGGGCATTTGACACAGACTACACACGCTTGTCATGGTGTTGGTGGGATGTATTTTCAGACATTCCTTATGTTGGAGTATGCTGGTTGTGTCATGCATTTCCCGTCCTATGTTTAGGGGTGGTGTGGGTGGTAGGCATTCATCCCCCTATGAGTGGGGATGGTGGTAGTGGTAGGCATTGAGGCCCCCCTGAGTAGGGGTGGTGGTAGTGGTAGGCATCCATCCCCCTATTAGTGGGGTTGGTAGTAGTGACAGGCATCCAGCCCCACCTGAGTAGGGGTGGTGGTGGTGGTAGGTATCCAGGCCCCCTGAGTAGGGGTGGTGGTAGTGACAGGCATCCAGCCCCCTGAGTAGGGGTTGTGGTAGTGGTAGGCATCCATCCCCATATGAGTGGGGTTGGTAGTAGTGACAGGCATCCAGCCCCCCTTGAGTTGGGGTGGTGGTAGTAGTAGGCATCCAGGCCCCCCTGAGTAGGGGTGGTGGTAGTGGTAGGCATCCAGCCCCCCCTGAGTAGGGGTGGTGGTAGTAGTAGGCATCCAGGCCCTCCTGAGTAGGGGTGGTGGTAGTGGCAGGCATCCATCCCCTAAGGGTGGGGATGGTAGTAGTGACAGGCATCCAGGCCCCCTGAGTAGGGGTGGTGGTGGTGGCAGGCATCCAGCCCCCTGAGTAGGGGGTGGTAGTAGTAGGCATCCAGGCCCCCTGAGTAGGGGTGGTGGTAGTGGTAGGCATCCAGCCCCCTGAGGGTGGGGATGGTAGTAGTGACAGGCATCCAGGCCCCCTGAGTAGGGGTGGTGGTAGTGGTAGGCATCCAGTCCCCTGAGGGTGGGGATGGTAGTAGTGACAGGCATCCAGGCCCCCTGAGTAGGGGTGGTGGTAGTGGTAGGCATCCATCCCCTAAGGGTGGGGATGGTAGTAGTGACAGGCATCGAGCCCCCCTGAGTGGGGTGGTGGTAGTGGCAGGCATCCAGCCCCCTGAGTAGGGATGGTGGTAGTGGTAGGCATCCAGCCCCCTGAGGGTGGGGATGGTAGTAGTGACAAGCATCCAGGCACCCCTGAGTAGGGGTGGTGGTAGTGGCAGGCATCCAGCCCCCCCTGAGTAGGGGTGGTGGTAGTGGTAGGCATCCAGGCCCCCCTGAGTAGGGGTGGTGGTGGTGGTGGCAGGCATCCAGCCCCCCCTGAGTAGGGGTGGTGGTAGTAGTAGGCATCCAGGCCCCCCTGAGTAGGGGTGGTGGTAGTGGTAGGCATCCAGGCCCCCCTGAGTAGGGGTGGTGGTGGTGGTGGCAGGCATCCAGCCCCCCCTGAGTAGGGGTGGTAGTAGTGGCAGGCATCCAGCCCCCTATGGGTGTGTATGGCATTGGTGATGGCCATCCCACCCCTATGGTTCTGATGTTGCTAGTGTACGTCATTTGTGCATCCCTATGTGTGTGTGACATATTTCGGGTACGTGTCGTTTGTTTGTATTGTTGGTGTTTGACTTACCGTCTGCGCCGTACGCGTCCGTGCAGGTCCCGGTAATAGATGTAGAGTATAGGTAGGACCTGCGCAATGGGATTCATGCTTGGATCGTCTCGTTCGGGTTTCTCGTGTCTTTGACTCGTACTCGTAGCAGGCTTGTTCGTCTCGTAGCCGTGGATCGTCTTGTGGCGCGAAACGGAGCTTATGTACGGCTCGCCCGGATCCTCAAACGTCCCGGACGTAGCGACGGGTTCGGCGCATACGGAGTGCGCATCGTACTCGTCCGGCCGGAAGGTGCTGTGTATTTGCTTCGGTACGACTCGATTCGGCGTTTACGGATCCGGCTCGGGCGGGGAACAGGAGCTGAATTGGGTAAGTACGGCTCGCTCGGAAACTGGGTTGTTATACGCATCGTACTTGTTCGTCCGTATGAATGTTCGAATCGGTCGGGAAACACGCATTCGGCTGGTTTTTTTTCCGGACGAATACTGTTAGGTGCGCTTCCGCCCGGGATCGGAATCGACCCCTTAGTGTCTAACACCTACCCTAATTTAATACTAATTGGAGTAGGAATAGTAAATTAATTACGTTTAGTGTCCAGCACCTACCCCAATTTAATACTGACTGGAGTGGGAATAGTAAATTAATTAAGTTTAGTGTCCAGCACCTACCCCAATTTAATATTGACTGGAGTGGGAATAGTCAATTAATTAAGTTTAGTGTCCAGCACCTACCCTAATTTAATACTGACTGGAGTGGGAATAGTAAATTAATTAAGTTTAGTGTCCAGCACCTACCCCAATTTAATACTGACTGGAGTGGGAATAGTAAATTAATTAAGTTTAGTGTCCAGCACCTACCCTAATTTAATACTAATTGGAGTAGGAATAGTAAATTAATTAAGTTTAGTGTCCAGCACCTACTCCAATTTAATATTGACTGGAGTGGGAATAGTAAATTAATTGAGTTTAGTGTCCAGCACCTACCCCAATTTAATACTGACTGGAGTGGGAATAGTAAATGAATTAAGTTTAGTGTCCAGCACCTACCCCAATTTAATATTGACTGCAGTGGGAATAGTAAATTAATTAAGTTTAGTGTCCAGCACCTACCCCAATTTTATACTGACTGGAGTGGGAATAGTAAATTAATTAAGTTTAGTGTCCAGCACCTACACTAATTTAATACTGACTGGAGTGGCAATAGTAAATTAATTAAGTTTAGTGTCCAGCACCTACTCCAATTTAATACTGACTGGAGTGGCAATAGTAAATTAATTAAGTTAAGTGTTCAGCACCTACCTCAAATTAATACTGACTGCAGTGGGAATAGTAAGTTAATTAAGTTTAGTGTTTAGCATGTATATTGTATTTATTTAAAGTGGAGTTGGAAAAGAACATTAGCAAAAATTTTACTTAAGAAAATTTGTAATAATATTAAAGCAGTTTAAAGTAGAATAAACATAAATAAAATATAGTTGTGTAGAAAGATAATACATTTTGTATATATATTATAACTTATTATTTAATACAGTATAATTAATATGAATATATTTATTATGAAACATTGAATTTAATACACATGAGATGGTAGACAATAAATTAGACATTTTTATTTTCAAGAAAAATGTATGTAAAGACAATGTTGTATTACATATAAAAAAATATATAAATATAAGAAATAATATTTATTTGTGAAACAAAACAGTTTGTTTATTTGTAGTTTTTGGTGCAGTAATGAAACAATTTTATTGTATTACATTAATACATTTATTTACATATTTATATATAATTTGGTAATATTAGATACTGTCTTGTTACAAATATTTGGATACATTTGGAATAATAATATACTTATTAAACAATTGTAAATCATTGTTTGGTATTATTAACATTTTTAAGTTTGTTACAAATATTGGCACTATTTCAATATAATGAAAGTTTCAACATTTTTTAATACAGTTGAGAAAAATAAACAGTTTTATTGATATACAAAAAGATTATACATTTTATTTATTAATATTATATATTAGATATCAATAATTATTACATAGTTTTCATATTGTACATTTTTTAAAGAAAGTATACATTTTTTAATACATAAAAATTAGTAAAATATTTAATATATTGTTTATTGCAATTTGGGATTTTATGGAATTATAATATTAAATATTATATGTGTTATATTTATTATTATAATTTTACAATGTTTACAAATAATATAATGCATTTCAAAAAACATTAGCAATTTGTAGTATTTAATTAAATACAATTTTAAAAAAATGTAAGTTATTATAACATTTTAAAAAATAAATTGGTTTCATTTCATATGTTTAAAGCTGCCATATTTGTTTGGGTTTTGTATTTTGTAATCGCTCGCTGTTTTGGGTCATTTGGAAGGGGGGAAGCTAGCGGTTGGGGGCTGCTCCACGTCCAGCAAGGTAAGATTAATTTTCGCTATTTTAACTATGTTTTTAATGTATTTTTAAGGTAGTTGTAATGTATTTAGTGTGTTCTGAGTTAGGTTTGTGATGTTAGGACGTTTTTTATGCGTTAGTTATCGACTGTTTATCTAGTTTTACGTTATTGAGGCCTAGTTAGAAATGTTAATGTAGAGTGGTATATGTGTTTCTATTGTGTTTATAATGTTGGTAATAATGTTATTAGGTATATAATGTGTACTTTTGTGAGGGTGGGAATGTTTGTGTTTTTGTTTAGTAGGTTTTACTTGAAAAAAGTTGCCCGTGCCGGAAAATAGCGTTTTTAATAAGGAAGTATATATTAGTTTTAGTAACTAATAATTATTTACACTTTCTTAATTTTTCGGGTTTCATGGAGCGTTTCTTTTTAAACTATTTTTCGGGTTTTTTGATGGTTTTCAGATTATGGATTTATCTACGGAGGATTTATTTTTGGTCCAGTTGTATTGTTTCATTTTTTGGGGGGGAACTTTTTATGGATTTGGAATTATCAACTACATGGATTAATGTAGAAGATGTGGAATTTTGAGTCTACAACAACGGAAACGGTAAGTTTTTTAATTATTTTTAATTGTGGGAGGGAAATAATGTTATATTTTATTGTTGTTGTTTTTTTATTTAGTCGCAGACTTAATTTGTCTATATATTTTCTTATTTATTAATAAAAATATATTAGACATAGTAATTATTTTTGTGAGGAAATAAAAATGTTTTGTTTATGTTGCTGTAAAATAAATGATAAGTATCCTGCATTTAGTTTGTTTGGAGATTTTACAGTAGGCTTTTTGCTATCATTCCTAAGTATTCTAGGCCTCTTGTAGAAGATTATAGTTTAACTTGCTGTTGAAGGTATTGGTACATTTGCTTAGTTTGTTTAGATAGTTTAGGTTTTAGTTGTGTGACAGTTTGCTGCATTCTGAGTTCCTGATAGCTCTGTTCTTTTTGTAAGGAGGTTATTAGTTTGTGTAGTTTAGGTGTGCCTCGTCCTGTTGTTGATTGGAAGGCATTATGCCATCCTTCAACAGTGTTATTGGTTTTGGCTTGTTGGTTAAGTGTAGAAAGATAAACATTCCACCAGGGAATTTGAAATTTGGATTGTCTCCTATGGCCTGATCTATGAAGTCTTCCCACCCAGTTGTCTTCGAAGTAGTCTAGGAGGGGACTTAATTTTTGCTCATGTTGTTGGTAAAAAGTGCTTTCTAGTAAAGGTTGTAATGTTCAGCAACATCAGTTACTGGCACGTAGGCTAATGCAATACGTTTTTTAATCTGGTATGCAAATTTAGGGGTCCATTACAATGGCGGGCGGACAAAGTCCGCCCGCCATCGCTACTGGAGCCAGGGACCGACCGCCGAAGTGGCGGCAGTCCCGCAATGAGAATTAGGATGCGCCCGCCACACTGGCGGGCGCATCCTGGGCCTTTTACATTGCGGGTGGATCTGCTGGCTGCAGACCCACTCGCAATGCAAAAGGTCTGTGCACAGCATTGCCATGCACTACATGGCAGGCAGCACGTGGTGCCTGCCACGTAGTGCATTGCACCCCCCACCCACCCACCCAACACCCTGGGAACCCAAAACGGGCCCCCAAAAGCAAGAACCACACGCCTTTCCATGGCGGCAACGCCGCCATGGAAAGGCGATTCACCGCCTGCATCATAATATGGATGGCGGTGTCTTGCAGACACTGCCACCATATTATGCCCTTTTCCACCCGGTCGACGAGTCGACCGGCGGAGCAGCGGCGGACGGTCTTTCCCTCCGCGGCGAACAGTCTTTCCCTCCGCCGCGGACCCCCCAGCCATACTAATATGGCGGGGGGGTCAATCAGGCAAGGATGGCGAGCAGATCGCCCCCGCCGGGCCAGCGATGGCTACCGCCGGCCCGGCGGGGGCGATCCGCCCGCCATCCTAATGGGCCCCATAGTGTTTGTTGCATACTCTACACTTAGGGGCCGATTCCGATCCTGGTCGGAAACCGTTCCGACCGACACGTTCCCGGAGCGATTTCCGACCGATTCGTGCCCCTTGGCACCAAGCGAGCGAGTACGATGCAGCTGCATGCTGACGGACTCGGTTCGGTCGGACTCCCATTGAAGTCAATGGGAGCCGGTCGTACGACGCGTACATGGGCTCCCATTGACTGAATGGGTACGTTGCGCAAAAGGGTGCCCCCTGTAGTGGGTACGCGTTGGTGCCATCCGCACCGTACATGCATGTATAGGGGGGACCCTTGGGTCCCCCCTGTGTCTGACTCGTAAGGCTACGGGTGAAGGGTGGTCCGGCACGGACCCCCGAAGTCCGCTTCCCAGAGCGTTTACGTGTCGGAGGCTCCGACTCGATCTGGCTGTCCGGATCGTGCATCGTACTGGCTCGGTCGTAAAAAGTCCCCATTGCGTGGTACGAATCGAGTGTGAACGAGTCGTACGGAGCGGTTCGGACACGGAAATGATTCGGTCGGCGATTTCGCGTTCATTCGCATTGTACTTGGGCGTCCGGACCTCTGTACGACTCGGTCGGAAACAAAGCCTCTGACTCGGATCCGGTAAAGCCGAATCCGATTCGGAGGCCTTCCGACCGAGATCGGAATCGACCCCTTAGTGTAGATTTTTGTAAGTGTCTCCATAGGCACTGATTGAAATGGTAGTAACATCCTTGGATTGCTGTATGTGGGTATGTTTTCAGTATAGCGTTTATCATAGCTTGTTCAAAATCTATTATTATTTTCTCAGGAAAATAATTATTTGTCTCTTGCTTTATTTTATTTAGGATTTCAATATATGTTGAATTTTGCTTATTGGGAAGCAAGGCGTAAATAAAGGGAATGTTAGTATTTTGATGTAGGCCATGGATAGTATATAGTTGGAAGAATGGTTTGGGACAGATTTTGAAGGTCCCATCCATCATCCATGTTTGAGCTTGTTGAAGTTTTATTAAATTGTTTGCAGTAGCAAACATAATTATTCTCTTTTCTTTGCTTTTATTATCATAGAGAATAAAGGGTTCCTCATTGTAAGTAATAGCTAATTCTGGGGAATTACCACCTCTTCAAAGGTTTTAGGGGTAGGTGTGGTACTGGTTGTAGCTTTTTAGTGCGAGCTATTGTTCTTTTTAATGAAGCAATGGACGGCATTTGTCCAGTTGCTTCTTTGGGTACTGTAGGCAGCAGTTCTTTAAGGATTGTACTGGTAGGTAATTGTGAGCTTGTGCTAGCCTCTTTAATATTATCAAGTGCATTCCTAACTTCAATTTCTGTAATATTAGGAGGATGATTATGTTCCCTTGTGTACATTACAGTTGTTTCCCTGGTAGTTGCATCACCATAACATTTATTAGAGTAATATTTAGAACATTTCCAATCGACTTTTAGGCCTGTTTGTTTTTCCTGGGTGTAGACATACCCCATATAACATAATAACACTTTGCCTTTTTGAGATGTTACAAATTGTGCGCCTTCTGTCATTTTGATGTGGTAAAATTTATAACAAATGCATATATAAATTATTAAAAATAATATTATATTTGTTAATGATTATATAAATACATTTTTTCACAATATACTTACAAAGTTTGCTTTTTGATGTTTATAAATGGTGGCTTGAATTTTTTCTTGGTTGAAGCTTTTAAAGTGGTTGGTTTTCCTGTAAAACGGACTTTAATATTTATTTGAAATATTTTGTACATGGGGTGGGTTGGGTGTTTGGGATGGACTTTGGGTTTGGATGGATGTTTTACAGGTTTTTAAATGCGGTTTGAACAATACTTACTTTATTAGGTAGATTGTTTTAGAATGTTCTTTGTTATTTTACTGTTGTATTTGGATTTCTCTGTAGTGGAAATATAAATATAAAAAATATATATAATAGTAATTTGAGTACGAAAGTGAATATTATTGCAATATTAGTTTAACTGTTATTTTATAAATGTTAATTTACTTACTTTTCGGAAATAGATACAGGTTTTGGTTTGATGAGGTTTTTGCTTCTGGCAGCAATCCAGCAGAGTTTCGCCTTGTTTGTTCTTTTTAGTGTGATGTGTAAAATAAAAGTAATATTTGTTTGTTTATATAGGGTTTATTTAATTGTTTGTTTAATTTTATTGGTTGGTTTTAATATTGTGTCTTTTTATTGGTTAATTTATTAATGTTTTAATTGTTTTGTAAGTTGGTTTCCTTATATGGAAAACGCTAATTAAGAGTCAGTTATTTTTTTGTGCTTCTTTTTATGTTTAGATTTATTGTATTGTGTGTTATAATATATATGAAATGTTAAAAAGGGAATTTATATGATGTAAGTTTATATTTATAATTGTTGTTTATGGCGTGTTTATTAATTAAATTTTTACTTATGTGTTAATACTTTGAGAAAAAATGTGTTTAATTTTATTTGATATGCAATGCATGTTTATGTGTTTATTTATATTTATTGTGTTTTATTTTGTGTATTTTCTCTATTTTAGCATTGTCGATAATTATAAAAAAACGATATTTTTGCTGTCGATATGTGTGTTATCGATATTTTGGACATTTTGTATGTATTTAAACATTGTTCGATATTTTATATAACGATATAAATGTGCACGATATTTTTGATGTCGATAATTTTTTATGACGATATTGTGGTTTCAATCATAGTGTATTTTTTTAAGTAAGTATATAATGTCGATACTATTGTCAACGATATTTTTGTGTCGATACAAATGTAGGTCGATAATGTGTCTTGCGATATTATGTCAGTGATTCGGGCAGAATGTCCCCCTCAATGATAGAACATAATGAACTACCTAAGGCAACACACAAATATAGCGGTTCGAATACAGGCTTTCAGTGACTCTCGCATGACCTTAGAAAACGCAAAGGGAGTATGGAGGAGTCTGAGATCATAACAAGCATTTGCAATGCAATCGGTCTTCCCTTTGGGGCCTAAGTATCTAGCCATGCAGAAAACTGTTGCACTTTCAGTTGAAGTGTAAGGCTGCAACCCAGTGCTAGAATACACTGCTATTGTCTGTGAGATTGGCTGACGCGCTTCGGCAAATTTGAGTCATATGTGGAGTGCGTAATTGTAACTGTTTTGTCGCTTTATATAGCGTGAACATAACCGGCATTAAAGCGCTTTACATGACTAGCATATTTTCTACATGAAATCATACTTTTTTGTTTTTGTGGCATGGTGCGGTCAAATAAATCCCAGCGTCGGGTCAATTTCCTGTGATTCTGGGCAAATCCCTAATCCACACCCCCCCCCCCTGCCAAAAAAACAGAAAAGTATGCTTTCAAGTGTAAAACTTCTGCATCACGTGTAAACTGTGTTGTGATCGGGCTAAGTTTGCGCTATATAAAGCTGCAAAACACATACGAAGTACGTGCGCCTTTTACATTGTAGAAGAAAATGCCAATTTAAATGTATGTCTCACAGCAAATGCTCGGACAGCAAGTGTTTCCAATCTAGAGGCACGCCTGGATGCGAGTGCTGTGTTCCAGTAGTGATATCTGCCATTAAATTAATTACGGCGGCCATTATGGAGCAGATTGTTTTCTCTGCAGGAGAAAAGAACTAAAGCCCAGCTGAAGTAATGAGAAGCAAAAGCTTATAAGGTCCTAGTATTATATCACAAGTAAACTTCTTTTCATTTGAAGAACATTGTCATTAACGTAAAAAAATATTGATTATCTAATCAAAAATAAACATTACACACAAAAATAAATGCTTTTTACCCTGTGAAAGAAAAAGCCACTGCAAACAATATGAATGTAGGAAAGCAGCGGAGGCTGACAGGGCCGAAAACCCAGATAGGCCTGAACTGTATAAGCTTATTTAAGGTAGTGTATGGGGCGCTCCCTGGAACAAACCCTACCTTGCACAGCCACTAAAAGCCGAGGCTCGCTGGTGCTAGAATACACGTATTTTTGTACAGTTTTTCCTGAGCTGCACTAGGGCTTGGGGGGTGTGAGGTGAAAAGGCGAGGGACCGGTCACAGGAGGTCTACCGTGCCCATCCTTGGCTGCCAGGTCCTGAGTATCTAAGAGGGGTCGTGCCGTAGAACAGAGTGTAGGCCGCAAGGGTGCCGTAGTATTTCGCATTTTTGCCATAAATATAATGGAAACTTCATAGACATTTACGTGTAGGACGTGTTTTCTCTGATTTAATGCACCTCTTGACTTTATGCAGACAGAGGTTTCAGGATAGCCTGCCATCTTTGGCCATGTTCACTAGGATGCATGGGGTCGTTCTGTCGGCAAGGGTCGATCTGTCTGATGTGCGGGCAGTGCCATGCCGAGGGGCCCTGGTCCCGGGGCCCAGGATCCCTGTACAGTGACCCCTGAGGTGCAGGGGTGCTCGACTTGCAAACTCGTCGTGTAAGCGAAAGTAGATGGGTGAAGAGCACGGACGTCATTTGGGAGTAGTCAGGGGTCGCAGCTGTGACCTCTAGTTCGCTCCCTGCTCCTCCTGTAACTTCCTTTGCGACCTCTGGCCTCAGAGCAAGCTAGAGGTCACAGCTGCGACCCCTGACTACTCCCAAAGGACGTCCAGGTGGAGAGACGTTGGATGTGAAGACTGTCCTTTGCGTTGCCACTGCATCAGAATATAGAAGGGATACAAACACTTCTCTCTTCTGATTGGTAGCGGACCCTCACGTGACGAATACAAGTAGTTCACGGGTTTATGGATTTAAATGATCCCTGGTTGTGTTGGGCACCCGTTTCATAAGGCCAACAGATTTTACAGAACTAGCAGAATGTGTTATAAACTTCTTGGAAAGTTCACAGTGTTCCGCTACCTGCAGTGACAGGGAGCGCTCCAGTCCAGGGTCTTCCTCCCCCCAAAAAGTCGAACCTTGCACCTCGGCTAATGTTGCCAAAAAAAAACACTACAGCTCCCAGAATGCATTTAGCTCCTACAGAAATTCTGCACACCTCCCCCTCCTCCCGCGTATCAAGGACACATTGGAGGGTCTGACACAGGACCGAGACCTCCAGACCCACATAACTAGCGCTGCTGGGTATTGAACACAAATGTATGGTTGAATCGCTACAAAGTTGTAAGGGCAAAGTTGACAGTAAGCGCTATAGGCGACGAAAAGCCCTTAGTAGAATGTATTTCTCCAGTTCATCAGTGGTGTCAACAAATCCGCGATGTATTGATGGGGGAGGGGGCAGCTCTTCCCCCACCCCCAAACAGATCATCAATAAATGCCAAGGGCCGGGCCTTTCCATTACTGTCCTTTGATCAAACATCCTCCCAAGGGCCACTAATTAAAAGCACGGATCATGATCTGATTGGAATGACTTCGGAGCCCCACCAGGGTCCACTAAAAGCCAGAATTACCCCCAGGTCTTGAGGCTGACAATCAGGGCCGGACTGGCTACCGGGCATTTTGGCATGCTGCCGAGCTAGGGGCTGATGTCACTGCGGTGGGGGCTAATTTCGTTGATGGAGACCTGCGTGTGCTACGAAATAAACAAAGCAAAACGAATTTCGTTCAGCACACGCAGGTCCCCATCAACGAAATCAGCCCCCAGCTCGGCAGCATGCCAAAACGCCCGGTAGCCAGTCCGGCCCTGCTGACAATGCGTGGGTGAACGCAAACCTATCCAATACTATTGTATTTTCTTTGCGTTTGGGAAACGCACTGGAAAATGCCATTACCCGTGCATCCAGTCAGGTGCGCCGTAGCCAGGGAACCAGCCCCGGGACTCCATGCCAGCTGAGTTGGCTCGGGGAGGGGACAGCGTGTGAGGCTGTAGCCGAGGCTTGTCTCCTGGAGATGGAATTCCAGAGGTGGTTGCTGGTCCGGACTGAGGGAGGTAGCTACAGGTCCATATGGGTGGATCTGCACGCCCTATATGGATGGAGGCAGCGGCAGGCCCTATATATTAACAAGCATCTCCTGCCTCAGAAACCAGCATTTGAATGCTATCGCGGCACTCGTGCTGTAGCTGTAATCATCTTAAGCTAAAGCGCGGGTGCCCTGATTGCTTCAAAAGTAAGGAAATAAAAAAACATTTTTTTTTCTATTTCTTTACTTTTGAAGCAATCGCTTAAGATGTTTACAGCCAAAGCACGAGTGCTGCGATTGTAACAAAGTAAATAAAGAGAAAAAATAGCGGCTGCACGTCTTTTTTTTCTCTTTATTTACTTTGGCTACAATTGCCGCACTCGTGCTTTAATTGTAAATATCTTAAGCTAAAGCGCAGTGCCACCATTGGTTCAAAAGTAAAGAAATTGAAAAACATTTATTTTCTATTTCTTTACTTGTAAAGCAATCGCATCAGCGCTTTAGCTTAAGATGTTTACAGTTAGAGCTCGAGTGCAGCGATTTTAACCGAAGTAAATAAAGATAAAAAAAATATGTGCGGCGATTTTAACCAACATAAATAAAGATTAAAAAAATATTTGCAGCGCGCATGGCGCGCTGTATGTTAGCAAAGCACGTTTTCGTGCCTGCAAGAACAGAAACTCACAGAAGAAAATAGTGCTTACAAGCCTAAATAAGATCTGCCGTCTAACAACCGAAGTAAAGGGGTCAGTAGCCATGGGAGGTTACAAATGAAGACAAGGCAGTACTAAGGAGGAACTAAGAAGCCTATTAACCAATCAGAAGCCTGCATTTACGAAGGACAAAGACGGGAGCCAATGACAAATATGGGCAGAGAGTGGGCAGGGCTTCTCTTCCATAATCCACTACAACAGCTCCCCAGAGCAGCGCATGCGCGCTGACTCAGACTCGACCTAAAAAGGTATACACATTCAATAGGAATGGTTCAAAAAGTATATCGTCTAACCTCTCTAAGGAATAAAGCATCAACACCCACCTCCCTAAAATGTTGCATTTCTGAAGCCCGCCAGATTAGGAAATGTTTGTAACCGAAGAGATAGGGCCAGGTTATGTGACTCACCTTATGTAGCAGGAATATGTTACATCTGTTCAACGGCCCAACTTTGTGTTAAGGTTTCAGGATCGATATTTCAAAGATACCTACTCTGGAGACCGGACACAGTCTCCGTCAAAACCATCCTTAGCAAAGGAACTTAATGTTCATTTCCACCTCAACTGCTCGATCCGCTGGAGTAACATTTGGGCATCAGGAGTACTCTGGGAAATCTGTGATGTCCTAGATTTCTCAAGTACACGTGGGGTTTTTGTGACTTTGCAGAAAATTGGAAATAACACAAATCATAGAAGGAAATGTGTGATGAGTAGATTTTCAACTAGTATAGTGAGGTAGGCCAGGATTACAAGTGGTCTGTAAATTCCAATGGGCCCGGTAATAGGAAACATAGGGGAATTAGCACGGCTATATGACTGCCGCATGCTATTCTCCACAAAAGTTGTAATACACTTTATTTCCCTGACTTTGGATTTAATGGGCCCTTCAGTAGCAGTATTTCTGGGATAGGGAAATAATGGATCCATGGTATGCCTAATCCAAGACTTAACTGTTTCAAGAATTTAATAATCAAATGCCTTTGTACAAGCATTACTTTGCTGCCTATTTATATTCCTCTGATGAGTATTTCATTGCTGTCAGTGGAATTGTAGCATGCACAGTAACTATTTCAGTCACTATAATAAAATAATTATAGGTAAACATTAAAACGAGCAGGTGCACTTGATTGACACTCTTGTCTAAGGTGCAGCATGTAGTGTAATTCGGGACAGTATGTTGTTCTCAAGCCCCCGGCTTAGAAAGGCCAGGGTGGGGTTTTAGAGGCGGGTTAAGTAGCATAGGGCAGGCATTTTGCCCGCCTCGGGCAGAAAGCAGGGCATGGAGCCAGGACAGGCAGCTCAGACTGGGCAGTGTTGCAAGGCTTCGCCACTCACAGGGTCTTCTGAATCTCGATAAAATGTCTTCCTCCATGGCGGTTTGTCCTAGCCCTTGGTGGTGAAACAACAGTCGGATGACATCAATAGCCTTTTTGCCTGAAACGGGTTATCGTTGAAACAAGAAGATCAGGTTTGTAAAACCTGTCAAGAACACAGACAGAAGATTAACCAAATAAACATTCCCCATCACTTCATTCACACACACCACAATACCACCGAACTCCGAAGGGCATTCATTGTACTTAAGTTACACTTGGCAGACGCCGCCAGGCCTTAAGCCTTGCACACAGTGACACAGGCCAAACCTCTCTCATCTGATTGTAAAAAGGTCTCATTCACTGACTGGTGTTTCCTAACTTGTTTTTATGAGTAGTTGTAAAGTGCCGCATTCCGTGTTATGGGCAATATTAATTAGAGCCTAAATGGAAAGCGCTTGTCTGAAATGGAGGGTTTTATCCATCACTGCTTGCGCCCAGGTTCTGCCCCTATGATGAACAAGTCTCGTGTCAAGCCATTACTTAAACGACTTCCAGGTCTGTTAATTTCAACAGAGATCCGGTTTTGGAAAACACATAATCACAAGCGACGTGCAGTGGTCGTATCCATATGAACATGAGCAAATCATTGAAGTGCTTCACAGAATCTACCAAAATCCGTATCAGATCGTGACAGAAAATACACTCGGGCACCAAAATAAAAGTGGCCCCCATTAGCGATCCTGGCAGCTAAAAAAAAATGGCCCACATTTGCAAAGTGGGGCAGTTTTGAATGTGTGTTAATACACTGTATATGAGTTCTACACGGTATGGAAAACTGCATGCATTTGTGTTTTCTGCAGGCAATGTCTGTGGTAATATCAGGGAAATCAAAAGTAAAAAAAGCCCCACAAACAGTCAAAAAAACAGGCCCACACACTCACCTGCTTGACCAGTCCTTCTGACACTGCCAGATTGCCCTAAAGACTAGTCTGACCCTGTCAAGAACTAGTGATAGTCAAACCACTGCTGTTTGCCAGCATCATTCACCTGAACAATGGAACAACTTACTGTCCTGCAGCAAAATCTTAGACATTACTGAAAACTTTCCACTTGCACGCCTCTGTCCTGACAGTGCAGCAGAACCGACTGGTCACCCCCTTTTCTTCAATTCTTCCCCGTCCATCGACCTGCCTTCTCTTACTCCCATGGGTACCAGATTCAGCAATATCTCACTATCCAAAGGAACAGGCCCCAAATAAACATAGACCTGCTATCTTGCCAATCTTAAAATTAATGAAAGCTGACCTCAAATCTCAATCCAATTACGGCCTGATCTGGGTTTACCCAAATGCTCTGTAAACTATGGTGACAATACAACAGTGCACTCGTCTGGACCTCTCCGCCGCCTTCGACACTGCCACCGCACTCTACGCGCACGCCTCCACGACGCAGGGATCCGAGACAAGGCCCTGGAATGGGCCACCTCCTTCCTCGCCGGCAGAACCCAGAGAGTCCGCCTCCCACCATTCCGATCCGAAGCCTCCGAGATCATCTGCAGCGTACCCCAGGGATCGTCCCTCAGCCCAACACTGTTCAACATCTACATGGCCCCGCTCGCACGCATCGCCAGACAGCACGACCTCAACATAATCTCCTACGCCGACGACACTCAACTGATCCTCTCCCTCACCAAGGACCCCCTCGCCGCCAAATCCAACCTCCATGAAGGAATGAAGGCCGTCGCCGATTGGATGAAGATCAGCCGACTAAAACTGAACACGGAGAAGACAGAGGTCCTCATCCTCGGCTCCAACCCCTCAGCCTGGGACGACTCCTGGTGGCCAACGACGCTGGGAGCAGCCCCGACACCCACCGACCACGCACGCAACCTGGGAGTCATCCTCGACTCAACGCTCTCCATGGCCAAGCAAGTCAACGCAGTCTCATCCTCCTGCTTCAACACCCTCCGCATGCTTCGTAAGATCTACAGGTGGATCCCGACAGACACAAGAAGAACAGTCACCCAGGCCCTCGTCAGTAGCAGACTTGACTATGGGAACGCCCTCTACGCGGGAGCCCCGGCCAAGCTCATCAAGCGACTGCAACGCATACAAAACGCCTCCGCACGCCTGATCCTCGATGTACCACGCCACAGCCACATCACCCCCACCTGAGGAACCTGCACTGGCTCCCCGTCGACAGGAGAATCTCCTTCAAACTCCTCATCCACGCACACAAGGCACTCCACAAGACTGGCCCAGCCTACCTCAACAGACGACTCCTCTTCTACGTCCCCAACCGCCAACTCCGCTCCGCCGACCTCTCCCTCGCCACCGTCCCTCGCATTCGAAGAACTACCACCGGCGGCAGATCCTTCTCCCACCGCGCCGCCAAGACCTGGAACACCCTTCCACTAAGCCTACGACAGACCCAAGACCTGCTGACCTTCAGGAGGCTACTCAAGACCTGGTTGTTCGACCAGTAGCAGCACCCCCCCCCTTTTTTCCCTAGCGCCTTGAGACCCTCGCGGGTAAGTAGTGCGCTTTACAAATTCTGTGATTGATTGATTGATTGAACAACATGCTCAGTGATTACTAATCAGGGTTCGACCATTGAAGAGGGAAATGCACACTTCACCCTAAGTGGCAATTTTAAAATTGAGTACCGACCGACATTAAATCTCCAGCACCCCATCTGGCCTTACACCACCATGGGAATTCTCAGGAAACTTCGATGACCAGTCCACCCATCTAGTGGCTAACAACCTGCTCAATGATCACACTCGAAACCAGCATTTGAATGCTATCCCGGCACTCGTGCTGTAGCTGTAATCATCTTAAACTAAAGCGTGGGTGCCCTGATTGCTTCAAAAGTAAGGAAATAGAAAAACACTTTTTTTCTATTTCTTTACGTTTGAAGCAATAGCAGCCCTGCGCTTTAGCTATGATGTTTACAGCCAAATCACGAGTGCCGCAGTTGTAACAAAGTAAATAAAGAGAAAAAAATGGCAGCCGCACGTCTTTTTTTTCTCTTTATTTACTTTGGTTACAATTGCCGCACTCGCGCTTTAACTGTAAATATCTTAAGCTAAAGCACAGTGCCACCATTGGTTCAAAAGTAAAGAAATTGAATAACATTTTTTTTCCATTTCTTTACTTGTAAAGTAATTGCAGCACCAGCGCTTTAGCTTAAGATGTTTACAGTTAGAGCGGGAGTGTGGAGATTTTAACCAAAGTAAATAAAGATTAAAAGAATATTTGCAGCGCGCATGGCGCGCTGAATGTTAACAAAGCACATCCTTGTGCCTGCAGGAACAGAAACTCAATGAAGAAAATAGTGCTTACAAGACTAAATAAGACGTGCCGTGTAACAACCGAAGTAAAGGGGTCTAGTGGGTGGTTACAAATGAAGACAAGGCAGTACTAAGAAGGGACTAACAACCCTATTAACCAATCAGAAGCCTGCATTTATGAAGGACAAAGACAGAAGCCAATGACAAATATGGGCGGAGAGTGGGCGGGACTTCTCTTCCATACTCCACTACAGCAGCTCGCCAGAGCAGCGCATATGCGCTGACTCAGGCTCGACCTAAAAAAGGGAGAAATGACCTCCAGATGTAATAAGAACCCAACCTTTGTCAACAATCAAATTAATGTTTTCTACTCTCATGAGCGAAAGCGTGAAAGGGACGCTCTAAATTATCGTAGATGGGCACATCCGCTTCGACACAGTTAGCATGAGCAGGACAAAGTATGGTTGTTGTGATTAAAATTGCATTAATAAACGATTCATTTACAATGTATTCATCTTACACTTTTATTTGTGCAATTTAAGACATTTAATATTCATCAATCTTCTCACATCTTGGGACATGTCATATTATTTTTTTTCAAACTTTTTTTTTATTAGTGTTTGTTTGATATTGGTAAAAGGCGCAGCCAGCCCCCGGCCCGACAGAGTTTTGATAAATTTTGCAGTATTCACTGAATGGCTTATGTTTTTGCAGTCCTTTCAGCCACAGAATCAGAGCGACAAATCATAACAGCAAGTCGAGCAGTAACCATTTTCGACACGTCAAGCCTGATGTCTGTGTCCAGGCACTCACTCGCCAATGTGCTGTGGAGGATTCCGGCAGGGGAGGGGGAAGTCACCAAGGCAGTCCGAGTGACAGAGTCATGGAGCCCGTTGCCTGGAGATCCACAGTCCCCTTCCCGTAACTATCTCTGGATAAACTGGTTACTATTTTCATCCTCTGCTCAGCGATGGGTTGCGCGCGGCCTCTGTATTCTTTCCTACGTGTGTATGGCCGCTCCCATCACCTGACCCAATTCTCAACCTCCCCCACCACCTACTGCGTGGTGGACCGGTCTAAGACTTCCAAATCAAGTGCTCTATCCCTAAGGGCCACCCCGAGGCCGAGTCCAAAAATCTGTTACCTGCTTTCCTCTCAGGCCGTCTGCTATACAAGGCCAGTGGGCAGATCTCTGCCTTGTGCAACTGCTGTCTGTCCAAAGTGCGTTCTAAATCTGCTGTGACCTGTAGCCAAAGTGTGCCACCACGTGGCGGAAATCGGCGTTGACAAGGGCGCATTCTAGGGTGGCTCAGGCCTCATAAGTCAGGTGTGGCTTGAGTCCTGTGTCACATTGAACAGCAGACCCATGCCTGAGCATAGGTGTTGCACAGAATAAAACACAAATGTGATAAGTGGAATGCTTACTAAAGTCTCAGCCACTGGCAATCGCTAAGGCCACCTTCCAGCTTATCAATCAATCAATCAGGGGAATTGTAACACACCCGTGAGGGTCTCAAGGCGGCGGGGGGGGAAGGTAAGCAGTTCCGTTCAGTCGAAGAGCCAGGTCTTGAGCGTCCTCCTGAAGATGTTCAGGGAGGGGGCGCGTCTGATGTTGAGCAGGAGCTCGTTCCAGGTCTTGGCTGCGATGTAGGCAAAGGTTCTTCCACCTGTTCTGGCTCTGTGGATGCGCAGGATTTTGGCGAGGGCGAGGTCGGCGGATTGGAAGTTTATCTTGGGTACGTGGAAGGAGATTCTCTCGTTGAAGTATTGGGGTCCGGTGTTGTGGATGCATTTGTAGGCGTGAGTGAGTATCTTGAAAGTGACTCTCTTTTCAACGGGGAGCCAGTGGAGGTTCCGTAGGTGTTGGGTGGTGTGCTTGTGGCGAGGAATGTCGAGGACGAGTCTGGCTGCGGTGTTCTGTATGGTCTGGAGCGTGCGGAGCAGAGTCTTGTTGATCCCGGCGTAGAGGGCGTTTCCGTAGTCCAGTCTGCTGGTTATGAGTGCGTGGGTGACGGCCTTCCTTGATTCGGGGGGGATCCACTTGAAGGTCTTTCGGAGGATTCGGAGGGTGTTGAAGCAGCTGGAGGCGACGGCGTTGACCTGTCGCGTCATCGAGTACGAAGCTGAGGTTTTGGGCGTGGTTCATGGGTATGGGGGGCTGCCGAGGGCGGTAGGCCACCAGGTGTTGTCCCATGCCGAGGACGAGGGTCCGAGGACGAGGACTTCTGTCTTCTCCGAGTTGAGCTTCAGGCAGTTTCTGCTCATCCAGGATGCGACGTCCTTCATTCCTTCCTGGAAGTTGAATCTGGTGGTGATTGGGTCCTTGGTGGGGGAGAGGATGAGCTGGGTGTCGTCGGCGTAGGATACTATGCTGAGTCCGTGCTGTCTGACGATGGCGGCGTGGGGGCCATGTAGATGTTGAAGAGCGTGGGGCTGAGCGATGATCCTTGGGGCACTCCGCAGTTGACTTCCATGGGTTCGGAGAGGAAAGGTGGTAGTCTGATTCTCTGGGTTCTGCCGGTGAGGAACAAGCGGATCCAGTCGAGGGCGGTTCCTTGTATGCCGGCGTCGTGGAGTCTGGAGGTGAGTGTGCGGTGGGAGACGGTGACGAACGCTGCAGAGAGGTCGAGTAGGATCAGGGCCGCGGTGTGTCCTTGGTCGAGAGTGCGGATGTCATCTGTGGCGGCGAGTAGGGCGGTTTCGGTGCTGTGGTTGCTGCGGAATCTGGATTGGGAGGGGTCAAGGATGGAGTTTTCTTCGATGAATTTGGTTAGTTGTGCATTGACGGTCTTCTCTGTGACTTTGGCCGCGAAGGGGAGGAGGGAGATGGGTCAGTAGTTCTTGAGGTCGGTGGGGTCTGCTGAGGGCTTCTTGAGCAGGGGTCTGACTTCTGCGCGTTTCCAGTCGTCGGGAAAGATGCCGGTCTTGAAGGTGGTGTTGATGGTGTGTCGTAGTTTGGGAGCGATGGCGGCTCTGTGGAAAATGTGCGGGGGACAGGGGTCCGTGGGTGCCCCAGAGTGGATGCCTTTCATGGTCGAAGTGATGTCTTCGGTGGTGACTGGGGTCCAGGAGGAGATGGTGGGCTGGATGACGTTGATGGAGCAGGAAGTGGTTTCGGAGTTGGGTGTCTGGTCATTGAAGTTGTCTTAGAGTGCCTTGATTTTTAGATGGAAGTAGGATCCGAGCTTGTTGCAGAGGTCCTGGGAAGGGGTGATGTCCGTGGTTTCGCTGGGAGGCTTGGTGAATTCCTGGATGACGCTGAAGAGTTGCTTGGAGTTCCGGCGTTGGCGAGGATCTTGTTTTGGATGAAGGTCCTTTTGGTGGATCTGATGCATTGGTGGTATTCCGCCATGGTGTTTTTGTAGGTGCTGTGATCTTCTGGCGTTTTGCTGTTTCTCCAGTTCTTCTCAAGACGTCTGCAGGTGCGTCTGGATTCTTGGAGGTCGGCGGTGAACCAGGTGGCTTTCCTGGGGCGTTGTCTGTCAGGGTTGCGTAGTGGTGCAAGCTTGTCTGTGCAGCTGGAGATCCATCTGTGGAGTCCTTTGGCTGTGAGGTTGGCATTGGTCGACGTGGTGGGGGTGTCACGGTTGAGGGTGGAGTTGAGTTGTTCCTCAGTGACTTTGATCCCGTTCCTTCGTGGGGGGCACGGTGCAGGTTTGGGCGGCGTGGGTTTGTCGACGTGGAAGTTACGCAGTGGTGGTCTGTCCAAGGGGGTTACGTGGTGTGGCTGAAGTGGATGTTGTTACCTCCTGCAAAGATGGGGTCGAGGGTGTGTCCTGCCTTGTTGGTGGGCGTGGTGACGAGCTGTTTCAGTCCGATGTTGGCGAGGTTGTCAGGAGGGCGGCGGAGTTGGGGTCGCTGGGGTTCTCGAGGTGGAAGTTCAGGTCTCCGATGAGTATGTAGTCCATGGAGGCGATGGCGTGGGGTGCGATGAGGTAGGCGATGGTAGTGGCGAACGAAGCACGGGGTCCGGGGGATCTGTAGGCAAGGGTGCCGCGGAGTGAGGTTCTGGTGCTGGTCTGGATCTGGAAGTGAAGGTGTTCGGTGGTGAGGAAGGAGTCCTTCGTGGTGGAGGTGGAGAGTCGGAGGGAGCTCTTGTGTACGATGGCGAGTCCTCCTCCTGGGCGGTTGGGGCGGTCCTCCCTCTGTATCTTGTATCTGTCGGGGATGGCGGTGGCGATGTCGGGGGCGGAGGAGGCGTTGGTCCAGGTTTCTGTAAAGAAGGCGACGTCTGGCGAGAGGGTGTCGAGGAGGTCCCAGATCTCTACGGCGTGTCTGTGCAGGGAACGCACGTTCAGGAGGATGCACTTCAGGGCTTCGGTGTTGTTGGGGTTCGGTGCAGTGGGCCGTGGGGGTGCGGTCGGCGGTGAAGGATTGGCGGCAGCGACGGCAAGGGACCTGGCCATGAGTGGTGTTCGGCATCGATCGCTGGCAGTTGTTGTTCCATTCGGGGTTGAGTGCGAGGAGGGCAGCGGAGTTGTAGCGGTGGGAGGTCGCAGATCCAGGGTTCCTGGCGCTGGCCGCGGTCTGGCCGTGGACGGGCGCAGACGGGCTTGCCTTTGGCGCGCCAGCCCGCGCCCGCACAGCAGCCGCCATTAAGTAGGGGAGGGGGAGGGAAGCACAGCTGGGAGGTGGGAGCGGGAACCGTCAGGGGGAGGAGGGGCCGCAAGAGCTGCAGCGGCGGGAAAAAGGCACGCAGAGCAACGGGCACAGAAGGCAGAAAAAAAGCAAAAAGAAAACACAGGCACAGGTACAATAGACAAGACAGGCACAATAACAAGACAGTGAAGAGGCTAGAAAGAAGACAGAAAAACGGGCACAGAAAGACAGAAAAACGGCACAAAGACAGAGACAGACAGCAGCGGCCAGCAGAAGAGCAAGGCTCTCCCACTGGACCACCAGGGATGAGGCGCAGGCAGGAGCCTGCGGGTGGAGGAGGGCCTCGAACACCTACCTGCACAGGGGCAGCGGCAGCAGCACTACCGCGGAGCTGCTGGGGGAGAGAGCAGGTCTCTGACCAGGAGGTCAGAGGTCTAGCTCAGTCGTCCCAGCAGCAGCCGCCATTAAGTAGGGGAGGGGGAGGGCAGCGCAGCTGGGAGGCGGGAGCGGGAACCGACGGGGGGGGGAGGGGCCACAGGGGCAGAAGCAGCGGGAAAAGGGCACGGAGAGCAACGGGCACAGAAGGCAGAAAACGGCAAAAAGAAAACACAGGCACAGGTACAATAGACAAGACAGGCACAATAACAAGACAGTGAAGAGGCTAGAAGGAAGACAGAAAAATGGGCACAGAAAAACTGAAAAACGGCACAAAGACAGAGACAGACAGCAGCGGCCAGCAGAAGAGCAAGGCTCACCCATTGGACCACCAGGGATGAGGTGCAGGCAGGAGCCTGCGGGTGTAGGAGGGCCTCGAACACCTACCTGCACAGGGGCAGCGGCAGCAGCACTACCGCGGAGCTGCTGGGGGAGAAAGCAGGTCTCTGACCAGGAGGTCAGAGGTCTAGCTCAGTCGTCCCAGCAGCAGCCGCCATTAAATAGGGGAGGGGGAGGGAAGCGCAGCTGGGAGGCGGGAGCGGGAACCGGCAGGGAGGAGGGGCCGCGGGGGCAGCAGCAGCGGGAAAAGGGCACGGAGAGCAACGGGCACAGAAGGCAGAAAACAGCAAAAAGAAAACACTGGCACAGGTACAATAGACAAGATAGGCACAATAACAAGACAGTGAAGAGGTTAGAAGGAAGACAGAAAAACGGGCACATAAAGACAGAAAAACGGCACAAAGACAAACAGCAGCAGCCAGCAGAAGAGCAAGGCTCTCCCACTGGACCACCAGGGATGAGGCGCAGGCAGGAGCCTGCGGGTGGAGGAGGGCCTCGAACACATACCTGCACAGGGGCAGCGGCAGCAGCACTACCACGGAGCTGCTGGGGGAGAGAGCAGGTCTCTGACCAGGAGGTCAGAGGTCTAGCTTATAGTTTTTCAACTACTGTTACTCCAGACACAGACCAGCCATATGTAAACGAAATTCATCCTGGTCTTGCTCCAACAGAAAAAGTCCGGCTGAAACTGTGAGGCCAGGTTACCCCCTTCCCCCACTCCTGAACACAAGAAACCGCACACTGTTTTCGACCACGGGCCTCATCAGTGAGGTATAGCTGAAACCCTGCTGAAAACAGGAGCCCCATTACACTTCTACTGCAACAAACTACAAAGGGGTGGATTAGGGGCCTGTACATGTTTCCCTGTCAGCCAACTTCTGCCCACAGTATTTGTGCTCCCTGTCGTCCATTCATGTTGTGCTGGGTGGTTGCCTAATAAGACGATCAGCCAGCGAGTGTGGTTTGGATTAGACTAATCCTTATAACATGCCCAGTTGTTACCAGCCCCTCCTGCTCCTTTCCAGATGCCTACAAAGATACCCTCTGCCAGCTGGAGCCTTGTATGATTTGGAACAAAGCATTTTCTTTTGTTAACCCTGGCTTCCTACTAGATTCTGCAAAGCAGTATGAACCCCGGCCTCCTCCAGCCAGTGGTCATACTTTACCCGGACACCTGCAGGAAACTCTGTGCTCCAGCCCTGATAGACTTTTGTCAGGGACTCTTGTGGTGTCCCCCTCGCGGCCAGGACCATGGCCCAAAACGGTATAAGTCCTGCAGCTATTACCAACCTAGAAGAGAAAGAGATCCTGCCTGAAGGACAATGTGCAAATTCCAGAAGACTATGGCCTCCATGTAAATTTTGTCAAGTTTGTTCCATCAACAGCTACGCAGCAGCCATGAAGGTCTTGCAGCCCACATACCCAGTATTGTTTCCGGGGAACCTGTGTGGCCAATATGGCAAAGACATGCAGAGAAATATTCTAGCACTTGACATGTGGTATGCCCACGCTGTATCCATTCTTCCCAGGAGCTTCCCTAATGTTGTGGGGGGCGGTGCATGCCCATTTCCAGCCAGAGAAAGACAAAGAGGTTTTACCTCTTTATTGTAGGATTTGGCCAATGTCCATATCCTGTGGTTGGTTACCCTAATTCTGAAACTGTTTGAATACTCTTTTCTAACTTTATACTGCTAGGGAGGATGACATTTTAAGTCACAGTTGGACTTTGCACTTCCATATACATGTTTATATACCACAAACTTAGCTATAAAACAATGGAGCACTGTTCATGGTTCGATAAGGTATATAATGGTGACGCAGTGCAACTTAATTACAGGTGGAAAAGTGTCTGTTCGTGTAACTTAGAAGGCCACGGTGTAGTATTTCTGTTTATATTAAGATGGGATGTTTTTGAAACTATGAGTCTTCAGTCCCTTCCGGAGGTTGAGGAGAGAAAGGGGTGGATGTGCATGAGGATGGACTTCAAGGTACTGGATGTGTAGTCTGAAAAAGCTTGTTTTGAGGTCTCTTTTTTGCACTTCTTTGCCACAAGCCTAGTGATTTTTAACATACAGGTGTAGGAAAGTGCCCCTTTTTGCATGGTTGTGTAGGAGAGTAGGATCTGCCTCTTATGTTGCCCCCACTTTTTTTCTGATGTTTACACTGGTTTCTGGCTATAGTCTGGCTGGGTCCCTGCTAATCAGGGCCCCAGCCTCTCTGTTCTCTCTAAACGACTTGGAGTGCACTCTAGGTGCACTAGTGATTGGATGCTGTGGTTCCTTATGAGTCCCTAGTATATGGTACCTTAGGTGCTAAGGGCATAGGTACTTCACAGGCCTACCAGGGGCTGCAGCATGTATTATGCCACCCCTGGGAAGCAGACTAAATCTGACACCACAGGCCTGCTACTGCAGCCTGGGTGAGGAAGTGCTAGCACCCCTCACTGAGATATAGGTCCCCTATATCTCTCCTACACACACATATAAACCTATCAGTCACCCCTAAGGCAGGCCCTATCAATCCTGAGGGCAGGGTGCTTGGCTTCTATGTGAGGGGGTGCCTCTGCCTGAGCAGGGCCCCTCTGCAGCTCTCAGAGTCCATTCTCTGGTGCTGTTTGTGGATGCGGTTAAACCATATACTTTTAAGTGCATTATATCCTCGCGGTAAAATGCTAACTTTGGAATGGCTGCATCGAAACATGTCGTGTTTGGTGTCAAACATCTTGGAATACTACCCCCCCGCCAGTCCTGGCGGCGGGGGTAGCATTCCACCCTTCTAGAGGGATAGACATGTAACTACTGTGGAAACGCGGTAGAATCCTGCAGAGCCCTGGCATCACAAAATGGATGCCACCAGTCACAGACACTGGGCTGCCCTCCTGCTGATGACCAACACTCGCAGTGGAGGAAGCCCAACAATAGATATCCTGTCCCAAGGGGTGTGACCACCTTCCAGACAGGGTTTAGTGTATTGGGGCTGGGTGGGTGCACTCTTAGAGTGCTTTGAAGTCCTGCACTGGGGGAGCAGAAGGCTCCTCTGTGCATATGCCAGTTCAAACCGGCTCAGGGGCTACCTGTCCCTGCTCTGGCGCGAAACTGGACAAAGGGAAGTGGGTGTAGCCACCCACTCCCCTGACCCTCCCATAGGTAGGGTCATAGAGCTAGTCCCTCCCTTTCTTTTAGTATAAGAGGGGGAACCTGTGCATTGCACCCTAGATTTTCCTGGACGACGCTCTGAAGACGAATCCCGGACCTTCGACGTTCCACTACCTTTGGAAGACTGAAGAATCTCCCTTGGAGTCAAGGAGTGACTCCCCTGCTTGGCAGGCACCAAAAACTACAAACGACGGTCGCAAACTATGCCGCTCCCGCCGGAGTCCGAAGTCCCTGCAGCCCAAGAAGTGGATTTCCTGACTTCTCAAAGGCCATCGTGAGTCCCCAGTGAAGCTGAGGCCAGTGGACCCCAAGAGTGACGAGGAACCGCGACCCCTGGGTACCGTGCACTATTGTCGAGTGCAACCCCTTCACAACGTTCCATGAACTTGTGCTTTGGAACACATGTGGTCCTAGCCTCCAGCAGAAATCCCTCCGAAGATCAGAGGCCTACCACATCCCGAGTGACCGTGGGCCCCTGTGAGCGAATCCTCCCGAGGCGTCTTGGCAATCCCTTGCCAGCCGGCTTGTGGGTCCCCAGAAGACTTTCTAAAGAAACCAAAGGGCTCCCCTGGTTGCTCCAGGCCTGCCCTGACTTACCCTCACTGGGTGAGTCCCACAGACCTTGCTGGTCTGCGCCATTGCCTCTTCACACTTTCCCCGAGACTTGCTGTTGCCAAGGCTTGTTGGCTCCGATCGAGTCGCCAACACTGCAGTAAGCTGCAGACATTGTGGGACACGCCGAATCCAGCTCCTGGTTGTCGTCGATGCCTCCTGGACCTCGTGGCTGAAGAGTCAAGGCACCCGCGAACGACCTGAATCTTGCGACGACGGTGGGCATCCATCTTCCTTGCCCCGGGTCACTGCCAAGTGACTTTGAACACTGTCCCCTCTGCTTTCAGGTCTTCCATCTTCTGAATCCAGGCTTGGATTCCTCCGGACACTTCTCCTGTCGCCGCAAGCAGCAAGTCTTCACTGGCTCCCATTGAAAACGACGCCGCGACCCGACACCAAAGAACACCTATGCACCCGGCTCCCCTGGGTGAGGTAACTTCAGCACTACGGTGCTCCTGTGGGTGTGGGCCCTAGAACTACTTACCCTGTAAGTGACTTGCTTGTAGCTTCCCTAGAAGTGTCCTAAAACTCTAATTTTCTAAGTGCGACAATTGCGCTGACTCGTACAGGGTTCGCGTCTGTGTTAGACACACCGCGTCCATCTCCTTTGTAACACTATCTAAAACTGTATCCTTCGACTCGTACTGAGTCCGATCGGTGTTCGCCTCGAACACACAAAGGGCCTGTAACACTGAGATCTCCATTGCACTGACTCGCACAAGGTTCGCGTCTGTGTTAGACACAGCGCGTCCATCTCCCTTGCAACTCTATCTGTAACCGCGTCCTTCGACTCGTACAAGGACCGATCGGTGTGTTCGCCTCGAACACGCAAGGGACCTTTAACATTGAAATCTCAATCGCGTCTGAGCGCATAGACTCGCACAGGACTCGCACCGGTGTCAGGTCACCGCGTCCGTCCCCTGTGGGTCTCCTACAACTACCTGGGGTGGTTCTTGGGGGTCCCTCGATTCTAGATGCCCTAGACCTAGGTCTAGCAAACTAAGATTGTGATATTCGATTGTGCTAAACTTATTTTGATAATATTTGACTTGTACATATGTTCCTGACCTCTAATCTCATAAAGAGATTAGTAGAGAGTGTTTATTAATAAATACATATATATTTGATATATATACCTGTGTGGTGTCTTTTCATTTGGTGATTCAAGAGATTGTGTGGTAAAACAAGCTGCTTTACATTCCTTCAAGACTTAGCCTGAAGGCTGCTCTCCACAGCTACCACTAGGATAGCTTTCTATAAAGGTTGTCTTAAACCTATCTACCATAAGAGTCGAATTGTTCTGGTGCAAGGTGTCCACTTTAATTAGTGAACAGCATATGCCAGGCCAACTTCTCACATTGGTGGGCAGCGTGTGGGATTCCAGCTTGCTATTGTTTTACCAGAAAATCTCTATTTGAATTACTAACTGAAAACCACTATAGGTACTCAAGGTACATATAAAGTCAAGCTTAGTATCAATAAGTTCTACTGAACTTAGAGCTGTGTGCCAAGGGATAGCACACCCTTTCTACAGCTCAAGCTAGTATCAGTAGGCCACAAACTAGTGTAGGTAGTACAACACTGCACAACACTAGAATGTCCTTAAAGGGTGGAACCAGTGGATCCACTCAGCCTCAGTATAAGGACATGGCTTTCTCTGACTTGAGAGCCATGTGTGTTGAAAGACACCTGAGGCTAGGACAGAGTCCCTCAACCCTACACCTGATAGATCTGCTGACAGCAGATGATCTTAGATTGGCTCTAGGAGCTAATGGGTCTGAATCAGTGGGTGGGTCAATTACAGTATCTGGGTCAGATGATGAAAATCAGAATGACCAAGACTCTGTGATTGAAGGGCCAGGCCTCAAGGGGCCTGAAAAGGACAGAGGAATTCTCCCTAAGAGAGCTGACAGAGTGGAGGAGAGGCATAGGTCCCCTTCCAGGGAATCTGACCACTCTTATCACTCTGGCAGAGAATTTGTCCACCAGAGGAACTCATACTTTCCCATAAGAGAGACCTCCTCTGAAAGAATGTGCAAACTGCTGCAGTATGAGGAAGCAAGAGTTGCCCTCAGAACCAAGCAGTTGGCACTGGATAGAGAAGCCCTGGAGATCCAGAGAGCTTCTAGAAGAGAGGGGTTAGAACCCCTTGGTGGCAGCAACAGTGTCCCTAGAGGCAGAGAATCTATTCCAGACCATAGGAACCTGAGCAAGGTTGTTCCTCCCTACCAGAGTGGGGATGATATCCACAAGTGGATAACTGCTATGGAGAGGGCCTGTAGAGTACAGCAGGTCCCCCAAAAGCAGTGGGCAGCAATCTTGTGGCTCTCCTTTTCAGACAAAGGTAGAGACAAGCTCCTCACTGTTAGAGAAGAGGATGCTGATGATTATGAAGTCCTGAAGAGTGCACTGATAGATGGGTTTGGCTTAACCACTGAGCAGTACAGGTTGAAGTTCAGAGACACCCAGAAGGCACAGACTCAGGACTGGACTGACTTTGTAGATTGTGCAACCAAGGCTCTGGAGGGTTGGCTGGTTGGCAGTAGGGTTACTGATTTCAAGGGATTGTATAATCTGATGATGAGAGAACAGATCCTTAATAATTGCCAGAACCAGTTGTTGCATCAATACCTGGTGGACTCAGATCTGACCTCTCCCCAAGAATTGGGAAAGAAGGCAGACAAATGGGTCAGAACCAGGGTGAGGCAGAAACCCCAGAACCAAGGGGGTGACACCAAGAAGCAAGATCCTAAGGGCTCTGAGAAAGGTGGGGATAAGTCAAAAGACCAGAAGTCTTCACAAGGGCCCCAAAAATCTGCATCTGGTGGGGAGTCACAATCCAACAAGGGAAAAGGCCAAAAGAAGCCCTGGTGCAAATTCTGTAAACAGAAAGGGCACTGGACTTCTGATTGTAACAAGTCCAAAGACCAAACCACCACCACTCCTGCCCCTAAGGCAACTGTTCCCCCTAGTTCAGCTACTGGTGGAGGTGGTACTCAGAATAAGGGTGTAGTAGGGTTGACCCTGGGTTCTGAAGTGGACTCTGACCTAGTCAGAGTGCCCACTCAGGCAATGCTGATTTGTGAGGGAGACCTTAATATGTCCTTCCTAGTAAGCCCCAGTAATCTGGGCAAATACAAACAGCAGCCTGTAATAAATGGCAAACAGGCTTTGGCATTTAGGGACACAGGTGCTAGTGTCACCATGGTGGCAGAGGATCTTGTGGACCCTGGACAGATCATCCTGGGCGAAATGTACCAGGTGACCAATGCAAGCAATGTCAAGACCAACCATAGTCTGGCAGTTGTGAATTTCTCCTGGGGAGGGGTAACTGGCCTCAAGAAGGTTGTAGTCAGTGCAGACCTCCCTGTCGAATGTCTATTGGGCAATGATCTAGAGACTTCAGCCTGGTCTGAAGTAGAGTTATGGACTCATGCTGAGATGTTGGGCATCCCTGCAGAGGTATTTGCTGTGACCAGGTCACAAGCAAGAATGCATGACACTGAACCAGCTCTGGATCCTGGAACAATGGACCAGATGCTTCCCAAGAGGAGGAGCAGTAGGGTAAAGGCAGTGCCTTCCCTCTGTCTCAGATCACAGATTCACCCCCAGAGGGAGGTGAAGCAGATCCTGAAGAAGGAACTGCCCCAGAGGGACTTGAGCCTGATCAGGTTGAGTTCTTGGGGGCAGGGGGCCCTTCTAGGGAAGATCTGAGTAAGGAGCAACAGTGCTGCCCCTCTCTTGAACTCCTCAGACAGCAGGCTGCTGCTGAGGCTGCTGGGAGTGCTAGTGGGTCCCATAAAGTTTATTGGGATGAGGGACTCCTATATTCTGAGGGTAGAGATCCAGCCCCTGGAGCCACCAGGAGGATGGTAATACCTCAGAAGTTTAGGGGTTCCTCTTGACCCTAGCACATGACATCCCTTTAGCAGGACACTTGGGCCAAAACAAGACCTGGGACAGGCTTGTTCCACATTTTCATTGGCCACATATGTCAGAGGACACAAAGGAGTTTTGTCGCTCCTGTGTCACATGCCAAGCCAGTGGTAAGGCAGGTGGCACAACAAAGGCCCCCTGATACCACTACCGGTGGTGGGGGTACCCTTTGAAAGGGTAGGGATTGACATTGTTGGTCCCCTTGACCCTCAAACTGCATCTGGGCACAGGTTTATCCTGGTGGTAGTGGATCATGCCACCAGGTACCCAGAAGCAATTCCCCTGAGGACCACCACAGCCCCTGTGGTGGCAAGAGCCCTCATTGGAGTCTTCTCCAGAGTGGGTTTCCCAAAGGAGGTCATTTCTGACAGAGGTGCCAACTTCATGTCAGGATATCTGAAAGCAATGTGGAAGGAGTGTGGTGTAACTTATAAGTTCACCACCCCCTATCACCCACAATGCAATGGTTTAGTTGAACGCTTCAACAAAACCTTGAAAGGAATGATTAAAGGACTCCCAGAGAAGCTTAGGCGGAAATGGGACCTTCTTCTTCCTTGCCTATTGTTTGCATACAGAGAGGTTCCACAGAAGGGGGTTGGTTACAGCCCATTTGAGCTTCTGTTTGGGCATCCTGTGAGAGGTCCATTGTGTTTGGTAAAAGAGGGCTGGGAGTTACCTCTCAAGCCCCCAAACAAGATGTGATGGACTATGTACTTGGTCTCCGCTCCCGGATGGCTGAGTACATGAAAAAGGCAACCAAAAACCTGGAGGCCAGCCAAGAATTACAAAAAGCTTGGCATGACCAAAGGCTGTACTGACTGTATACCAGCCAGGACAGAAGGTGTGGGTATTGGAGCCTGTGGCCCCAGCAGCCCTCCAGGACAAGTGGAGTGGCCCCCATACAATAGTTGAACAGAAGGGAGAAGTCACCTACCTGGTGAATCTTGGAACTCCCAGGAGCCCCCTGAGGGTGCTCCATGTCAACAGATTAAAGCCATATGTTGACAGGGCTGACATGGGCTTGCTCATGGCAACTGATGAGGACCAGGAGGAGGAGAGTGACCCTCTCCCTGACCTGCTCTCGCAGAACCCTGATGATGGGTCAGTAGATGGTGTTGCTTTGGCAAGCAGCCTCACTGACCATCAACAAACTGAGTGCAGACAAGTTCTGCAACAGTATAGACATATGTTTAGCCTGACCCCTAGTCAGACTTCCTGGTGCACCCATGAGGTGGACACTGGAGACAGTCTGCCTGTCAAGAATAAGATCTACAGGCAACCTGACCATGTCAGGGACTGTATCAGGACTGAAGTCCAGAAAATGTTGGAGCTAGGTGTAATTGAGCCTTCAGATAGCCCTTGGGCTAGCCCAGTAGTCCTGGTACCCAAGCCTCATACCCAGGGTGGTAAGAAAGAAATGAGGTTTTGTGTAGACTACAGAGGCCTCAATGCAGTCACTAGGACTGATGCCTATCCCATACCAAGGGCAGATGAGCTGATTGATACTTTGGCCTCAGCCAAGTATCTAAGCACGTTTGACCTGACAGCTGGCTACTGGCAGATCAGGTTAGCTGATGATGCAAAAGCCAAAACAGCATTTTCGACCCCTGGTGGGCACTACCACTTTGTGGTGATGCCCTTTGGATTGAAAAATGCACCTGCCACTTTTCAGAGGTTGGTGAATAAAGTTCTGACAGGGATGGAAACTTATTGCTCAGCTTATCTAGATGATATTGCTGTCTTTAGTTCCTCCTGGCAGGATCACCTGGTCCACCTCAGGAATGTTTTGGAGGCCCTGCAGAAAGCAGGCCTCACTATCAAGGCCACTAAGTGCCAGATAGGGCAGAGTCAGGTTGTATACCTGGGCCACCTTGTAGGTGGAGGCCAGGTTCAGCCTTTACAGAGCAAAATCCAAACCATAATGGAATGGGTTGCTCCAACCACCCAGACACAGGTGAGAGCCTTCTTAGGCCTGACTGGGTACTATAGGAGGTTTGTCAAGGGATATGGATCTATAGTGACCCCCTTGAATGATCTGACCTCAAAGAAAATGCCAAAAAGGTTCAGTGGACAGCTAGCTGTCAAAAGGCATTTGAAGACCTAAAGCAGGCCATGTGCACTGCCCCCATCTTACAGAGTCCAGACTACACCAAAAAGTTCATTGTCCAAACAGATGCTTCTGAGCTGGGTGTGGGAGCTGTACTGTCTCAACTGAATGATGAAGGTCAAGACCAGCCAGTAGCTTTTATTAGCAGAAGGCTGACCCCTAGAGAGAAACGTTGGTCAGCTATAGAGAGGGAGGCCTTTGCTGTGGTGTGGGCCCTGAAGAAGCTGAGGCCATACTTGTTTGGCACTCACTTCATAGTTCAGACTGACCACAAGCCCCTCCTATGGTTTAAACAGATGAAAGGTGAGAACCCAAAACTTTTGAGGTGGTCCATTTCCCTACAGGGGATGGACTATACAGTGGAACATAGACCTGGGACCCAACATGCCAATGCAGATGGACTCTCAAGGTATTTCCACTTTGAACACGAAGACTCAACTGGTCAAGGTTAGTTTAGTGTCCCTGCGTTTGGGGGGTTGTGTAGGAGAGTAGGATCTGCCTCTTATGTTGCCCCCACTTTTTTCTGATGTTTACACTGGTTTCTGGCTATAGTCTGGCTGGGTCCCTGCTAATCAGGGCCCCAGCCTCTCTGTTCTCTCTAAACGACTTGGAGTGCACTCTAGGTGCACTAGTGATTGGATGCTGTGGTTCCTTATGAGTCCCTAGTATATGGTACCTTAGGTGCTAAGGGCATAGGTACTTCACAGGCCTACCAGGGGCTGCAGCATGTATTATGCCACCCCTGGGAAGCAGACTAAATCTGACACCACAGGCCTGCTACTGCAGCCTGGGTGAGGAAGTGCTAGCACCCCTCACTGAGATATAGGTCCCCTATATCTCTCCTACACACACATATAAACCTATCAGTCACCCCTAAGGCAGGCCCTATCAATCCTGAGGGCAGGGTGCTTGGCTTCTATGTGAGGGGGTGCCTCTGCCTGAGCAGGGCCCCTCTGCAGCTCTCAGAGTCCATTCTCTGGTGCTGTTTGTGGATGCGGTTAAACCATATACTTTTAAGTGCATTATATCCTCGCGGTAAAATGCTAACTTTGGAATGGCTGCATCGAAACATGTCGTGTTTGGTGTCAAACATCTTGGAATACTACCCCCCGCCAGTCCTGGTGGCGGGGGTAGCATTCCACCCTTCTAGAGGGATAGACATGTAACTACTGTGGAAACGCGGTAGAATCCTGCAGAGCCCTGGCATCACAAAATGGATGCCACCAGTCACAGACACTGGGCTGCCCTCCTGCTGATGACCAACACTCGCAGTGGAGGAAGCCCAACAATAGATATCCTGTCCCAAGGGGTGTGACCACCTTCCAGACAGGGTTTAGTGTATTGGGGCTGGGTGGGTGCACTCTTAGAGTGCTTTGAAGTCCTGCACTGGGGGAGCAGAAGGCTCCTCTGTGCATATGCCAGTTCAAACCGGCTCAGGGGCTACCTGTCCCTGCTCTGGCGCGAAACTGGACAAAGGGAAGTGGGTGTAGCCACCCACTCCCCTGACCCTCCCATAGGTAGGGTCATAGAGCTAGTCCCTCCCTTTCTTTTAGTATAAGAGGGGGAACCTGTGCATTGCACCCTAGATTTCCCTGGACGACGCTCTGAAGACGAATCCCGGACCTTCGACGTTCCACTACCTTTGGAAGACTGAAGAATCTCCCTTGGAGTCAAGGAGTGACTCCCCTGCTTGGCAGGCACCAAAAACTACAAATGACGGTCGCAAACTATGCCGCTCCTGCCGGAGTCCGAAGTCCCTGCAGCCCAAGAAGTGGATTTCCTGACTTCTCAAAGGCCATCGTGAGTCCCCAGCGAAGCTGAGGCCAGTGGACCCCAAGAGTGACGAGGAACCGCGACCCCTGGGTACCGTGCACTATTGTCGAGTGCAACCCCTTCACAACGTTCCACGAACTTGTGCTTTAGACCACGTGTGGTCCTAGCCTCCAGCAAGAATCCCTCCGAAGATCAGAGGCCTACCACGTCCCGAGTGACCGTGGGCCCCTGTGAGCGAATCCTCCCGAGGCGTCTTTGTGATCCCTTGCCAGCCGGCTTGTGGGTCCCCAGAAGACTTTCTAAAGAAACCAAAGGGCTCCCCTGGTTGCTCCAGGTCTGCCCTGACTTACCCTCACTGGGTGAGTCCCACAGACCTTGCTGGTCTGCGCCATTGCCTCTTCACACTTTCCCCGAGACTTGCTGTTGCCAAGGCTTGTTGGCTCCGATCGAGTCGCCGACACCGCAGTAAGCTGCAGACATCGTGGGACACGCCGAATCCAGCTCCTGGTTGTCGTCGACACCTCCTGGACCTCGTGGCTGAAGAGTCAAGGCACCCGCGAACGACCTGAATCTTGCGACGACGGTGGGCATCCATCTTCCTTGCCCCGGGTCACTGCCAAGTGACTTTGAACACTGTCCCCTCTGCTTTCAGGTCTTCCATCTTCTGAATCCAGGCTTGGATTCCTCCGGACACTTCTCCTGTCGCCGCAAGCAGCAAGTCTTCACTGGCTCCCAGTGAAAACGACGCCGCGACCCGACACCAAAGAACACCTATGCACCCGGCTCCCCTGGGTGAGGTAACTTCAGCACTACGGTGCTCCTGTGGGTGTGGGCCCTAGAACTACTTACCCTGTAAGTGACTTGCTTGTAGCTTCCCTAGAAGTGTCCTAAAACTCTAATTTTCTAAGTGCGACAATTGCGCTGACTCGTACAGGGTTCGCGTCTGTGTTAGACACACCGCGTCCATCTCCTTTGTAACACTATCTAAAACTGTATCCTTCGACTCGTACTGAGTCCGATCGGTGTTCGCCTCGAACACACAAAGGGCCAGTAACACTGAGATCTCCATTGCACTGACTCGCACAAGGTTCGCGTCTGTGTTAGACACAGCTCGTCCATCTCCCTTGCAACTCTATCTGTAACCGCGTCCTTCGACTCGCACAAGGACCGATCGGTGTGTTCGCCTCGAACACGCAAGGGACCTTTAACATTGAAATCTCAATCACGTCTGAGCGCATAGACTCGCACAGCACTCGCACCGGTGTCAGGTCACCGCGTCCGTCCCCTGTGGGTCTCCTACAACTACCTGGGGTGGTTCTTGGGGGTCCCTCGATTCTAGATGCCCTAGACCTAGGTCTAGCAAACTAAGATTGTGATATTCGATTGTGCTAAACTTATTTTGATAATATTTGACTTGTACATATGTTCCTGACCTCTAATCTCATAAAGAGATTAGTAGAGAGTGTTTATTAATAAATACATATATATTTGATATATATATACCTGTGTGGTGTCTTTTCATTTGGTGATTCAAGAGATTGTGTGGTAAAACAAGCTGCTTTACATTCCTTCAAGACTTAGCCTGAAGGCTGCTCTCCACAGCTACCACTAGGATAGCTTTCTATAAAGGTTGTCTTAAACCTATCTACCATAAGAGTCGAATTGTTCTGGTGCAAGGTGTCCACTTTAATTAGTGAACAGCATATGCCAGGCCAACTTCTCACAGGTTGCCCCCCACGTTTTGCCTCATGTTGATGCTCTTTGACTGAGTATGCCCTGGGTTCCTGCCAACCAGGTACCCAGGGCCTATGTTCCCAAACTGTACTGCTGCAAAACCCCATTGGCATCTCTCTGGCCACAAGTAAGTCCCTGGTAAAAGGTACCACTGGTACCAAGGTCACTGTGACCAGGGAAGGCCTCTAAGGGCTGCGGCACGTATTGTGCCACCCTTAAAGGCCCTGTACCTTTACACACCCACACTGCCATTGCAGGCTGCATGTTTTGGTGCAGAACAAAGTGAAGAGTCGACATGGCACACATCTCTGTGTGCCATACCTACAATCCACTGCCCTGGCATAGGTAAGCCACCCCTCTAGCTGGGTGCACTATACCAGTGGTGAGGGTACAGGTGCATGAGCCCTGTAACCCTACAGTGTCCAAGTCCATTCTTAGACATTGTAGGTGCAGTAATGCCATAAAAGAGTATATGGTCTGGGAATTTGTCATTATGAACTCCATAGCACCATGATGGATTTGCTGAAAACTAGGAAGTCTGGTATCAAACTTCTCCGCACATTAAACCCACACTGATGCCAGTGTGGGATTTAATGAAAACTGCACTCAGAGGGCATCTTAGAGATGCCCATCTGAAAAATGACCTAACTCTAGTGTCCTGGCTCAGTGGCTGCACACCTGCTGCCACCACCAGACATGTTTCTGGACCCCTGGGTCGAGAGCCTGCCGCTCTCAGGGTCCTGAAACAAAGCACATCCTGGGACGAGGATCCACAAAGGGGAAGCTTCAAAGGCTTGCCGCCTTTGTGAGCTACCCCAGCATTTGCTGCTCCCAGCAACTGGCCCCCACGGTTCTGACCTCCACTTTGGGTGGGAAAACCAAGATAGGAGGCAAGGTGTGCCCACCTTTGCCAACTCCACCCCTCAGGTGGGGAAGGCGAGGTGAAGCACAACTCTCAGTCCCCACCATCTTGAAAATGGGGGGACCCAGCCAACGAGAGTGAGAGTTATGCCCCCCTTCCACTGAAGGGTGGCATCGTAGGGGGTGTACCCACCCCAAGGAAGGGACCCATTGGTCCCAACCTTTACCTACCTGAAACGCCCCTAAATTTAGTATTTAGGGGCAACCCTGAACCTTGCCTCCTCAGACAAAAAGAAACAAGAAGAAGAAGGACCGAATACCCGTGCTGAAGGAAGAAGAGGAGAACACCAACTGACTTGACCCCAGCCCTACCGGCCTGTCCCGATCTCAACCTGCTCCAGCGGAACCCCGGTGTGTCCTGCAGCCAGCAGCCCCCCCAGAACCTAGAGGATCTGCCCTACCTTCACTGAAAAGACTTTGTCTTCCGTGAACACCGGATTAGCTCACCAACAGACTCAGGCTCCGGCCAAATCCGTGAGCCTTCACCACTCTGCAACTGAGGCCCATGGCCCAAGTTCGAGTGGCCCAACACCACGAGGTGGTCTCCCCGGCAATCCTGCCCTGGGATCTGGTGATCCCTGACCTGCCTCAAGTCTCCTGACGATGCCTGCAGCCCCTTTCTGGAGGATCTCACCAACCGTGACCGGAGCCGGTAAGGAAAACCCGACACCAAAAGACACCCCTGCACCCGACGCCCCACGGCCTTAGGTGGCCCAACCGACAGTGTCCCGGCATCCCTCGGCATCCCAACTTACCTCCCCAACCGGTGGTCGTCTCAAGAAGATCTTCGTCCCCGAGCCTGCAGTGTTTGTTGCAACCGGAGAATCCCCATTGAAAACAACAGGGCACCAGACGCCAAAACAGCACCCTGCACCCAGCCGTCCCTGTGCCGCTGTGGGTACACCTTGTGTGCTAAATCGGATCCCCCTTTGCCCTGAGCTAAACCCTAGGAGCTTTGCTCCCTCAACCTTGTGGCCTGCTCGTGAGCAGCCACCAACCGGAGGCCCCTATCCCCTGTTGGATAGCATTGGGCCTCAGCACTCTGCACTTGGCCGCCCTAGTGCCGCTGAGGGTGCTCTTGGAGTGCATCCTTGACCCTGGGGTAACTCTGTTCTAACCCCAGAAATCCAACTCCCAAAACCAAGTACTTACCTGTAAACCGATAACTTCATTTCCTCCCATAGGATTGCATTGACTGCTTTTCTGTGAAAAATGTTTGAAGTGTGGAGTTGGAAAATTGTATGAAAACGTAAGAAACTGTGGGGCATATTAACAACGGCCAGCGATAATTATCGCTGGCCGTGCTCGCGATAATTATATTATCGCTGGCTATCTCTGGCATTTATCGCCCTGGTAGCGCGTTATTAACAACGCGTTACTCCAGGGCGATAGAAATCCAGAGATAGCGATGTTATCGCCCTCTTGCAGGAACATCGCTGGTTTTCCAGCGATGTTCCCTGCAAAAGCGATAGCTTCTGCTGATACGACCCACAGGGTCGTATCAGCCTCCTATGGCTACATAGGTAAGTCGGGATTATAGCAGACGTTAGATTTTGGCGAAAACGGCCGTTTTCGCCAAAATCAGCGTCTGCTATAATCCTGTGAGCTGCCTTGTAAATATCGCGATGTGCACATCGGCGATATTTACAACGTAGCCCATCTGGGAGTACGCCAGTGACGCCCACTTTGCATCTCATTAGAGATGCAAGGATGGGCGTTGAGAGAAAGAGCGATAGCGTGACCTTGCTGATTAGGCGATAGAATTATCGCCGCTTTCCGTCAGCAAACGGACGCTAAAGCGGCGATAATTGACTATCGCCTGGTTGTTAATATGCGCCTGTGTATTTACAAAAACAGATTTACTCACCTTTTATTTAGGAAATGTCCCAGTGTGATATCTAGGCATACCCCAATGAGTAGGAAAAGGAATCTGAAAAGTAATCTAAAAAGTAATCATACAGTAATTGCAAAGTAACTGAAAAGTAATTTCAACTGTTTCTGAAAATAATTGACCTACCTGTATCCAAACCAAATACATACAACTGCATTCAACTGTATTATTCATGCAAAATATTATTTCACTTACCTATACCAGGCCTTGCTTGGTTCTAGTAATAAAATGCAACTAAATAATATTTTTATACAAACAAATTGGTCTGGGTTCAGTCTTTGAGTTTGTGACATCATTTCTTGCTTGTGTGTGTACAATAAATGCTTACTTAACACTACCCTCTGATAAAGCCTTACTGCTCGCCCACACTACCACAAATAGAGAGTAAGGTATTATCTACTTTTACCTCTGCCTACCTTTGGGGATCCACTGGACTCTGTGCACACTATACCTTACTTTGGTATAGTATATACAGAGCCAGCTTCCTACTAAAGGTGTCACACAGGCCGCAAAAGGACTTGATCTTGCTTAGCATTTATGGCAGCATGTTGAGGTTCTGAGCCATGAAAGTGACATGGCAAAACTTGAAGGTGAAGTGGGCATGTAGTGGTGATGGCCCCTGAGTGTGGGGTGAGCCAGCCATAGTTTTGTGTTCTCTTGAGCAGTGTTACTGTTTGGAGATTATACCTAAGGAATATCAGGTAAGTATCTGAGCAGTGCGTGCGAAATGATAAGTGAATGGACAGCTCTTCTGAAGCTCTGTTCAAGGAGGAATTCCATGACTCTGTAAAGTAGGGACAGTAGATGCCATGTTGTCTGTGATTTCGGTGTGATGTATGTCGTTGTCGATGTGGAAGTCAAATGACTTTGTGCTGTTATTTGACTTGGGAATCTATGAGATGCATTGCTGCAAGAGGCTCTCCACCTAATACTTACTGCTGTTGTTGACGAGTAATAGAAATTTGCCTAGCACCGTAACGGTAAGTTTCAATTCTATTAAGGACACGGAGGCAAGGATTATGCTTTTGTCTTTCTTCGCTTTATTATCTAACAAATTTCATAGCAGCCCACAAGACAAACTTAAATCAAAAACATCAACTCCCATGAACCATAGGGAGATCCAACATTATAGTCCTTCTACAGTGTCCACTAATCTCTCATATAGTCCCTTCACTGGGGTTTTGCCTGTTACCTCGCGACTCTGCTGATCTCGCATAGCATTATTTAGATATTTGCACTGTTTGCATGTTTGCACACTATTTTAACCTCTCAGAAACCTTTTAACCATTTTAATTCAGCAACCTTTTTAAACTTGTATCCATTGTACTGTGTGTGCCGATATTGTTGAATTTGACCGTTGCCCCTAATCCACTTCCTGGTTCCCCGTGCTGCCATTGAGAGACGCCATTTTTGGTAGCGCGCTCTCTAGTTTTCCGGCGGCCGGGGTTATTTCAAAGTGTGCTGCGCGGATGCGCCGCTGGCGCGCCAAAGGCACGCCTGAGGCAAGCCCGTCTGCGCCCGTCAGCGTCCCGGAAGCGGCCAGCGCCAGCCACGCTGCGTGCCGGGCCCCAGGACAAGAGGTCAGATTATGCTACACTGGGGTTGCTTTACGGGCCCTTGATTCCCACACCTGTCTCTCTCAAGGTAATTGGGATGTTCTTGTTGGCAGCAACAATGTGTGCCCGACTTGTGGCTTTAAGCTGGGTTTGGGACTTGTTACCTCCGCCCAAGTCAGCACACCTTCTCATCGACCAACGAGGGCGGCCCCCCCATTGTTGCAGCTTTGATTAATGTTCGATCCCTTACGAAACATCACACGGAGGTTTTTGATCTCCTTGACGACGGATCTTTAGACCTACTGTTCATTACGGAGTCCTGGCTCGATTCTACATCAGACCCCGTCGTTACCCTTGCCACGCCTGAGGGATACAAGATTGTTAGAGCCGACCGCCCAGAAGGGAGGGGGCGACGTGGCTATTTTTACAAGAACAAGTGGGATCTACGCAGGGGGATGTTACCTTCTGGGGAGGCGTTGAGGCCCTCGATTTTAGTATTCGCTTTTCGGACCACTTTACTCTGGGAGGCTCTTTGGTCTACAGGCCCCCTGGTCCGGTGGGACCTTTCTTACAGGCCTGTGAGGACGCCATAGCTCCCAGGGCGTTGAGATTCTCCCACTACGTCGTCCTAGGGGATCTCGAAATCCATCTCGATCAGGCTGAGGCTAAGGACTCGTGTGCTTTTCTGGATATTCTACATTTGGCCCAACTGGACCAGCGGGTTAGTCTCCCTACCCATCAGGCTGGCCATATACTGGACCCAATATGCACCAACTTCCCCATTTTGATCAGAGACCCATGCCCGGTTTCTTGGTCTGACCACTTCGTGACATACTTCTCGTGGGAAGTGACGAATGCCGAGCCCTTAGTGCGTTCATTCCGCAAACCTGCCTTTGGCAAAATTGCCCCATGTGCGTTCAACCAAGTCCTGGAAACCTCCAGACCTATCCTCTCGGGTGACCTTGAGGACCGACTTGATGGTTTTACCAGCTGGATCTCTAAGGCAGTTGACATACTTGCCCCACAGTGCTCTCCTAGGATGTCGAGGGAATCTCCTTCTAAACCTTGGTTCAGCCCTGAGCTTAAAGCACTCAAACACGAATGTAAGATTCTTGAGCGAGCCTGGCGTCGCAGTGATTACTGCCCTGCAGCCAAGCTGAAGCTCAGAATAAAACAGAAAGTCTATTATGAGGCCATAACTCTGGCCAAAAGGCAATTCTATTCAAACTGTATTGACTCTGCTAAAAACAACGTTAAAGACATTTTTGCGATTGTTCAGAGCTTTACGTCTCCTTCGGCTCAAGCTAGCGCGTCATCATCCTCAGTCACCTGGTGCGATACTCTCTCGAATTTCTTCTTGGATAAGATCCGCACTATTCAGGCGGCTTTCTCGCCCGGTGACAATGGGACCGAGGCAACTGTTTTGCCTTCATTTGTTGGCGCCGAACATCTCTTGGATGCTTTTAAGCCGGTGGATTTGCCTGACTCTCTTAAAATCCTTAAGAGTTTAAAATATGGCTCCCCCTCTGACTCTTGCCCTGCTAGACTGCTAGCAGCAGCAGCAGAGACGATTAACGCAGAGGTGAACAGCATTATCAATCTGTCCTTCCAGACAGCCAGTGTCCCAGTGGCCTGGAAGCAGGCCAAGATTCTGCCACTTTTAAAAAAGCCGTCACTAGACCCTCTCATTCCAGGGAACTACGGGCCCATTTCCCTCTTACCTGGCCTGGCCAAGGTGTGTGAGAAGGTTGTCAACAAACAACTCACCGCGTTCGTTGAGAGGGAGGGCATTCTGCAGCCGGCACAGTCAGGGTTCCGGGCTTCCCATAGCACCAAATCGGTCCTGGTGGAGGTCGTGGAGGCCATCCGGGAGTGTCTGGACGCCGGCGGGAGGGCAGCATTAATTTTGCTTGACCTCTCGGCGGCGTTCGACACGGTCCCGCACTCTCTTCTCCTTTCGCCACTTACCAGGATCGGTGTGTGGGGTACTGCCTGGAATTGGCTTAGGTCCTTCTTAGAAGGACGCAGGCCCAGCAGATTTGGATTCCTCCGTCCACCTCCTCTCTACAGTCTGTGACTATGGGAGTTCCCAGGGGTCATCCCTTAGTCCCCTTATCTTTAATATTTATGTGACACCTTTAGTCTATCTGGCCGAGAGCCTGGGGGCCAAGGTGATGGCCTACGCCGATGACACCCAGCTGCTCTTTACTTGGGACGATAACGATGATTCAGTCTCCTCGGTTCACCACTGTCTCTCTTCCATTTTTAAATGGCTAGCGGCTGCGCAATTAAAGTGTAATGAGGAGAAGTCAGAGATTCTCCTCTTTGGAAAATTCCCTCCTAACTTCCGGGAATCTCTTTGGCCTCCTGAGTTCCCCTTGCCCACCTCTGTAGGGAAGCCTGCCAAGAATTTGGGGGTGTGGTTTGACGAGAGCCTCTCCTTCTCATTCCATATCAAGAAGCTGGCCGGCAACTGTTTTGGTCTCCTTAAGACTCTGAGGAAGTTCTTCCCTCTCCTTCTCCAGGCAGCGAGAGAAACGGTCACCTGTGCACTCATTCTGTCCCGGCTAGATTATGCCAATGCTCTTTACATTGGCATTCCGGGCTACCTGCTGAAAAAGCTCCAGGTGGTCCAAAATGCGGCAGCCAGACTTCTTTTGGGTATTTCCGCCAGGAACAGCGTGTGACATCACCTACACTCACTACACTGGCTTCCCGTGGCGGAACGGGTGAAGTACAAATCGTTGGTTCTGGCCCACCGCGCTCTTCATGGCCTCGGCCCATTCTATCTACAAAAATGGTTCTCCTTCTATGTTCCATCTAGACAGTTGCGCTCTATGTCCCTTCGCCTTGCTCAGGTTCCCCGATTCAAATACCAGAGGCTAGGAGGCAGCTAGTTGGCAAGGAAGGCCGCTGTTGCTTGGAACGCACTGCCCCTTGCCTTACGCAACATCCAGGACCCAGCAGTATTTAAGAAAAACTTGAACACACACCTTTTTGCTTAAAGAGACACCTTCACCCTCTCTGGCATCGCGCCGGGACACTCGTGAGTATCCGTGCGCGCTATAAATCAAAATAACATAACTGTGTCATCTCCTCCTCTTTCTACGCGCGAAGTACGCCAAGGGCACAATCACTGGTCCTGTTTTGAACCATTGTTTCCTAGAAAAATAAAAAACAACGTAAGGAACCGAACCAAACCCGTTGAACGGTTATCAGCATTTTGCTAGTAAAACTGCAAGCTCACTAGAATAGCAGCTGAAAGCAGTTAGCAAGAAACCATTATGACTCTTGAACAAGTTACTTGCCACCATACGGAGAGGGTTCGCACCGAAGGTGCAACGGGCGGGATAATCCTCGCCTCCGTGTCCTTAATAGAATTGAAACTTACCGTTACGGTGCTAGGCAAATTTCTATTCTATGTCAGGACCGGAGGCTCAGATTATACTAGTTTAAAGCTTACTCACCACTAACTGAGCGACCTCTATTACTGGTTTGAAATAAAATCTCTTGAAGGTCGAGTCCGAGGACCAATCCGCTGCCCGCATCAAGTCCTCCAGACGAGCCCCAAAGAAAAAGCTTTTGAGGCCATGGCCCCCGTGCAGAGTGGGATCCAAACTGCCTCGTGTCAATGCCCGCCTCCTGCATGACCCAGCGCACCCACCTGGCTATAGTGGGGGAAGAGACAGCTTTGTGAGGCTTGTTTAAGGCAATAAGCAATTAGCGTTCGCCCGGAGGACGAAACTCTTGAGTCAGATCTTCATACGCCTTGAGGCAGCTCACAACACACAATTTGGGAACGTCTGGAAAAGCCGGATAAGAAACCGTGCGAGTGAGCGACTTGGTGCGACACCACACCGTGAAGATAACCCCATCCGGGGAAAAAACTCTTGCGGAAATGTCTAAGGCTCTGACATCCGAAACTCTCCTGCAGGAGGTCAAACATAATAGCATAGCCAGCTTAGCTGAGAGTTCTTTCAATGAAAGGTACTTATTCGGTTGCCAGGATAGAAAAAGATTCAAGACCAGATTGACGACCCATAAGGAAGAGTAACGCGGCTCTGGGGGCAAGGAGAGGCGAATACCTCGCAGTAGTCTGCAAACGAAAGGATGTTCCCCTACGGGTGCCCCATCTACCGGAGCATGGCCTGCCGAAATTGCTGATCTAATTGCATTGATTGAGCGGTACGCCAAGCCTTCCGTTGCCAGATCAGCCAAAAAATTCAAAATCTGAACGACGTCTGCAGCCACGGGATCCAAGTTCCTCCGAAGACACCAATGAACCCATCTTGTCCAGGCGGAACGGTAACGTTTGGTGGTGCTGTCTGCCCACGCCTTTGACAAGAGTTGTTCAGCCGGCTGCGATAGGCCTGGGAGAGACCAGCGTTGCCTGAAAGTCGCCAGGCCATCAACTGCAGGGAACCTTGAGCTGTGAGATGGTACGGCACCCGATCTGGGCTCAGAAGTAGATGAGGAAACTGGGGGAGTCAGATTGGAGAATCCCAAGAAAGTTCCAGTAGAACCGGAAACCAGACTTGAGACCTCCAAAACGGAGTCACCATTACCACCTCCGCCTCCTGTCGACGGATCTGGGCCGCCGCCCTCGTGATCATTGAGTACGGAGGAAAAGCATAACCGTTCTCCGACTCCAATCCTGGAGAAAGGCATCGGTGGCCGCGGTCAGCGGATCCGGCCTCCAACTGAAAAATCATGTCACTTGATGATCGAGGCGCGATGCAAAGAGCTCTGTCGAAAACGGACCCCACCGATCCACCAGCCATTGGAAGACCTGTGGGTCCAGCTTCCACAGGCTGGAGTCGTGCAGGTGCCTCGAGTGCCAATCTGCAACCTGGTTGGCCTGGCCCGGGAGGTACTGCGCCATCACCGAGACATGATGGGCTAGACAGAAGTCCCAGAAATCTTTCGCCAGGTTCGCCAGAGCCCGGGATCGAGGGCCCCCCAGATGGTTGACGTACCGGACCGCGGAAATGTTGTCCATCTGGAGAAGCACACAAGATTGAACTTTGTTCTTGGTCCAACAGCGGACAGCGAAAGAACCCGCCAGGAGCTCCAGGCAATTGATTTGAAGGGCTTGCTCGTCTAATGACCAGACTCCACCGGTGGAGAACTCCCCACAACGTGTGCCCCATCCAGTCCTGCTGGCGTCGTACTCTATGATGAGATCTGGTACGGAGCCGAAAATCGCCCGACCGTTCCATGCCTCCATGTGGGTTAGCCACCATGCTATTTCCTCTCTTGCCTCCGAAGTAATCGGCACTGACTGGGCATAAGACCGACCCTGCCTCAAATGGAATGCCTTTAGCCGCTGAAGCGCCCGATAGTGCAGGGGCCCCGGGAAAATTGCCTGGATGGAGGAAGAGAGAAGTCCCACCAGCCGGGCAATTTGCCTGAGCAACGTCTGGCCATAGTTTGTCGCAACTCGTGGAGGATTTTGGCCATCTTCCGGGACGGAAGGCTCAAGGAGGCTTGAATCGAGTCCACTACGAAATCCAGAAAAACCACCTTCTGAGAGGGAATGAGGACCGACCTCAGTTCGTTGATGACGAATCCCAGCCCCTGCAGAAGGTTCACCGCTTGATGAAGTTGGGAGTTCAAGGTCCTGGGGCATTGCGCCATGAGGAGAATATTGTCTAAATATACGATCATTCGAATGCCCTGTGCCCTGGGAATCTCCACCGCCGGGTGGAGCACCATGGTAAAACACCATGGTGCAGAGGAAAGACCGAACAGAATGGAGGTGAACTCGTAGATCAGATCCTTCCAACGGAACTGCAGAAAATGCCGATGAGGAGGGTGTATCGGGACCACTAGATAAGCATCCTTTAAATCTAAACGCACCATACAGTCCGATGGAAGTAGGACAGCCCGAAGAAGATGGATCCCCTCCATTTTGAAGTGGCGGTATACTACCCACCCGGAGGATGATGACCGGCCGACGGCCGCCGTCGGACTTGTCCACAAGAAATATGTTGCTCAAAAAACCGTTGCGATGCAGAACCGATGGGCAAATGGCCAGAGACTTCCTCGTCGATCAGGTCTGCATCGCGAGTGGAGAAACAAATAGGCCGAGGATGGTTCTCTTGCCGAGGAAGATCGCAGAAGTCTATATGGAAACCTTGTACGGTTTGCAGGACCCAGGCGTCTGAGGTTATAGCCAGCCATGTGTCCAGAAAATCTGCCATTCGACCCCCAATGCGGACCTGAAAAGAAGGTATAACACTTACCAGTTGAATTTCCACCTCCGGTGTTATTCTTAAAGCCTCCTCGGCCCCTGAACCGCTGGCCCCTGGTGGGGGTAAAAGTTGGTATAGTTGGCGCTGGTGTTGTATTGACCGCGACCGGAGCCTTGTCCCTTGGGAGGATTCTGTTGGAAGCCACGGCCGACCGAGCGGCCCCTACTCGGCCGGCCCCATGGAAAACCCGCTGGTTGAAAACTCGTTTAATATTTGATTGGGCCTTATCTAAGGAGGTAAAGGTCGCTACGAATTTTCCGAGCTCCTTAACAAAGGGATCCCCAAAAAGACCACCCTGGGCCACTGCGCCCGCCTCCGATGAAGCCAAGTCTCCGAGCTTAGGGGTGAGCTTGATCAGCAACGAGCGGCGGCGCTCCGTTGACAGGGCACAATTAGCGTTGCCCATGAAAATGATGGCCCGCTGGGCCCAGTTGGACAGTACCTCAGGCGATATAAGGGATTCAGAAACCTTGGCTTCTTCAGCCATATCTAAGATTTTAGTCATAGGGCCAATGGCGTCAAGAAGCTTATCTTGACATGATCGCCAAAATCTGTCGATACCTTTAAGCGGATCCTTCATATATTTAGCCAAAAAAGGGGCCATCTTTGAATCCAGCTCTGGGGTAAAAGCAACCTTATTCTCCAAGGTGGGTCTCGGGCACTCCACTTTGAGGCAGCCCGGGCCTCCTTCTCAAGAGGTTTGCGGAGGCGACCCACGACAAACTTTGCCACCTTGTCCCCTGGTGTCCAAGCAGCGGACCGAGGATGTACAATCTCCTCCGGGTCCAGCATGCCCGAATCCTCTCCTTGGGCAGAGGGGGAAGTGACCACAGGGCGCCAGGGGCGCGAAGGACCCACCTTGTCCTCCGAATCTCCCGGGGAATCCCCATCGGGCTCAGGAGAAGCCGGGTCAGGAGTCTCAGGGGGTTCCGGAGTCACTAAAGGAGTTGGAGGGGCGGGGTTCCCTTGCGCCAGACAGGCGCTCTTAAGCTGCGCAAAAGCATCCTTGTCGACCCCCTCTGCACGTTTTTTTCTTAGGTGGAGGGGGTTCATCCCCCACGGGGGGCAGGGCAGGGGACAGGGGGTCCTGCGTGGGCCTGCGCCAATTTTGCGCATTCCTGTACAATTCTGTCAGACAGGCGCTGCTCCATGGGTCCAACCACCTCATGAACCACCCTATAAATGGAGGAATCAACAGCATCAAAAAATTAATCGTCCCTTTGCATGAATGATTGGGACTCTTCCTCCTCGTAGACACAATCCTGAGCCTCCATTACCTTATAAGAGGGCAGGTCAAATATATAAGTATATGTACTCCCAAAGGCTTTGGTAGAGTTAAAGTGTAGGTACACTTAATATATACATATATAGGACCGCTGGGGAACCCAGACTAGTGACCAGGGCAGACCCAAGGTCTGCATTGGGCTTGCACCACCCCGCGCACAGAAAATAGCCCTCAGGTACTTCTGCTCGGGCTCCGCTGCCCCGCTCTGCGCCTTAATTGAGGTTAAAACCTCCACTGAGCAACTGTGCAATAATACGCCCTCAGGTGTCGACGTGGACGTAGCCGCAATACAGACACCTGCCGGGGTGTTCAATTATTGAGAAATGCAGGGAAAATACAGACCCGGTAAACGGGCGTGAAAAGTGGCAGCGGTGGACAAGGCTCCGTCAGCGCGTCTCCCGCAGCGCGGTCTCTCCCATTTTGAAGAGACGCGCGCAGCGGGAGCAGCGAGACGAAACAGTCCGCCTAGCGGGCTTACAGAGCACCACAACGACAATGGCGGCGGCCGCGTAAGGAGCGCAAAAGCGTTCCCGCGGCCAGGGAATCTAAAACGAATGCGCACCGGCACAAAGTAATTAAAAACCCATTAACATTCCCCAGAGGGCACTTTTGAACACGCACCTCCGCGGGAAAGAAAAACATCAACAATTCACCATTAACAGTGGAAGAACAAAGAAAGCACACTTAACTGGCTGCGAAGCAGCGAAGAAAGAGTAGGAGATGACATAGTGAAGGGACTATATGAGAGATTAGTGGACACTGTAGAAGGACTATAATGTTGGATCTCCCTATGGTTCATGGGAGTTAATGTTTTTGATTTAAGTTTGTCTTTTGGGCTGCTATGCAATTTGTTAGATAATAAAGCGAAGAAAGACAAAAGCATAATCTGAGCCTCCGGTCCTGACATAGAATCCAAACTCCACCACTGCGAGGCTAACATTCAAGAATGTTTTGATATCAAGGCGTGAATGGCACAGAGTCAATCTTTAGGCAGCTGGTTCTGTATCCAGTAGGCATGCCGCTAGCGTATCGTTCAATTGTTAAAGCATCACTTTGTTTTCGTCTGTCAGGAGTAGTGTAGGGGTCTGCTTATAGAGGTTGATGATCAAAAGTGGTATTGAACGATGGAGCGTTCAGATACTCTGGAAGTAGCAGGGATATGCTCTGAGCTTGATGAGTTCATGGTGAGGAATTGGAATCTGTTGTACAACTAGGAAACACACCACTGCATCCTGAGGCTGTCAAGTCCAGTTCTAGTTAAATGCTGGGCCACTGTTAACCTGATGCCAGTGATTACCGGGTAGTATCCTGTTATGCACACTGTTGTTTACCACTGTTGTCTCAGGCGCACAATACTGCTGCACTCCAATTGGATCAACAAGTTACTCCCTTAGGCACTTGACTCTTTCAGGATAGTGAGGATGAGTAGTTAAGGCTTACTTTCGGTAATAGAGGTGACTAGAAACGCAAATTCAATATGGCACAAAAACTAAGTTAGTGACATCCATGTTTAGTCAGTGCATTATATACGAAAAAGGATTTACTAACAAAAAAATAAATGGTTAAAACTTCTACACACACAAAAGCAAGGTGCTAGCGCCTCTGTGGGCCCAGAAAAGACCCCAAATATTCCAATCCAATCAACTTTATTTTGGTTCAATGAACCATACAAATACATAGTGCAAAAACATTATAAATACTTAAAATTGTGATAGATACAAATCACAGCTCATAACAGTGTAAGTATATAAAACAATTGCAATCATAATACATCGAAAGTTAAAGTGCTACCACAATACTAAAACAAAAACTCAAAGAACAAAAAACCTCTAAAAAAGTCCATAGAAGTGGACTCATTAAGGGTCCGCTATGTCACCCAGATTATCTTTATTATTTTCTATTATGGGCAGCTCAAGATTATTCACTGAAATGGGTGAGATAAGAATGCGCACTACCGTGATTAAGAGGATACATTTTTTTTTTAAAACAATAAGACCTAAATAGATGTCTTTATACTGATGCATTTCTCCCAGCAGTTCTAGTCCTGATGTAATCATAAAAGCATAAATCATGCTGTTCGGTGTTGAGATTGTGTTGGTCCAAGGGACGTGGAAGAAATTGAAAATGTTACTATATTTATTGGTAAGATAGCCTACTCAGATCTTAATCATCATTATCTTTCTTTGTTTCAGCTTTATAAAACCATCACAGTACAAAAATACAGCTATCATAATGTTGATTATGTACAATTTGATTATATACAATTAAGAAAACCCTAAAACACACAGTATAAAAAAATTGATCATAAATCATTTCGGCAAGGGACAGTACATTATATGCCCATGTAAAACCTGTTCATCAATTAAAAGTCGTATTGGCTAGCCTAAATATAGGAGCTAAAAAATACCTTAGTTTAACCAATTTAAAATCCAGAATTTAAATCCAAGAAATCTATCTGCCAAATTTCATATGAACCTTTTTCTTACACACCATATAGAACACAGGTACCTTGAAACAGAAAAAACTGTTGGTTGAAAAGTATAATATTTCAGCAATCTAAGGGCCGTTTGGCAACTAGAGATCCCTAAATTCCTACAAATCTGAACTATCCACTGTGCCTATGCTTTTTATAGACTGGGCAGAAGAAGAGAACATGAGCCTCAGTTACTTCTAAAACTCCACATGATCTGCCCAGAGTAGCTCTGCCCGGAGGTGAAACTCACCAGAGTACGCTGCTTCCCTGCTGGGTTGCCGGGGATGTTCCGGGGCCGCGAGGGTGGTCTTTGTGTATCGCTCTAGACCCTCGGAGCGGACTAGCAGTGCCGCCAGCAATGAGGCCTACACGCGGACAGCCACAGTACACGCCTGGCTACCGGTGACTGTCGACTGGAATCCGGCTCACTCGAATTCGCCGCCCCACTTTTCCTCACGGTGTCGAGCTGAGGCACCAACAATATACGTCCGGATCGCAACGCTGTCCTCCGGTGCTCGGAGGGCAGACCCAGCGGACGGAGGAGGGAGAGGACCCCCATCCATGTAGGCCAGACGCCGGCCGGCAGAGCACCCCGGATGGAGGGCGACCCGGAGGTTAAACAGTGAGAACGACCCGGGGGAGCACAAAATCATACCTGGTACAGGTGGGGAAATTCCCCAATTGAGACGGAGGGGGCCCTTCGAACAGCAATAGAAGGGTCAGGGGGGAACAAGGACAGAGACTGCAGTGCGTAGACCCCCGGGAGAAGGGAGGATGCACTGCCCCCCCCGCAGATCCAAGAGGAAACCGAGCAGTCGACCCGACAGACGTCAACACCCCTCAGGGATCTATAGATTCCCATTGGCTAGAGCACCACTGCCCGGTATCCTACACAGTGATCTAGCACAGTGCAGAGCACGCCGACAATCGTAACGCCGAGATCAGTGAATCCCTTACAGATCAGGCTCCCACCCGGGCCCCCCCAAAAGATAGTGGCCTACAATCCTCTGGATGTCCTGCCTTCAGGGATCTGAGCCTGTTAAACGACAAAAGGCCACCACGCGCAGAACCTCGGAGGAGAGGAGCGCGGCTCATCGTTTCCTGACGATTGCAGGGTCCCGGCGACGGGCACAGACCTAGCAGGCCTGCTGCGGATGGCTCTCTGAGACCCCTTGGAGGGACGCGCAGTCTGGACACTACCCTGTTCCACCACCACAAAGCCCCCCTCCTCCCCGAAGTATACCAGTCCCACCAGGGACGGACTCAGCAGGAGTCGTATTACCACTTGAAGGAAAGTGTCCTCCGCGGCCCCCTGAGCCTACTGTGACGTCTGCTGCAGACCTATTAATTAACGAGCTGGTGAGGGTCAGCAAAGGGGCCTGAACTACTCAATCACTAAGGTCGGAGGGGCGATCCCTGAAAGGAAGTCTTCTCTGAACTCCCTGGGACAACAGACTCACTCAAAAGGGGCCTTTCAAACTCCCGACAATACTTATCTGGAACACCCCCGGATTATCGCTCACCTCCAAACATGGCATCTGCGAAGGGAAAGAAAGCCCGCACTCTTAAAGACATGCTCCTTAAAACTACTGGGGGCCAGATGAATGACACATCAGTGTCCCCGAGGCACAGGCACGCCGGATGAACCTGTCACTTTTTCTGGAATCACTGTTTGCAACATTGCGCGAAGATCTTCAGACTTTCAAGAAAGAGCTCACACAGGAGCTCAAAGACACCCGGCGGGACCTAGACGGACTCGGGGAAAGGATCTCGACACTGGAGGACCACGAGACAAGCAGGGAGGAGGAGATAGAGCAACTTCAACAAGAAATACTCTGCCTCAGGGATCAACACCTGGACCTCCAAGCCCACACTGAAGACCTGGAGAACAGATCACACCGGAATAACATCCGCATACGAGGCATCCCATATGGAGCACAGGGATAAGACATCTCCTTATTCGTGAAAGAGCTCTTCAGATCCATCCTGGAGGTCCCAACCGGAGGAGGACATTAAACTGGATAGAACACACAGAGTAGGTCCCAAGCGTTTGCCTAACGCCCCACCACTCGACATTCTTACCTGTGTGCATGACTTCCCCCTGAAGGAATGCATCCTCCAACGGGCGAGAGATAAACATCCACTGCAACATCAGGGCTACCACCCAGTTCTTTATCAAGAACTTGCAGCCATGACCCTCCAAAAACGCAAAGCCTTTCGCCCTATCACTACACACCTTTGTGCAGCCAGAGTGCACTATAATTGGGGACAGCCCTTCCGTTTAATCTTGCGTCACAAAGGGAAACTGCACCAAATCAGATCATTGGAGGAAGCATGCCGCATCTTGGACCTGAAAGATCAACCTCTCGAACCCACACAGGGTGAGACACAGAACTTTGACATGAGGGGCACCCAAGGACGGAGAAACACAAGAGCATCCCTTGCTGAATACCACCCAGATCCCGAAACCATAGCCAGACAGAAACAAGCCATTATAGACTCTCTGTCCCAGGACTCCTCAAGACCAGCATCTGCCTAAACCCCCGCTGAGCAGAACGGTTCATGGCCTGCACTCCTTCCTTGTTGTGATGCTCAACTTCTTTTTTCCATCTTGCTACAATGCGTTTTGCACAGGGTTTGGGTGGGCCGTGCGGGGGGTGGGAGAGACGCATACACAACCCCACCTTGAGCACACACAATGGACCCACGGGGAATGGACTTCGATACCACATATGTTAGACTTAATTTATTATTGTTTCTCACCGCAAGTATAGGCGATTTACTGTTTTTTGTTGGTTGACACGGAACTACCTACACAAGCCTCTGACGTTGTCATCCCCAATAGCAGAACTCACTACCCACCTTGCCCATACACCTGCATGGATGCCTAAAAGTGACCCTAGTAGCGATTCCCTTCCCACTATCCAATGCCAGACCGGTTAATAGTCCTCACTTTGAATGTTAAAGGCCTCAATCACTCTTTGAAAAGAAACTCCATCTTATCATACCTGGGACAGTTCGGGGCCCACATCTGCCTATTACAAGAAACACACCTCCTCCCTAGGGATGAACACAGGCTCCGCTCTAAAAGCTTCCCCCGCCAGTACTTTTCATCCCTCCCGAACAAAACTGCAGGAGTGGCTATTCTGATCTCCTGGCACTTCAGGGGCAAGGTGCTCTCCAAAGAGGCCGAGATAAAGGGCAGGATGCTAGCTTATTCAATACAAATTGGCCCTAGCGCTATAACTATTGCCACCCTATACACTCCTAATGAGGGACAGGAGCCTTTCCTCCTGAGGGCTCCGACGGAGGTTTTGGGGTCGCAGACTCGATCACTCATAGTGGGGGTGACTTAAACCTTGTTTTTGACAACAATCTTGTTAGATCGGCGCAAAGACACAGCCAGACAGGCGCCCTATCCAAAGGGGGAGTACAATGGCTAAGAAGCACGGGCCTAATAGACATTGGAGATGCACCCATGCACAGACCCGAGACTACACATACTACTCATTCGCACATAAAACCTACGTTAGGCTGGACTACCTCCTGGGCTCACCAGACCTCGCCTCCAGGGTGCAAGGAGTCACTATTGAGCCCCGATCCCTGTCAGAACATGCAGTGATAGTAGTCACAATAGAAACTCCACGATCTAGCTCATACCACAGAACCTGGCGTCTGCGGGATAGTCTCTTGCAACGCCCTGAAAATATGAAACAAATCTCCAAACCAAGCGTCTCTCCCTCCAGGTCGCAGAACTTGAACGCGTCCATAAACGGACCAGAGCCCCTAGAGTCTGGAGACAGAAGCCGCCAGAACTCAACTAGCCGGTATAGACACTGATAGAGTGGAATATGCGGCACTCCGCCTTAAGCACCAATACTATATAGGCGGAGACAGGTGTGGGCGTCTCCTAGCCAACAGATTGATGGCCCAGCGGCAGGAGCACCGAGTCCAGGAGGTCATAGACTCTATGGGTCAGGCACAGAAAGAGGACCCTCAAATAGCATTTCGAGATTACTATCAGGAACTATACAAGGCACAGACCCTCCCGTTGAACATTCCAGCATACCTCAATGAAGCACGTACACCCACCCTAACTCCAGAACAGAGGGACGATTTAGACTGCCCCATTCAAATTGAAGAGGTCATCTCCTGTATAGCCTGCCAAAAACTATCCAAGTCCCCCGGCCCGGATGGCTTCCCAGCCATCTTTTTTAAGACCTTTTGCCAAACTATAGCACCTCTTCTCACCCGACTTTTCAATGCATTGGGGAGTTCATTAGCCCTTCCTCCATCCATGACGATGGCATCCATAGCGGTAGCGGTGATCCCCAAGCCAGGGAAGGACAAATCACAATGTCGCCCGTACAGGCCGATCTCCCTTTTAAATGTAGACTTCAAAATCTTTACAGGAATCTTAGCGGCTTGCCTTAATCCGCTCCTCCCGGGCCTTATTGACCCGGACCAGGCGGGATTCGTCACACAACGCCAATGCGGAGATAACACGCGCAGGGTTCTCCACCTCATAGACAAGGCACAGAGACACGGCCAAGAACGGATGCTTTTGGCAGTTGATGCCGAGAAGGCATTCAATAGAGTGTATTGGCCCTACCTTGGGCCACCTTGGAGCACTTCGGCCTTGGAGACAGGTTTCGAGGATGGATCTTCAGTACATATGACCACCCCACAGCTGTAATACGGTTCAATGGTCACACGTACACCTCCTTCCAGATAAACAGAGGCACCAGGCAGGGATGCCCCCTGTCGCCATTACTCTTTGCCTTATACATGGAGCCCATGGCATACAGAGTCCGATCCAACCCAGCGATAGCAGGGATCAAATTCGGCGGTGACTATCACACAGTCAGTTTATACGCAGATGAGATGACACACTGGTGACCCTAGAGACCCCATCCACCTCCCTACCGGCATTCCTCGAAGAATTCGAAATATTCGGCCAGGCAGCTGGCTTTAAAATGAATATTCATAAATCGAAGGCACTTAGCCTGACCTTGCAGCATCACACGCTGGATACCCTCCAGCAAAAATTCCTCTCCAATGGGCCTCGTCTTACCTCCCCTATCTAGGACTTCAAATTACTACCACAATCTCAACGACGGTGGCTCTCAATTACCGCGCCCTGATCCGTCAAGTACACTCTGACCTTAACCGTTGCTGGCAACATTATTTCTCCTGGCTCGAGAGGACTGCAGCAATAACAAGCATTAAAAATGCAATAGGTCTCGCCTTTCATTAAGTTAAAGTTATTTGCTTTGCTATACAATACCATTAGCAAAGCAAATGGCTTTAACTCAATCAAAGGCGAGACCTATTGCATTTTCAAAGCTTGTTTTTTTTTGTTATGGGGGAGCGGGACATAAATAACAGGGGAGTGGAGGTTGGAAAACAGTAATTTAATTAGAACACGAGCAGCGGACGGACACTACGGGAGAATCAACAGATGCCAGATTCCAAGGGCAGACTGACGTGATGCTTAGGTGGTGCGCTGATGCAAAATGGTGGTGGTGAATGATGTTTGGTGCTCAGGTGGTGAAACTATATGGTGTGGATTGGAGGTACGTTGTGGATTGTGGAGTTGTGGAGTTGAAATATGTTGTTTGGTGTGTAATTATGCGGTGTGTATTAGAAATGTGTGGAGTTGAATTGTGTGGCCTGGAACTGTGGTGTTGAGTGAAATTATGCTTAGTGAAATTGTGTCATGGTGTGGAGTGCATTTATGTTGATTGGTGGTATGTGGTATAGAGTGCATTTATGTGGAGTGTATTTATGTTGCATTGAGTACAGTGCAATTATGTGGCGTGTAATTATGTGGCACTGAGTGGTATTGTGTGGATTGTATGTTGCATTCAGTAGAGTGTAATTATGTGGCACTAAGTGCTATTATTTGGAGTCTATGTTGCATTGAGTGCAGTGCAATTATGTAGCATATAATTATGTGGCACTGAGTGGTATTGTGTGGAGTGTATGTTGCATTCAGTAGAGTGTAATTATGTGGTGTGTAATTATGTGGCACTGAGTGGTATTTGGAGTGTATGTTGCATTGAGTTATGTGCAAATGCTTTACACACTGCCTCCAAGATAAGCCTGACTGCTCGTGCCAAGCTACCAGGGGTGAGCAGGGGTTATTTTAGGAGTGTAACTCCCTTATCCTGACTAGAGTGGTGGTTTCTGCCCGACTTTGGCGCATGCCCTAGCCGACCAAAAATCCCATTTCTAACACGTACCAAAATATTTTGATGCATTAAGTGCTGTACATCATTGATTTTGCTTGTGATAACCTAATAAAAATCCTTTCTGGAGAAGAAAAACAAAGTTTTGCTGTAGCAGGTTCTTTAAGCCTGCGATTTGAACCTGAGATATTCAACTGCAATTTCAACATGTAGCACGCACTTTACACATTTTTGCAGTACAAGGTGCATTAACACCAGCAGATTAGATACAGATCTTTGCAGTAAATGTGTTAACACACTGTGCTATCCTACATGGACTGTGGTCTGTAAAATTACCAGTAGCTACTGGATTAACCTGCTTGGCTACGTTGCTGGGTTGGGGGACACTGAGCTGTCACATCGGTTCTGTCCATCACACCCTCCTCCACTCTTGGTACCCAAGGAGGTCTGCCACATAGCACACGTAATCATGCTCAGTACTGGCAAAACGATGCAAAGCCATAACTTGGATGTCACATGTGGCCCGACAAAATGTTAACAGATTCAAGAACTCGGAATGGGGGGGTGGCTGATTAAGACCTCAGAAAGCTGAAAGAAAGGATGAGGGGGTCTGAATATCTGGGACAATGCCCTGAACTCACTATACTAGCCTACAGATAGGTAACCACCATGATTATGCATATTGGCCACAACAATGCTATTAATGTATGAAGGACGGAATGATAAGATAGTAGAATACCCAGCGCTTAAGGCCACTCTAGATGACCTATACATGATTCACAATTCATGATGATTCATATGAAAGGTTAAGTCGATGCTATTAAAAGAGGATAATGTCTCTGTATCTGTGTGAAGTTCTGGAGGGTTTGTTACCATTACTGTTTGCTCTTTGTTAAAGAGGAAACAGAGACCTCGATTTTTATCTATCTTCGTCACTGCTGTGAATGAAGTGTTGAAATACAGAGCTCCTCAGGTTCGTTTCAGAGACTCGAAGCTTTTCATCGTTTTGGCGCAAAATAGTTTTTACAGACTGAATTATAGCGCATTCACTGGTAACGTTGATTTGGAAATCTAATTAGCCACCCCCCAGATAGCATGTGTAAAAAAATAAAGTGATACATTCAACATTTGGCTTTCGCCACAAAAGTAATACAGGGAGGAATTATGAGTAATCTAGTCGTTTTTGTTTGTGTACTCTGCTCTGCTACGTGTGTCATTTGCTTTAAAGCTGTGCTGTTTACTTATGCGCAAATATTTCTTGTGTTTCTTTTTTTGTTATAAATGCTCTATTTATCTAAAATACGAAAAAGTGTAAACAAGAAATGAATGAAAATGTGCGTTTCATATCAATACAGGAAGGCTTGGAAAAGTGGGCCATTAATCCAATCAATGAAGATGTTTTAATAAACCGATGTTATGCTACAGCCATATGTACACAGCAAATGCCCTCGTACTATGGCGTCCTACAACTGTGGACAACGAGGGTCGAGTCATCCTACGAGGATATTTTGTAGGGACTGTGTTCAGTTTGGTTTAGAAACTGGACAGCGAGCTATTGGTGTACGATTTTGGAGTCAGATTGATTGGTGTATTTGGAGGGCTTTACCAGTTGGTTAAGAATGTTTTAGGTTGGCAGCATGCTTACAGGAAAGAGATGACGTACGTAGGCTTTGGTTTTTTTCATGAAAAAGGCACCCACCACACTCGCTCTACAATCTAAGTGTTTATTAATGAATGTGACACTGCCATACCCAATGTATTTGCCGTACCAGTAGCAGCAGTGAGTCTTTTCAAGTGAATGTACAGAAACGGGAATACATTCTCAAGCGCAAACCAGAACTTGTGACAAAAAGACAGAAAACGGATAGTCATGAACCTAGCCACGATATGTAGGGTGGAACTATAAAATGATCACACACTCCCACCACCTAAAGATGGTGCAAAATGCTAATTTCTTGATCCCATTCGCAATATCTTAAAACAAGACCGTAGAGGACAGGCTGACCCCGTGGCACGGAGCTCGCACCCGGCTGAAATCTTCCCAGAGTTACAGAGACCCCCTCCCTTCGAGAAAGAAAGTCTCGGGTCCCCCCGCCGGGATGATGCGACCCGGAGCAGCAGTTCGTGCGGGGGGGGGGACATATACGGCTGGACTCACCGGCAGCAGGAAGCAGAACGAGGTCGGCGGCGAAAGTGAAAGCGCCGCGTTTGTAGCTAAAGCGCACCAGGGCCAGCACGAGCTCCATCTGTTTCCAATTAACGCGAACGCGAGACGCGGGCGCGATAATTGGAAACAGATGGAGCTGATGCTCGCTCCTGAGCACCCTAGGCCAGGGGAGAAAGAAGGCGGGACATGCACCCACCTTGGGCCAATCGCGTGCTGTCTTTCTTAGAAAGACACACGCAAAGGCCAATAGTCGGAGATAAAAAAAAAAAAAAGCACACGCACGAGCGTGTGTTTCTAGTTTAAAAGCCCTTACTAAAAGCCTTGCAGAGCAGCGCATGCGCGCTGGCTCAGGCAAGACCTAAAAAGGAGTTTCTTTAAAATGGCCCTGGAGAACTGGCTTTTGTTGTGGAGGGAGCGCGGTGGTTCTGAAGTGTCCAACTCAGTCTCATGCTTCTAGTGGATATATTAACGAGGCCCAGGTGTTCTAAGCCTTAGTGATGTGAAAGAAGTGCCTTGCTGTCAGGCTGTAAATACTTCTGTATGTCTTGCAGTCTGTCCTTTGACTTGGCTTCTCTTCCCGTGCTTTTAGTGCTCCAACACCTACACCTTGCAATGGGGTTGACCTTTAAAAATCGCCCCGGAGCACATGGGCCTTAAATCCCAGACAGGCAGCACTGAAGCTATTGTGTTAAAACATATTGCACACAAATTAGGTAAATACAAGCAGAAGGTCCTGTTAAAAGAATTTAAATCTAGTACAGAGGTCTTCAAACTGGGGGGCACCAGGCTTATGCTGATGAAAGTGCTTTGTATCAAGTTGAAACAAGCATTGGCATAGCCAATAGGTCTTGCTTTTGGGACCTTATAAGTATTTAGTTATGCAGCACAATATCCTTGGTCGCCATTACAAGAAGAATTTCGAAGGGACACGAGCAGAATTTTGAATGATGCAGTGGTATCATGGCAGTCTATGCTGGGCACCCTTTTCCAGTACTCACTTGATTGTTCTATAAAACTAAATTCAGTTCGGTTGTGTGCCATTCAAAGGTTTCTACACATTCACTCATTCGCATATTTACATAAAGATGAATGTATTATAAGATCTCACTCTATAATTAGACATTGTAAAAGAGGTTTGCATTGCGCAACTTTATCCTAATGCCATGCCTCTGATGGAGCAGGGTAAATATAAAAATTTTAACCTCCTAATATTTTCGTACAATATTAATAAACATGTTCGTTCAAGTAAATAACCAACAATGTATGTAAAGGGTTAATGGTAACACGCAATTCAGTTTGCAAAGTAATGGACTAATAATTGTTTACGTTTCTAACATAACATAATATTTTGCGTACTAAAATAATAATAAAATGCATGATTTGTGCTTTTGAATAAAACGTGTGGTTGCAAAATAAAGCGATGGTAAGTAAGGGACAGCTTTATATGTTGCTTCTGCTAGGTAATACCTAATTGGGGTACGTAGAAAGACGGGAGGGAAACGAAAGGGTTTATATTTCTTTGTTTTAATAACATTTTGTTTTCTTTAGAAATAGTGCGCTTAGGCCTGCCGAGCAGCAATATAAAATGGCCGCGAGATACTAGAGTGCGCATGAGCGGATGCGACCATGTGATAGAGGAGAGAGGCTGTGGAAAAGGGATGATCACGTGCTGATGCCGAGAGGCTAAGATGAAAGTATGGTCAAGGCTGCTGTGACCCTTCTAAGCAGATGTGTGCCAAGATGATCAGCAAGAAGCGTGAGAAGCCTGGTTGAATCAATAGAAGGAACTGTGTTATACAAATTGTTGCAGAAAAAGATACAATTTGGACTGATCGAAACGGATGAGCAAGTGCATGAACTGTGGGAAACGATGCTTGCATGGACATTCCACACGGAACTGGTTAAGACCAGGAAGTTTGATTAAAATGTATAGGGACCTGAGTTTTTGACCAATGAGAATGAATCGCGCCATGTAAGAAGAAACATTTTATGCTGTAAGCTAGAATTAGGGTATAAGAAGACCTACTCTTGGTGGGAGGGGTTAGAATGCTGGAATTGAATGCTGGAGTAGAATGCTGCGGGATGCTGCGGGAGATGCTGAAGAAGTTAGATGCTGTAGATGGGAGAGTTTGCGGTTGCTGATGCTGACGAGCTGATGCTGCTGCTGTTATTTTCCTTTTCCAGTTGAGTATAAAATGCTGTTTAGGAGAACTCTTATTTGATAGATTTTAGAATTATTAGGATTTCCCAGAGAGAGATAGATAGGTTGATCTATATAGTTATTAGTATGATAACCTCATTTTCCGTCTAATAAAAGTGCCATGCAATTTCAACTATTCTTAAATTGATGATAAATATAATGATCTGAATAATAAGATTAATATCAAATTTCCTGCATTCAAACCTTTATATAAACTTTATTATTCTTTAAACAAATGACTCAGTGATTTGTCTTTAGTATAATGATTAATAATGAAATAGTAAAGAGTTCATTGTGATTGAGCTGGTCTTAATCACCATCAACTGATTCCTACTAATTGGTCCATCGACCAATGAGCGGAATACCTTACAAGAAAATGAGAATTATTGTGTCATTATAAAAGAGGTATCCCGACTCCTTCCAGCGAATCGTTTTTCTCCTAGGTTTCATGACGGAGGAAATCCAGGGAATAAATGAGTAAGTGAATGTATATGCGGTGTTATGGGCCCCACCGTCATATGAATAATGTGTGTATGTTAGAGAAATAATTGCACCTGGATGACCAAAAAGCATGATAGGAGAAATTATTTTTATTGTAAGCGCTGGATCAGATTTCTTGGTAGCAGAGTTATGGTTATTAGAGATTAGTTTGGTGATTATTGATTTTTGATTGTAGATTATTGATAAGTTTATGTCTAACACTTTTTGTTGAGTCGCGTTATGTTATATGTAAGTTTTCACGCTTCCGGGAAGTAGGAAGTGGAACACGTGTGGCAAGAGAAGTCGCATGGAATTTTTCACACTGTCTGAGTTCAATTTGGTAATAACACAGGTTGTGTTATTTAGGGACATTTTGCGTATAAAAGGTGTGTAAGTAAAATAGTGATCGGTTTTCTTGTGAAACTCTGGCCTTAATTCTCAGGAGCAGAATAGTCTCCACATGTGTTTTATCCCCAGAGAAACGGGTTTACCGCTTGCTTGAAAGAAGGGTAAGGTAGAGGGAAGTGTTACTTTATCGACGAAACTGAAAGTTCTGTGGTAGGGTAGAGGTAAGCGCTGCCTACTGGAAAATACAGAATTCTTGTGTGAATGGTCAAAGCTATCTTTTCGGTTTAGCGAATCAGACAATGGAAATGTGGATAAAATGTTGTAACTAACAAGAATTGTTGAAAAAGAAATTGCCGATAAATTTTGTAAAGGAGGGGTCAAGAGCAGAAGTGACGTAGACAAAGCCGCGCTGGGATTGGACAGTGCGATAGTCACATGAGAACAGGAGCAAAGTGACGTAGACAAAAGCTGCGCTGGGATTGGACAGTGCGCCGTAGACAGAAATCGTTGTGATTGGAGTGTTGGTGTGAGTCGCGCTAGCATTGGTTGAAATAACGCATAAGGAACAGTTTTGAATTGCGGATTGTTGAAGGGGAAAAAGGTTGTGAATTATGTCGTACTATGAGTATGGAAAAGAGAAAACGTCTTGGATGTCGAAAGTTAAGAACTTCTTTAAGAAGGACAAAAAGGTAGTGACTAGAGAGGGACAAATAATTCCTCCGCCGAAATCACCAGCCTCACATATGATGCTGAAATATGGATATCATACATGCATATAATTAGAGAATTGGACGAAATACACCAAGAACGATGGAGCATTGGCTTTTCCTGAGAATGGTTCATTTAATGTAGCTGTATTACGGAACTTGCGAGAAAAGATGGTAATGTTAGAACCTAGACCTAGACCGACACAGTTTGAAGCTTTAGCGGAATGGGAAGATGAGATGTATGAGCGAGAGAGATCCAGAGGATTGAAGAATCATGAGTTTATACCTGGAAGATTGTGGGGAATAAATCATGAGGACAGAGTAAAGCGTTGGAGATACGCTAACATGGCAGGAGGTTTGTTTCCAGCTTTTGCGGTTGAGGAAGAAGCAAAGAGAAAGTGTACCGAGAAAAAGAAACATGTAGTGGTAGAAAAGTATGTGTATGGTGGTAGTGAAACAGATGACGAATTGCTGGAAGATATTTTAAACAGAAACCCACCTCCATACCAACAGACTTCTGTGGTGGTGACACCTAATGCACCGCAAATGGAAACTGGGAGGAATAAAAAGCCTGAACGAAGAAATGAAATAAATAGGTCACAAGAAACATTTAAAATTTCACAAAATGAAGAGACAGAAAGTGACAATGCAACTGAACTAGCAAAAATGACAAAAGAATTGACTGAGAAAATAAGAGAATTGACAAAGAATATGGAAGCTGTAACTGTACCAGTAACGATAGGTCCAGTAATGCCAATTTTTGAGAATCAGAAAATAAATGAACATTCTTTGGTGATTCCCATGAATTCACATATGCAAAGAAAAAGAGAAGGGATGGAACTGAATAATGAAGGTGCACACAATTCGGTTAGTACGTGTAGACCAAGTCCACCTACAAATTTGACGATAAATGAGAGTGAGATTAGGAGAATGCCTATGGTAACAGAGTCCGCATCAGGAACACCAGAAAGAACCAGTGATTGGATTGAGTTAAATAGTACACCTGTAGGACCGACTCCAGAAGAGTTAAATGAATGGATGAAAGCGCTAAAAGCAAAAGAACCTGAAGAAAAACCATTAGATGTAATTAGGTTAAAAATAGACATGGAAGAGTTGATTTTGGGAACAATTGGAACGGAAAAACTAAAAAATTATCAGGATGACGAGATTATGTTTTTGTGCAAGAGTCTTACTTGGAGAGCTAGAAATTTACATGACAAATTGGAAGAGATTGCAGGTGAACTAGGAGTGGAATTTGTGAAAGTGAGGACGTTGCAGAAACCGTACAGAGTAGATTTTTGTGAAAAAGACATAGAAAATTTGAACACATCAGGAAGACTGACCCAGATAAAAGAGCTGATTGTTTTATTGAGAAAGTGGGGTGATGTGGACAGATGGAGAAATAGATGGACAAAGAGGAATGAGAAAACAACAGATAAAGCATCTTTGGCTTTTGCAGTGACAGATAGGGAACCAGTTACTAGGGAATACCCGATGAGAGAAACACCAGGTGGTAGTTATGTGCATGTTCCGTGGACCAGACAGGATATACTGTCATTTACAAATGACTTCCCAAAATTGAGAGAGAAACCAGTAGAATGGTACAGACAAGTGGAGAGATTTGTTAAGGTGTCAAAAGTGCTGTGGATAGATCTAGATGGATTGTTTGACATAGTAGTGCCTGCTGATTTATGGACAGAATGTAAGATTACAATTGATTGGCCAACTGTAGAATATCCGAGGGATGCCAAAACAGGAGCGCCAGGTCCAGAAGTGATGAGGAAGTATGATCAGGTAGTTACCTTTTTGAAGAATAAAATTCCACCAAAAGAAACAGATTGGGTGAAAATAGACAGAACAACACAGGAAAGCAAAGAATCAGTGCACGCATACTATGAGAGATTGTTGTTGGTTTTCAAACAGTATAGTGGTTATGAGACGCTAAGTGAGAAGGACATGAGTCACTTTGTATATAGGTTTGTGTATGGATTAACACCAGAGATAAGTGAAAGGATTAAGCAGCATTTGATAGGATGGCAGAATAGCACAGTGGATGAGGTTTTGAGATATGCTAAGTATTGCAGTGATGAAATTGAGAGTAAACAGCGTAAATTGAAAGAGAAAGCAATGTGGGCACAGGTGAAAGTTGCAGAGAAGCAAGAAGCTCAATTGAATAATACTAGCAGTGAAACAGGACAGTTTAAATCCCGACCTAATATAGGTACAGGAAAAGGACAAATGAGCATAGATGAGGCGAAGAAAAAGTGGCCATGCCACAACTGCGGAAAGCTAGGGCATTGGAGAAACGAGTGTAAATTTCCTCCAAAACCTAATGTGGAAAATCAATCATTAAATTCACAGGTGCAGAGTGAGGTAGTTACTCAACAAGGTCAGGTGCCACAACCACCACTTCCCAAGAGTGCTAATCAACAGAAATACAGTGCAGAAACAGGATTCTACGGAGGAGAACAGGTAAAACAGTTGTCACGTGCAGCTGAAATTTCACAATATTGGTTACGACAGAATGAAGATGAGTCGTATGAAAGTTCATGACGGTGTCTAAAAGAGAGGGAAGAGTGCGTGCTTGGCGCAACTCTAGAGGTAGATCAGTCAGGTCCATTTGTGGATGGAGAAGTGAATGGTGCAAATGTAACATTCCTTGTTGACACTGGAGCTACCCGTTCTACTGTTAGGTCAGTGGAAATTCCAAATCGTCCTCTCTCAGGTGAACATATACAAGTGGTTGGAGTTTCCAATCAGCAAATTGAAACGCCTCTTACTAGATTAGTAAAGGTAAGAATTGGTCCATTTAGTGAAATGCACCGATTTGTGGTGTGTGATTGTAGTCCCGTGAACCTTTTAGGACGCGATTTGTTGTGTAAAATGAATTGCACAATTTATTGTACTCCAGACGGAATTGCATTTCAGACTCCAGATGAGGATGTGCTGTATAAAATGACAATGGTAAATTTAGAACCAGAAGTAAATGGCTTATTTCCTGTATTTGATGCAGAGACAATCCCAATTGAGTTGAAAAAGACAGTGAAAGAAGAAGTGTGGGATTTGACAGGAGAAGATGTAGGATTAATGAAAGGAGTAGATCCCGTTAAAATTACAGTAAAAGAAGGAACGAGTTACCCAAATACGCCCCAGTATAAATTGACTCCAGAAATAATTGAAGGAATAACGCCAGTAATAAATAAAATGATTGAACAAGGAATTCTAAAAGAAATCATGAGCAGTCCATGTAATTCGCCAATAATGGGACTGAAAAAGCCAAATGGAACATATAGAATCGTACAGGATTTAAGAAAGGTAAACAAAATTGTTGTGCCTTGTTGCCCAATAGTACCGAACCCTGCTGTGATTCTATACCAGATTCCACGCGAAGCAGAGTGGTACACTGTAATTGATTTATGTCATGCATTTTTCTCTATTCCATTGCATCCAGATAGCCAGCCAATATTTGCGTTTAGGTTTGGAGAGCGTATTTTGGCATGGTGCCGAATTCCTCAAGGGTACACAGAAAGTCCCTCAATCTTTAATCAGATCCTAAAGAAATCATTGGAAGACTTAAAAATGCCAGAAAAGTCAGTAATGGTTCAGTATATTGATGACCTGCTGGTGGCATCAAAAACGAAAGAAGCATGTGTCAATGATACAATTGCTTTGCTGAATCATTTAGCAAAAAGAGGACATAAAGTGTCCCCTTCAAAATTACAGTTTTGTCAACAAGAAGTCCAGTATTTAGGGCATAAAATTGAGAAAGGAGTACGAAAGGTAACGACAGAGAGAATAAAAATGATTCAAGGAATGAGAGCTCCAATGACACAAAGAGAGGTAAGAATGTTTTTGGGAATGGTTGGATATTGTCGACAATGGATAAGCGGTTTTTCACTAATTGCGAAACCATTGCAGAAATTGACAAAGAAGGATGTTAAAGATCCTTTTGAAATGAATGATGAAGAAATGAAAGCATTCAGAGAGCTGAAAAAGAAATTGTGTGAGGCTCCAGCATTAGGAATGCCTGATTATGAGAAAGATTTTGAGCTGTACTGCAGTGAAAGAGATGGATGTGCATTTTCAGTTTTGGTGCAGAGACATGGAACTATGAAAAGACCAATTGCATATTTTTCAGCTGTTTTAGACCCCGTAGCGAAAGCGTTGCCTGGATGTTTGAAAGCAGTTGCTGCTACTTGTGTGAGTCTGGAACAGAGTGAAGGCATAGTGATGGGATATCCATTGAGAGTGTATGTTCCCCATTCTGTGGAAATTCTTTTGACAAGAACGAAAACCCAATACATGACACATAGTCGGCTGACTAGGTATGAAAAGGTAATTTTGAGTGCAGATAATGTGACCATCGACAGATGTATGAATGTGAATCCTTCAACATCATTACCAGATGAAGATAATGTGATTGAAATGGATGAGGTAGATCACGATTGTCTGAATGTGCTCGAATACTGTACAAAACCAAGAGCTGATATACGAGATGAGCCTTTGAAAGAATCAGATTATATTCTGTTCGTGGATGGCTCATGTTTAAGAACGAGTGATGGAGTTTTAAGTGCAGCATATGCAGTTTGCACAGTACCAACTGTGTTGGAAGCATCTTGTCTGAAAGGTGTACGGTCTGCCCAAGTTGCAGAATTAGTAGCTCTGATTCAAGCATGTAAGTTGGGAAGAAATGTACGGGTTACGATTATGACTGACAGCCAGTACGGCTTTGGAGTCGTGCATGATTTTGGTCAGATTTGGTCACAAAGAGGTTTCTTGACGTCTGCAGGGACACCCATCAGAAATGGAGATTTTGTGAAAAAGTTACTTGAGGCGACACAGCTGCCTAAACAGATCGCTGTGGTGAAGTGCAATGCACATAAAAATGGGGAAGACTACATTACTGTTGGCAACAAATATGCTGACGAAATGGCACAGTACTGTGCAAAGAATGTGGTTTCTTTGAATAAATGTCGTGAAAGAGAGCATATTTCTTGTCCTTTGCTTTTTACTAACTCAATTGAAACATGGGATGAGGTGAGACAGTTACAAGAAGCTGCAGAAGACGAAGAGAAAGATACTTGGTTAAAAGCAGGATGTAGGAAACACGAAGAAACTGATGTATGGGTTTACAGGGATGAGAGACCAGTTATGCCTGATAGCATGATTTCTGACATGGCACGGATGTACCATGGACAAGCCCATATTGGGAGAGATTCAATGATCAGACTTTTAGACAAACATGGTACAATCCAAAATTCAGAGCCATAGCTGAGAGTCTTTGTCAGAGATGTCTTATTTGTCAACAGTTAAATCCAGGAAGGAAGACAGTAGTGAGTCTAGGAAGAATAGGACGAGAAGGGGGTCCTTTCACCAGAATGCAGATGGATTTCATTGAAATGCCACCTTGCAGTAGATTGAGGTATGTTCTAGTGGTCGTCTGTTTGTTTTCTCGTTGGGTGGAGGCATATCCAACAAGAAGGAATGACAGCATAACAGTAGCAAAACTGTTGCTGCGAGAATTCATTCCAAGGTATGGTTTTCCAGTCACGATTGAAACAGATAGAGGAACACATTTCCAGAACGAATTAGTTAAACTGATTTGTGAAGCACTTAGTATTAAACAGAAACTGCATTGTGCATACAGACCAGAGGCTTCTGGAATAGTAGAGCAAGTAAATGGAACGATCAAGAACAGGTTAGGAAAAATGTGTCAAGCTACAGGACTGAAATGGCCAGATGCTTTGCCATTGGTTCTGATGACAATCAGAAGTATTCCGGAAAGGAAGACTGGACTCAGTCCACATGAGATAATCATGGGACGAGCAATGAGACAAGCACAAGTACCTGTCAACAAGCTACTGACTATAACTGATGATCTAGTACTGGATTATTGCAAAGGATTGGCTGATGTGGTGCGTTCTGTGTTTCATCAGGTTGGACCGGATGCGACCACTCTTGAAAGAAAACCAGCTCACGACTTGAATCCAGGAGATTGGGTTCGAATAAAAGTCCACCGGAGAAGAAACTGTTTGGTTCCTCGCTGGGACGAACCACGACAAGTGATCCTAGTGACGACCACCGCAGTCAAGTGTACAGGAGTGAAACACTGGGTACATGCCAGCCACACCATCAGAGTTCCAGAACCAAAAGATCGACATGTGAGTCGGCATCTGGAAATATCAGATAACAGTTCAGCATCAGAAAGAGAAGAGGAGACAGAAAGGGTGCCAGAACCTGAAGATCGACATGTAAGTCGACATCTGGAAGACCCAACTACAAGTGAAACAATAGAAGAAGAAGAGGAAATAGAAGAAATAGCTGAAGTTCCAGAATTTGAAGATCGACCTGTAAGTCGACATCTGGAAATATCTGATACCAGTTCAGAATCTGATACAGAACATTCAGAAGGAGAAGAAATTTCAAAAAGAAAGTGGAATTTAGAAAGCATAAGAGAAGAAACTGAGCCAGAAGACAGTGACAGTGAACAACCAAGTACAAGTTGTGGTAAAATTCCTTCGAAAATAATATTAATAGATGAAGAAGGGAGAGTTACAAACCAAAAGTTAGAAAAATCGGAAAAACCCCGAGGAGCAGTAGGGACAGATAGTCAAACACAAGAACAGGGAAATTTAGAAGCAGATAGAGAAACTGACACAAAATCGGAAGAACCTCGAGGAGGGACAGAAATAGGTGAACGAAGGAAGATAAGAAAAGAACCACAAGTAGGTGAAAGCGAAATCATAAGCTTCAAAATAAGAGGAAATAACGAAAAGATTGAAACAGAATCAGAAGAAAGTGGCGAAGAAAGAAATGAAAAAATAGAGACAAGAAAAAGAAATTGGAAAACAGAAAGAGAGGAAAAGGGAAGTGAAGCAAAAAGGCCAAGAAAAGGAGACAATTGGCCCAACCAAGTAAGAAAATTAAGATACAGAATAATAAAATTGGATGGGAAAAGTGCTGAACAAGTGAATGAAATAACAAGTCAAAAAGAGCAAGGAAAACAAGGTGGGAAACACTTGCAGAAAACGAAAAGAATAAAGAAAGTAAATCAAAAGTACAGATCGCCTGAATGGTTGTATCGTGCTTTGACTAGTCACAAAGAAGAATTGAACACTCACGAAAACCCAGAACAAAGAAACCTGATGGGAGAAAGTGAAGTGCAACAAACCTGAAGCAACAAAAACTGAAGAAGTTTAGATAGTTTACCGGATTTGACAAAACACTGAACTGACGAATTTACCGGATGTGACAAAGAAAGAATTCTGAGAAAGAATTAAAAGAAAGTACCAATCAAAGACAAAATATTGGAAATACAGAGTGGCAAGCAAGTCATTTCTGAGGTGTAGTGACACAATTTTTCTAGAAAACAAGTAAATAAGGTTAAAAGATAAAATGGAGAATATTAGAGATAGAAAATGTAGATGTGAGTTTTTAAGTAGATGGTGCAAAATGTGCTGTTTTTGTACAGGTTTATTAATAACAGTATGGGTGGTTTTAGCAATAACTATTCCAATTAGTTTAGCTGTAGTGGAAAAGTCTAATAACACTGAGAAAGAAAAAGGAGCTAACACTCAAGAACCAGTTATTTTAAGGAGTAGTGCAGAATTACATAAGGACAAATCAATAACAGATTTTTCTAAAAATGTTTTTACTAAATTACTGTATGAGTATGTGGAAACAATGGATGTAAGAGATTGCTATGTTTGTATGCAGTTGCCTGCATCTGTAGCAGAGGGTGTGACTTATCATCACCTTCCTTTGACATATGGAATAACATGTAGTGTTTTAGCAAGCTTATTTTATAAAACAGGTAGATTAGAATATTATTACACTGATATAGATAAGATTTTTGCAAAAGTTTCTGTAGTTCCCGAGCTTAACAAAATAAAAGAGGGAAAGACGTTTGGTGAATATTTCTTAGAAGATAAGATTTTAACATCAGATAATATATTTAGGTACAACCTTACCTGTGAGTTAAAGAAGGAAGAAAAGGTATTTCTAGAAATGGTTGAAGAGAGAAGGGTAAAATTTGAAAGAAAAGTGATAGAAGAGACAAAAACACCTCTTTGGGCGTTTGAGGAAGACCATCATGATAAGAAAAAGACAAATGCAGCTATGACTCTGGATTGGCCCCAACAGGGAAGGTTGTGCATTAGAAGAAATAAGACAAGCTATGACAATTATTTTGTGGGTTCCAGCAATTGCTATGACAATTACAAAATTTTAGGTGGATGGGGATTCAAAGGGGGAAAAGATCCAATATTTCCAGGGATTTATTACGTTTGTGGGAATAGGGCTTATTATAGGTTGCCGGACCATTGGTATGGGTCATGTTATTTAGGCCTGGTCTTTCCAAAGATTTTTCATGTGGATAGAAAAGAAAAAGGAACACACAAAATGATAAATACCTTTACACGTAGAAAAAGGAAAGTTTTTCAGAAATAGTAGGTGATATTTTTGGTGCATTGATACCAGCAGTGGGAATATCTTTGAATGCATTTAGAATTCGGAAATTATCCACAGTGGTAGATCGTTTATCTACTGATACTGCTGGAGGGTTCTTAATGGTAAATACAGAGATGGTTGCCATGAGAGCTATGGTGATGCAAAATCGTCTTGCCCTTGACATTCTTTTGGCAAAAGAGGGCGGAGTCTGTGGAATGCTGAAAGTCCAACATTGTTGCACTTACATTCCAGATAAAAGCGAAAATATACAGAAGTATAAAACAAATATTACAAATTTGCACAAAGAACTTGTTCCACTGGAGGTTGAAAGTGTTTGGGGAAAACTTGGTAACGGGTTTTCTTCTGTAACAAATTGGTTAACAAGAATGAGTGGATTAATAATAGGGAAAGTTATAATAATAGCAACCATGATAATAATAATAATATTAGTACTGAAGCTTGCAGTAACATGTATAAAGAGAAGAAGAAAGCAGAATAAGATAGAAAAAGAAAACATGATAAACAGGGAAAGAGAGAGAGAAATAGGTGAAATAGAGTTAGAAGAAATAAAAGAGAACATGTACAAGAAAACGAAGAAACAAGTTGAAAGAGATACAGAAGTATAAACTAACAAAAGAAAATGGATAAAAGATATACGCTGTCTGAGAAAATTGTATAAATTTAAATAAAACTGAAACACATCTCTTTGGCATTCCGGAGGAGGAACATGGCGGCCGCTAGCTAACGGCCGCGGTCACGCTCCCTTGGGTTTCCTTATCGGGACTAATGCTGGAGCACTAATCTTTTTTTAAAATCCCTCCCTTACCTGCCTCCACCTACTGAATGACATGCGGCTGTTATTCTCTTCTTCTCCTGGTCTCAACGGCAGTAGCGGTGGTTTGGCGGTCGCGGACTTTCACCGAGGCAGGGTGGAGACTGCAGAGCGACGTTGGAGGTGGGGTGAGGCCGCGCAGGAGAGGAGACGCCGAGACGCTGCTTTCCTGTTGCCTCGGTTCACTGGGGGAAGAGTCAGCACCTGTTTCAGAGTGCGGTTGGATCTTGCGGCGAGTGAATTTTGTGGGGCAGAGCAACGGGGAGAGTGGGGAGAGTTTTTTTGCTTCAGCACTAGTGGCTTAAAACGCTTTTATTACTTACCTGAAGGTAAGGAGGCTTTACAATTTTGTCCTGGGAGGGAGTGTATTGCTGACAACTCCTCGTTTTGCCAAGTGAGAGCTTTTGTGATTTCTTGGTCTTCTGAAGAGAAGGGAGGGGTGCTCCTTAACCGCATGGAGACAAGTGATTTAACCAAAGCAGGCATATCTCCACCAAAAATAAGTAGATACACTCTGCGAGCTAGAGTCGCTCACTTGTCTTCAAATACGACCATTACTCAGCCCATTTTGCCTCCTCGGGTTTCCCCCCCCATTTCCGAAGTTAGAATATCGCAAAAACAACGCAGGCAGGGGGAGCCATAGTTAACAGTGGACTTGTTGTCAAGGGGAAGGGGGTTAACAGGGGCAAAGGAGGCAGTAGGAACAAGAAAACATCTCCATTAAAAACGAAAATAACTCCATCTTTAAAAACCTACTATCAAGTTATGTCCCTGTCTACCTCTTCATCCCATACCCCTGTTATCACCAAATTACCTGGTGGCGAGGTTTCTGGGTCCACTACTCGGGGTGGTCCAGCGGGGGAGGCCCGGCCCCGAGACCCCCGGGGTTGTGGTGTGGGCAGTCTGGGCAGTGTAGGTGAGTTAACGGTTAAAACCTTGAGAGCCTGTGAAGATGTCTCCCCTAGAGGCAGTTCAGGAAGGGAGGAAGCATTGGAACCGTTGGCTCAGCTTAAGGGATCTGAAGATCAGGTGCCTACTTCTGTAGGGGTGGCTATTGATCCTATATTCCTTCCTATGCCTTCTGGAATTGAGACTGATATACATCCAACAGTGAGCCTTTCAAATAGATATTCCATTCTGGGTACACAAGAGGGGCTGGAGGTGGGGGACGAGCAGGCGCTGGAGCAGGAGCAGGATGTTCAGCAGAGGGTCAGCAAAAACATCAGCACCCTTACCATGGAGGAAGGCACTGTCCAGGTCTCTACTACACACTCATTAGTTGAAATACTAATGACCATGAAAGAAGAGATGACCAGTAGGTTTATAACATCAGAGACCAATCAAGCTGTGATGGCTAGTAGGTTTGCTGTGTCTGAAGCGAACCAGGCCGCTATTAAATCATCGTGCGAGGTGTTGGCCCAGAAGCTGGAGGAAGTTATGTTGAGGACCGACGCAATTGAGGCCGAGATTCCCAAGCTAAAAGACGCTATTCAAACGACTTCTGTAGATCTGGCGAAGGTATCAGCTCAAAATAAGGAATTAAAAGAGGACCTCGAGCGGTTGGAGAATCACTCTAGGAAAAACAATCTAAAGCTCCTAAACATTCCGGAAGATCTTGAGGGGACCGATATAAGGGGGTTTGTAATTTCCCTATTAAAAGGTTCAGTGCTTAGAAATTCCCCCGGTATCGATCTAGCTCACGAGATTCAAAGAGTGCACCGGGACCCCTTTAAGAGAAATCCAGGGAGACAGAAGCCTCGAAAAATTTTGGTGAACTTTTTGTCCTATTCTGTTAAGGAGCTGATTTTAACGGCTGCGCTTAAGGAAGGGTTGATTCCATCTACACTTTCAGACTTAAGCCCCTTTTCCTTTTCTATTAGATCTGACATCTCCCACATAACTGCAACGAGACAATGGGAAATGGGAAGGAGGTTAGTTGAATTAAATAGCTTGGGGGCAAAGGCTCAATTGAGGTTCCCAGCCACACTACGTGTGATGTGGAACAACCACATGCATATGATTCGAACAACAGAAGAGGTGGATGCCCTAATTGTTAACATCAAAAAGGATAGGGAAGGTAATACAGGAGGGAAATAGTGGTTAAGAGTGCTCTTAGCTTTTGGTCCCTAGTTTTTTTGTTTGAGTGGTTTTTTTTTTAAGTGTTACCCGAGGGAGCGGAGACCGAATAGGCTTAGCCTACTGGAAGGGAGGGTTCCTCAGGGTGAAGGGGGTCACAGGGGGAGGGTGGGGAGGCGGTGGGGTTCACAGGGTGGGGAGCAGTTGGGAAAAAATAAAAAAATATTCCTCATCTCTTATGTATATTGAGAAATGCCGCATAGTGGGGGAGAGGGGGTTCATTAGTTGATGGTAGGCAATCCTAATAAAGATAGAAAAGTCTGCTTTATCTCCTGGAATGTGAATGGGTTAAGGTGCCCACGTAGGCAAAGGTTGATTCTTAAATACTTAGAACTAAGTCCAGCCCAGGTCTTTCTTCTACAAGAGACACACTTGACACCTGCAGAATTTCGTTCAATTTTTTCTAAAATTCCTTGGATAGATTGTTTTTGCTCTTCACAGCAAACATTTAATAGCAGAGGTGTCGCAATAGTGGTGAAGAGAGGGACTCCTTGTGTAATTAAATCTGTCCAGACTGATCAAACGGGGCGATGGATAGTGGCCCAGATGGAGTTTGGGGGTTAGAGCTGGCTTGTTCTTCTTATTATGGTCCTAATGTGGATGACCCGTCATACATTTGCAAATTACAAGCTAAGTTGATTTCGGCGACCCCCCTTGCTGATAGGAGGTGACTTTAATGTTCTCCTCGACCCAGTTAAGGACAGGTCGAATTTGAGCCGTATAATAGGAGCTCCGAGAACCCGTCGGGCCATGAAAAACATGTTGTATAATATGGATCTGGTTGATGCCTGGAGGGCTAAGAAAGGAGATCTCCAGGGGTTCACATTTTTTAATAAAAATATCACCACGCTTCGAGAATAGATTACATCCTAGTTAGTAGGGATGTATTGGATAACCTGTTTGGGATTTCTGTACTACCTACCCATCTCTCTGATCATGCTCCAGTTTTATTCTCATACTCTAGGCTAGGTAGTATTCTACAAACTAGATGGACGCTGAACAGAGCAATGCTGTTAGATTCTGGAATTATTCAGTCTATTAAAGCATTTTCGGTAGAATTTTTTATTTTGAATATTGGCTCTACGACCCTGGAGTACGTATGGGATGCGTACAAAGCCGGCCTGAGAGGCAGGTTGCATGGTTTAATTTGCTCTAAAAATCGAGCTCAAGCCCAGGAGATATATGCCATAGAGAAAAAGATCTTGGATTTAGAAGCCGAAAGAAATGGCCTTACTCAGGAGGCTACGGATAGATCGATACAAATTCAGAAGGATTTGGAGGGGGCTAGGCAGGAGTTCAGTAGCCTGCTGGACCAGAAGTGTAGGGCACAATGGCTTGTTAAAAATATGCAAAACTTTGAATACGGGGAAAAAGCTGGTGCTCTGCTAGCATGGAAAGCCAGAGTGGATAGATCAAGAAATAATATTAATGAATTGATAATTAACAACAACGGAGATAGGTCTAGCAAGGTAGAGGAAATGCAAACGTGTCTTCTTGCCCTTTTCTCAGACCTGTATAAGGAGAACTTGGTCCCCCTAAAGATAAAATACAATCTTGGCTAGCGGGCAAATCTTTGCCAATTTTAACAGATGCTAGCCGTGCCCTTCTGGAAGCTCCAATCACTCTAGAAGAGATCAGGAACCAAATTAAAAAGTCCAAAAAAATAAAGCCTCTGGGTTGGATGCTCTTCCGAATGAAATTTACAAACTTCTGTTGGATGAATTGGCCCCGGTGTTGGAAACTCTATTTAATTTAATATATAGATCAGTGGGTGAGATCCCTAGATCTTGGAAGGAAGCTACCATCGTCCTGATTTTAAAGCCGGGGAAGGACCCATTAAAAGCCGATTCATATCGTCCGATCTCCCTGCTGAACGCCGATTATAAGATCTTTATGGGCATTCTGGCGGGGAGATTGGCTAAACTGGTCCCTAGTCTGGTTAATATCGATCAGAAGGGTTTTATAGCGGGGAGGTTTATCCAGGAACAAACACAATTGTTGATCGGGAATATCGATTTGGCTGTGGTGAGATCAGATCCCTTGGCAGTGGTGGCCTTGGACGCGGCCAAGGCTTTTGACAGAGTGTGTTGGAGATACCTCTGGGAGGTACTAGAGGGAATGGGCTTCGGCCCTATTTTTGTCCAAACCCTAAAGAAATGTTACCAGGGGGCCTCAGCAAAGATTTTGCTGAATGGCATGTTGACCCAAAGTTTTGACATCCAGAGGGGGACCAGGCAAGGATGTCCTTTATCCCCCTTGTTATTTAACATCTATATAGAGCCGTTGGCGCAAGCCATTAGATTAGATGACTTAATTCATCCTTTTAGATCGCAAACCTACCGTTGTAAGGTAGCGTTATATGCTGACGATATTATCATCTATACTAGCGACCTAGAGGCATCTATTCCACGGCTTGAAGACCTTTTGGAGGAATTTGGTTCAATTTCTGGTTATCTAGCTAATTCCTCCAAAACGGAGGTAATGTGTTGGAATATTAATCATTGGGGAGGCCCTATCAGTAATGAATTTAAGTACTTGGGTATCAAAATAGTAAAAGACCTAGATAAAATCCCTATGATCAACTTGGAAAAAATCATCAAGGAGATTGATTATCTGTTTGCCAGATGGAGGAACCTCCCCTTGACAATTTATGGCAGGGTCAACCTGGTGAAGATGGTCGTTCTTCCCAAAGTGACCTACCTGTTTAATGCAGTTCCTCTGGCTTTCCCTAGCAAGAGCATCAGCAAGATCCAGGGTAAAATAGGGAGTTTCATTTGGGGTGATAAAGGCGCCAGGATGTCCTGGAAAAAGCTGAGGAGGAGGTTAAATAAAGGAGGGCTGGCACTCCCGGACATTAGATGGTATTTAATTGCCTTTCAATTTAAGGGTATTAGGATGTTGCTCTCAAGTCCAGATGAGACGTCGTGGGGTAGACTTTTGGGTGAGATGGCCATGGTTGAGGGGGGATTGGAGGAGGAGGGTTTCTATATAAGTTTGGGGCTCCGAGATACTTTAAACGTGTGCGTCTTAAGGTTCTCAAGGCTGCCCTGGAAACATGGTATAAAGTCAGATGCAGATGGGGGCTGGGATATTTTTCTGATTTTGCCCCTATATGGGACTCTCCCGGGACTCCGCTCTGTCTTAAGGATAGCCTGGCAATGCCAATTAAGAGAGCGGGCGTGGTTATCTGGTCAGATTTAATGGACACAGAAGGAATCCTCCCATGGGAGGTATTAAAAGCAAAGATAGGTTTAGCCTTCTCTAAATTTAAATATTTACAACTTAGATCATGGTACGAGGCAGAAGGTAGAGAAATCAGGGGAGATTGGGAATTGGAGGAGAAACTGCAAAATGTTCAACCAAAAAAGAAAGAGATATCTATGTGGTATACGAGGTCCCTAGATGCTGAAGACCTGGACCTCTTGCCTCAATCATCAGTCTGGAACCAATCTCCCCTTGAGCCAAATGTTGAAGTTCTTTTTGAGTCATCTTTAAAATTGCTTTACAGATATATTAAATCAGCTAGCCTAAAAAGAATCATTTTTTTGTTGTAAATCGATTATATTACACTCCGGCCAGGATAGCCAAGTTTGCCCCGTCACCTCCCCCGAAATGTCCCAGGTGTAGACTACCTATTGCGGATGATATTCATATTTTTTTTGAGTGCCCGGAGTTAAGATCATTTTGGAAGGAGGTGGGAGATTCCCTGTCAGGTATCTTTGAAATTAACATAGTGGTTAATCTTCTGTTGGTGTTTTTTGGGGGTAATGATGTATCAAACTCTGTTTTACCACAACTCCATAGGGGGCTGTTGTTATATTTGATTCTGCTAGCGCGGAGAGAGCTATGTATAAGGTGGAAAAACCCCACCCCCCCAAATAGGGAGGATTGGCTTAAGGCCTCTTTTGCTATGGCACGATTGGAGCAAGAGGGGAACGGAGAAACATCGACCAATATTTGGCAGCCTCTATTGAAATGGGGCAGGGAGCTGAGGTTATTCTTTCCCCCTTGAGAGTAAATGATATTGTGTCATCCCTATACTTAACCCCTCCTCCCCCCTCCCCCCTCCGCTCTGGGTCCTATGATTACACCAAGCCTCTACTACCCGGGGCCGGTCGGGTTGACCTAGGCTAGTGCAGTTAGCCGTGGGGCGCCCAGTTGGAAGACGTCGGCTTTTCAAACCTGCAGATGCCTATTGGTGAGATGAGGACAAAAATTTAAAAAAAAAATAATAATAATTTAAATAAAACTGTTTCGCTCACTTTGACAAACTGACTTTAACGACCCAAACGTTTTCAGAATAAAGACCAACTGCAGAGGGCAGCGACACCTAGTGGCTAATGAATTTATTAAACTAGAATGTAAATCGTTCCATACTAACTTCTTTTCCATTAATGAGAGCTCGCTATCTTCTCATCAGAGGCGAGACTGGTATTAATGGCTGCATTTTCTTAATATGAAACTGAAATATTTGCAGGTAATGGAAGATGCGCTTTCGTCTAAAATACTGGAAGCAACTGTAACACCTACCACAGTCGAGTCTCGTTGCTTTCATCATAATAAACCAGCAAGAGGGCAGCGGGGAAACCAAACAAGCATTTGCAATGCAATAGGTCTCGCAGTTACACGAGTTAAAGCTATTGGTATTGTAGATGACTGCCTTTTATTTATGTTTTTTAAAACGAAAACAAATATAAAAGGCATTGTTATTTGCAATGTCAATAGCTCAAACTCGCGTAAATGCGAGACCTATTGCATTGCAAATGCTTGTTTCAAAGTTGCTGCTCTCCTCCTCTCCACCGCCTGAAGGCAGTGCCCTGCTCCGGAATCCTGAGGAGATTAGGCAGGCTGTGACGGGCTATTAAATCAGAGAAGCCTGCATTTCACGCTGACGAGTTTGTTGTCCTCTCGCAGCTGTAACAGACACCTCCAGCCTCATTCCACTGTCGTGCCCCAATACCAGGTCTGGGGGCCGAACGGATGCTTGACAAAACGCCACTACTACTTTTCGCGGTCTGCCGTCCAGCGCCTCATCACATGTGGTATTTTATGCTTAACATGTATATAGGACACGTCGTGGTTTTCAATTAAGTTATTTGATTAGATGCTTATGGGTCTCTGTTTATTGTATTTCTCTCTCACCTCACTGTATGCTGAAAGACGACAATTTTTACCTTCAAGTATAGTAAGTAAGGGTTTCAAGAAATATTAAATGTTTTTAGAGCCAAAATACGTGGCCCTAAATGTCTTGCCAGTTGTGCTACTTCCCTGCCGTAAAGCCAGTCCAGCTCTGTAGCCGTTTTTGGATAGGTTTAGTATACAAAACATTATTTCAGAGTGACACATCTTTTAGGAAAATGTAGCTTAAGTGCCCTGAATTGGCCACAGCGCCTAAGATGTTGCTCAACCGCTAGCACTACATTAGTGAGATGAAACAGCAATGTTCTGCTAAGATGGCTGACCTCCCTCACATCACCACATTGCTTACACTTGCCCTCCAGCTTAGGCAATTTGGAATTCTAGCGGGTGAACACTGACCTCTACAGGTGAACGAGTGGAAATATATGTTTTGCAATTGTACTGCTCGTGCTACATCATCTCAAAAAGATTAAAAGCTCATCTACATGTTGCCGCCATCCGGCCATCGACAGCAGAAGCCGCGGTGCACGTTTCCAGGCGCTAATAGATGTTTCTCGGAGAAGCAGGGGACCTTGATGAATGCTGGCAGCAGAGGCAGCCGAAACCCAAGCCAAGGGCTACGGCGGTGAGAAGAACAAGAGAGGAGCGGGGACGAGAGGAGCGGGGACGAGCGCGGCAGCGTGCAGAGCTGACCACACGCTCGTGCATCGTGCCTGAAACGTGCGCGTAACCGCACAGAAAAGGCCATTGTGCACGAGCGTGTGGTCAGCTTTGAAAACCCCACTACATAAAGTCTTCGCCAGAAGCAGCGCTTGCGCGCTACTCTAGGCTCGACCTAAAAATAAGGGAGGCAAATGTGCTGAACAATAACCGAGGGCGCACCTGGCCATTTAAAATACAAACCATCCAGATCTCGGCACAGGGTAACGTGAAACCTAATGCAAAACAAGCATTGGCCGCGCGCGAGGAAGAGGCGAGTGGTGCGCGCGACGGCAAAAGGAAACAGGCTGGCGAGTGGTGTGCGAAGTGCGCGCACCGTGACGAGAGAGGAAAGCCATATGGCGCCTCTGCTCGTCATTGTGCGCGTACCCGCACGCTCTAGGCAAGCCCAAAAAAATGTGGTCGCATTTCTGAAAGCCCACTTACAAAATGTCTTGCCCAGATCAACGCAAGCGCTGGCTTCAGGGCGAGACCTAAAAATGACGATCCTAACCCGGATTCTGTACTTATTCCAAGTCCTGCCAGCAGAACCCCTGCCGGGCTCACTTCATACCCTTCAAGATGAGATAAATCACTTTATTTGGGCAGACAAGTGACCTCGCCTCCGCAGAGACCTAACCTCTCGCACCCCCCTCGAGGGTGGCTTGAGAGTCGCAGACCTAACCCGATATTACAAAGCCACCCAATTAAGAATTTTTGTTGAGTGGTCCCGTGCTATCAGGATCTCGGAATTTTCTGAATTACACAGGAGCAGAACTGTGCTAATTTCCCAATGCCCCTCTCAGAACAACTCAGTAAAAATTCTACTGCTACTTCCTGCCGACCTGTTCCAGGGAGGGAAGGGGAAGGGGACAAAAAAGAGACAGTCAAAAACTGTGGTTTTCACTCCAATGGGTCTTGTATCCACACTACGTCTTCTGACTGTTGGATAAGTTCTGTCACCTCTGAATGGTACCTGAAAACTGTAATAACAAATAAACTAAGCTTACATGTGAAAAGCTCCCTAGCACAATATGTTTTTATCACAATGTCTTTATTTACTAGACTTCTATTCATTCGTACCCAATATGTTTCAGACTAAAGCTCTTCTTCTATCATAGTTGTTGTTTTCTTGTCATACAACTCTTCGTCTTATATTGTGTGTTCAAAAAGAAACAGTATTACTAATAGTTCTATATCTTTCTTTTACTTCCAGAGGAAGTACTTGCGTGATCGTTGGTGAATTGGAGACTGGATCAGCTGTTCCTTGCGTTTGTCTCCGAGTCGTATTCAGGTAAGGATTCTTCTCTTTATGATGTACGATGGTGAAGAAGTCGTTGTTATTTCTAACTAGGAAAAATAACCTGCTCTCTTGCTTATTTCAGTCAGACGCAAATTAGACGCGTAAGACTGAAACGGAGATTCACAATCTTTTGACCTAAGGAAAAGAAAGAATGCCGAACGCTAGAACGCGTCCGTATTACAAGCCTATATATTTTCCTGTAGACTCTTTAAAAAAGCTTTTACCTCAACAAGTTGTATCTTCCGCATTCACTAGTGCGAGAAGACTTGCGCACTAGCGGGACACTTCCTAAAAATACTTGAACATGCACAATAATTTCCTTATCGCCTTGAACATGCGCAATGCTATTATTCTAGGAATTAGTTATTTCTACAAGATACCGAAGCAACTATAAATGACGACGTTGGCGTAACTACCCTGACTGCTCTAACCGACGGAGAATTTTCCGAAGCCTCCTTCTCTGGAATTTCTTCAGGTGAAGTGCGCAGTTTAGAACTAGCGCGCGCTTCACATTCCAATCAAGACTGGAATAACAACTAGAGCGCTACAGAAGGGGGTGAGCTGGCGGACATCTTGGAATTCCAATGCTGCCAGCTTGACCTCCATTTTCCTACACTGCCCAAGTACCAGTGCCTCTTAGGAAGCCTTTCTCCAAAAATGCTCGCCACGGTAGGGTGACTGGTGGAAACTCTCGTAGGGGCTCTGACACGTGCGGAGTCGGAGAAGCACTGGCTGTTCATGGATAGGGCCCTGGCGGGATAACCTCTGTGGAGGATTCCCTTCCTCCCTAAAAACGCTCTACCCCCCCAATCTGTATCTTTCCTCAATCACTAAACCAGTACAAACTAGCGACCCGGAGGGATCTCACCTCCTTCCCTTCCCCTCTGGCTCCCATAGTAGGGAATCCCGATTTCACATCGGCCTTGAACGATCCGGCGTTCCACCGCTGGAACCAACTGGGATGTAGATCAGTTGGACACTTGTTTGACACAGAAGGCCCCATTCCGTTCGAGTCTCTCTGTGCAGAACACAGACGCCCTAAAGGCAAACGCTGGCACTATACACAGATACGCCACTGGGTGATGCAACCCTCGGTTGACTCACGGGCGCAACACCACCTCCCCCCCCCCCCTTGAACGCTGGCTGCTCTCAAACTCTACGAACTTGCACCTCATCACACACCTGTACAGACTCATAAGCCCAACGAACACACCTATTAAATCCCCAGGTCAAATCCGCTGGGAGTCAGAGATTGGGCGGGAGCTGACTTCGAAAGAATGGGTGGATATCCACTACCGAACTCGGCATACAGCCCATAATGTACCAGGGATCGAAACAGCAACAAAGATCATAACATATTGGTGCCTTACTCCCATCAGATTACACAAGTACGCACCATCTAGATCCCCAGACTGTTGGCGCCAATGTGGGTCCCCCGGCACATTATCAGACATACTATGGGATTGCCCGAAACTAGAGTCATATTGGACACAGGTCCTTAATTACATTGATACACACCTTGAAACAGAGCTCCTGAGATTCCCTGCCTACATCCTCCTAGGTCTCCCCAACGCACTTACCTTCCCATTAAAATCCCGCAGAGGCAGACAGATTGGGCTCGCACTAATGGCATCCCTACACAACATATTATCACACTGGGGCACAGGACACATTCCGACATACCAAGGATGGCTGCATAGACTGTGGTACATAATGGGGATGGAGCGAATCACCCTCACACTGCTGAACCAAAGCTCAACATTCCCCAAGCTTTGGAAACCATTTTTGAGCCTCTTGACGTCAGAATTCCGCAAACTTACCTGCCCCAAGTATCTAAGCTTACTGCGCCCGTCGGAGGCTCCTATTGATACCACTCAAAGGCACTGAATCGGGGCATGTCTAGGTGGGAGAGTGTGACATATTCTTTACTTGTTAGTACAAGGTAGACCGGTGCGGGTTTAAGAGGGAGGGAGGAGTTATGGAATGTTTATATAACTGTATGCAAAGCAACCTATATATGCTACGATTGAAATTATAATAAAGAAACTTAAGCCATAAAACTCCACATGAAGGACATTTTCGATCTTGCTCCCGACTCTAGGTGCTAGTGAAGACACGCAACAGGAGGGTACCATGGCTAAATTGTTGGTAGAGTTTTCTGGTTAAAACTGGCTGAATCTCATCCAGGAAAGTCTCTGCACTATAAAAGTCTTTGATCTCAGTAAATCTCTCAGTGAGAGAGTCCAGGGTTACACCCGTCAATAAAGAAGAATGCTTGAACCCCCTAAAGCTGTCCACAAGTTTCCTCCTAGATATTACCAACGTTGCTGCTGCGGGATCACACCACAAGGATGCTGCTCCAATGCTGGACAGGTTATCCCCGATATAGGAAAGGCAAGGTAGTCTTTTAGCACCAGGTATTTCCAATAGTTTCTCCAGGGCAAGTCTATATGATATCAGCTCTGGGGTAGCCCAGATTCTCCACCAAAAGAAGAGCGGTCTTAAGCCAATTCCCTCCGTAATAGGCCTCAATCCTAGATCTAAGCGAAGAGGAATTAGGGGAGTGCTGGAGGGAAGTTTCACTAGCTGCCTAATATAATTATTCTCCACCAGTAAGATCGCTTTCACAGGCTTGTGCCCCCATAACTCCGCCCCATACGTAATGGCTCCCAAGGTTTGAGTTTTATAGATCTCTCTCAAGGGGCTAATAGGCTCAAAAAAGGAGGCTCTTTGTACCTTGGCAAGACCACTGGTTCTCTGCGTAAGTTTCAACCTTTGTTTGCCTATGTGAAAGGACCAATCCATATACTCTTTAAGAGTTAGACCCCGGTAGTCATCATCATCATAAAACTTTATTCGGTCGTTAAGACCATCAAAGTGCATAGGCGTACAGAAGTATAGTAGTTGGAACAAGATTTTCATACTGAAAATTGTAAGCCAAAATAGATGACATTATTTATACAGTGACAAAATGTATTAAAAACCCGAGCCATTAAAATCTAAAAAACAAATTAAAAGGAACTAGCTTCCAAGATGATAAAACCAAACAAGCTAAAAACACATAGAAAGTACATAAAGTGCTAGTGCATAATTAGCAGAAATACAATATTGCACAGTCTTCTGTAATTTAAACATGAGGCATATATTAACATGATCATAAAACATCAAGTGTAGACTGGATACTTTGTGAGGAATGATACTTAATCTAATGGTATACTCAGTTCATTTTAGCATCTTCCTCCTAATGAACCAAAACCTCCCCAGGAATTTGGCCATTGCACATACTATTTGTGGCCTTGTATCTGTCCTGAGGATACGTAGGGCCTCTAAATGACTACGGGTTCCTAGTTGTCTACAAGCAGGGGCTAACCATTTAGATCTTGGATTTTTATACAGAGGGCATATAAAGAGAATGTGCTTAGTCGTCTCCTCTATCTCGGGGCAACATGGACAGTTGGATGATTTAACTTGGGAGCCCCTATTCCACGACACAGTAAAGGAGTTTAAGGGAAGACATCCAAATCTAAATTGGATAAATAACTTCCTCTCTTGCGGGACAGTGATGAAGTCCATATAGGGCTCGTACACACCAACCATCTTAAACTCCATAAATTCTGTCGTGAGTCGACCTCCTTTCACTTGTGTGACTGTTCTCTCTGCCACCCATTTCCAATAGTAGGACTTGACCCACTCTCTACTAGGCAGTAAACTAGAGTCCTTTTCTTCCCAAAGGTTTCCCAGGCCTATTTCCAAAAGCAATTTTTTGATGTTACAGAACCAGCCAATTTTTTTAAAACGATCCAACTTAAGAACCACCTCAGTAGCAATCGCATAATGAACAAGCTCAGGTGTTTTTTAATGCGGAGCCAAAAGAGAAGAGGTCGAAGTCTCGCTTTATCCATTATTGTAGTTCTGCCCAAATCTAGTCGCAAGGGAGTGAGCGGGGTACTCTGGGGGATTGAGCAAAGTGATCTTAGGAATTTGTTCTCTGTAAGAAGCAAGCCCTCCAAATTATCAAATCCCCAGATTTCGGCCCCATAGAGAGCCGAGCCAACCACCTTCTGGTCATAGATCTGTAGCGGTGCTGCAATCGGTCTAGTTTGTGATGACCTATGTTCTAAGATTATAGCCCCTGATGTCTTCCTCTGCTGTAGAATTTGCTTCGAAATATGTTGTTTCCAATCAATTTTTTCAGTGAGGGTTATACCAAGATATACAATGGAATCGACCCTTTCCAGCGGAATGCCCCCCAATAATAGTTTCCCTTTAAACGATTTATGGGGGTTCATTAACAAAAGTTTAGTCTTTGAGGTATTTACTTCTAATCCTCTCATCTCACAGAAAGACATGAAGCGATCTAATAGCAGTTGAAGGCCACTTGGGGTTTTAGAAACTAAAAGCGTATCGTCCGCAAATAGCAATGTGCTTATTTTATCGCTCCCCAATAAAGGGGCATCCGCATGGGCTTCCGCTAAATAATTCACCACCCCGGTAGTCAAAATTAGAGACCCTCTCCAAAGGAATTCCTTTCAGTGAGGGGTTAGCTCATGTGGAGGGCGCTGGATTAAAGACCATGAATTTTGTCTTGGCGACATTGACCTCAAGACCCTGCGAAATACAAAAAGAGCTGAACCCATCAAAGATCCTTTGCATGCCTATAGGAGATTTTGACAGAATTAAGGTGTCATCAGCAAACATCATGGCTGGGATTTTGGAGGAACAGATCTTAGGAGCATCAATATCTCTTACCCCATTCAAAACGTCCACCAAACCATTAATGTACAAACAAAATAGGGGGGGCGCGGGCCTGTACACAGCCCTGGCGCACTCCCCTAGTCACAGGGAATGGTTTTGAAAGCTTGCCCAATTTCCCACATCAGACCTATGCAAAGGTTTCCTCATGCAGACTCCTAATGATATGGCAAAGGTAGGTAGAGACCCCCAAGTCGCTTAATACAGACCAGAGTTTACCCCTGGGGACTAGATCAAAGGCAGACTTTTGGTCCACAAACGTCAGGTATAAACTACCACCCTCCAATACGGCTGTTTTCCAATAAAGGAGCTGGAGGTGAAACACCTGATTGATGGTGGACGTTCGTTTCCTAAAGCCTGCTTGTAATATACCTAGGGCACTATGGTCCTCCATCCACTCTTGTAGACGCTTCAGTGTTATCCTGGCAAAAACCTTCTGCATTACATCTATTAGACTGATGGGTCTGTAGTTCTCTGGTAACACTGAGGAACCTTTTTTGTACATAGGTATTATTTCAGCACCGGCCCAGGACTTGGGGATAGGCATTCGCCCATTATAGGATTAAAAATGACCCGCAAATATGGGCCCCAAACCTCTGGTTCGGTAAGGTACTTTGTCGATGCCAGGTGTCATGTGAGGAGCTATTTTAGATATAGCACTAAGACCTTCTGTGGCAATGATAGGGCGAAAGTCTGCAAATCGTCCTGGTGCAAGCCACTTATGAGCTGGCCAGTAACAGCGTTCACCCCTCCCTCCTTTCTCTCCTGCCCCTCATATACTGGCCGATAGTGGCCATTCCATCATTCTGCCGCAATATTGGGCTCAATGTTGGTTCTTCCTTCCCTATTGCCAAAGGTAACAATATTCCAGAAAGCCCTGGAATCTTTACACTTTAGGGCCTAGAGAATCCCATTTAATTTGGTCCCAGTCTATTTTAGCCAACTTAATAGCATTCCTAACCATGACTCACACACTTTGAATCCGGCTCTTGTTCTTAGATTTTAATGCTGCTATTAAATCGTTTTTGGCATTTCTACATTGGCCATTAAACCATGAGGGGATAGTTTGATTATGTCCACGGGACCGTACTTCCACAAAAAAGAGGTCCTTCAGCAAGGTAGTTAACACTCTATCGGGTTACTATTTCCTTTTGTCTCAGTGCATTTGTACAGATCTTCTATGGTAGTACCCACTACCTTATATATGGCACTACTTGAATTGTGAGATTACTGCACCGTGGCCCAATGGATTAGTTACCTGGATGACGACAAGCACAATCTGGCATTGAGTGGGTCCCAACGCTTTCTCACTCAATCCTATCTTGTAATGACAAATCTAATGCCAAAACATACTGTTCGCTATCATATTGAAGAAAGACGACAAAGTCTAAAACATAGGGCCACAGCTTGCTATCGACAAAAAAATAATTGTTTAAAGACTGGGACCCTACCCGACTGAACGTGGGATGTCATTGCTTATCACACTGAATTCGACCATTGCAGGCCTGTATTGAATGGTTCAATGTAAGAACATTTATTTGTAAGGCTAGGGAAGGCCAATTTCTTGATAGGGGGGATTATCAATGCTGGTATGACCCACAGCCTATCTTTATCCCTTTGGTTGTCACTCTCTCTAATGCTCAAGGGCTCAAATTGGCAATTAAAATCGCCCGATGACCTTGAGGGTCGACCCCGTAATAGAGGATAAAAAGATTGTTAGTTGCTCCACTACTGGGAATTCTTGCCCATTGTTCACGGGTCTGGAATTGACATTAACCAATGCTATGACTACTACAAGGGTGACTTTCAACAAGACACACAATATGTCTGGCAACCCCATCTGAATCTCCTCGACTGTACAGCCCAAGTGAGTGGCTATCCATATGATTAACCCCCCCCCCCCGCCCCCCACGAGGGTCTACCCCTCCCACTGGCACTGCAGCCTTAAAAAAGGTTGCATAGCCAGGGCGCTGTAGTTTCTCTTTGGACCAAGTTTTTTGGAATAACACCAGGTCATATTGGTCCATAAATAGCCCCCATTCACAACAGTCCACCTTGTTTCTAAGTCCTGCTACATTCCAGGAAGCTATCTTAATGGTATTGGTTGGTGCTTTGGCGACTACTGTGGTCTCCTCGATGCCATCATCCTTCATGTGCTCCTGAGACTGTCTGCCTAGGTCAGTGCAATTATCAATATACCTCCTGTTATCTGCTCCCGGTTTCCCCCATCACTATTGTCCAACCTAACTGCGTCTAAGAAGGAAGGCGTTTGAGGTACGCCATACAGGTCAGAGACCACTTGTAGGTTTCTATTATAACCATGTCCGCCTTAGAGTCCAACCTGACTCTTACCCCAGACCTTTCCTGTTCAATTACCCTGTAAAGGTACTCTCCACTTGAGCCTACCTTGTTCAAGTATGGACTGAGAGCAGAGGAGCCATTGACTCCATGGACCCTATCAGGATGACAATCTTCTTTCTGGGTCCCTGGAGCCATGGTTTCCCTACACCAAAGGTGTCAATCCACTCCATCCAGTGCCTCAAATCGACTGTGTACAGGTAAAGCGTAGGAGGGGGGGGATACATCAGAGGTGGTTGGGGGACAGACTTGGGGATGGGATTTGTAATGTGCCAGGAATGACGACATTGCATGCCTGAGGGTGGTCAATAGAAATAGCGAAGTGGAAGGATCATCACAGCCGAATTTTTGGACTGTGTAGATAGATCTCCTAATAACAGATTATAGACCAAATTTGGGTCCCTGAAATTGATGACAATACAGTCCCCAGGCTTATCTTTGGCACCTTCCCCCAGCCAACTAACTCTACGTGTTACAATGATATCCCCTGGTCTATCAAGAGGGTAATGCCTATGCCTTGAGAGCCAATACAAACATTTATTTTTAAATTCCTCATGTGATTCTCTCTGATTAATTTTCATTTCCAGAGCCCCTGCTAGAACTACAACATAGGGGCAAGAGGCTGGGGACAAATTAATGATTGGAGGTTTCACTGCAGCGACCCCAGGAATTGATGATACCACCCTCTGCTCTGCTAGAAGCACTTCATAGTGGCAGCTGTGTCCTAGGACTTATACCAGATGACCTCATCTGATCCCCTTTCCCAGTTGCACTATAGGTCCCTTCTGCTGGGTTTGGAAGGCATGTCCCTGGATGCTTAGCAGAGACTACTTTAGTAACTTGGTCAGTTTGGCATCCAATGTCCCTGTGCCCATAGGACCCTCCCCCTCTCCCCCCACACGTTTTATTGTTAGCCTCTCCACATAGTTGTCTCAGTTTATCAAGTTGCATAACGAGAGGGCTCAGTTCTTCACTTATGATGGTTTTGACCTTCTCTTGAATATCCCATGTAAGGCTTTTTATCCAAGGGGGTTGAGCCTCATCTCTCCTATTGTTGAGAACACTTGTGGAGATGGTAACTTCCCTGGGTTCACCTGCACTTTTGGAGGCTTTCGGTGCATGATGTGTAGCAGTTTTCTTTTTAACGGCCCGTTGGTGGTACATCCCTCAATTTAGGAACTATTAGAGTCCCCTCGCAAGCCATCTATATGGGCCTGGGCCGCTTGATCCTTGTTGTGGAGCACATCAGGCCAGCGTAGAGAGGTATGTTGGTGACTAGGTGTTCCACCCGGGGATCAATAGACCGAGACATCTGTCTCTCAGTTAATTCAATCTCTGTTGCCACCACACCAATTGCTCTCTACAGCATCTTGCCAATGGAGGTGGCTTTAGGGGACTTGAGAGGTGACACCAGTCTTCCTTGGCAGTTTCTTTTCCCCATAGTAGCGCCTGATCAAGGATTATTTACCCCCCAAGTTAGACCCAGAGATCCAACAAAAGTGGCAGCAGAATAAAATAAAAAGAGGTGATTTACTGTAGGCAATGCATTATACTGGTGGCTGCACTAAATATAGGAATCAGGATCACTCACCCACTTTGCATGAAAGAGGGATGGCCCAGCCTTGTCCGGCCGCGGACAGGCGCAGATGGGCCTGCCTCAGTGATTATATGGTGCTCCGGCACCGTCCAAGGACGTTGCGGCCCTCCTCCGGGCCGAGGCAGCTGGGGGTTGGAGTCTCTCCTCCCCTGAACAGCGGCAGAAAAGTGGCTCTGACGAGGCTATATCCAGGCTACCCTACAAGGCCATCCCCTGGTTATGCGGTAGCCCAGACCGTTCCTTTTCCCTATCCAGGTCTCAGCCTGGGCTCTCCCAACCACCAGGTTGTGGGCAGTACTTCATCTGTTGGGCTTCACTGCCCCAGCAAGTAATCCGGGGAAATCCACTTTTTTGCCCACCAAATAAAACTCCATTCCCAACAAAGTTGTCATTCAGAGGCGACAACTAGGCACAAGGTTTTAGTTAATATCGGCCCTAGAGGACTTGCTTCGGGTTGATTAAAAGGACCCTGAAGTGCCCGGATGGCTAGTCTGTAGTAGGAGCTAGGCTCTTCCAAAGACAGTCTGAAAGGTGGGCAAGGTGTACAGATGCAGGGACTCTGGACCCAATTATGGTCCTTCAGTATCATTCTGGTACCAAGAAGGAGAATTCTGGTACCAAGATGGAGAAAAAAAATCCCTAAAAATACATAAAGACTAGAATAAAAGGTGTGACACCAAAATATATTTAAAATCCAAAAAACACAACCTTAACAATGGCAATGCCACCCAACAAAGCGTATGGTGAATTTGCATAGTCATATCCTGGTGACAACATTTCTTGTTACAAGTGTTTGGTGATGGACACAGTACACAGTTTTTTTTTGTTTTTTTTTAAACCTTTATCAGTTTTATATAACATAACATTGCAGTGATGAGAATTGCAAGTACAGTAAACAGTAGGTGGAGCCTGAGACAGTCCTCCGAGTTACTACAGGCAGTTACATGTAAAATCAAAAACAGGGTCACAAACGGTGCAAGACAGTCACTCATCACTGCGTCTAAAAAACGCAAAACACAACACATAAAACGTACACCCACACTTCTCTTGGGCCGGTCCAGCTGTATCAGACCGCGTAGAGCCTACAGAGCTATCACTACCTACACCCGTCTCTGTGGAGTCAGTATCCAAGAGCTTGTCACACAAACCCTGCGATACCAGATCTTCCCCCACCTTGTCATCGCGTCTGCTTAGCCTCATATGGTGTTCCTCAGCTAGCAATTAATTTGGCACATCTCTGTGCCAGTGAGCCATCTCTAGGGTCCACTGACCCATCCAAGTGATGGCCACCCTACGCCTAGCGAGCACCAATGTCAACTGCAAAAATGTATAAGCCATCTTACAACATCTTGGCCTTTTGATATTTCCTAACAAGCAACACTGAGGAGGTCGCCACCTTGAGTAACTTGTATTAGTTTGCCCACCACCTGGTTCCAGAAGTTCTGCACTGCTTGGCAGCCCCAGGCCAAATGGAGGAAATCTACTCACTGTATTCCTATTCGAGGGCAGTCGTCAGTGCAGGCATGGGATATGCGATGGAGAGTCTTGGGGGTCAGATACGTGTGGTGCAAGAAATTGTAAGAATACTAGCTTGAAGGGGGAATTACTTGAAACTGAATGCGTGAGCTCACAAATGTGACCCCAGTCCCCATTTTCTAAATGTGTTTCCAGGTCCGCATCTCAGGCCGCATGAGCCTGTAACTGTGAGCGCACCGCGTCCATCCTCATGGCTTTATATAGCAAGGAGATCAAGTGCCTGCCCAACCCGCAAGACAACAGGGTTTCCAAGACGCCAGACGCCCCCAGCACAGCGGGGAAAGTGGGCCAAGTCTGTTAGGTCACTTTGGCCAAGTCTGCGTGGTGCAAGAAATGTCCCGGTCCCAGTGCAAACTCCAACCATGCATCCTTGAAGGTGATGAAGTTCTCCTTAGGGTATAAGCCCCCCAGTATATTGCAGCCCTCGTTCCTCCATGTCTGGAAGGACATATGGGCAGTCAATTGTCGGATCGGTGCCAGTATCCATACCGGCATCTCCCAGTGGAATGGGGCGCTTTTCAACACCACATTGACGAATCGTTGCCATATTCATGCTGTCTGTTGCACGACTTAAGGCGCGCCTTATGGGGCCCCAGCCCCCTCTATTAATATCTCCGGCAGTTGACCGGCCTCAACCGTCCCCGCCAGCAGGCACTTCTCCCAGCTGTCCCCCAGCTCCAGCTAGCGCCGCATGTTGCATATGCGCAGCATAGTAGTACAGATCCAGCCAGGGCAACTTCAGGCTACCTTCGCCATATTGTCTGGTCAGTATGGTCAGAGCCACTCTGCTGCATCTGCCGGTTAAACTGGTAGTAGAACAGTCACAGGAGCAGCCCAGAGACTGGGACCCAGATCGAGCCCACAACTTGGTGCAGGATCTACATGAAGGCCGTGACTTCTTGTGTTCAGCGACATACAACTCCGCCTCCCAGTCCCGGATCGCCCTTGGGTGCAAGAGGGTGCACCTGTTACACGACTTAGAGTCGTTTCCTGAGTCCAAACACCAAAGACACACCTCATGCATGTCTGTGACAGACACCTGTTTCCTGTAGCTGCAGCATGGCTTGAAACCTGTTGCTTTCGTGGGGAGGAGGCGGGGGGATATTGTTCCCTAGAACTTTGAAAACGTCTGGAGGTTATCTGAAAACTGGCTCATTTGGGAGTGGAGCTCCAGCTTCGCATCAGACGATGCAGAAAGAATGGAACTGACATCAGTGTGAAGAGGTGGTGCTTATAAACGACCCCGCTCTGTCACTTTTAGGGCAGTATGGAGCCAACACTCCTCACCATATATGGTACGACAAACATTTATTGCTTGTTGTAGAATTGTATGTAAGATGTACGTGAACCCAATGTAAATTGAGACAGTACTCAGACCTTGACCCTGTAAATGTTCTCCCGGCTGAACTGTTTAATTAAACTGTTCCTATTTTGCCAAACACCTCTTGTCTTCAGTTTTTTAAGGTAAATCGAACCTAGCAACATTTTTGCAAGTAAGCCAGTAGGATTGGGACCTTGTACCAAACTACAGTCGAAGGGAAGGTGACCCCCGCCCAGATGGATGCACGTTGCGCAACAACAATGTTAGGCAGACACCACAATTGACTGGAAGTTCTGCTGAATCCCCGGGGCGGAGGCTGTCCTGAAGCAGCCGTCACAGAGGGTAAGAGACTACATCCAAACCTGAAACATTGCCTTTTAAAGCATTTGGTGTATGGCAGACTAGGGAGAAGCGTTAAACGTTCACCTGAGTGCCCTGCCTCTGACAGAGTCTGGCATATTACCTTTTTTATATGTCCCAACTGTATCAGTTATAAGGCGACCTCAGAGGCGATCCCGCAAAAGTCACCTTTTTTCGATAGTTCGCACTCTAGGAAAGGTGAATATTTATTTATATAGACCTTTATGGCTCCCAGGATGCTATTTTTGTGATACTGCAGCCCTGAAGGGGCGGAGTTGGCACCTCAGTCTCATAGTTTTTTAGTTAAAAGGTTTTCTCAGTGCCAACAGGTTTCTTAACACTGGTAGTATTTGAAAGGAGTAAGAGGTGTTGGTCGCTTGGACCTCTGTGTGTGACACAGAGTGGAAATCAGACTTGTAGGGAAAACTTGGACCCAGGAAACTGTGCTTTATTTGTGTGGGGCCAAGAGGGGCCAGTGATTCCCAAGTTACTACTCTTTGGTATATGTGATTACCACCTTTGTCTAGGAGCGGATAGGGGCAGACTATCCAGCTCACTTCAGAACGTGTTAGATGCTAGCCTTCTCTTGCTAGAGGATAAATTGCAATGAACAACTAAGTTTTATTTTTGACAAAGTATTTTTTTCTGTTGATCATTGATGAAATGTATTATTGTATGTAATGTTATTGCATTGACTGTTGTTGAAAACTTTATTGCGTGAAAATTTAGCTCATGCAGATTTTGTGCTAACCCACTGCATATTTGCCATGTGTTACCAATACTACGTATGCAGTCTTATCTTCTTATCCTGTTTCATGTAAATTCTTGTTTGAACTGTTTTATGTAAGAAATTGCAAGCGTTGAGCTCATAGTACGTAATACTGTAAGAATGCACCACGTATGAACTGACCCTATGATTCGACAAACCAAACTAGGAAAGCGTCATTTGAAATGTATTAGCCAAGTTACTAAATTGTGATGGATTCCCCACTAAAGCACATGGACTAGGTTCCCCCAAGCAGATAAAAAGACTAAATAAGTTTTTCCAAGAGTGGCATTCACACAGGAAAGCACACACATTTCCCTGGCCTAAGGAGGGGACATTTGACACAAACATAATTGAGTACACTAAAACACATTTAAAAAACAAATATACAGGTCAAAAGAGAGACAAGAGGGAAGCATCTTCGAAGAGGCCAAGAGCTATAGCCCCACAATGCTATTAGCAAACAAACTGTCAGCACCCCCCCACCATATGCTGGGATGCACTTGCTCACACCTACTCTCCCTGCATTAGGTTACTCAAACTCAGCAGTGATAGAAGCTGATGAGCCCCCCCACCGAACGGTCAGTCAGATCTAAGCCAGAGAGAGCCAAAACCTAGCAAGTTCAGACTCCTCCTGCACAGTCCAAGTTCCTAGGGAAGGTCCCCAAAAGCTCGACTCCCCGTCCACCACACATGACACCTCAAAAACAGATAAGATTTGCATTCCCACCAGGTCAGGCGAGCGTAAGCGTGTGTCAGGGAAGTTCATGGCGGTTCTTAACAGTGACTCAGTGAGCTCGGGAGAGGAAGGGAGCTCCAGTACCCCAGGAACCGATGAAAAAAGTGGGGCTACAGGGTTTGCCCAGGTAGCTGAGGAGGAAACGGAGGGTGAATTAGAAAGCGAAGTCAGGTCAACAAAAGCAGTGCGTAGTTCGGCACAAAAGAGAGGCCAGACGGCGCAAGGAGGAGAGGCGTTAGCTCCTGCTTGAGAAAGGGCTTGCAACCATGAATTAGACCAAGAGCACAAAGCATCGCACTTTCTTCATGAGGGAAGCAGAGATAGGTACAAGGGGCAGCGCTGGGATGTAACAGAGGTAGATGAAAGGCTACTAGCAGGGCTCTGGTCACACCTTCTGGTCGTCAAAGGAGAAGGGCTGATCAAGAAATCAGGGATCAAGGCAGTCTGGTGCTCACCCGCGCTGCTCCAAACGGTTGCACAGTAAACATAGGCCTACCCCCAGGGAGATAATAGCAAAAGATGATGGCAAGAGCTTTGTGTGCCTATTTTGTGATCTGTTGGCAGACTGGACGGAAAAGAGGGACCAATATGACCAGTCTTGACCTAGGGAGGGATTGTTTGAGCCAAGAGGACATGGCAGTAGAGCCTCGCTTAGTGGGAACGCTATGTGGAGGATAAACCTGTAGCACCAGCTAGGTCGAGAATGTGCCCACTACTATGGAAGAGTGCGGTGGGGATTATATGTGCGCCATGGGCCCAGATGGACCAACAGGGACTAAGAACAAAGTTACAATCGTTGATGGATGGGTCAGGGAAATGGATTACATGCTTCGAGAAGAACACCGCAGGCATCAATCTAGTGATAGGTGATAATAAGAGTCTGTTAAGCAGCCTAATTGGGGAACAGACAAACATGGTGTTCGCCAAAGCCCACATTCCAGCAATAACGTTCACAGAGACCCAGCATAACGGGGCTGCATTTAATTTGTACCGGCACCGGATATGGACCGCCCTGAGGGAAATATTCCTTGACTACTCAGATGTAGGGGGGCTAATGGCAGAGACCATGAAGCCAGAGGAAAGCATAAGTGAGTTCCTGAATAGAATGAGAATGATGGGGATGAGGAAAGGGACAGCTGTGGACCAACACAGGCCCACAAGTCACATTTTTCTACAATATTTTTAAAAAGGGGTTACCCACCGAGATAGAGAGCGGTCTGGACAGAGTAGTTGATCTAGATACCAAATCCTGGCTGGAGAAACAAGCACATATACTCCACTACCACATAAAGAAGCAAGCGAAGGATAGCGAGAAGCAAAACTTGTCCAACGCAAATTGAAAAAGACAGCCTGTGAGAGAGCAGCGATGGCCGCAATCGTGCAGATGGCACCAGTCTCAATTGGGCCCCACTGCAAAACTCCAGAGGGTTCCAAACAAGCTATGGCAGTAAGAGACCAGGGAAGTTGGCAGCAACCAGACCCTAGCCAGTGCTACTATTGCTATAGGCCGGGTCACCTGGTAGACAGATGCCAGTTAAAGGCATACCATGAGCAGCAAATGCAGTAGAGATAAAAGAGTCAAGGTCAGCCACCACAAATTCCCACGAATATCCTTCCGCAGCATCAAGCACAAGGGAATCAGAATGCACCCTACATCCATTCGCAGGGAGGTCCGGTGGTCGCCACATACCTGCAGCAGGGATCCAGCAATTGGGCGAGCATGTGGCGGCAGCAACCATAGACAGGGAATCCAATTCAACAGGGACTGAGGCCACAACACCTGCAGGGGGGAGTGACAGTGTGGGGAGGTAGTGCCTTCACGCAATCATGGAGCCAAACTGCACAGTAAAATAAACCCCCAGTCCAAGTAGTATTTACCCCAACAACTTAAAACCCAGTGCTAAATAACTAGCACCCATTCACCCCCGTACCCCAAAACTCTACCAGACTAAAAAAGGACTAATGAGACAGCAGAGGGAGTCAAAATATTTTTCCTGCATCCAGAAGTTATGCGTCTGAGGGCTGTTGATCGGGGGTCCTCACCAAGTTCTCCATCAACGGGGTTACCCATCTACACCCTTCCAAAAACCAACAAGAGATGCACCAGTTCATTAGGCAACGTACGATCGTAGAGACCCCAGTCACAAGCTAGGAACAGATGGCCCACCAGTATGCTGAAAGGAAGTGGGGGTGGTCCGAGGGAGAGGGGGGTGTCCGGGAAGGGGGAATCCCAAATCTCCACTCCAGCTCCAGATGAACGTAGGGCACTGGGTGCGCTCACCTCCATACCAGGCATAGTAATTAATGGTGCTCCAACCTTGCAGGTCCCATCCAGGGAAAGCAGTTAGCCCAGACTTTGGACCCCATGAGGCTGCATGGGATAGAGGGAGAATGGGCCACTGAGCAGCCTCTGACCCTCTCCCCCGCATGACGATGTTATGTTATCAGTTTGTAAAGCGCCTGGTTACGCTAATACGGAGTGTCCCCGCGCTAGGTTTTCTCTTCTACCGTCAATCTGAAGTGTACAACAAGCCAGCCTTAGTCATTAAATGACCGTGGCTTGCCTGAAAAACCAGGTTTTCAAATTCCTACGAAACAACACTTCTGATGGCTGCATTCTGAGATCCAGGGGAAGAAGGTTCCACATTTTAGCCGCAAGCAGGCTTAAGGTTCTGCCACCCAGACGAGCTCTGTGAACTTTGGGGGGATCGTCAATTTAGCTGTTCCCGACGATCTAAGACTGCGATTGAGCCGATAGAGTTTAATAAGGGGAACAGGAATCGAGGACCGTTCACATTTACGATTCTATGACAGAAACATAAGGCTTTAAAGGCCACTCTAGCTTGCATGGGGAGCCAGTGGAGCTTTACAAGAGCCAAACCCAGAGGGGAGCGCCTAGGAATATTGAGGAGCATACGGGCGGCGGTATTCTGCACCCTCTGCAACATTCTTTCTCTGCCCTTAGAAATCCCAAGATAAAGAACATTGCAGTAGTCTAGGCGAGATACTATCAACGCCTGGATTATTGTTTTCTTGGCTGACTCTGGCAGCAGCTCTATGACTCAGGGAAGGGCCCAATACCAAGACAAACCAAAGTTAGCCTAAAAAGAAGCTTCCCGATTAAAAGGCAGGGTCAAAAGCGGCAAATCTAGGTACCTGAAAGCCATTAGGGAGGGCCACATTACACAGCACGTGCTGGGAACAAGGAGGTGCAGACGCAACAAAACGTGCTCACAGCACATGGCAGACATTAGCAACAGCACAGATACATCTTGATTAGATTTAGGATGAACTACATTCCTTTAATGTTTGGTTTTCCAGCTAATATACACTCGATGAATGACTTAACAACTTGCTCATGTAATGCGAGAGCACCGCAAACAACGCTACATATTCTATTCTTTTGCACCTTTTATTGCCCCCAAAGGAAAGCTTTGTTAGTTCCAATGCTACGGAAATAACATTTGCCCAATGTAAGCCTGCACTGCGCTTTATGCAACAGCTTTCAGATCCCTATGTGTGTTATTCCTTTGCCTACTATCAATGGGCAGTGGCCAGTCAAAGACGCCTATCTTTACAGCGGCTTTAAGGGATTGTTTTATTTGGTAATGATGAAATTGTGGAGCTATTGGGACGATTTTATATTGTATATGATGGATGTTTTATTTAAGGTTTTAACTTGTTTGGATTTGTACTTTTTATCCATTGAAATAATGCGAAATAAAGTATGTTTTGATGATGATGAACAGCAGCCAGATCCAGGAGACCGGGGGTAAGTTCTCAGCTGAGCCTGCAGCAGGGTGTAGAGCTAGGGCACTGTTCTCCTCACCGAAGACCCCTCACACCATCAGGGACTCGTTCACACCTCTGGCGGGATGCGCAGCAAGCAGACAGGAACAGCTCAAGTACCTCCTCCAAGAGTCCTCCCGCAGGGCAGGCCGCCACACCCGCCCAGGCCTGTATCGCCCCGCAGAGTTCCTCGCAGCACAGCTGAGACAGCCTGCCGCACGGCCGACAGCGCACCAGAGGCGCAGTCTGGCACGGGAACTTCCGCCAGTTCACTCGCTTGAAGGGAGAGCACCACCCAGTACGTACCTGTGGGCAATCTCGTGCAGGGTTGTCGTTGACCCCAGGCAGCCAATGCAGGTCCTCTTGTGTCCTCTGCAGCCTCAGGCTGCCTCCCTCAACGCTCCCCTGCAGTTCAGTCGGGGCGGCTGCATCGCCATTTGAACACACCTCAGCAAGCTACCCCACAGGAAAACAAATGCCACCGCAGGTAATTGTTTGACACAGGGCCGCTCCTGCCCCGCACCCTCGGGGCACCTTGGTCAGCCCCGTGACAACAAGGCGTGTGACATCACAGGAAGTGGCATCATAAGAAGTGACATCAGATCTTAAGCCCTCACATAAATGTGTAGCAGGTTTATCATGAGTACATTGGAGCACATTTCGAGTGTACAGGGAAACCCTCTTGATTTAGGCAGAAGATTCACACTTTTGTAAGCCACACACAAAACAATGTTGCCTTTTGTCAGCGTAAACTAGGTGTTGTAGAATATTAGTGGGAAAAGGCCTGCTACTGGTTAACCATAATATTGCCCATCGCTGAAGGTTAAGCACAGGCCATTTGATACCGAGTGGCTCCTTGGGATGGAGAGCTACGCTCAGCTGGAGGAAGTGATCTACAGAAGCAGGCGATACCCACAGAAACATGTGAGAATCGGAGCACTATGGCTCGACTATTCCATGGGAGACACAGCAGATATGGGGAAGAGGGTGGCCAGAAGCAAGAAGCAATGATGATAGTCAACTGTAGGTGAATTATGCAGATTTCATAGAATGCATATATTGATGGCTGCTATGTTTACTGTTAATGTGAAAATCAATAAAGATTTGGCAGAAAACATATATGGAGTAACTTGGCTATCCAAGTGGAGTGCTCTGCAATAGTACCCTAAGTGCTTAAGACACTAGTGTGTAAGAACATGGTTACCGTTCAGCAACCAATGACTGCCCCCAGAACATAAACATTAATATTCATTCAAGAACTGGTAGTGGGACAGTTCAAGGTTGGGATTTTGCTTGGCTGCGATTTACATTACGATTTTGAGGACATACCAGTTCCTTGCCATTTGCCTGAAGCTACCTGGAACTACATTATACAAAGTTTCCCCCAGGTGCATGCCCCTACCTTTTTACCTTTACCATAATCATCTTTATTCGATTATAAAAAATAATCATAAAAGAATAATCACAATAAAATACACTGTAACACATCAGATAAATTCCTAATAAATTGTATAGAATAAAGTAGATGAGAAATTCAAATTCCCAGAGTTGCACCTTCGCAGGGCGTTTTTTGGAGAAAAAAAAGCCCCCACCCCCCCACAGAAAGACACACAACAGGATCAGATAACATACAAAGATCATAAAAGGCTTGTCTACATGGTTGAAAGCCCTGAACTCTTAAAATAGGTAATAAATGTCTGCGTCTAAAAGGTTCAAAATATTTACAAAAGAGGGTAAAGTGCATAAAAGTCTGAAGGGAGATTCAATCACATGGACACAATAAAATAGATTTACATCATACTGTCCCAAAGGGAAACAAAGACTGCATCTGATAGAGCCCAATCGGAACCTATTCAGGAGTGATCTTTCCCAAACATTTTTGACATGTGACAGATAAGGTTCAATACACTCAAACGTCTTAAACATAATATACATTCTCAAAGATGGTTCACCCAGTTTCTTCTCCGCTCTACCAGCGGATGCAAGTCGCAGAAACTCCTTCTTAACGAATCCACTCTCCCTTTTGGTCAGCAGATGTAGGGACAAATATAAATCCAGTCTTCCCATGGATTCTGCGGCACTCCTGGTATAACTTAACCACAGTATTTTATGCCCCAGATCACAAGCTAAGCAATCAGCAATAACCTACCGGTTAAATTCAGTGGGGTAGATTTACAAGCCCCTTGCGCTCCCAGTACGTCACTTTTAGTGACGCACTGGCAGCGCATTTCACTGCCCCATATTTACAAGGACAGGCAAAGCCACCCTGCGTGGCTTTTCCTGTCCTTGTAAATACAGCCCCTTTACACGCAGCACTTTGCGTGAAAGGGGCGTTCCATGGGTGTTGCTGTGGGTGTTCCCACGCAACACCCATGGAACCCGACACATTTCCAAATTTACGAGGATTCGTAAACCTGGAAATGCGTCAGTATGCTACGCCACCCTAGGGGTGGCCTAGCGAGGCGCAACGAGCAGAAATGTTTTAATTTCTCCTCGTTTTTTTCCTCTTTCAATGCGTGCTGCATTCTACAGCACACATTGAAAGAGGAAAATGCCTGTAGTGATTGTTTTTGTGCAGGAAGGGGCACCTTCCTGCACAAAAAACAATCTCCCCATGACGCAGGCATCCTTGCACCATGGTGCAAGGATGCCTGCGCCGGCGCTTGGCAGCTGTTTGTGCGCCAGCGCAGGGGAGAGCACAGGAATGCCACATATCATTGTAAATATGTCGCATTCCTGTGCTCTGAATGTGCCGCAGCGTGGCGCAGCCAAAGGGCTTGCGGTGCCGCGCTGCGGCCCCTTCTTGTAAATCTGCCCCAGTGTGTGCATTCCCCCAAACCGTGATCCAGAGAAGAAGTGGTGAAAGCTTGATGTGGTCTTTTACAGAACCTAGGCCCAATTCCTCATGCACAAAAAATAGGGACTGTCTAATCCAACACCAAGCAGTCGCCTACAGAAGTGATTCTTCTTTGCTATAGGCCTGAGCAGTCCCGATGCCCCCAGATAGATGCCCCAAAAGTCATAATTGGTAGACATTTAAGTTTTGACACCTCCAATAATGGCACAGCCAGTTTATTACAGACTCTAGACGCCAACCCAAACAAGGCCCCAACACAATGGTTAAAGCAGGAGCAGCATTTCGAAATACAGGGCGACCATCTGCCACGGAAATCGAAAATGACACCCAGGTAAGAGCACTCGCTAAACTGCCTAATATTTTGTCCCTTAATCAATATGGGTCCAGTTTTGCGTTGATGCTTTCCACACACCATATCATGCGTTTTAAATGTATTTACTTCTAGGTCTAAATCATCCATAAATGTAAAGAAAGCATCTATAAGACCTCGCAGGCCGTTTGAAAAGCATGAGAACAAAACCGCATCATCGGCGTAAAGTAAAGCTGGGAAACATTTCGCTTTCACTTTTGGAAGATCCTTCCCCTGTGTGACTTAAAAGGCGTACAGTGCATTTAACATAGGAAGTAAATTAAAAATGGGGGCTAAAACACATCCCTGGCGAATACCCCTAAACAAGATAAAAGATTTGGTGCACTAGCCCTCCACACCATAGCTAACCGATGCACTGACCCCCATGTGCAAGGCCTGTGGAAATGTAACTATTGTATGGAGCAGACCAAACTTAGATAAAATGCACCAGAGTTTAGAGCGATTTACCTAATTAAAGATGTTGCTAAGAGCCATAAAAGGGAGATATAATGAGCCCTTTTTAGCGATCGTGTGCTTATGGTAAATTTAGACACTGTTCTCGGGTCCCAAGACCTTCTCTAAATCTATACTGCACAAAGCTAAGGATATTGTTTTGTCCAATCTTTAACCTTATGTAAAAAAAAATGTGCCTCACAATCTTCAATATTGAACCCAACAGAGGAATCGGTCTATAACACCGGGGATCTTTCCTGTTGCCTTTCTTAAAAACAGGTACTATACAAGTCGTTTGCCATGAGGCAGGTATTTTCTGAAAGACGGCAGTATTAGGAACATTGGTGATGATGGGTTCCCACAAAGGGATGGTCTCTTTATAAAAGGTTCATCGATACCATATCTGGGCCCGGTGCCTTTTTGAACAGACTATCGAGAACAGCCGCTATGACTTCCTTAAATTTAAATCTAATCTCCAAGGGTAACCGTAGAGCTGCAACCATCTCATTCTTTCCAGGCTTTTCCCTAAATGAGTAAATCCGCCTGAAATGGTCCAACCAACCCTCCGGATTAATATTGGACCCTAACCCCTCTGTCATAGATGTACTAATGGTCCAAAATCTTGAGGTATCCTTCTCTTTACAAGCTTCCCACATTTTGTCCTTGATCCCCGGTTTCCTATTTCTAATGGATTGCTTGTATTCCAGCCTAGCAGCTGCTATCAGTATCTTGTTCCTGGATTTACAATTACGAGCTAGGTGTAACCTGTTATTTGCAGCTCTACATGTACTATCGAACCATCCTGGATAGGGACTCCGTGCTGGTGTGCACTTACTGTTAATAAGGTCTCTAATAGAAATTTTCAGTTTCCCAAAGGCTGATAGAATTTTAGATGGTGGGGTGTTATCTGCTAACAAGCAATCGGTAATCAGGTCTAGAGTGGATCCCACCAAGACAGTCAACACAGACGGAATATGGGCTCTATGCCAAATCACCTTAAGCTCTTTATCCTTTATACCCAGATCTGTCGGCCCCAGGGGCTTGTATGTTCGTCTGCTTGATAGTAGACAAACTTACAAGCCCCTGGGGCCATAAAGTACCAATTCTATAGGGTTATCGTCACTATGCTCACTATCACTTACCCCCACCCCCCAGAGAGAATCAACCAACCCAAATCCTCAGTAATAAAAATATAGTCAATTACTGTACCTTTACCCCAGCCTTCGAAAGATGGGTGTCTGTTTACATAGGTCACCCATAATTTCAGCTATATTAACTAATCTGAAATTTCGAAGGGCCGGTAGAAGTTTCAGACCCCTGCAATAAACAGCCTAGGTATACATTTGGTTATCCCTAATCGCAAATGGATTATGCATAGTGTAGTGATGCCTATTTCAGCATTGAAATCTCCACCTATTATAGCTTGAAATTCATTAGATCCACCAACTGATCTATGCTTTAAAGTAGTCAGAATATAAAATATTGATCTTACAACCTAGCTCACAAACTGGATTATAAAAATTAATAACGTTGTTTTTACTTATTAATGAGAATAATCCACAAAATTAACATCCCTTGATGATTACAGGCAACTGAACAACCCTGAAAACCTTTGAAATGCAAATCATTGTCACCAAAAATCCCCCCCCCATGCTCAATACCCAGGTGTAACATTAGCGGGGACAGAAAAACTCATTACCACCCCAGATAATATCTTCCAATTTCCAAGTTTCTTGCAACATCACCATATCTAATTTAGAGATGTACTCAGTCCAATTCTGATCTCGTAGGTTTTACTGACAGCTAGCAACATTGCAGCAGACTACATCAAACACAGAGTCTATCCTGTTAGTGGAACCAGGGACAAAGACCTACCAGGACAAGATTTAACCAGGTTCTCAAGACCCTCAGACAGGCTACGGTTAAATGAAGGTCAGTCAGTGACCTCTAAGCCTGATAGGACGGAGAACCTATTGGTAACCACAAGGGGTGGATGACCATCATCCACCTTGGCGTTGAGCAATAATAGCTGGGGTGCAGACTCCTCCCTAGGTTGTAAATGTTTGAGAAAAATAACCTCAGAGGAATAAGATTAATGCCCTTGGTCATCTGGCTCTGTCGGTTGTTGGAGAAAATCAGGCGGCAAGCTAAACCTGGATAATGATAGTTGATAACAATACAATCCCCTTTCAGCTGCCTAGCCGAAGAGCCAATCCATCCAACTCACCTGACAAACAGGATATCCTTATTTTCCATGACATGAAAATCGGTGTTTTGAATTTAACAAAAGCAAACCTTATTTTTAAGTTGAGTAGTAGATTCCTCAGTCGAAGGGGATAGAGGTGGTACATTTGCAAAAACAGCGAAGTATGGATAGCATTCAGGGGGTGGCTTCAAGCGTGACTAGCTCTGCACCAATACATAGACCTTTTGAGTTTTCATATGAACAGACTCTCCAAGCTTGAGACATTGAGGGGTCGAAGGAAATGCCCTTTCGGTATGCAGAGGATATAACATTAATAGGTCCATTAATATCTGAGCCGTCCCGGTCTGGGTAACTACATCTTTGAATGGCTCGATTAGCACAGTGCTTTTGTCCCTGCCTCTTCTTTATGCAATCTGATAAAGTCTAGAACAGTTGACTCCATGGTCCTCTGCCTCTCCACCAAAGCAGCCACACTGGCCTCAATAATCACCTTAAATTGCTCAAGTAGTTGGTCCAGAATAGGTTCAATATGATTATTAAAAGTGATTCCAGGAGCCTCATGGTGCCCTTGGGCTGAAGAATCTATTCCAGGGCACTTTACAACTTGCTTATTCAAAATACAAGCCTGTTTTGGATTTATTTTCCTTTTAGATGGTGGTCTTCCATAGCTCAGTTGCACAGTAATTAAATTATTTGGGCCCACTCTCACCAGCAGACGCTCAGGACCCTCGAAATCAATCACTGGATTGCAACCTGAGGCTCGGGATTCCCCGGGTGACTGACTTGCGGAAGAGTGACAGGAGCAGCCAAACGTTCACAAATCTCAAAGGAAAGGTGGCTTTCCGCAAGGTGTATCACCTTAGAGACCACCCCCACTGCGCTGGCCAAAAAGGAGTCCAGAGTAGTACTGTGGGACTCTCGATTGATCTTGTCAATGTCCTTGACCCTCGGCATCTTCCTCTTTCCTACTGGATATTTGATTTATACGAGTGATGTCAAAAAACCTCCTGTGGTGAGATATATAAGAGACCCACCAGGCTAAAAGTCATAAAAAGCTCATTAATACTTTAGCCGGTCCGAAACAATTTACACTTACAGTCATCATCCAATTAGGGTCCACGTATAAATAGAAAAAATATCAAGAGATAAATATTGCTGCTCACCTAATAGGATTTTCAAACCTCAGGCCAAGAGAAATGGCCTGGCCTCTACCGGGTGATGATGGGCAGATGGGCCCGCTCTTAGCCCGGGCATGTGACCGGGCGCGTCCTGCGCTGCGGGACTCCTCAGCTGCGTTTAAAGCACTCGCCAGTGCGGAAATATGTTGCGGCTTCCTCCCGACCATAGGGAGTTATGGGGCAGGTAGTCCAGGCTCCTAGCAGCAGAAGGCAAGTAACAGCGGTCACCTTCTTTTTATACCTAGAGTACACTTTGTTATAAGAGAAGGGGCTGCAGACTTTTTGCTTGACCCTTTCTTTAATATGGATCGTGGTGGTGTGATCTCAAGTTGTCGTATCTCATGCAAATGAGGTAATCTTTAGCCAGGGCCGGACTGGCCGTAGCGGGCACCGGGCGTTTCCCCGGTGGGCCGCTAGGGTGGGGGCCGGTTTTGGGCCCCTGGGAGGCCGTTTTTGTTACCGGGGGTCGGCAATATCGGCCCCCTGTAACAAAATCGGCGGAAACCGGCCCTCGCCAACTGCTCGGCTGCACCCCCCCTCACCCCAGGAGGAGCCGGCCGAGCAGTTTGCCAGGGCCAGTTTCGGTTCCCAATCCGGCCCTGTCCTTAGCCCCACATCATTTTTCAAACTCTGGCACAGAAATAAGGTGGCCATCAGGAAGCGCAATGACTGCGCAACATAGAGGTTGCCACAGTCAGTGCGCTCCTGATGGCACCGCTTAGAAGGGGTTCCGACTCTCCACGCATCCCGTGCAGGAGGGTACAGCCACTCATTACACCCACCTTCCGGGGGATCCCTGCCTCCCTTTGAAACTTGGGCCTGGTGGTTGACTGCAATGAAAGGCAGGCTGGCAGTTTCAAATTGCCGGTCCACCTTTCACTAATGTGCAGTTCAGAAAGCTGGTGCAAATTTGCACCTGCATCTTGAGCAAAGCTTTAAGTGTAAGAGGACACACTGTCCCAGTCTGTGCCAGGCACGCCCACTTAAGTCAGCACTGCAGCACAGCGTAGACTGTGCATCTCATCTGTAATGCAGCCTTTGGACGTAATGAATAAGTTATTTACCTTACCTAACACTCTTCTGGTGAATACTCTAACCACAGATTGCTCACCTTGTGAATATTCCCCAAGCGTCAGACTAAATCCGGAATCTTTTAAGCAGTACCTCTGCGTTCGTAGGTGGCAACATGCGGGTCCTCAGTGCGGCTGTTCCTCTCTGGAAATGATGTGCGAGAATCGTATAGGTGCAACACCAGCGCATGGACGTCATTTGCTTTCAACGCTGTTCATGCCCCCAGATGCAGACCACCAACAGAAACGGGCTTTCACTTGTGTACAGATTCCTAGACTTGGGATCTTATTAAACAATAGGGCCCAATTCACAGAACAAGGAGGAAGCAAGGGTCGGTGAGGAATCTGCGGTTAGACAGAGCCTCTACCAGGAGGAGCGCTGCCACAGGTAAAAAGACTTTTAACCAAAGAGTCCTCACCTTTTGAATAGGTACTAGAGCAGTACCTATTGGGAGGGGGGGGGGGTGTCTTTAAATTGGCTCAAATCAATTGGCTCAACATGTCGGACAAGCTGGTGAAATGCCATGGACAGCGATCCTGGCTGTCCAGACAGTAGTGCTTTGTGAACATATGGAGTGACAACCACGTACCTGCCTGGTAGACCTGCAGAACCGGAACTCTGAGTGCCAACAAAATGGTATCAGCTTTGGCCCCAGTGGAAAGAGCTCACAGTCCTCCTGGAGGCTGCCTTTTGTCCAGAGCACAACAGACCTTGCTGCAGAGTACGATCCAGCAAGAGATTGTCCTTTTCTGCTTTGCTTCGCCTTTTTTATTTGCTCCAGCAAAATTCCACAAAGAACTGATTGTCCACCTGGTGTTCTTTGGTATGATCAATGTAAAAGCTCAGCGTTCTTTTTGGGGTCCAAGCAAGAGTCCCTCCTACTCCTCAGAGGGATGAGGTGGAGCACAGAACGCCAGCAGGGTGATGGTTTGACCAACGTGGGATGGCGTCACAACTTTGACAAGAAGGAAGCTCGCATACGCAGAACCAGTTTGTCTGGAAAGAAGGTGGTGTACGGCAGATTGATGCAAAAAGCCTGCAGCTCACTAACTCGTTGCGCTAATGTTATGGCAACAAGGCACACTGTCTTGAGGATAAGAAGCTGCAAATGGCAGCTGTGAAGGGCTCAAATGGAGTGCGCATCAAATATGTGAGGACCAAGTTAAGGTCCCACTGAGGCATGACAAAAGGAAAGGGAGGAAACAAGTGTTGTAAGCCTTTCAAAAAACACATCACAACCGGTGATTTAAATAATGAGGGCTTGGGCTAATCTGGCAACTGTAAAAAGGCCGTAAGTGCCAAGAGGTACCCTTTAACTTTTCCCAGAGTAAGGCCATGCCATGCTAGAGACAAAACAAACAAAATGCCAAATAACGTCGCCCAGAAGGGTTCTATTTGTTGAGCACTCACCAAGCCACAAATTTGTCCCAACAGGCATACACAGTTTTTGCGTGGGATGTCTGGCTGCCAAGACCCATACAGAAGTTTCAAGCTCCACTCTAGACGGAACGCGTCTCCCAGTGAAAGATGTCTTGGAAGCTCCACAGAGCGAAATTGCTGACACTGTGTTCTTGGAGGTGGCGAACAGACTGAGCCAAGATTCTCCCCATTCGCAGAAGAGACATCGTGCTACCTCTGGACGAAACTACCACTCGTGATCTGCTAGGCGTTGCCGGCTTAACTCATCTGCCCTGGCATCAAAGATTCTGCCAGATGGCCCACCACAAGCAAAAACCCTTGATGGTCCAGCCATTTCCAGAGGTGTAGTGCCTCCCGACACAGGGCCCAGGACACCACTCTGCCCTGCTTGCTCCAATACCACATGGCTGTGGTGTTGTCCATAAGCACCTGTACCAGTCTCTCCTTGATGGACCGAAGAAAACCGTTTAATGCCAAGCGGATGGCCTGGAGCTCCAGGAGGTTGATATGGAGCCAGGCCTCTGCTAGAGTTCATAGACCTCTGACCTCCATCTCTCCCAGGTGGACGCTCCAACCCAGAAGTGATGCTGTGGTCACTACTTCCAGCTGTGTGGGTCGGGAGGGGGGTGGTGAGCCTGACACTGACCCAATCCCGGTCCAGTAACCACCACTGCAGATCCTTACCTCTGAAATCTGGACGTGGTATGAAAGGTCCCCTTGATACTTGGCACACTGAGATATAGATACCACTGCAGAGCCTGTATATGCCACCTGGTGTACTAGACCAGTAGGATGCAGTAAGGGATCAGTCCCAATGGCGGGGAAGGGGGGCTGCTGTGATCGTGCTCTCTTTAAACTGCTCCAGAGTGGAACCTGCCTGATCCCCAAAAACGTGAGTCCTGTCAAAGCGTATGTCCATAACGGACGGCTGGACAATGCATCGTGGACTACAGCCAGGTACAGCGATGAATGCTGACACTGGTGCCAATGGATCGCCTGGTGGTGTCTAGGCCACAAGGAGTTGTCAATTTGGCCATGCCACAACCGTCATGTATAGCCTGTATGAAGCCAGGTCGGAGGTCTTCCAGAAGACTTGGGTGGCTTGAGCCACGAATCCTAAAGATCGTGGGCAGGGCAATCAACTGACATTAACGCACCTGGCATGGACTCACCCGAGGGACAATCTGGTGTTAGAAAATAGCCTCTTACCAGAGGATTCTACCCTTTTGGACTCCCTATCGGGGGAGAAGTCGGAAAAGTATTCAAATTAGTCCAGCTAGTTGATTCCTGCCCCACTAAGCTCTCGGGAGAGAGGGGCTGAGATGACAGTGCAGGTCGGTGGCATTGTGCAATATGGCAGGTTACCAGGAGAGGCAGAGCAAGGTTTGCCCAGGCCCCTAAGAGGGCATCAGTGAGGATCTTGTTAAAAGTAATAGGGGCTTGGTAGTGGTTTGCTCCAGCTGGAGAACTTCAGTCAATACATTGGTTTTGACCTCTAAAGTGAGGAGCTGGAAGTTGAGAACTTTGACTGCCCTTTGCAGGACCACTGCAAAAGAAGCACTCTCTTCAGTGGTAGGACCGGAGGGTGTGGGGAGGCCCGAATCAGGAGAGGTGTTGGACTACTGGCATCATGTAGGTCTTCATACCAGTTGTCTTCATGGTCGGGTTATCCCATTTCATGACCTGTCTCATAATTGTGGTCAGAATCTGTGCCAAACAAGAAATGTAATGTGTGTGATCATCTTTGTGAAGGTGGGACATCAAGCGGCGCAAGTTGTGGTTTAACGACAACCAAGTCTTTGTCATTATGGCGCTAACTCCGAGTTGGAGAGCACTATTGACACCTCCACTATTGATAGAGGCTGCATAGACATTGACGTTCCAGGAACTGGGGTGGGTTGTGTATCTGGAGTCACTATGGGTCCCGAAAGCAGTCTGGTGACAGGTTTGGAGGGTCCAACTGGCACCCAGGGCGGACCCACAGGTGGTAACCCAGATGGAGGGCCTTGCAGCTCAATGGAGCCCAAGGTGTGCCAGAGGGAGAGGAAAGGAATCTGAAGAGTCAGAGTATTGCCTCATGGAACTCTTGCCTCTGTCTCAGTGTCACAGATGGCCCCGGAAACTCTGGTTGTACTGGGACATGGTTGAGGGATGGCTTAGATGTCAACCAACTTCGGGAGCAAGATCAGGAGCTATGGGAAGATCAGCGTGCCCCCTCAGGTGTTTGAGAGAGGCAGGAAGGAGCCAAGTCCAGTTTTGATTTTTTGTGCTTCTTCTACGACTTATCCAAAGATTTGAAGCATGAAGCCAATCAACCCCCAGAGTGGACTCCTGTAACAACTAGACAGAGAATGGGACTGAGCCCTCCCCTTTGACTTGGACCAGCCCAAACTTGGGATCTTCCAATGTTTGGTGACTTAAAGCGTTGCATTGTGGTCTCGTACGGCCACAATCACTGCAGGCCTTAGGGTAGTAGCTCGACCGCAGGCATCACAGGCAAACCTGGTGAGGATTTGTTACAGTTACTTGAAACAGTCCTTACAGGGTTTGGACCCTGTTGTTTAGAGAGCTGACATTTCCCTTAAACACAATATAATTTTGATCCAAAAACTGTCTCGACGAGAGGTAGCTCCGGATCAGTGCCTGGTAGCGGGTAAAGGAACAGATGTCAGCATGTGGTAGGGGCGCTTATATGGACCACATACGTCGTTTCCGGAGCAAAACTGCATCTGTGTGGAGCCGCATGGCACCACCTACCGGAGCGCCGAGGTACTGCTCAAAAGTTTCTGAATCCAGTCTAACCCTGGGGAATATTCAAAAGGTGAGCAGTCTACAGTTAGGTTTTATTAGAAGAGCATTTTATAAGAAGGATTCTAAGAGCCAAAGTCGTTTAAGATCTCAGAAAATTGTCTCTCAAAAAAAAAAAAAAGCCTCAATGTCACTGACCTTCTTCTTGGATACTTCTATGGTTCTGCTCTTTTCCTTGTAGAGCATACCTCAAACAGTGCGCTGCTCGTTCACAGGGAGCGCATAGCAACTATTTCAGGCAGAACGCTGCTCATCCACAGGAAAAGTGGTACAAGTGGTTGCGCTGCTCTTAAAACAGTATGCAGACTAAAATTCCCCAATAAATGAGGAATTATGAGGCCTTGGACTAAGGAGATAAACTCTTTCTCATACTTCAAGAAAAATAAATAAGGATTAACTGGTTTCCTCACCAACATGCATAGAATCTCCGACAACACATTGCTCTCCATACGGTTCAGCTGAAGTTTGATGCTGACAGAGCATGCGCTTCATTTATTCTTCACCAGTTGACTTTTGCATGATTTTAATCTCGGGGGAACAAGAGCTGATTAGGAGCTCTAAATCAGCAGCCATATTGGTATGACTTTTCTAGCCATTTTTCTAACCTTTTTACCATTGTCCTGCCTTAGTTCCCCGAATATGTTATTGTGGTGTAAATCATTTAAGTACTTTCAATACACAAATAGTACTTTTCCTGAGAGTACCCCCTTCAAAGGCCGGTCCACCAACTGAGGTTTCTTAAAAAACTGGTGATGAAATGCCTTAACCAGACGAGGGGCGTGAATATCTGATGCTTCTTTCCAAGATATAGATTGCTGTTTATCAATCTAGGATTCTTTTAACTTTATATACTTTTAGCTCATTACCTACAAGAGGTGATTTGGGTCTTGAAGTCTCTTGTGCGGGTAATTTCTCTTTGGAAGCGAGACATGAAACACAGGGTGTAACCCAGAATGCGGAGGCATTTTCAGTTTCACAGTAACTGGGTTTATCATTTCTTTCTCTTTAAAATGGCCTTCAAAACCGGGCTTATAGTCGTCTTTTTCTGTTTTAGGTGCAAGTGCTTTGACGGCAACATTGCTTTATCTCCCACCCTATATTCTAGATTTCTTTCCTTACCAGCTTGCAATTGGTCATTTATCTTCGCTTTTTTCTTTGGTCTTCTCATAAGGTTCGTCTACATTTAAAATGAAATATTTTGCAACATGTGCTGAGACTTTCCCTTATTTATGGAATGGGTTGGATTGGCTCACATAATTTAAGAAGAAAGGATTGTACCTGTAGATGGATTGTTATGAGCAAATTCAGTTGGCCAAATTAAATCTGACCAGGCACCATCCTAAACCAACAGATCAATCAAGGTATCCTTTTACTTCTGGATTTGTTTTCTTGGTCTGACCTTCTTGTTTCAGGATGGTAACTACAACAATATCTAGTCTCAATGACCAGACCCTGCATAAATGTTTGCCAAAAATGTGGCAGAAACCACGACTCAGGTGGACGCCGTGTGTCCTTACGCTGGATATCATGTACTGTATTCCAGGGAATAAAGTGGCTGATTTTGGTGGCAATAGATACAAAAACTAAAATTGTGTTATACCCTTGACTAGAGGGGAAGATCTACAGTTAAATCCATGGTTACAATGTGCCACAGGAACGGCACTAATGGGAGTGGCTGGAGAAGCACTTCCTTTGATGCAAGTTTCACAAGCTTGGACACATTGTCATAACTTGGAGTGATGCTGGGCCACCAGAAATGTCTTTTAACTAAACTTTTGGTTTGTGGATTCCTTTGTTACCTGCCAGTGGGTTATCATGACAATATCGCAAAGCGATTTCCTGAAGGTCACACATTGGCAAATACAATGCCTGTTTATAATATATTTATCACTTTTCTATCAGACTCTTGGGCTCAGTCTCTCACCTGGTTTTCTGTTAGAATCTTCTTGATTTCATCATTCATATTCTGGTTGGTAACTGCACAGGCAAACCTTTTTTTAGGAATAATTAACTTCTCTTTTACTTGAAGCGTAATAATTTGTGGGAGTTCTTAATAGCGAATCAGTGTTTCCATTAGCTGTTCCTGGGAATATGACTCGTTACATTGCATAGCAAAACCACGCATGCCATTACAACGCGGGTATTACTACGCGATGTCAATTACAACGACTACCATTACAACGCAAAATTTTACCACGACTATGCCTTTACCACGCATGCCATTTCAACGCAAAGGCATGCGTGGTAAAGGCATACTCATGGTAAACGTTTGCAAGGTAAGTGACTCCACCCTACCCTACCCTAATGTAGTACCACTGCACGACCCTCCCCCGACTTCCAGTCCTCTCCCTACAAGACCACTACACTACACGACCCCCCCGACACTACCCTAAATCCTAAAACACTACAAGAACACCACAACACTACCCTAAACCGTAAAACACTACCCCCAGCACGACCCTCCCCCTACCCCCAGTCCGGTCCCTACACTCAAACACTACTCTGCACGACCCCCGACACTACCCTAAAACCTAAAACACTACCCTACACTACACAAACACCACAACACTACCCTAAACCCTAAAACACTACCCCCCGCACGACCCCCAGTTTGGCCCCTACACTATAACACTACCCTGCACGACCCCCCCCCGACACTGCCCGAAACCCAAAAACATTACCCTGCACTACACAAACACCACAACACTACCCTAAAACACTACCCCCAGCACGACCCTCCCCCTACCCCCAGTCCGGTCCCTACACTATAACACTACCCTGCATGACCCCCCCCCCCCGACACTACCCTTAATCCTAAAACACAACCCTACACTACACAAACATTACAACACTACTTCGACACTACCATAAACCCTAAAAAAGTAACCCCCACCCCAAGCACAATCCCCCTTACCTCTCTCTACTCGTGGTTCCTCTCTCCTCGTTCCAGCGTCGTCTGAGGGGCGGTGCACGTCATTGTGAGGAAACGGAACAGCCTCAGTTTCCTCACAACGATGAGGATAGCCATTACATCGCATGCGTTGTAAAAGCGCATGCGATGTAATGGTATGCGTAGTAATGGCTACGCGTTGTTACATCGCATGCGTTGTAACGCATGCGATGTAATGACTTGCGGGGTAACAGCCTCGTTGTAATGGCTGTTTACCGTTCCTGGTCAATAAGTAATAAAGTCATAATCAGCAAAATACAGCGACCATCTAAACTGTCTAGGAGCAAGCATCTTTGCTGACTTCAGGAATATTACGTTTCTGTGGTCCGTATATATCCAGCATGGGGGACTTGTAGTTGTGGGATTTAACTTATGAACATCCTGATTTGGTGGCCCGACAAGCTTCCCTTTTTTCAAGCTTGGACGCTTCATCAGAGTTGAACCCATCTTTTTCTTCAGCTGCTACCCTCTGTATAAAGATGGTGTGCACTAAAAAACACATTCACATATGGGGAAGATTAGAAGAGAATACTCTTATACCGTCTGCTCCATTTCTATCTCCGTATCCACAATGTCAATACTGACTAGGGAAAGAAGGGGCACAGTGACAAATCAAACAGCAGTGTGCTTATCAAATATTTTACATTCATTGTGGGTTCCCGGGACTACAAGCTGATAAATTGTGCAATAAAATAAACAGACAAGCTGCCAATTAGATAAATATGTCTGTATATTTAATCAAGTCTCCAGTTCTTGGATGTGCAGTATCTGCAGAACACAGTGCCCATAACTGTGGGCTACAATTCAAATCTGTAAAAAGACTGATACATGCTTGAGAAAGAACAATAATCTCTAAAATTATTCCCTAGTACCATAAAATTCTTTAACATGTACAATAGTTTATAATTATTATATACATTTGTTTTAAAATAAAAAAGGCAAAAGGTTTGCTTCCAACATTAATGTCATAGGGACACAATAAATATAAAGAAAGTACAATCTCAGTTTCAGAAACTATGCCACTTCATTTAGTCAAATCCATTTCTAAGCTTTTTTGGTATAAAAAAATACAATTTTAAAGGAATATAAATAAGACTGAGGCGTAAAATGTTATTCTTCACTTTTTAAAAATTTGAGTAGTCCATAGTTCTTTTCCCCTTATCACGTTTCCCAACACAGGGAAGGGATAAATCTGGTAACAGGAATACAAATCCCCAATGCTGAGAAGCTATTCTTCACCAGCACTTGAATGAATCCTACTGGCATTTTGACCCCAACACTTTGTGAGCTATTTTTCATCAATTTGCGAATAAATTGCACTGGTGCTGTATTGCAAACGCTCCACAATCTGTTCTTCACCAGCTCATGAATGCTGCATACTGGCATTTTAAACCTCTTCCCAGCTCAAGGAAGCTGTGTGCTGGAATGTTAATCGGGGTGCTTCACAAGCCATTCTTCACCAGTTCATGAATTCCACGTTCATCAATCAGTAAGGGTGGATGGAATTCCCGATTATTGACATGCTTTTCCAGTCCCTGAGGAGAGGCAACAGGGAAGGCAAGGAGGAAGGAAAGGCGAGGGAAAACAAAATGAGCAAAAGTGGTTCAATGTAACAACTGAAACATGAATGGCTGAACAATTCCTTGTTATTTTGCAGGAGGGTTGAAAGATTTAGCAGTTCTTGGAGACTCCCAGAGCATTTATAACATACGTACAAAGCGGTTTGATTTATGTAAATTCTTAATCCTTTCTGTCTAAAGTCTGAACCACAGAGAAGCAAAACTTTGTTTTTGGTTTTCTCAGAAAGACAAAGCTGTTATACATATAAAAACCTATTGCAAGCATTCTGTTTCATCGTTTTTAGCTACTCTATGCCATTACATTAAAGGACTGAGCATGTGCCAATTTGTTTCAGCTCCGTCCCCAACCGAACAGCTCAAATCAGACTAAAGGATCATTTTTAATTCTGTTACAGAACACAAGCAACCCCAGTCACATTTCAGGCATTGGTGAGGTGCTGCTTGAATATGGCTGGTCTCCTTCTGTGATGGCAGAGGTAAGATAAAAAACAATTAAATTGAATGCTATCCAGAGGGATTCCCAGTGAAGAAGAAGCCCATGCGTCACTTATTATCTCATACATACTACTGCTCATATGCATGTCCAAATTTCAATATTACATTTTGACTCTCCACACATCTTTGCTTGTCATTTGTCTTTACTTACATGCACCTAAACAAGTAAAAAGTCAAAATAAAACATTAAAGCTTCCTCATGACTGACCAAATTACTGTGAAACCATGTCCAATACACTTTGTCCATGATAGGAAAGAGCAAAGGAACACTCAATCCTTTAAATCAGCCTTAGAGGCCTACAGTATTTCCCATAAAGAAATAATTGTCCGTACAAGTTCAAATACTGCGTGTGATACTTCCAAGAATAAGGGTTTGAAAAAATATTTAAGCACACAATATTCTAGCTAACAAACACCACGAACGATTAAGCTACGCTTGAACTTTTATGCTAACTGACAGCGCACATCCCTTTCACTCATTCAGACAGACATCACAACAGAGAACACACTCTCCAACAAGTCGATGTTGACGTATCGTGGTGTAATACCGGTACACTAGATTTATACTGATGATGAACATTAAAGTGCATACTAGCCATTTAAAAAGGCACTACTCTTTCACAACATGAGCATAAATTGCACTACTAGTCCACTAGTTGCCCAATATCTGCTGACATTGAATAAATAAGTCTTATGTAAATCACAGTATACGCGCCGGAGAATGGAGATTCTGAACCATCTCATCACATTCAACATAAACAGCCTAGAACCATGCAACCCAAGTGCGGGTATCAAAAACGGCCACCAACAAAAGAAGAACCAGCACAAACACAACTAGAATATTTTAGATTTCCTGATCTTAAAGCCATCACTGTTCAATCACATCTTACATGATCACCATAAAACCTTAATGGAATAACCATGGACTTTTTAAGGTAAAATAGCAACAAGAGATTGGCTTCAAAATTTCGAATAAGGGCTCACAGCAACAACGTCATTTCGAGCAAATATTCTCCTCCACCTATTATCCCATGCGTGAACGGTAAAATGGGCTCATTCACAAACTGGGAGCCAGAGTCAGAGTACGAAAATTAAAAAAACAGCAAAGTATTACTGGTTTCTGAACTCGCAGGAGAAACATCAAACGTAGGAGAAAGGCCATTAAGGTGCATAGTGCTCAATTTTAAACACGGCTGCCATTCTTCAAGTTTAAAATGCATTCCGATAGTATCATGGTCATGTCTGCCGAACTCCAACCACATACTACAGAATAAAACTTACTTCTCCAGAGTATGAGATGAGAGGCGAGATTTCACATTGGATTGGCTGGTCATTAGCATCTTTCAGGCTATAGTAAGGAAAAATAAAAGCAATACATATAAACACAAATAAGTAGCTTACTGGGTGCTTTATATCTTGTAATACCAAAAAACATTCCATGCCATTAAAGCAGAGCAAGAAGTGGGCATACGGGCATTATGCGCGTGAGTTAATCACATTCATTTGCCAAGTTGCTGGGCTACATAAACGCAACCAATGTAGCCCATACTACCAGGATGGAATTGAATATTCTCCGCGATTTTAGCTTCCAAAAGTGAAGTTAAGAAAAACAACTGAAAAAAATAATCTAAAAAACACGGTTTTGTGTAATTCTGCTCAGCATTCCCTACGTGTTTCATGCGGAAACAGCACAGGTATTACACTGATTAGATTTAAGTTCTGATAAAAAAATTGTTCCCAGGGAATTGCTAATGCAAAGATTAATTGGTAAACTATTCAGCAGTCTAAACAATCACCAATTGAAAAAATAATAGAGAGCGCGGACTATGAGGGCACAACATGACTTAAGAAATCAAATAGAAAATATGCAATAGTTCCAAAAGATCAAGCTGCTTTACTCACCAATTTCCATGAGACTCAAAGGTCAGGATTGCTGCACACAAACCTTTCAACCAGCTCCCATGTGAATTTCTGAAGAGTGGATTGAAATATCATGGAGCTATATCCTAAGGTAAGAAGGCTTTTGAAGGGAAACATCACTAGTTCTCCTCCAGAGTTGCTGTAGCATACCTCCAGACATCAGGAGTGCATTTAGGAAAACACTGAAATAATTCTTCTACGCAATTGGCAGAATGCCACTATGATGTTAGAAAACCTCACACTAACTTGTTCTTCTGTGTCTTCTTGATTTTTTATCAAAATAGGAGCACGGATGACAACATCAATGGACCTTTCACAGAGAGCAGGGCTACAGGATAACGTGTGGCACAAGAGAACAAGCACATTCGATAGACCATGTTACAAGTAAGTAACTTTTCATTTTCTCCACAATACCATGCTTTAGTAGAGTACCAAACTTTGACAAATGTGTGGGAAGGAAAAGTATAAAGACTTTGAACATGAATATCTTTCCTTGTGCTGCCAGACCAACTTATTAATCAGCCAAGCACTAAGGGAGCTGGTTTTGTTCTTCTGTGGGGAATTCCAAAATGTATTTTCTACCAGAACTGCAGGTAAGTGTTTATGATGAACACTTTTCTCTTCAGTCATCGAGCCTCCATAGCAAAAGCTATGGGCCTGCATCGGGCACCATAGACTTGGCAAGATGTGCCCCGACACCTGAGGGCCTCTAGGAAATGCGTTGTGATTCTTTTGCCGGAACCCTAGTAGGAGTCAGAGTTTGAAAAGTCAATTAATATGAGTGGTAAGAAAGCAAATTTATCTAAAGCTCGAAATCAAGAAGGATGTAATCAAAGGGCAACTTGAGAGTTCATTGAAACAAATGAAGTTGGAAATCTTCAACATCTGGAAAGATATATGTGAATGTTAGGCTGCTAGTGCTGAAGATTTGGATTTGTTTGTGAATGAGTCAAGGTTGCTTGTGGTGGCTCGTTTACACAGAGATCTGTGTTTCAGAGTTGGGAGAGAAGTCTTGGTTTGACCTAGGCTTCCTAAGGAAAAGAATGCTAACTTGTATTAGTTTTGTAGAATTAGTTCTAAAGGAACAAATGTAGAGCACAGTCAGTCTTATGGAATGATACAAGGCACCAGGGACTTCTTTGGCACCACTACTCTTGTGAGAGGAACGTCAAAGCAGCAAATCTCGTGGGTTTTGAGGTCTTACAAGATTTATGGTCATTAGACATGTGAGCAGGCGGTAGCACACACATGCATCTTTTACTTTAAATTATTTTACTTCGGTTTTTGTAACCTGCAACATACCCCTCCCCTCACCCCATCCACCCCCCGGAGTAGGCTAAAAGTGCTTGTCCTGCCTCGCTAAAAGTGTATCTTCCTGGATATTGTTCTAAAACATGAAAGCAGCCCCTTGCATTATTCAATGGGCTCTCAAAGGGAACAAGAGGCAAACACAAAATCCTGCCCTTTGTATCCCCAAAGGAAAATGTTTTCAGAGTTTTACAAACCTCAATTCTGAAAGCCTCCAAAGTGGAGGAACTGGTGCAGTGAAAAATAGTTGTGAGACGAACAGTTACTAGAATGTCTGGTGACTGCTGGTAAAATGGATCTATATATACCCCAAGGGGCTCGTGACAGTTGAAAATGCAGGCCTCTGAAACAAAATACCAGGGACTATAGAAGCTTGCACCGTATTAGGTCCAAACTTGGGCCCTTCGGTTTAATGAAGCAGAGTTGATAAAAAGTGGAAGACACTTGAAAAACTGCTCACTGTTCATTCACTGGAATTCAGTTGATATTCTGGAAAATGTCCCACTCTGGAAAAACTAGTTCGACGAGATAAAATCCAGGAACTTGCGTAGTAATTTATGCACTAAACAGTAATGGCGGTGTTACAACCAACAGCAGCACTTTCGTTGGAAGGAAAGAATGATCTATGCATCTTTTGTACCTTCTCTCCACACCCTTAAGGTTTTTTTTATCTGTCACAATTCACACTATCATTTCAGCGAACATGATAGACTGGAGTAAACTCGAAGGCAAGAACATGCTCCTACCCTCGTGCATGCACCCTCTGTACCTTGTTAGTAAAGAAAAAGATTCAAAGTTACAATAAATGAATCAACCACAAGATCGCCAATTTCTGGATCACATCTGCTATGGTATACTTTAAGGAGAAACCTCATTAATAGATTCAGTTTCTCCTCAACCTTATGCCACAATATTGACATGGCTAGAAGGGAAAAAGAAGTATTTTTCTTTTAAAATACAAACTGTGCATGGCACTGTTCTCCATGGTAAGATACGCTGAGGTTACTTCTCTAATATCAAACTAATTTTCATTATGCAATGCCTGTTTTTCGGAATTGTGAATATCCACCTAATTTCAGAGGCTGGATTTGGTTAAGTTCTATTTGTAGTCAGTAAAGAGGTATGGTAACAACAGCTTTATGGAAATGTCTCTCTTTGCTACCTAAACTACTCTGTTAATACCTTTAGCAAGGAAATATTTGTGCATCCTCAATTCATTGATTTTGCTGCTAGCCAACACATTGCCTTCAATATCCGTTAGTCAATTTTTGCAGCTTCACCTATGTGAACAGCAACTAGCTCTGAGCAGTTAGGCCCAAATTGGTCATAGGATGCTCATTCGATTAATAGTCCTCAGACCAGTAGCTGTCCAGAGTACTTGGAGCCTGAGCTAGTATGAAACCTACGCTAACAAGTGAAGACATTGCATTTCCAATGTTTGCTTGTGTAGCACAAGTTACTTCTTGTGTAACGATATATCTGTAAGAGACATTAGTTAGTGATAGATTCCTTATCTTAGAATATCCCCAGGCGTCAGACTGGATCCGGAAAGTTTTTCGTCAGCAGTACCCCTGCGCGTCGGTAGGTGGTGTCGTGCGGCTCCGCGTTCGCCGCTGGCGTCGTAGGCGCCGAGATGACGTCACGGAGACTACTTAGACGCCACCCATGCGTGCTGACGTCAGTTCTGTACACGACTTTCCGCGCCAGGAACGCAGAGCCATGCAAGAAACTGCCCACTGGTGCCATGAAACTAGGGCCCTGAAAGGGATGACCTTAACCCTAGAATCAGTTCGCAGAACGGGGAGGATGGGAGGGGCGGTAAGGAATCTATCACTAACTAATGTCTCTTACAGATATATCGTTACACAAGTAGTAACTTGTGCATCTGAAAGAGACACGTTAGTGATAGATTCCTTACCTTAGAATAGATACCCCAGCAATACCAACCCCGGTGGTGGGTCTGCGAGTAGATTACACCAGAAAGTCACGGAGAACAGAACGGCCAAAGAAGCCGTCTCTCCGGACTTGACTGTCAAGGCAGTAATGCTTGGTAAATGTGTGCAGTGAGGCCCACGTGGCTGCCTGACAAATATCCTGCAAGGGAACGCCGCGTCCCAAGGCAGTAGTGGCTGCTGTTTCCCTGGTAGAATGGGCACGCAGCCCCACAGGAGGCTCCTTTTTAGCTGAGTAACACGCTTTGATGCACAAAACAACCCACCGAGAGATGGTGCGTTTGTGCACGGCCCTACCTTTTTTGGCACCCACGTAGCCAACAAAGAGCTGGTCATCCACCCGGAACTGTTGTGTGCGCTTGAGATAGAACGAGAGCACACGTTTTGGGTCCAGACGATGGAGCCTCTCTTCCTCTTTTGAAGGATGCAGAGGCGGAAAGAAAGTGGGCAAAGTGATGGTCTGCCCGATGTGGAAGGGCGTGACAACCTTTGGCAAGAAAGAAGGACGGGTCCTTAAAACCACCTTGTCCGGATGAACAGAAAGGAAAGGAGGTTTAGAAGAAAGAGCCTGGAGCTCACTCACTCTTCTTGCAGAGGTGATAGCTACCAGGAAAGCCGTCTTTAGAGTAAGAAGACGTAAAGGACAGTTATGAAGGGGCTCGAAGGGAGCGCACATCAGATAGATCAAGACAAGATTTAAGTCCCATTGAGGCATTATGAAAGGCACGGGAGGAAACGTGTGTGTAATGCCTTTGAGGAAACGGTTAACAACCGGGGACTTAAAGAGAGAAGGCTGATCTGGAAGCCTGAGAAAGGCGGAGATGGCCGAAAGATAACCTTTGAGAGTGCCCAGAGCAGAGCCCTGCCGGGCCAAGGATAGTAGGAATAGAAGGACCTCAGAAAGAGGATCCACAGACTTAGCTGTGCACCATGCCACAAATTTGTTCCACCTGCAGGCGTATACCGATTCAGTGGAGGGACGCCTGGCTGCCAGAATTACATCACAGACTTCAGGAGGCAAGTCAAATGGAATCAGCTGTCGCCGCTCAAACTCCACGCATGGAGGTGGAGGCTGGACAGGTTCGGGTGGAGGACCGTCCCCTGCTGCTGCGACAGAAGGTCCACCCGAAGAGGTAGTCGGATCGGGGGATCGATCGCCATGTTGAGTAGCTCGGGATACCAGTATCTTCGTGCCCAATCCGGAGCCACAAGGATGACTTGGGCCCGGTCGCGCCAATTTTCTTCAGCACTCTGGGCAGAAGTGGTATAGGCGGAAAGGCGTACAACAGACCGCAACTCCATTCGCGACGAAAGCGTCGCCGGCGAGTGCCGCCTTGGAAATTCCAACGCGCAGAACTGATGACATTGCGCGTTCTCTTCGGTGGCGAATAGATCTAACCAAGGCTCTCCCCACTGCAGAAAGAGACCTTGCGCCACGTCCAAGTTCAGACGCCATTCGTGATCCATCAAACACCGGCGGCTGAGTTAGTCTGCCCTGGCGTTCAGAGAACCTGCCAGGTGTTGAACCACCAAGGTAATACCTTGATGTTCCAGCCATGTCCAGAGGCGCAGAGCCTCCTGACATAGGGTCCACGATCCCACCCCGCCCTGTTTGTTGCAATACCACATGGCGGTGGTGTTGTCCGTGAACACCTGCACTACACTTCCCCGGACAGAGGGAAGGAATGCCTTCAGTGCAAGTCGGATCGCCCGAAGCTCCAAAAGATTGATATGGAGCCGGGACTCCGCCGGAGACCAGAGGCCTCTGATCTCCGCCTCTCCCAAATGGCCGCCCCATCCCAGGAGGGACGCATCCGTCACCACTGTGTGCTCCGGTTGGGGAAGGGAGAGGGATCTGCCATTGACCCAATCGCGATTCGTGAGCCACCACTGCAATTGTCGTGCAGTGCCCTCCGAGATCTGGACAAGATCGGACAGGTTGCCCTGATGCTGTGCCCACTGGAACTTCAGGTCCAACTGCAGAGCCCTCATATGCCACCTGGCATGTTGCACTAGCAGAATGCAGGAGGCCATCAGGCCCAGGAGCCGGAGGGTCATCGTGACTGAAACCCGGGATAGAGGCTGAAAGATGGGAATCATAGCCTGAATATCCCGGACTCGCTGCTCGGGAGGATAAACCCGAAACTGCGTCGAATCCAGAACCGCTCCGATGAAGGGGAGCTTCTGAGAAGGACTCAGGTGCGACTTCGGCACGTTGATGGAGAACCCCAGCAACTGCAGGAGGTCGGCCGTAGTCTGAAGGTGGGTGACGACTGCCTGGGGCGAGCCCGCCTTCAACAACCAGTCGTCGAGGTAGGGGAAGACTGACACCCCTGACCTGCGCAGATGAGCTGCGACCACCGCCATCACTTTTGTGAACACTCGAGGGGCGCTGGTAAGGCCGAAAGGGAGCACGGTAAACTGAAAATGCTCCTGGCCTACCGTGAATCGCAGGTAACGCCGATGGGCCGGCAGGACGGGAATGTGAAAATATGCGTCCTGCAAGTCCAACGCTACCATCCAGTCTCCAGGGTCGAGGGCAGCCAAGACCTGAGCCAGAGTCAACATCTTGAACTTCTCCTTCCGGAGGAAGCGATTGACGTTCCGGAGGTCCAAGATGGGGCGCAAGCCCCCCTTGTCCTTTTTGGGGACCAGAACGTAGTGGGAATAACATCCATGTCCTACTTCTGGCCCAGGAACGCGCTCGATGGCCCCCTTGGCCAAGAGGGCCGTGACTTCCTGTCGGAGAAGCGCTAAGTGATCCCCCGACATGCGGTGGAACTGAGGTGGCATGGATGGGGGGCAGACTCGAAGGGGAGGGAATAGCCCCTTCGGACGATTTGCAGCACCCAGCTGTCCGAAGTGACAGAGCGCCAGTGGGGGAGGTGATGTTGAATCCTGCCGCCCACCGGCGTGGGGTGCACCTCAAAGCGCAGACTAGGAAGGCTTTGAGGCGGATGCTGCAGGAGCGGAGGTGGGCTGACCCGCACGCTGGCCCCCTGTGCCACCACGGCGGCCACCACGCCCGCGGCCACGCTGAGGCTGGTTCTGCGCAGGCCTTTGGAACGGACGTGTAGAGGCGCCCCTGTCGCGGCCACGAAAGGAACGAAAAGTAGACGTGGCTGGGCGGGAGGTGGAGAGACCCAAGGACTTGGCTGTAGCCCGAGAGTTCTTAAAACGCTCCAGCACACTGTCTGCCTTATCGCCAAAAAGGAGAGTACCATCAAAAGGCATGTCCATGAGGGAACTCTGGACATCCCCCGAAAACCCCGTGGACCGCAGCCAGGCATGTCGCCGCAAGGCCACTGTGGTGGAAATTGTTCTTCCCAATGAGTCCACGGTGTCCAACCCACACCGAATGGCGAACTTCGCGGCATCTTTCCCTTCTGCAACAGCTTGGGAAAGCACAGCCCGAACCTCTTCGGGGCACTGGGGCAGAGTTTGCGCCACCGTGTCCCACACTGCGTGAGAATAGCAGCCCAAGAGGCATGTGGTGTTGACTGACCGCAGCCCCAGGCTGACAGAAGAAAACAACCTTTTGCCAAGCTGCTCCAGCTTTTTGGATTTCTTATCCGGCGGAGCGGTAGGGAATGCTGTTTGGGAAGTAGAAGCCTGAATGACCAGGCTCTCCGGTGTCGGATGAGTTGTCAGAAAGGCAGGGTCACCCGGGGCCGGACGATGACGTCTGGCCACATTTTTATCCACAGGGGCCCCAGTGGCTGGCCTAGACCAGGTACCCAGCAAAACATCCGTTAAGGCCTCATTGAACAGGAGTAGAGGTTCCACAGAACCTGCTGTAGGCTGAAGCACCTCATTAAGGAGGTTAGTTTGGAGGGCAACAGTAGGCAGCTCAAGGCCAAGAGTTTCAGCTGCTCTACGGAGCACCACAGTGTAGGTGGCACCTTCCTCCATGAGAGTGGGAGGAGACACAAACCCAGGCTCGGAGGAGAGGTCAAGGCCACTGGCATCCTCTGAGTCTTCTGCCCATTCCTGTTCGGACTCACACTGCCGTGCAAGAGGGTCCTCCGACCCCTCCCAGTCCTCCTCTTCCCCAACAGCCCGAGGCACAGGCTGCAACAGCGAGGGAGGCACAGGGGAAAAGAAATGGTCCACCGGCGCCGGGAACGGCGCCGATCGGCGCCGCTCCGGCTCCAAGGCCCAATCCGGGTTCCAAGCTGGAAACGCGGGCAAGGGCGGAGGTGGGCCGAACGGCACCCAGGGCGGCGCCGGGAAGGGAGCCGCAGGGGGCGCCGGGGCCGGAGCCGCCGGCGGAGGACCCTGCGGCACAGGGGCCGGAGCACCTTGGGGCGCCGGGGCCGGAGCTGCCGGCGGCAACCAAGGGCCCCCAAAAGGGACCGCGGGGCCCGAAGGTGCACCGGTGGGAGCCCTAGGCCCGAAAAGGCGGTCCATGGCAGCAAGAAACTCTTGCACCTGGGCCGGAATCGCCGACGGACCCGGGTATGGCGGGTAGGCCGCGGGACTGACAGGCTCCAACGGAGCCACGGGGAAAGACCCGGGTCCCCTCGTCCGCGTCAGAAGACAGACGAGGGGAGGTCGGAGAGCGTACGCGCTTCTTCGACTTCTTTTTATGACGTCGCTTACCGGAATCCGATGGCGACGACTTGGACCCCGAGGAGCGATGATGGCGACTCCGCGGTCGGTCCCTTGAGCGACCCCTGAATCTGGAACGGCGCGGAGACAACTGCCGGGCCTCTAGCAGCTTTCGGGACCGCTCCCGCAAAGCCTTCGGAGCCATGGCCAGACAGTCGGAACATGATCGGGAGTCATGGTCGCGCTCTAGACAGTAGAGACAGACGCCATGGGGGTCGGCCACCGACATCGTACGGCGGCAGGCCCCGCAGGTTTTAAAAACCAGGCATCCCTACGTGGCACCAGGAGTCAATATAGAAATTAGAGACAAAAGTCCCAAAAAACAACTAGTCAAAAAGTGACTAAGGTACGTGCTCTAACCGGATCTGCGATTGCTGGCGCGGAAAAAGAAAGACCTGACGTCAGCGCGCATGGGTGGCGCCTAAGTAGTCTCCGTGACGTCATCTCGGCGCCTACGACGCCAGCGACGAACGCGGAGCCGCACAACGCCACCTACCGACGCGCAGGGGTACTGCTGACAAAAAACTTTCCGTATCCAGTCTGACGCCTGGGGATATTCTAAGGTAGGGAATCTATTACTAACGTGTCTCTTTCAGATCCGTGCTACATTCTCCCTCTTTGAACTAGTCGCAAAATGGGCTAAGCAATAATTCTTTGATCTCTGCCTCCAGCTGATCATTTTATAGCACAATTCTATTTTCATATATGAACTTACTAAGATGTGGTAATATTTCTTTTTGTTTCTACAGTTTCTTACTGCATCATGCCAAAGAGACACTGCCTGGTTCTTATAGCTACATTGCCTGTTATCCTGGTCTTCCCGCACTACACCCAAAATGTAACTAGTAATTCTTGTGGTAGACTACTTTAAAGCAACTCTGTTTGCCAAAAGCCAGTACATGAGAAAAGACATATGTGCAGAATGATCCTGTGCTATGATTTCCAGGCGAGATCTTTTCAGGTAGATTAACTTCGGTCTGGTTCTTTCCTGATTTAATGCTAGCTCGGGTTGCAAGGGTGAGGACTGTCTTTTCAGTTAAGAGAAACCAAAAATGGGTCCGATGGGTAAACCAGTGTGGGCACATTGCATCCCCTCGAGGAGGCTTAGTTAGCTGGGCAAAAACCATGGTCTCCAAAGTAGATAAAAGAGAAAAAATCTTCCAAATAAATGGCAAAATATGTCTGGGTCCATGAATGACGGACGGACTGAATGAGTGGGTGCATTAAGACTTTAATAAGCAGAAGTAGACTGCGCAAAAATCAAAATGAATTAAGCGACCTTATAGTGAGAGTCTACCATAGACCGTCATGTCTTATTTTAGAGACTATGGGCCTGATTAATATATTGGCGGAGAGGGTAGTACGTTGCAATTGTGACGGAATTCTCTCTCTCCCCGCAATATAGTGGTCTGCCTGCAGCATTTACATGCGGGCGGACCTTAGTATTAAACATGGCGGAGACTACTCTGCCTCCGCCGTGATTAATCCCCTCCAACAAACTTAGGGAGTCAGGGCTGTCGGAGAAATGGCCAATTTAGATGGGCGGACATTTAGTAATTTTTACTGTTCCCCACCGCCAGGTAAAACCTGGCAGTAAGGAACATAAAAACATTAGAATGCTCCCCCCACGTTGGGAGAAGCCTCAATGGCGAGGGGAGCATTACTTTTTTTCTTTTTAAATAAATCCCGTTTCAGGATTTTTCTTTTTGAAAAGAATACTGTTTGCTAGAGGGCTGCATTCTTCCAACGCAGCCACAAAGCAAACAGTAAAATGCATTGACAGGAACCACCGTGATGGCGGTTCCTGGCAATGCCTTTACAAATGACCACCAGGTAGGTCATTTATAAATCTGGTGGGCGGAGTAATCTTAGCCTGGGGGACTAAAGTCTTCCTCCCATGACCCAGCTCATATACACAAGCAATGAAGCCCTCCGATGAGCGGAAGTGCTACTTCCAAATGCCAATCCAAATAACCACTGTTTATTTTCATGTGGAATACTGACAAGCAAATGATTCGTACTCGAGCAGTGAAATGCATGGTGACACTCAAACCGCTTCACTGAATGGCAGAACACAAGATTAGGGTTAAAAGGAGTGCTACACAGTGACAGAGATTCAAAGAAGTCAGCAGATCAAACCTGGACCCCATAGAGAAAGCACAAGAACAGAGAGCACAGATATCCTTTTCTACAGTATTGATGCTCACGCTCTCTAGTGTACATAAAACGGGGCACTCAGAAAACATCATGCGAGCAGTCAGCTGTCTGAAGGCAGAGCCATGGGGAGAAGGTAAAGTAAAGATCCTGCAAACAGAAGTGCCACCTGTTAGGACAGACCAAAGGTTCCCAGCATGCTGCTGTGAAAATGTTAGTGCCTAAGAAGCAACAGCCCGTCACCGTGCACAAGAGAGAACATAGTTACTTTTTATTGGCATCGATGACTTCCGACACTCCATTCGCTGAGTTGCTAAGTGGGAATAAATAATGATTTATGATATTTACAATGGATAGGTTGAGCATATGAGCAGTCAGCCATTTTCCCCATTACGCTCGCAGAGGTAACAAAACATACCATCAGCTAAACTTTATTATACCTATACCCATATCGCACAAGTGCTTGTTGTAATATGCTATTTATTACTACTGTTGAGTGGGAAGAGGAGCCATGATTCAGAAGGCTTTGGGTGGCTCATGATGCCCCAATATTCCTTTAACAACGGTAATGAGTAGCATTTTACACTCAGTGGATCTCAATATATGGCTAAGGCCAAAAGCAAATATCTTTAACCCAAACCAGAGCAACGTGGGTTTGAAGAATGCAGTGGGTCGAAATCAAGTTATATAGGCCTTCTAAGAATGGACACAGTAATCTTTAAGCATTTATTTGTTTATTTTGGGTATTATATAGCACCAAAATACCTCCTCATAGCCAGCCAGTACGATCAAATCAGCAAGACCGTAAACATTAATTTCTCAAATGATTTGTACAGTGCTATGCTAATAACGTGGTATTTAACCTATGCAATGTAGTAATAAATGTGAGAATGTATGTTTATTAGTACGTTGCTTTGAAATAAAAGATTTTCTTATCACATACAGCATGTGATACATATATAAAGAGAAGTGTTACACTGGTCACAGGCAAATGAGCTGTAACAATTTCAAAGCCTAAATCAATAATGCTGCAAATATGGAGACTCTCTTTAGTCGTAGATTCCTCACCTTCTGAATTATTTCCAGGTGTCCGACTGGATCCGGAAACTTTCAGCCGTACCTCTGCGCACTGGTAGGTAGCACTGTGTAGCTCAAGAATGACTCTGTTAGGCTACAGAAATGACTTACAGAGCATATATAGGTGTCCCCAGACGCAGAGCCCTTAATAGCAAATAGGTCATGGCCAGTATGCAGATTCCTAGACAGAGTTGGATCACAGAACAGGGAGGATGGGGAAAGCTGGTGAGGAAACTGTGGCTAGATAAGAGTCTCCACTAGAAAGAGCGATACTGAAGGCACGGAACTTGTTCTTCCGATAGATACTTCTAGCTGCCAATTCCTCAACTTTTGAGTAGATACCATAGCAGTACCTATTTGGAAGTGGGTCTTTGGCTGGACTCAAACCAGAAAGCGAACGTACATAGTGACGCCCACATAGTCACCTAGCAAATGTCCAGGACAAGGACTCCATGTGCCAACGCAGTGATAGCAGCTTTGGTCCTGGTAGAATAGGCACACAGTCCTTCTGGAGCCTGCTTTTTAGCCAGTGCATAGCAGATCTTAATACAGAGCACGATCCAGCAGGAGATGGCTTTCTTTTGCACAGCCTTGCCTTTTTTTGCTGCAGAGAACACTAGAAAGAGCTCATAGTCCATCCAGTGTTATTTGGTATGATCCAAGTAAAACTTCAGCGTTCTCTTGAGGTCAAAGCACTGGAGTCTCTCTTCCTCCTAAGAGGCGTAATGACTCGAGGAGCATGGAACGTCGGCAAGGTGATGTTTTGATCAACGTGGAACGATGTTGCAACTTCCGTCAAGAAGGAGGCTCGCACCTGCAGAGCTAGTTTGTCTGGGAAGAAGGTGGTGTACTCCGGGTTGACACAGAGGTTGAAGCTCATTCACCCGTCACACCGATGTTATGGAGATGAGGAACACTGTCTTGAGGGGGAAAAGCCTCAATGGACAGCTGTGAACTGGCTCAAATGGAGCGCACATCAGAAATGTGAGGACCAAGTAAAGGTCCTACTCAGGCATGCCAAAGGGAGAGGGAAGAAACAAATGTAAACCTTTTTAAAACAATTAGAGGTTTAAAAAAATTAGGGTTGATCCGACAATCGCCAAAGTGACACAGTAAACCATGAAATACTAGCCAATAGGTTATCAGAATTCGGAATCAGAGGCACCGCCCTTAAGTTGCTGACATCATTTCTCTCGGACAGGGTTCAGTTGGTAGAGTCCGGAGCTTTCTCATCGGAACAATTCACACTCCCATGTGGGGTGCCACAGGGTTCGTCCCTAAGCCCTACCCTGTTCAATCTCTATGTTTCCCCTCAGGCAGTTTGGTTTCTCAGTGGTCTCATACGCTGATGACACCCAGCTAGTAGTGTCAGTTTCCAGTAACGTTGAAGAGACAGCAGCTCGTTTTAATAGCTGCATGACCAGGTCAACCAGTGGATGAGTTCCAACTGCCTAAAATTGAATGGCAGAAAGACGGAGGTTCACCTGTTGTCACCCAGATGGTGGCCTTCCAGTTTGGGAGACCTTCCAGTTCCAGTGCAGAAGGTGAAAAATTTAGGGTTCATATTTGATGACAATCTGATCTTCAAAAGCCAGATTAGTACCCTCACTTCAACTACCTTTTTCATTTTAAAGATAATCAGGAAAGTTTGTCCTTTCTTTCCGCCCGACACCCTAAAAACACTTGTGACAGCATTAGCCCAGTCAAGATTTGACTATGGTAATGCTTTGTACATGGTTATCCAAACGCAGTATCTACAAAAGCTACACCGTATCCAAAATTGGGCAGCCAGACTGCTGCTGGATATCCCAAGGTCTCAGCCAGTCTCCCACTGTTTGAGAACCTTGCACTGGCTCCCAGTGGACAAGAGGATCAAATTTAAATCCCAATGCTTTGCATTTAAGGCATTGCACGGTGCCGGTCCTCATTATCTGAAGAATCATTTGATCTGGTACGGGCCTTCCAGAAACTTAAGATCTGCACACAGCAAACTCCTACAAACCCCAAGGTTTAAGAAAGCTCGTTGGGGTGGAAGAAGCTTCTTGTTAGGGACGGTCAAAACATGGACTCGCGAGGGGCGTGGCTAAGCAGTCCGACATGGCGGACGTGAGTCTGTAGCTCCCGTAGCCCCGCCATAATCCGCAACTTATCCTGCTGCCATCGGCCCTGAAGTGACGTTCCTGCTGTCCCTGGGTGACACCCTTGCCCGTCGGTGTCCCGGACCTGCATGTGTTCCCCCCCCGCGCCACTGAGGAGCTGCAGCGTACTGCCGACGCGGAGGCCTGCTGATCCCCGGCCTCACGTGCACACCGTCTCCAGTACGTGCAGCGGAAGGAGCTTGGCTGCTGGGAGCGGAATCAGTGGCTCCTGAGTACAGATCGACCTGTGAGGGCCAGTGAGAAGGGACGGTGAGTGGTGGCGATGCGGGAGGAGCAGCGGTGGGCGGCCTGTAGCTCGGCGGTCGCATCGGACCATGGCGCGCTTCCCCCGGCCAGCGCGGCCTAGTGCGGCACACAAAAGAGACTTGGGCGGCGGTGCCGTCCCGCCGCAATCACCATTCTGCCGGGGGCGCTGGCCTGCTGACTGGGGGATGGAGGTGTGTCGGGCCATCAGCGGCCGTGTCGGGCCGCGGGCTGTGCCATTATCTGTTGGGGGCGAACTGTATTGATCCTGTGTGATGTGGCCCTTGGTGGCTGCCGGCTTGCCCTTGGGCCCCCCGCCTGAGATCTGTGCGGGGCCCTAGTGGAGTGATCTGCTGTCGTCCCAACACGGTAATCTGTATCCTGCCGGGGGCGCTGACTTGCAGCTTGAGGGCGGGGGCGCGTCGGACCATCGGCGGTCGTGTCGGTGTGGCCCTGGGTGACTGCTGGCTTGCCATTGGGCTCCCCGCCTGGGATCTGCACGGGGCCCAAGCGGAGTGATCTGCTGTCGCCCCACCACGCCGATCCTTTTCCTGCCGGGGGTGCTGACTTGCGGCTCGAGGGCCGAAGGCGCGTCAGGCCATCGGCGGTCGTGTCGGGCCGCAGGGTGCGCCATTTGTTTTGGGCGGCCTGCATCGATCCCATGTGCTGTGGCCCCGGGTGGCTGCCGGCTTTGCCTTTGGGTCCCCCGCTGAGTTCTAGTGGGGTGATTTGCTGCCCCATATAAGCCCGTGCACGGCATTGACAACTCTTCCCGCACTGGGGCACACGCTGGGGGAGTGTCTGGCGTGTGGAGGCCTCCCCCCCTGGCAGGGGTGGCGCGGTTCTTGGCCCGGGCACTCTCAGACTGCCTTGGTCCATAATACTTGATGTGTGCCAGTCAGATCACAACGATGTATGGGGTACCTACTTGGCCATTATAAACTCTCACTGCCGATGCCCTGCATATACTGATCTGGCTCAATAGGTGCGCGCAGTAGCTGCGGCCTCGTAAAATATCCTGCTTGCCTGTGACCGCTGGCCCCTGGGGACCGGACTCCGCGCTCTCTACTTTCATACCCATTATTTGGAACTGTGTAGCCACCCTACCTAGGTTGGCACAACTGTGGGGACAGATCTCTGTTATTGAACTCTGAGTCATGACGAAGGACAAGACTACTGGGGCGGCCGCACGCCAAAGCACGATGGATAAATATACCGGCGCAGCGACTCCGGTGTTCAACCCGGGAGACTCGACGCCATCCATGCCAGATAACGCTGCCATACTAGCCGCTATAACACAGTCAAGAGACACGCTAGAGGCCAAGATCGGAGCGGTTGGTTCGGATGTCATGCTCCTACGACAAGACCTCCGCAACGCAGTCCAACGAATAACGGAAGCCGAAGCTAGGAGTTCAACTACGGAGGACACGGTGTCTATTCTTCAGAAGAAAGTATCCTCCTTGGAAACAATCACGAAGGGGCTGGCGCTGCGTGCAGAAGATGCGGAAGGGCACGCCCGCAGAAACTACCTCTGCTTTGTAGGGTTCCCTGAGGGTTGTGAGGGCACTGATATGGGGGCCAACCTGGTCAAATGGCTGACGGTGTGGATCTCACCTGGCGTCCTGTCCCCTTGTTTCATAATCGAGCGTGCCCACCGGGCATTGCAGCAGAAGCCGCCGCCTGGCGCTCGTCCTAGGCCCATTATTGCTAGATTCTTGAATTATAAAGACTGGGACATAATCCTGCAGGAGGCCAGGCAGCAGGGGACCCTCCATTATACATCACATCCTATTATGATATTCCACGACTATACCAGGCTGGTCCAGCAGCGCCGTCAATCGTTCACAGAGGCCAAAACTAAACTCCGGTCCCTTAAAATTCAATATTCTCTTTTATTTCCGGACAGACTGCGGGTCGTATATCAATCACGCACGCACGCACTTCTTCTAATCACCCGAGGAGGTCTTTAATTGGACTGATGAGGTCGTCAAGATCAGGCCCCACACGCCGCCCAGACTGGACTCGGATTCCTCGTCTGGGGGCCCGCGTTCTAAGATCTCCCAACTTCAGGACAAGCAGCGCCGCAGATCGCGTTCGAAGAGGCGCTCCAAGACTCGCAGCAAGTCCCGTGTCCGCTCCACGGAGGTCACCGGGGGTCTGACAGCATCCTAGCTTCATCCTGTCATTTCATAACTTATTGCTATGCCGATGGCACACCACTCGGGGCTACTTTTTTTAGCGTTTCCCTTGACTCGGAAGACACTTGTATGTACAAGGGACGCTCTTGGGGGATCCATTGGCAGACGGTAGTCCTTGGCCCTCGTTGGGGTCGGGACGCCGCTCTTGCTGCAACAGATACTTCAATGTTTTCTGAGGTATTCGGGCGGGGGGAGGGGGGTGGGGTTCGGGCAAGTTGTTGGTTTTGTTGCAATTAGTGTCTTGTTTCCACAGTGCATGCATACGGTCTCCTCCTCATTTTTTAATCAGGCAGTGCTTTTCACCCACGTTCGCCATGGTTTACCACATCACTAGATATGCTCAGGCCACGAGATAAGCACCTTCGTATTATAAATTGGAACGTCCGGGGCCTACTCGATAAGGTTAAAAGAGGGGCTGTGTTGCGCCAGGTAAAGCGTCATGAAGCAGATAACCTCTTCTTGCAGAAAACGCACCTGTTGGGTAATAAGACATTGTGCCTATCGCGTTTCGGATATATGCAGACTTTCCACTCTGGCTTCACTGGGGGCTCTCGGGGGTGGCCATATTGATCCATCGCAGAATCCCATTCATTCACGAGAAAGTATGGACAGACCCCCAGGGCAGATTCATCATCATCACAGGTACATTATACGGTGAGTCGCTCTCCCTGGGTAGTGTATATGCTCCCCCGCCATTAGCCTGGAACCTGATGGAACGCTTGATGGGATTATGGGCAGAAATTCCCCAATGCCTAACAATAGTTGGGGGTGACTGGAACGACATTATATGTCCCCAGAATGACCGATGGCGTAGTACAGGCAGACCTGTAGAGCCCCGAGAATCAAAACTGCGGCTCTTACTACAGGGGATGGACTGGGTTGACACTTGGCGGCGGCTTCATCCATCGGACACGGGATACACATATTTCTCTAGTACCCATGGGTCCTTTTCTCGAATTGACTACATCTTCCTATCAGCCGCTCACATACATAGGTTAGATGCGACTGCGATATTGCCCAGAGGTCTTTCTGACCATTCCTCTACGCTACTAGACTTGCGACTGGGGTCCGTGCGCCCCCCCCCTCTGATGGCTTCTTTCTACTTGGCACCTCCACGATGAACAGTATAGGGAACATATCCACACCGCCATCTCCGAGTATAATTCACAGAACACTGGGACGGTAGAATCCCCCGAGACCCTTTGGGAAGCTATGAAGCCGACACTGAGGGGGGTGGACATTGCATATTGCACAGCGCAGCGCAGCGTAGGCAGCGTCGCGAGAAGCTAACACAAATGGAGGCCCAACTCATTGACCTGGAGCACAGGAGTAGGAGAGGGGATCGTGGCATTGCACGTCGACAATTAGCCCACACACAGCAATTCTACGCCAGTGAATTGATGGATGAGGCCAGAATGGCGTGGCTCGCTACACGTAGCAGAATTTATCAACGGGGTGATAAATCGAGTGCGCTTTTACATCGCCTCTGTCAGAGGACGCTCTGCCCTATGACTATTCCGAGTATCCGCGGCTCTGCCAAGGCTGTACTCACTGATCCCGCATAGATTGCAGCAAGCTTTGCCAGATACTATGAGAATCTATATGCCCCCAATGAGACTATTTCGTCACATCTGGTCCATAAATTTATATGCGACCTGCCCCCACGCGCCCTGGCAGATTCAGTGAGGGAGGAATTGGAAGCTCCAATCAAAGTGGAAGAGCTCCAGGTGGCATTGTCCGAGATGCGACCGGGTAAAGCACCTGGCCCAAACGGATCCCATCTGAATTTTATTAGAAATATCAGACCCTCTTATTATCTCCCTACCTGGCAGCATTAACTGAGTCCCTTCAGTGTGGGCGTCTTCCCATGGACTGGCGCCATGCGGAAATCGTTGTATTCCTAATACCCGGTCGACCCCCTGAACAACATGCCTTATATCGCCCAATTTCACTTCTTAACATCGAAGCAAAACTCCTAGCCAAAGTTATAGCCAACCGTATAGTACCACACATTACAAATCTAGTCCACCCCGACCAAGCGGGCTTTATGCCGGGCCGCGCTACACGACACAATATCCGGCGTGTACAAAATGCCATTGCATCCGTGGATCGCCTCGGAGAGCCCGCGGCACTCTTGTTGGCAGACATCGACAGGGCATTCGATTCCCTTAGTTGAACTTATCTATTTGCACTTCTGAGCAGATTAAATTTCGGCCCTAGTCTCCTCAAATACATCCAACTCCTATATACTGACATTACGCCTCTGTTCGAGTGGCGGATTCTACATCACCAGCCTTCTCTATTAGGCGGGGAACCCGTCAGGGCTGCCCCCTCTCTCCATACCTCTTTGCGTTGGCCATGGAGCCCCTTGCGGCCTGGGTGCGGATCGACGCACAGTTTCACGGCTTTGAATGGTCCAGAGAGATTTCCGACTGCATTGCACTCTATGCGGACGATGTTCTATTCTTCCTCACGCGACCAGACAGGTCGGGGCCCAGACTACTCTGAATTTTGCAAATCTTTGGAGAGACATCTGGTCTCTATATGAATGCCCGCAAATCATATCTGTAGTATCTACGGGGCGGAGGACATGTGGGCGAATGGGCACGCGAGGTGACGACAGTGTGTGAGGGATTTAAGTATCTTGGGGTCTTTTTGTTGTCCTCCCAACCTATATCTTGGGAAAAGAACCTGGCCCCGTTGCGGACACAGATCAAGGAACAGACCTGCTCCTGGTCCCATCTACCGCTCTCCCTATTTGGCAGATCCGCCATCTTTAAGATGGCCACACTGCCTCGCTTATTATACCAGCTCCAAAATCCCCCATTACCGATCCCACCCGCCTTGTTTAGACAACTCAATTCCATTCTTCGACATTTCCTCTGGGATGGTGGTGCAGCTCGGGTGGCACTGAAAGCATGCTTCCAATCCACTTAATGTGGAGGCATAGTGACACCAGATGTTCAAGCATATTATGCGGCCTCACATCTTCTTATCCTGAATGATTGGTGGTATGTGGACAGAGGGGATCCCGCTTATGCACTTGAGCGCCTGCAGCTGGGTAATATGTCACTTCATATGCTTCTATATACGAACTCAGCCCTGAAAGCACTGCCTCCGGCTACTGTCACGGTATTTAAGATTTGGAAGAGATCTTTGCAACAAATGGGATGGTGGGGTCGATTAACAAAAGAGACGCCTTTATGGCACAATGGTCTCCTCCCTTCCCTGGCTGGCTACCTGGGTTTTCCTGTTGGGAGGCCATAGGTATTTCTAGGATAGGTGAGGTCCTTCATGGTCAGACTCTGAGGTCCTTTCAAGATCGAAATTCTATAAATACCTCCAGTTCCGTCATGCCTTTTCCTCATATCTCACCCACCAGGGAACCGTGCCAGACTTCAGCCCCATTGAAGCTAAAGTATTTATGGGGGACCTAGGGGAGCATAAGATTACCAAGATCTACCGAACATTAGTAACAAACAGCCCCACTACCCTAGATAAAACACGTGCGGCGTGGCAGCAAGATTTTGGCCCACTAGACGATGAAGACTGGGCAGAGGCTCTGGAATCCCCAAGAACTGCGGCCATTGCGGCACGATTACGGTATATCTAATTTAAATATCTTCATAGGGTCTACTACACCAGGTATAAGCTCTGGCGGGCCGGAATGATTGCATCTCCGCTTTGCCTGCAGTGCCAAATGTCCGATGATACTCTTATACACACGGTGTGGCAGTGCACCACACTCTCTAAGTTCTGGCAGGGGGTTATCACATGTCTGTCAGAGGTTCTCGGGTGGGACATCCCTTACACACCTTGCCTGGCCTTGCTCCACATTACCGATGACATCGGGGGCAACATCTATAAACAACATTTACTACTACTGGGTCTTACATTGGCTAAGCGTGACATTGCAAGGGCATGGAAAGACGCGTCCCGCCACTGGTTGGGGTGTGGAAAAAGGGCCTCGATTTTTGCATGGGGTTAGAGTTGCCAATTTTTAAAGTGAGAGGATGCCCGCAGAAACACCCCAAGATTTGGACGAGGTGGGCGGAATACCATGGGCTGCTTCTGGAACCTATCTTGGTGACCTCCATAGATTAATATGTGCGACAATGGAGGTGGGGATATGCGGTGGACGTGGGTGTGGGTGTATGAATAATAGAGCAATGTGGCTAGACCTGATATGCGATATGCAATGCAGCAGTAATGTGACACTACAGCTCCCTGTTGGGGCATTATGCTATATCGTTGTTGTTCCTTTATTGTTTGATAGATATAAAAAAAGTCAACATCTTATTCATGTACATGTATCTTGTATTGGTTGGCTACCTGGCTTTGCCAGGCCCATTGTGGCTGCTGACAATAAAATTTGTTGTGGAAAAAAAAAAAAACATGGACTCGCTCCCAGCTGGCATAAAGAACAGCCCAACGCGGTTATCCTTCAGGAAATCGCTAAAAATCTGGCTCTTCGCCAACTAACATTTTTCATCCACAGTTTCATCGGCCATCTTACTGGATTCTCTGGTATTAGCGCCTAGACTCCCCTGGGCATTCGTGCACTTCATAAATGCTTAAATCAAATAAAATCAAAAAGGCTGATTGAGCCGAAAGGTACCCTTTTATCTGTGTCCAGAGTAAAGGCTGTTGGGCTAGGAATAAAATAACCAATAAAACGTCAGATAACATTGCTTGGCAGGGGTCTATCTGCCAAGCACCACACTAAACCACAAATTTGACCCAACGACAGGCGTATACAGTTTTTGTCAAGGGACACCTGGCTGTCAAGATGATATCTCCCCCCCACCTGTGTAGAAAGGTCGAAGGTGTTCAGCTGTCACTGCTCAATCTCCAAGCATGGTAGTGGAAGGTGCAAATGCCCAGGTGCAGAAATCTGCCCTGTTTCTGCGACAGCAGGTCCTCCCACAGGGGAAGGTGCAGCCTGATCGGAGGACAGATGTTCAACTCCAGGAGTTCTGGATACCATACTCCGATCCGGGGCCACTAGTATAACTTGGACTCAGTCGGTTCTGGTGTGCTTGAGAACTCTGGCCAGGAGTGATATCGCCAGAAAGGTATACAGGAGTCCTGAGTTCCACTTGAGGCGGAACATGACTTCGAGCAAGAGGCCCCTTTGTAAACTCCAACGCACATAAGTGCTGACAATTGTGCATTTTGAGCGACGGCAAATAGATTGAGCCAAGGTTCTCCCAATTTGTGGAAGAGACCTTGCTTCACTTCCAGATGCAACTGCCACTCATGATCCACTAGGTGCCAATGGCTGAGGTCTTCCATCCTGACATTCAATGATCCTGCCAGGTGGTTCACCATCAGGAAAGTTCCTTGGGGATCCATCCATTTCCATAGGTGCAGGGCCTCCTGGCACAAGATCCCTAACCGCACCCCAACCTGCGTGTAGCAATAGCATATGGCGGTGGTGTTGTCCGTGAGCACCTGTATCAGCCTCCCCTTGATGGGTAGAAGAAAAGATTTCAACTGCAAGTGGATGGCCCTCAGCTCTAGTAGGTTAATAGGGAGCTGGGACTCCGCCAGAGACCAGAGACTTCTGATCTCCACCTTTCCCAGATGTCCAACCAATCCCAGAAGTGATGCATCGGCCACCACTGCCAGCTCTGGGTGGGGAATGGAGAGGGATCTGCCGCTGACCCAATCATGGTCTAGTAACGGCCACTGCAGATCTTTTGCCATCTCCTCCAAAATCTTAACATGGTCTGAGAGGTCCCCTTGATGTTGGGCCTATTGGGACTGCAGATACCACTGCAGACCCCACATATACCACGTGGTGTGCTTGACCAGCAAGGTGCAGGAGACCATAATTCCCAGCAGCCTCAGAGTCGACCTCACAGAAATCCAGCACTGAGGCTGAAAGAGCAAGATCATTGCCTGAATGTCCTGGGGGAAAGAGACGAAACAGAACCATGTTCATGATGGTTCTGTTGAAAGGGAGCATCTGAGAAGGAGTCAGGTGTGACTTCAGCACATTGACAGTGAACTGGAAATGGTTGACAACTGCCCGGGGCGAGCCCGACTTTACTGCACCAGCCAGTTGCCGAGGAAGGGGAAGACTCGCCCCCCTGACCCCAGAAGGTGTGATGCCGCCACCACCACCACAATCACTTTCGTGAACACCCGAGGGACACTGGTGAGACCAAAGGGAAGCATAGCCAATTGAATATGCTCTTGTCCCACAACGAACCGTAGGGAGGTCCTATGGGCTTGCAGGAAGGGTATAGGGAAATTGACGCCCAGCAGGTTCAAGGGCACCATCCAGGGTCGAAGGCAAACATGACCTAGGACAGAGTGCGCATTTTAAATTTCTCCTTCCAGAGGAAGGCATTGAAAGGTTACAGGTCTATAACCAGACGAAGGCCTCTGTCCTTTTTGGACTCCAGACAGTAGTTGTAATAACAGCCATGTCCTACTTTTGGCACAGCCACCCTCTTGATAGCCGCTTTGGACGAAAGAGCTTGCACTTCCAGCTGCAAAACAGAGAGATGGTCCTCTGTCAGGCACTGGGGGGACAGTTGAAGGTGCAGCAGTGTGGAAAGGAAGAGTAGAACATAGCCCTTCCAAACAATTTGAAGGACCCACTTGTCCGATGTTATTGCCTGCCAATCCGGCAAGAATTATTGGTTCCTGTCTCCCACCGGGAGGCTGTGCTGCAGTAAGGGCATGCTAAATGTGTTTGGCAGGTGGGGCTGCAGGGTGGATGGTGGACTGGGACACCCGTTGACCTTGACTGTGGGGGAGGTGGTCACCACAGCCTAAACCTCGAAATGGCTGGATGTCTTGTGGAGGTTGAATTGACTGGCAATATGCCGAAGCCGCAAAAGGAGAAGTAGGGCTGATGTAGTTGGAGAGGAGGGGCAGACAATTCCAGGGAGAGTGCCATGGTCCTGCGCTCTGAAACCGCTAAAGAGAGGAGTTTGCCTTGACACCAAACAAGCGAGTCCTGTTGAACGGCATGTCCATGAGAGATGACTGAACATCGCCTGAAAAAATGGTGGAATGCAGCGAAGCGACAATGGTACCAATGGCCTGCCCAATGGAATCGGTGGTGTCCAAGCCACAACGAATTGTTAACTTCGCTGCATCATGACCATCCTGTATGGCCTGGGTAAGGACAGGTCGAAGATCTTCAGGGAGCCCTGGCAGGACTTGAGTCATCAAATCCCAAAGGGTGTGGGAAAAGCGCCCCTGCAGACAGCTGGCATTCACTGATCAAAGCGCCAGGCAAGTGGAGGCTTGTTTCCCGAATTTCTTCACCCATTTTGAATCCCGATCAGGTGGAGTAGAAGGAACAGTGTTGGGGTTAGTCCTACTTGCAGATACCTGCACCACCAAGCTTTCAGCAGAGAGGGGCTGGGATAAAAATGCAGGGTCGTCCGGGGCCGGGCGCTGCATTGTGCAACCTGGCGGTTGACTGGGGGGGGACAGAGCAAGGTTTGGCCCATGCTCCCAACAAAGTATCCGTAAGGGCCTCATTAAAAGGCAAGAGGGGTTCAATGGATGTTTTCCGTGGCTGAAGGACCTTGAAAGAACATTAGTCTTAATCACCAAGGAGGGGAGCGGGAGGTCAAGGACTTTGGCCGCACTAAGCATTACCATGGCGCTGGAAGCACTCTCCTCAGTGGCAGCACCAGGGGGCAAGAGAAGCCCCAACGTAGGAGATGTATTAAAACTACTGCCTCCTGCAGGTCATCATACAATTCTCCTCGTGATCTGGTTGGCCAATATCATCGCCCATATTGTAGTCATTGTCTGCATCTGAGTCGAACAGGGAATGCGGGGTGTGCATTAGTCTATGTGAAGGCAGATCTAGTGGAGGAAGGGGGGGCCTCTATGCCAGGCCAAGAATGGCCCGTTGAACGGGTGCCGTGTCGGCGTCATAGAGGACAATTGGGACCTCATCTTCCAGGGTCGATGAACTCAGCATTGGTGTTGAAGTACCCGGAACCGGCATGAACAATGGCGCCGGAAATTGGAGCCAGAGGCAGCCCCCTAGGGGGCTAGCAGGGTCGAGATGACACTGAGGGCGAAGCCTCCTGCGGTAATCCGGTTGGAGAACCTTTCGGTTCAATAAGCATCCTGCTAGTAAATCTTTCCTCAAATTAGTGTTATAGTTCCCGAACTGATGTGTGGAGGCTCTCGCGGCTAGCAGTTGCTACAGCTAGGCTCAAATGTGTTATACAAAATTCCCTTTGAAACTAGGCAGTGCCATGTCCTACCATGCTGCCTTTAAGTTCCCAAAGCAATCAATAGACATAAGAAAATTCACTTACCTGTTATACTAGTTTTGCAGTTGACAGCTGCTAAACTTGTCCATGGTTTGGATGGGTATGCCATCTTGAAAAAGGATACAGAGTAGGACAAATAGTTTTGAAAAGAAACGGACTCGAAAGCATGTGTAAACAAGACATGTTCTGACCTTACTAGACGCCAGCTACAAACTGTCTTGTTGAGCCAAGGCGAAAGCACTTCATCCTTCATTGCAGAACTGCTTTTTCTCAGGGAGTAGTGTTAGCATGCAACGGTTTTCATGAAGGAAAACCAGAACTACAGTTCAGTCATTTTTTTTTTAGGTCGAGCCTCGAGTAGCGCGCAAGCGCTGCTTAGAGGCGAAGACTTATTGTAAGTGAGTTTTCAAAGCAGTCCAAGAAACGCTCGTGCGTCGTGGCTGGCCTTTTTGAGATGGGTACACGCGGCAAACATGTGTTTCCAATTATCGTGCCCAGACGCGGGCGCGATAAGTGGAAACACATGTCTGCCGCAGCGTACTCATCCAAAGGCCAGCCACGACGCACGAGCGTTCTGGGACTGCTTTGCAGGCTGCCGCGCTCGCTCGCCCCCGCTCCTCCGTGCTTGTTACACCAGACCTTCGCTGGCTTGTATTTTATCTTATGCATCTAACAGCCATTGACAAAGACAATAGTCCTGGCTTGTTGTAACATAATCAGCACAGCGCCCTTTTACGAGCGCCGCGCTGTTAATGGTTTCTCTCTGCTCTCACACACCCCTCCCTTCTCCCACTCCCTCCCCCATGTCCAGTGTACGTAGTTTAATCCTACTCAGGAGGTGGCCCCTCCTTCAGTGACACGCGGCAGCCCCCTCTCTTTGCTGTCACGTTAGTGTTAGAAGGGGCCTCCGCTCTCTCTTCCACGAGTCTACGTCACGCTTTCTCCGCCTCTCTGCTCCGTTACTGAAGTTACTTTCCAGGCCTCAGTGCCATGCCGGTCACTGTCTCAGAACCGTCTAGCTCGGGGGCACACTCTGCTCTGCTTGTGTTCTTCAGCACACACCGCTCTGCTCTCCGTCTCCTCGGCGCTGCTCTCACATTCCATTCCATGGGCCTCCCTTTCTTGAACCTTAGCTGTCTGATCAGCCCCTCTCTGTGACTGGGACCCCGCGGGGAGCTTTGCTGCTGATACCGCCGTCTCCAGGGCCTGTAATCTCGCCAGTCAGCTCCGAGTTCACCTCCTTATCACTACTTTTGTACGGCGGACTTAAGTCGAGCCGTGTGATCCTTGACACAATGGCCGGCCCAGGATCCAATCCCGCTAAGACTCTTAAAAGATGTACCTCGGGCCTGAGCCGCCCCCGCTGAAGTTTAAATTACTGCAAAAAGACTCTGTTAGGCAAAATAAAAACGAACACACACATAAACATGACCAGCACAAATATTCTCTCAAACAATTAAAACAAGCATTGGCATAGCCAATAGGTCTCGCCTTTGGAACCTTATAAGTTTTTAGCCATGCAACAGTTGATGTTATTGCACCAAGGATATTGTGCTGCATAACTAAATACTTATAAGGTCCCAAAAGCGAGACCTATTGGCTATGCCAATGCTTGTCTATTTTACAAGCACAAAACTGGTCCTAGATTCGCAAACTATGTGTACAGCATTGCGTAGTTTCTCACATAGGAAGTGGGTTTGATGCAACAGCAGTTTACCTAAACAGGCTCTTCAGTGCTGTTTGACACACTTGGCATCTTGACTGAGCCAAAATTTGATCTTTCTAAAAGCTAGTATTAACACCATATTGCCACACTAGATATCTGTTTACTAACAAAAGAAACTGTACTGCAGGTGCATTTCATTTGTGGGAGTAGGCTTTTTGCCTACGTGCAATTATGTATTTGTGACATAATCGCATAAAAGTTGCTACATTTCCTATTATACCCTCAATGATTTCTGTTATTTTAGGACTACATATAGATTTACTACTGTTTAATAATTACGTTTTTAACCTGGGATTTAATTTAACATGTACTTTCACCAAGGTTACTATGGGAAACGTTACTAAGCCTGTAAGCATCTGTTCATCGCATGTAGTGCTGTAAATTCACATGCCCTGAATGCTTCTGCCCTCTAGTGTCGGGCTTGGACGTCTGTGTTGTGTTGATGTCAGCTGTGCCAGCTTGTGACCTCACAGGGTTCTAAGTGCCTGGGCTCCTCGAGCTTTTCAAATCAGACTCCAGATCATACCAGAAAGTGCCAACCTGTTTATCGAGGTCCACAATCATAACAAATCACTCCGAGGTAACAAACGCAGCGGTCATCTTTGACCGCAACATTGCCTTTTTAGCCAGATTTACTGGATCTTCATCTTCTAATGGCACAAGCTTGGGAGGAAACACAAGTTACACATAATTGCCCGACATACCCAATGGCATTCAAAGCACAGAGAGAATCTGGTCTTCACACGGTGCATACTTCAGCGAGCACGAGTCAAATGACATGCTCTCTCCATACAATCCTCTCAAAGAAACTTCTTGACGACAAATCGCTTTCATACGAATTGCCAAAACACATCCCTCTTTCTTTGTAGTTTGAAACTATTTTGTGAAAAAAGTCCCATAGACAATGTTCTATCAGGATTGCGTCTTCCTGGATTAGGCTCCTAAAATATAGCATTAAATAAAAAGACTACCGAGGGGATTCCCCTGAGAACAATGTTTGGTGGTTCCAGTCATGTTCTAGAGTTGATAACCATACAGCTACGTTTTACATATATTTAAACTACTTTAGAACCAACCACTAGATTTCAGGTGTATATAGAGCATGTGTATCCATGATAGAGTCCTGCTTTAAACCTACATTCCTGCCTCAGTATTTAAAACAGTCTTTGAGCTTGTACCAGGCTCGTACAGTTATTAGAGTACTGCGCAGTAACAGTGTTTAATAAAGTGCAATAATTAGTTCTAGTGGTCTTAGATGCAGTCATGAGCCTGCAACAGTTCCATATCTCCTTTAAACGAGCACTGGCAAAGCCAATAGGTCTCGCCTATGCAAGAGCTAATGGCTGTGCCAATATGTTTTAGCCATGTTTTACACCTGCGTTGCTGCTGTTTGGCATGGCTAAACTTTAGTGGGGTAAAGGAGAGTGTCGTGAAGTGGAGTTTCATGGAGTGGTGTAGACAGTCATGGAGTTGTGTGAAGTGGCGTAGAGTGAAGTGGAGTGTAATGGAGTGGCGTAGTGTGGAGTGTTGTGGGGGGAGTAGAATGTCGTAGAGTGGAAAGTCTTGGAGTATTGTAGAGGAGAGTGGTGTAGAGCATAGTAAATTGTAGTAGAGTGGAGTGGCACAGGGTGTAGGAGAGTGGGATGGCACAGAGTGGAGTAGTGTGTTGTAGAGTTGAGTGGCATAGAGTGAAGGGGATAGAGTGTCAGAGTAGAGTGGCATAGAGTGCGAGAGTGGAGTAGTGTGTCGTAGATTAGAGTAGAGTAAAGTGGCATGGAGTGGCATAGACGGAGTTGAGCAGAGCATTGTAGAGTGGAGTAGTGGCACAGAGTAGAGAAGTGTGTTGTACAGTGGGGTGTCAGAGTGGAGTAGAGTTTAATGGAGTTGAGTGTCATACAGTGTAGTGTCGTAGCGTGGCCTAGAGTGAAGTGGCGTAAAGTACAATGGTGCACAGTAGACTGGCGCAGAGTGCAGTGGATTGGAGTGAATTGGTTTTGAGAAAAGTGGTGTAGACTACATTGGCGTAGAGTGCAGTGGCAGAGTAGAGTGGTGCAGGGTGGATTAGAGTGGCATAGAGTGGCGTAGAGCGCAGTGACAGTTGATTGTTTAAGAGAAAAATGGAGTGGTGCAGGGCAGACTGAAGTGGTGCAGGGTAAAGCGCAGAGGAGTAGAGCAACGTAGAGTGCAGTGGAGTAGAGTGCAGTGTCGTGGAGTGCAGAGGTGCAGAGTAGAGTGGTGTAGAGTGCAGTGATATACAACACAATGGCGTAGAGGGGCAGAGCGTGCAGTGTCGCAGACTGTTGTACAGCACGGTGGCGTAAAGGCGGTGGTGCGGAGTTGTTGGCGTAGAGTGCATTGGTTTTGAGTAAAGTGGTGTAGAGTGCATTGGCATAGGGTGAAGAAATAAGTTACTTACCTGTAACTGTAGTTCTCCAGTATTGGAAGCTTTCATAGATTCACATGCTTGAATCATTCCCCGTCATCATGATGGGAGTCCCCGGTACTTTAAATAGTAATAGTAGACTGATAGGTATAGACTAGAGAAGGCCTAGGCCTCACAGTTTATTAACCTATCATAGTCATTATTAAAAAAGAGACCAAAGTTTTGCCTTAGCCAATCAGCATTGACCACCCCTGAGAGAGGCTCAGAACCTCAGATTTTCAAGCACTAGTGCCAGCATTCATATAGAGAAATAGAGGAAGGTGAGCTTTCCCTGCTGGGAGGAGGGTGGGTTGCATGTGAATCTATGAAAGCTTCCAGTACTGGAGAACTACAGTTACAGGTAAGTAACTTAAGTCTTACTTCAGTATTGGAGCTTTCATAGATTCACATGCTTGAATCAGAGTAGCTAGCTGTTTAGTAGCACATTTATAATGGTCTTGAACAACTTAACAGGACGATGCGACAACAGATCTTTAAGTAAACACCAAGCAGCATGTTAATCATAATTATAGGAACAACAATTAAGAAATAAATTCCTTTAACCATTAAACAATGCAAATAATATATGATACAGAAATGTGATACAGCATAAAAGGCAGGAGGGTAGACGGGGATGGCTCACCTTAACGGAATAGATTGCGAAGTACTGCTTGTCCCAACGCTGTGTCATTTAGGACTGTTGAATCCAAGCAGTAGTGCCTAGTAAATATGTGTCTATTCTTCCACGTTGCTGCATGGCAAATTTCAGGAAGTGACACACTTGCAAATAATGCTGTAGACGTAGACACAGCCCTCGTTGAGTGAGCTTGAACTCTGAAGGACAGTGGTCTGCCAGCTTTGCGATGGCAAAATAGTATGGCACTGGATATCTATCTAGAAATACTCTGCTTAGATTCGGGAAACCTTTCCTTGGAGCACTGTATGCGACAAATGGTTGAGAAGTCTTGTGAAAAGGTTTTGTTTTTTGCAGATAGAACTTTAGGCAACGCCTGACGTCTAGCGAATGAAGGGCCCTTTCCACAGTAGTCAATGGATTCGGAAAGAAAGTCTTTAGTACCACCGGCTCATTCAAATGGAAATCGGATGGAACCTTTGGTATAAATTTTGGATTCATGCGGAGGAGAAGACGTCAGACTTGAATTGTAAAAATGGTTCTTCTATAACAAATGCCTGCATTTCACGGACTCGTCTGGCAGACGTCAGGGCAAGAAGTAAAGCTAACTTCCACGACAGGAACTTTATCTCTGCCCTGTGAATCGGCTCGAAAGGAGGCTTCATCATTTGCAAAAGAACCGTATTTAACTGCCATGCTGGAGGTGGAGGCCTTACAGGAGGATAGGCACGAAACAAACCTTTGAGGAATTCCTTGATTATCCTGGAAGACCACAATGGTGGAGAGGAAAGTGTCCTTCTGTAGCGGGAAATGGCTGCTAGATGGACCTTTATAGAACTATGTGCCAAGCCAGATTGCGCCAATTGTAGGAAGTATAGCAAGAGTTGTTCTGGAGAGGAGGAAAACAGAAGTGTTACTGCTTGGCGGCACCAGATACAGAAACGCTTCCACTTGAAGCGATAAGTTTTATTGGTACTATCCGCTCTGGCTAAGATAGCTCTACAGTCGTCGGAAATGTTCAAATGCTGGAACTCATTGAACTCATGAGCCATGCCGGTAAGTGGAGGTGTCTGTGATCCAGATGTAGGATCTCCCCTTGGTTTATCGTGAGGAGGTTGGAGAATACTGGTAGTCGGATGTGCGGAACCCGAGAGACGAGAAGCAGTTCCGTGTACCAGTGTTGACGTGGCCATGCTGGAGCAACGAGAATCAGCCTGCAGGGTTCGCTCTTCATCTTCCTGATGACTCTTGGGAGAAGAGGACTGGGAGGAAAAGCGTATTCAAAGATGCCGGACCATGCATTTGAAAAGGCATTCCCCCATGACCCATGTTGGGGATGCCAGCTTGCATACAACCGGCATTTGCGGTTCTGGGGAGTTGCGAATAGATCCAACTCTGGGGTGCCCCAGCGGCTGAAGAGGTCGAGCAGGGTCTGTTGGTGTAGTTCCCACTCGTGGCACGATGTTGTGAGCCTGCGGAGTGTGTCCGCAATCGTGTTTGTGTTCCCGGAACATGTTCTGCTCTGAGGCAGATTTGGAGAATTATAGCCCATTCCCATTACCTCTGTGCCGTCCTGGAAAGCTGGCGAGATCATGTGCCGCCCTGTTTGTTTATATAATGCATTGTTGTGGTATTGTCTGTTCGGACAAGCACAGACAAACCTTGTATTCTGGGAAGAAAAGCTTGAAGGGCTAGATGAACTGCTTTTAATTCCAGCATATTTATGTGGGATTGACTGAGTCTGATGCCACTTGCCGCTTACTTGCACCTCTTGGAGGTAAGCTCCCCAGCCCTCCATGGGCACATCCGTGGCGATTCAAAGGGTGCCAGCGGTTGCTTGAGAGACAGCCCTACTGACAGATGGTTCTTGTCTACCCACCACTCCAAGGCCTTTAGCATTCGTGGGGTTACCTTGACAATGTGGAACGAGCCGTTGGATTGTGTCCACTGCTTGTCCAACTCCTCTTGGATAGGTCGCATTTTGAGGCAAAAGAATGGGATTAGAGGTATGAATGACGACATCATTCCCAAGAGTTACTTGTATAGTCTGACTGAAAGAGTCTTTCTTCTTCTTATGGATGCAGCTAGCATGAGAAGACGTCTTTGCCTTTCTTCCGCAGGATACGCTTTTAAGCACCCCGTGTTTAGCTTGGCTCCTAGAAAGACAATCTTTTGCAATGGGTTCTGTTTGGACTTTTCCAGATTGAGAGAGAGACCCAATCAACGGAAAATATCTGTGCAGGCTTGTGTTGATGCTCGTGCTGCAGACTCGGAGGGTACCTTTATCAGCCAGTTGTCCAAATACAGAAAGATCTGATGCTTGTTTTGCCTGAGGTATGCTGCGACTTGCGCAAGGCACTTTGTGAAAATCCTGTGTGCTGATTTGAGACCAAATGGGAGCACTTTTAATTGAAAATAGCGTCCGACAACCTAAAACCTCAGATATTTCCTGTGCTTTGGATGAATGTATGTGGAAATATGCATCTTGAAGGTCTAATGAGGTCATGTAATCGAATTGGTTTAAAAGTCTCAGAACCTCCTGCAGAGTAATCATCCGAAAGGATTGCTTTTTCAGATAAACACTGAGGCTTCTGAGGTCGAGAATTGGTCGCCACTGCCTTAACTTCTTTCTGATTAAGAAGAAACGGGAGTAGAAACCTTTGCCCCTCTGGGAGACTGGGACCTTCTCTATTGCCCATTTTGAGAGCATTATTTTTACATCTTGTTGAAGAGCTGTGAGGCGTTTTTGGTGAAAAGGTTGTGGTGGGGTTGTAGGCAGTTTTTGGATAAATTCTAGTGTGTGTCCAAATTGTATCAGGCGTAGAATCCACTTGTCCGTGGTAATGGTTTGCCGTTGAAAGAGGTCTTTGGAAATTTTGCCTGCAAGGTTGGAGGTTTTTGATGGGAGAGAATGAGTGTGTGGTGAAGGGGTTGGAGCCAGAGCCTGTACGATATGGTCTACGGCCGACATCCTTGCCTGCTCGTGCTGATTTTCCCCTGCTTGCTCTAACATAGGATGTCTGCGGAGGCTGTTTTTGTTGGAAGTGGGAACGATAAGGCTGGTGACTGGATGAGTACGAAGGATATCGGTATTGCTGATAGCCTCCCCTATAAGATGGTTTCCCTTTCCCTCTGGAACCACGAAAAGGAGGTTTCCAAAATTGGAGCGTCCCCAGAGATTTGGCAGTTTCCGTGTCCGCCTTGATCGTTTTGAGGGCTTCTTCCACTTGACTCCCAAAGAGATCTTCTCCATCGTATGGGAGGCCCAAGATTTTATTTTGAACCTCAGGGCGGAATGAGGTGGCTTTGAGCCAACCTTGTCTTCTGAGAACCGCCGCTCCTGCCAACTGCCTGAAACCTGTGATGGCAACATCCATGGCGGAATCTATTATTTCGTTGGATGCGCTTTCTCCCTCATGTAAGATATTTTTTGCCTCTTCTTTAGCGTCCTCTGGGTGTTGGTCCATGTAGGGAGCCATGTCGGACCACATCTGGCGATCATAGCGCCCTAAGATCGCCAGACAATTTGCTGTTCTCACTGTCAATGCAGACATTGATGAAAAACGCTTTCCAATTGAATCTAGATGCCTGCCATCTTTATCAGGAGGAGCCGAAAGGGGTGCTGCTAGATTTTTTGAGCGGCGTTGAGCCGCCTGCATAACCACTGAATCCGGCTTTGGATGCCCCGTGAGGCACGCTGGTGCATTGTCTGTAGCTTTGTATTTTTTGTCAAGGCGCAGAAGCACCGCCGGTATAGAAGCTGGGGTCTTCATAATCCGCATACCTTCTTCCCAGATATAATCAATAATCGGTATGGCCCTAACGGATTTACGGAACGGTTCCTTAAAATCGTAAAGGAAACAGTTGGATTGCTTTGAAGGGAGTGGTAAAGCAAATCTTTTTGCTGCACGTTCTAGAAGATTATGAAAACCTCCTATGTCCTCTGGTGGAGTCTACTGGAGGAGGTGTTGGTGAAGCAGGCAGAGAGATTGAATAGTTGTCCCATTCTGTGCCTGTGTCGCAAAGTTCTCCCTCCTCATGTTCTTCGTCCGAAGAAACTGTTTCCTGGAGAGGAACAGACTGCAGAGTATTTGGGAGTGATAGTCTGGTAGGAGTGGATCTTTGCACTGGTGACCCCCATTGGAGATGGAGAGACAGCAACAGGTACTGAAGGTGGAAAACGCTGGCGGTAGTCCTCAAGCATAAACTGAAGATCTGAAATTAAGGCAGAAGGCACTGTCACCGTCTCCTGCTGATAGTGCTGACAGCCTGGCTCAGGTGGTGTATAGTAAACCTGACTATAACAGTCTTGCCCCTGCTCGTCATCTGGCTGACACTTGACATGTAAATCTGATGGACTATATGCAGGACCAAAAGGGCCTTCCTCTTCCGAATCCTCCTCTTCCAAAAGATGAGTGGGTAGAAGAGGCGTAATTTTAATTGGTGACGTATGTTCTGGGGTAATATCTATCTCTCTTAGTAAGACAGTAGTCTTTAGCAATGGTGATTTAGGTCCTGGCCTTGATCTTGACGATCTACGAGCCTTCGTTGACGAGATATTCTCTGTCGACAGCTGAGTCTTCGCTGACAGCGATGGGTTCGATGACAGGGTGCCCTCCTCCTGCGACATCTTCTTCCTCGTCAATGGCGCTGCCTTCGTCGACGGCGGTGCCTTCATCGATGGCAGTGTCTGCGTTGACAATGCTGTCTTCGTCGAAGATGACGACCTCGTCGACGGCAACTTGTCCATCGGCGGCTTTAATTTCAGTGACAGTGAGGAAATCTGTGTCGACGATGACAGAGGGATGTTGACGAAATTGAGGCCTGAATAGACGACGACGGAGATGTCGTCGTCACTGACAGGGCTGTGGAGAACGACGTCGACGTTCCTGAAGTGCATACCCTTGTTGTCGACAGCAAATCCCTCGAGCGGCAGAGAACTTCTAGATGGCTCTGAAGAAAGTTTTTTTTAAGTCAGTCTTAAGCCTGTAGGTGGAGTTTTAGGCTCAGATACAGACTTCTAAGGCTGTTCTTTCTTGTGAGACCCTTTGCTGTGCCCTGAGGAGACATCCTGAGAGGAATTTTTGGCACATTTTGAATGGGGTTCCTAAACCGAGTGCGATGAATCCCTCTCTCTTTTGAGGGAAATCTTTGATGAGGTACACTGCTCGCTCTATGAGTCTGACACAGAATCAGACCTGGTCTTCATTTTTTGGAGCCAAGTAAGAAGCCTTCCCTCACGGTCTCGGAAAGTCTTATTCGAGAAGGTGTGACATTTCTTGCAGTCAGACGCCTTATGAGAAGGATATAAACAATAATTGCACTCTTTGTGAGGGTCTTCCACATACAGTCTCTTCTTCAGACAAGTGGCACACTCTCTAAAGAGAGCCTTTTTTTGCCTTTTCTGACAACTCAGTCAGATTTGTGGCAAACAACAGATATAAAGAGCGTATATATATCAGAGTAAGAAAATATATCAAATAAAGTCACTTCCCTGAAAGTTGAAGTCCAGAAAATCTTCCTGAAGATGAGAAAAGCTGAGCAGAGCTCAGAGGAGACTCCCTAGCACAACGTGCAGTAGAAAATTAGAGGTTCTGAGCTTCTCTCAGGGGTGTTCTAGAGGGTGGTCAATGATGATTGGCCAAGGCAAAACTTTGGTCTCTTTTTTAATAATAACTATGATAGGTTAATAAACTGTGAGGCCTAGGCCTTTTCTAGTCTATACCTATCAGTCTACTATTACTACTATTACTATTTAAAGTACCAGGGACGCCCATCATGATGACGGGGAATGATTCAAGCATGTGAATCTATGAAAGCTCCAATACTGGAGTAAAGTAAAGTGGTGTAGAGTGGCACAGCCTAGAGTAAAGTGAGTAAGTTTCAGAGTAGAGTGAAGTGGCGTAGAGTGGAGTGGTGCAGAGTAGAGCGAAGTGGCGTAGAGTAGTGGCATAGAGAGCACTGGCATTGAGTGCAGTGGCGTGCAGTGTTGCAGAGTGGAGTGGCGTAGAGTGGAGTGGCGTAAAGTGCAGTGGCCTAGACTGGAGTGGTGTAGAGTGCAGTGGCGAAGAGAGCAGTGGTGCATAGCAGAGTGGGATAGAGTGTACTGGCATAGAGTAGAGTGGTGCAGAGTACAATGGCAGAGTTCATTGCTACAGAGCAGATTGGCATAGAGTGCAGTGGCGTAGCGTGCATTGGTTTTGAATAAAAAGAGGTGTAGAGTGCATTAGCATAGAGTGCAGTACTTAGAGTATAGTGCAGTGGCGTAGAGTGGCGCAGAGTAGAGTGCTGTGGTGCAGAGTAGGTTGTTTCAGAGTAGAGTAGAGTGGTGCACATTAGAGTACAGTAGCGTGGAGTGCAGTGGAGCAGAGTAGATTACAGTGGTGTATTGTGGACTGGCATAGAGTGTACTGGTGTAGAGTGGAGTGGCATAAAGTGCAGTTTTGCAGAGTACAGTGGCATAGAGTTGAGTGGCACAGAGTGCAGTTGTGAAAGTAGTGTAGGGTAGAGTGCATTGGCAGAGTAAAGAGGTGTAGAGTAGAGAGGCGTAGAGTGCAGTGATGCAGTGTGGAGTGACATAGTGTGCAGTGGTGCAGAGTAGAGTGCAGTGGAGTCTTGCAGAGTAGAGTGTAGTAGTATAAGTGGAGTATGCATGGTGTGGTAGGTACTGCCATTACAGACAACACAACTCCAATTGAAATGACCATTAGATTTGCACAGATATACGTTTTACTCTTGAAAATATACAGTGCACAAATAATGTGTGGAGATGTCCTCAGCTAGTGTATTGATTATATTAAAATATTTGTTTCCACCACACTTCAGAATTACCAAAAATGTGCTTCATTTGTGCTGTCCTAATTCTGATATATTCTGAAATATCTGCACAGTTCATTTACATTTTATTGTGTGCTAGAAAAAAAAAACATTTTACAGCCTTCCATCCAGCACCTCTCAGTAGTCAGCATGCTTGTCATATAAATCCTCTTACTTTGAAGTCAGAGAAAGAAAAATAAATGCCAAGCTCCCAAAAAGACAGAGCATGACATTTGACCTCTGTCTTTGCACAGCAAATGTGATAAGATAAGATCATCATAAGGGGGCGTGGCCTGACGCGGCAAGATGGCGGTCGCACTCTAGGAGTGCTCCTGACCCCCCTCCGCCATCCGCCGCCATCCGCCCGGTATTCTTTGTACTCACCACCTCTCCCTGACCTGTGGCGACTGGGAGACTCCTGGGCAACGGCGCGGACGCTCCTCCGCCGTCCCCGACATCAGCCGCGTTTCTTCTTCGTCCCCTCCCGGGCCCGCGTCTCCAAAATGGCGGCGCCCGGGTGAAGACTCCGCTCTGGACTGCCGTTGAGGCGAACTCCCGCCCTCCCCTTCGGCGACGACCCAGCTCCGGAGGAGTCAGAGTGCCTGCGAGAGCAGCGACACCCGACGGCGGAGGTGCCGGCGACACGGGCTGGGGCCCGGAGCTGTGGCAGAGCGGCCGGCGGTGACGAAGAGCTGCTGGTGCCCACTGCCCCCTTCGGGGCATCGCCCGGGGCTGCTCACGCCCGCGACTGGCCTCACTGGCGGGGTGGAGGCCTGAGGAGGCTCCGAAATTGCGGCTGCCTCCGGAGCTGACCCCGGGCTGAAGGAGGTACGATTGGGCGCGGGGCACGGGTGACGGCTCCCGGTGCCGGCTGAGAGGCGCTGGTGTGGCTGGGTGTCCCCCTTCCCCCCCCCCTCTCCTTTGAAGCCCTCGCACACCGCGTTGGATCGAGCGCTGGACCCGGGAAGCTGGGCTGCTCCTGCGACCTTCCGCGGGGGCTCCTGGGAGGCCTGTGGCTTGTGGCTGCTCCCCGGCTGGCGGTGGTGCGACCCTGACATCACGGGGCCTGCTGCCCTCGGCCGCCGGATCGGGTGGCGACGAACGGGCCCCGACCAAGCCGATAGCCCCGCCAAGTAACTTCTGAGGCCCCCTGGGAGACCCGTGCCTGCTCCCCCCCCGGCTGCAGTGGTGTGTTTTGGAGCTGAGGGACCTGCTGCCTTCGCCCATCGATCCGGGCGGCGGCGACCGAGCCCCGACCGCGCCGGAGGCCGTGTGGAGTGACTCCCTGGGAGACCTGTGGACTGACATTGCTCCCCTGATTGCGGCGGCGAGACTTGGGGACAGAGCGAGGGGCTTGAAACCTGACTCTTGGTGGCGGCCTGCGGTGCTCGCGGCGGGGTGTCCTGGGAGGCCTGAGACCTGAGACGTCTCCCCGGCTGTTGCGAGGCGGCCCCGGACCCTGAGGACCTGCTGCATCGGCCGCCAGGTCGGGTGGCGGCGGCGGCGGGCCCTGATCGGACTGCTGTGATTCCGGATAACCGGTGAGCGGGGCCTGGGAGTGGGGGCTCGGCTGCCATATCGGGTGGCAGGGCCCGGGTGCTCCCCCTTCTTATTGGTCCCCCGCGCCCTCCCCCGTAGGTGTCTAAGCGGGATTGGGCTGGACGCAGCGGACCCTCACACCCCCTACAACACATCTGGCAGACCGGCTGACCTCCCTGTGCGACCCCCCCCTTGCTCCTGGTGCCGGGAGACACGGGGCGAAGTGGCAACCCCCTCGAGGCCGTGCCATTGTGGGATCCCCAGCCCTCCGGATCCATCTCCCCACTACAAACAATGGTTCTCTGGGTAGACGCCGGACGGCGATCGGCCGCCACACAGGGTGGCGCCGTAGAGGCTCGCGTCGCGGACCTTCGGGGGCCTCCCCCCCTCTCCCTTAGGCAGCCGCTCTCCAACTGGGTCTAAGAGCATCCCTTCTATCTACTACTGCGGTCCCTGACCCCTGCTACCTCTCCCTGTCCACCTCCGCCCTTTTACCAGACAGCGTCCTTCTTGCTACCGGATCCTGGGGCTGTGGGGGCCCAGCGGCGTATCTTGCTATTGACACTGTGGAACTATCCCCTCCCGGAATTGGGGTGAACTGGGTGACGCCGGGTCCTGTCGCTCCTGGGGCACTGGGGGTAGACACGGGCCCCCGGACCTGAGCATTGACGGTCTGGGTGGCTCTACCGCCCCGGGGGCCTCCGAGACGCTCACGGCCCCGGACCTGAGTATTGACGGCCTGGGTGCCGGGATTGCCCTTCGCTTTCTCGAGGATCTTTCGTCCCCCTGCTGGTGCCGACCCGGCCACCCCCTCCTTGGCGACAATGGGTAGGACCCGCCCCCACAGACCCCCGGTCCAGTGACCCAAACCAAAATAGACCAATTTACCACATTGGACCGAGATCCCGGACCCGGCCCGCTGGACGCCCCCAGCACCCCCAAGGGGGATCTCTCCACCATCCTCCAGGCGATCAGTGCCTTCCAACTCGCTGTCGAAAACAAGATCGGTGAAGTGAGGGTCGATGTGGCCCTCATACGCCAAGACCTGCGCAACGCCACGGCCCGTATCGCAGAGGCGGATTCTCGCATCTCCACGACGGAAGATGACATCGGCCAGCTCAAGACCCAAGTAGCCCGCCTTCAGACCCAAACCCTAGAGCTCCACAAAAGGGCCGAAGACGCCGAAAACAGATCGAGGAGGAACAACCTGCGCCTCCTGGGGTTCCCGGAGGGAGTAGAACAGGGGCGCACCGACGTGTTTGTGGAGGACTGGGTGCGATCATGGATGCCCAAAGATGCCCTATCACCATGGTTCGTTGTGGAGCGGGCCCACCGTTCTCTGGCCCCCAGGCCCCCACCCGGAGCCCCGGCCCGGTCCATTATTCTCAGGATCCTTAACTTCCGCGACAGGGACGCTATTCTTGGGGCGGCCAGGACCCAGGGCCCCCTACAATTTCAAAACACCCGGATCATGGTGTTTCCGGACTACACCCGGGAGGTCCAGGCCCAACGCCGCACCTATGATGAGGTTAAACAAAAACTCCGCACTATGGGCCTTCGCTATGGTCTCCTCTTCCCTGCCAGGCTCAAGATCATTTTCCAGAACAAAACTCTTTTCTTTGACACTCTACAAGCGGCATGGACCTGGCTCACGGAAGAACGGCCCCTGAGGCACCAACCAACTTCCTCCGCCACCCAGGAGGCCCCCCCACGGCCAAGGCGATCCCCCTCTGGCTCCCGGAGGCGTCGAAACAGGTCCCGTAGGGGTAACACACGTCGAGGGGTGGCGTCCCACTCGACGGATGAGACATCCCGGCACCAGCCTTCTCCGGGTTCGGCACGTGGATCTGTCTCCCCCAGCCCGCCTGCCTCCCTGGGTGACTGGAGTGGCGTCCCACGGCCCGCTGATATCACCCGCCACCCTAAATCGGACTCTGATTTGTCCAGGAGTCCCATACTCCGACAATCCGAAACTGCGGCGGATCCCTGAGGAAGAACTCAGTCCGGCAGCTCAATCTGCTCCCATATGGTCGAACCCATCTCTTTGGCCCAGCTGCTCACGCTGCCTCGAGGGGCGGCAACCCATCGCATATCGTTACTATTGGTCCTAAACTTGCTACATACTCCTCTCTAAGTCGCAGCTCAGACTACATGACTTTACCACAATGTCTTTCTATTATTCACCGGACTTCTATCCGAATGCAAGGAGGGGGGTCTACTTCCGCCACGCTCATGCTCAACTAATTGTTTTAGATTAGTGTTCGCCTCAGTGAGGATTTTTCTGTTCTGATTTGAACTGTTTGATAGGGCGACAGATGCTTCAATTGCAGAAGTGTAGGGTGTTGGGGGTGCGGGAGGGGGGTGGGCCGTTGCCTACCACTGTTAACTGTTGCCGGCTGCCCACGAGCCGCTGGGGTTTTTATTGGTTTACATGTAAGCCTTGCACACTTCTCTGCTCTTGGAAGCGACAAGAGACCCATTTGGACACGCGCTCTCGCGCTGACAGCTATGGCCAAGACACGCTCCCTTCCCTGAAGCCCGGGCATGACTACATTTCCAACCGCCCCTACACGCGCGACCCAATGTAATGATCTCCACAATGCATAGCCCCCTACACATTATATCGTGGAACGTCAACGGCTTACTAGACTGAATAAAACGCACTGCTGTTCTCCGCTGCGCACATCGTCATGCACCAGACATCCTGTTCCTCCAAGAGACACACCTCTTAGGCTCCCAATGTAATTTCCTGACCCGCTACGGGTTTGACAGGGTCTGGCACGCTGGTTTTGCGAGGGGATCCCGAGGAGTCGCCATATTAATGCGTAGGGGACTTCCCTTTACCCTGACCCGATCATGATGCACTAGGCCGCTATGTGGCCCTGACGGGAGCGATCGAAGGCCAACCCCTCAACCTCCTGAATGTATACATTCCTCCTGCCACCTCGGCCTCGACCTTGACAAGCCTCACACCACTGTTTTCCTCCTTCCCGCCGGGCCTGACGGTGGTGGGGGGAGACTTTAACGCTACCCTGCAACCTTCCCCTGACACGACGGGGACCCCATCGGCGTCCCGCTTGGCCTCGGCGAAGCGTTTGTCAGATTGGTCCTCTGCCCTGGGTCTCTGTGACGCATGGAGGGTGTGGAACCCGCGCAGGAAGCAGTACACTCACACCTCAGCGGCGCATCATACCCACTCCCGTATTGACCTGTTCTTGCTGCCCGCTGTGGATTGTCAATGGGTCTCTGAGGCTAATATCCTCCCCAGGGGTATCTCCGATCACTCCCCCGTGTCCCTTCGTCTTGGTCACTCCTCAAGGGATGCGCGCCCGGTGTGGCGTATGAATGCCTGGTTCCTGCAAGACGCAGACCTCATGAAGTCTCTCCGAAGGGAACTGGAGACATACTTCTCACTTAACACGGGTTCGGTATCCTCACCCGGGACTCTATGGGAGGCCGGCAAGGCGGTGATACGGGGGGTGGCCAGGGGTCTTGTCTACACGAAACGATCGGCGCAATCCGCTCGATTGATAAGCCTTGAGGCCCAGGCGTCACAACTGGAGGGTGACCTAGATGTCCCTGCTGGCACCAATTCCGATCGCCGGCTGACACTCCTCCGAGAAGAGATCTGTCAATTATCCCTAGACTCTGCTAAACTACTCTGGCGCTCCTCAGTGGCGCGCATATACGGATGGGGGACAAAAATGGCAAATTGCTCCATAACCTGGTGTCCTACCCTAAAGCCAATCGCATCATTCCCGAAATTCGGGATGGCGACGGGTCCCGCCATACTCTGTCCCGAGCCATTGCTCAAACGTTTGCTACATACTACGCGACCCTCTACGAGGCTCGACCCCTGAATCCAATTTGACGTCACTGTTGGATACCACCGGGACTCATCTACCCAGTCTCTCCCAAACCGACTCGGACTCCCTGAATCTTCCCTTCACCCCGGAAGAAATCCATGGGGCAATCTCGGCACTACACCCAGGCAAGACGCCCGGTCCTGATGGATACCCCCAGGAATACTATGCGGCCTGCCGGGACACCTTGGTCCCCCATCTGCTAAACCTGTTCGAATACGTGATTGACCGGGGATCTTTCCCGTCTGAGACCGACCTGGCAACCATTGTGGTCATTCCGAAAACACAACCACCCTCCCTTGAGTGTGCAGAGTACCGACCTATCTCCCTCATTAATACGGAGGTGAAGATTTTTGCCACTGTGATAGCCCAACGTCTCCGCCCCCATCTACAGACACTGGTCCACCCGGACCAATGCGGATTTATGCCAGGCCGCAGTACCCGCCACTGCATTCGCCGACTCCATCTGGCCCTTGCACACCGCCAACAACTCACCCCATATCTGGCCTTGCTCTTTATAGATTTTGAGAAGGCGTTTGACACGGTGGACTGGGGCTACCTTGGGGAGGTACTGGAGGAGATGGGTTTCGGTCTTCCCTTCCGGCGCCTTATCCGGGTCCTCTATGCGGCCCCCAAGGCGATGGTCCTTATTAATGGTGTGCTCTCAGACGCCTTTCCCATTCAGAGAGGCACCCGCCAAGGCTGCCCACTCTCACCTCTCTTATTCGCCTCGGCGATGGAACCCCTGGCCTCCCTGATCCGGCAGGATCCCCTCATCCGAGGTTGGACCTGGGGCTCACATCTATGTGACAAAATCGCCCTCTATGCGGACGACGTCCTCCTCTACCTGGCGGACCCCGAGGGCTCTGGGCCGCGTTGTCTAGACGCCCTTGCAGCCTTCGGCCGGATCTCTGGCCTCAGGCTCAATCCGGCGAAGTCTACACTGGTCCCCTTACATCCATCACGGGCCTGTTTTGACTGGCAGGAGTCTATCCCTCTCCGGAGACAATCCTTCAAATACTTGGGGATTTGGGTCGCTCTCCTTCCTGAGCTTGAATGGGCCCTAAACATTACGCCATTAATGACTAAAACTAAAACGGATCTGAAGAAATGGCAAGCCCTTCCCCTCAATCCCCTCGGTCGGAGCGCCCTTTTTAAAATGATGATCCTTCCCCGCTTCCTCTACATTTTGCAAAACATTACCACCCCCCTCCCCGGTAGCTGGTTCAAGGAAATAGACGGGCTCCTCAATCGTTTCCTGTGGGGAGGGCAGAGAACGAGGGTCTCCCCGGCACGCTGCCGCATCCCTCCCTATGATGGAGGCATGGGGGTGACTAATCTCCGCCTCTATTACCTGGCCACGAAGCTCATTGTGATCCACGACTGGTTTACGGGCGGCTGGACCGACCCTGCATACCGGCTGGAAACCACAACCACGGATCTTCCCCAGATCATGACACACCTCTATGGTGGACCCGTCCCTAGCGCTCTCCCCCCCATCACCCGGGCGGTCCTTCTGGCATGGCGAACGGCCCTTCGATATGTCAATTGGAACCAGAAACTCACCAGGCAGACGCCTCTATGGCATGGGACCTGGCTGAGGGAAGTATCTGATCTCCAAGGTTTTCGCCGATGGGACCATATTGGGATTTCATTGCTGGGGGATATCTGGGTAGGGGATCACATCAGATCTTTCGCAGACTTGCAACGCCAGTATTCTCTTCACTCTTCTCAATTTTTCCAATATTTACAATTACGCCACGCCCTCCACACCCACATACCCTCCCCCACCACCTTCCCTGAATTCAGCCGCCTAGAGGCCCAGGTACTGATGGGGAATTTGGGTAGCGGAGGGGTATCCCGGATCTACCGTGCCTTAGTAAACAATGGCCCCACGTCCCTGGACCCGTTACGGACTAGGTGGGAGGGCTGGGTGGGCCCCCTGGATGACGCGGACTGGAGGGACGCCCTTATGGCCCCTAAGACCCTGACAACCTCTTCCAAGTTGCGCCTTATCCAATTCTACTACTTACACACGGCATACCTGACCCCGGCACGCATGTACAGCGCCCATATGAGACCCACCCCAGCCTGTACACGCTGCGACCATTCCGCAGCAGACTTCTTCCACATGGTCTGGCAGTATCCTGCTTTAGCGCGGTTTTGGACAGGAGTGGAGCGCGAACTGACACAGACTTTGGGTTGGACGGTTCCCCACGACCCGACATGTTTGCTTTTAGGGGTATTCGATGGCCTGGACGGATCACGGGCGGACAAGCGCTTCTTAGGCACGGCCCTAGCAGTCGCGAAGCGGGATATAGCAGTGCTATGGTCGCAAAAAAAACCTCCTTCTATGCAGAGGTGGAGACGAGGAGTGGACTGGTGCGGTGCTCAGGAGGAACCCCTCTTTGAGGCCCGGGGGTGTCCTGGTCTCTTTGACAAAATATGGGGCAAATGGTTCAACCTATAATCCGATTGCGGGGTTGAAGGGGATTGACATCATAAATGTTTTATGTTTGTATAGGCCGAAGCTGAACTTTCATCACCTAGTGGCTCTCTGTCTCTCTTGTCGCTCCAAACTGTATCTTCCTACTACTTAAAATGTAAAACCAAGGCTTTGGGTTTTTTATTGTGCGTTAAAAATCAATAAAGTTGATTATCAAAAAGATAAGAACAACATTTAAAGGCCTGTTAATAGAAATCCAGTACTGATTAAAGAATACAGTAAATAAGGTTTGGACACGGAAAGGGACGGACTCAAGCTGGACAGCCTAAAACAAAAAAAGGTAGCAAATAGAAAGCAAGGGAATGTGAGTTCCAAACCACAAAGCCAATGGTATGCAATGGGCAGAATGCATTCCCAGGGAAGCTCTCCGAATGGCCCCAAGATGATATTAGCAAACCAGACACCTGTGCGGTAGGCTTCGACCTAAAAAATGAGTTTGAAAATTTAACTTAACCGTCCTCTGCAGAGGGTATACATATGGTATTTAACTCAATGGGCACACAAGGGGACAAAAGGCAAATATTACTGTTGTGTGCTCTGACTGACCGAAACCTTTATTTTTTGTTAATCTCCTCATTATATAGGAAAGACAGCCCTCATCATGACCGAAGTCAGCAGCCAAAGCACAGTCACTTACAGAGGAATAGCTGGAATCCTGGTACCATTCTCGTCTACGAAGTGCCCGCCAGCATTGAGGACCCAACAGTGATGCAGCGACATGAGGGCATGCCTTGCAGTGGTGGGGTTGTCCTTCCCATTCTGACTGTCCGCGTTCTTAAGGGGGGAAAACTCCTCTTCGCGCAGCACTTCATAAACTACAAACTTCCTACAGTTGGAAAAATGTAAAATACACAAAAGTTACAAAAAGTAAGAAAGGGCATTCAATGGACATAAAATTATCCCAACATCTGTATAACACACTTTGAACTACATAAATGCGGAGGACACTCTTCCAATAGCTGAAACTAAAAGGAGCCTCCAAAACTGGATTGACAGCTTTTGTTTATTCTGTACTGAGCAAGGCCTCGAAATCAACACTTCAAAAACCAAGCTGATGGTTTATTACAAGAAAAAATGAGTGAAGGGTGTCACCGGCATAGCATCTTCCTATGCTAGCGAAGCCCTTCACTCTTTTTTTCTTAGAATAAAGCATCAGCTTGGTTTTAGAAGTGTTGATTTCGAGGCCATGCTCAGACCATAATAAACAAAAATGTTGAGTTTGATATTTAGGAATCCGGTTGGCAGATTCTGGATATTGGGGCCTGCAGATTCTCAAAAGTTCTCTCACGATTAAACAGAGCCGCTGCTATATGTAGATTTGCTAAAAGGGCTTCTTGGTTTCAAATACTCCCTGCGATGGAAATTTACAAGACTGCAAGTCAGGAGTGCGGCACTGTATGTTGCTGAGCCATGGGGCTACTGCAACATGGGCACGTTGATCGTTGTTAAAAACAATTTCACCAGAGCACTTACTGGCCTGGGGAGGGGTACACCACTAGTACCATTGTGACTGGATCTAGGTATATTCCAAATGCAGACTTGGCAGCCTTGAGACCACTGTTATATTGGGTGCGTATTTGGGAACCAGCGAATTGCACCAATATAGAGAGGGGCTTGCAGAGATCCTAAAATTGCAATCGTCCACAAAACTCAAATGGTTGGCCTTTGTTAAAAAAAAAAAACTTGGTTCGAGCTTGGCTAGCTTTTGGGAGGATACCTCTTCTATCCATGCTAATGCTGCCCCAAAGATGAAACTGCGTTTCCAGGAGAAAGCTGCTGCCCGTAATGAGCTGCAAAATTCCACAGGCAGCCTTACTAGATGTTCTGTCTTGCACAAATGCATAACTAAACATGAGGAATTTTTAAATTATATTCGCCCGACACGTGCTCGCTCATTTTTTTAACAGTTTAGACACTGGACCCTCCCAATTGTAGTTTATATCTCATCATGGAATGCTGCTACACCCGGGAACCACAACTTCTTCTTTAGTCTTTCTGTTGATGAAACAGAGAACACTTGTTCGTCTGCCCTTTGTATGCCAAAGCTAGAAGTGGATTGTTTCCCTTTGTTAGTGCCTGAGTTTGATGGAAAGAAGGCAAGTGCTCAGGATTTGTAAAATCAACTCTTCAACAATAGTCATAGTTGCTTTATCTAAGATGTTGTACACAGTCTGGTACATATGGCAAAAGTCACTACTTTAATCCCGATTAAATATTGTATAATGGGTCCAGCTTATTGCACTTTTTTTTTAGGTAATTTTAACTTTTTATATCGCATTGTAGTAAATCTGCTAGCACTAGACCTTCCACCAACTGACCAGACACCTACGATCTAACTCCCACTTCCTCACACACATCCCTCGGATCCGCTGAGGCAACAGCGGAGGATGCTCCTTCTCACACCTGGCGGCCAAAGCTTGGAACAACTTTCCCCTGCATCTCAGGACTGCCTCATCACTCCGGGAATTTAGGAAAGGACTCAAGACCTGGATGTTCGAATGAACAGAGCACCACAAAGCAGCTGGTAACTCCAGCACATTGAGAGCCCTCACAGGTGATTTGCCGTGCTTTATAAATCCTGATTGATTGTGATTGGAGTTTTAATTATTTAAAATCTGGAACTGTTTTTATTTTACACTGTATTTTATGATTCTTTGATGATGAAATTATCATTTCGATCAATCAAATAAATTTCAACTTGAATTATTACATATAAACTTAGTAACAACAGTTATAGAAAGTATCTAGTGTATAAAGGAAGTAGAATGTTTTCTACATTTTGTTGAGTCAGTGCCTCGGAGCTTCTTGCATTTCAATTAAGATTTTTTATCTACTGATCCACACTACACACTTCCAAGGGAAAAATGTTTTTTTTGTGTGAAAAACACAAAACTGAACTATCATAATTGGATAAATCTCTACTCTCCTGGCTTATTTCTTGGTGAAAGCAATTTTGGCAGCAATTACAGCTGCGGGCCTGTTGGGATAGGTCTCCAACAACTTTGTACACCTGGATTTGGTACGCTTTGTCTATTCCTAACAGAACTGGTGATACTTTGTCAAGTTCACTGAGTAGCTTATATGGACAAGACTCAGTCATGTTACACATTTTCGAACGGATAGAGGTCGGGGTTCTGGCTTCATGCAAAGACATTTACCATTTTGCTCCTTTGTCAATCAGTGTGCTTCGGGTCACTTTTTGCTGAAAGGGGAACCTCAGTCTTAGTTTCAGTTTTCTTACAGAGGGCGTAAAGGTTTCTAAAGGGCTTTCCTGAACTTTGCTCCATCAATCCAGACAAGTGCCCTAGTCTCTACCAAGAGACACAAGACACCAGTGTACTTCACATTAGGGGTAGCATTTTGCTGCACTTTGGTTTTGTCAATTCGCAAAACCTGTTGCAGCATTATAAGAGAACCCCCAGCGTTTTCTTGCACTCTTTAAATGGGATTCAAGAAGAGTTTTCTTCATTAACTTTCCTTATTGGCACTTAACAATAAAGTTCACAATTGTGGGGTGCTTGTGATATTTTTGCTGCCTGCACAATTTGACCTATATTAGCTTTAAAAGTCCTGACTTCATCTACAGTGTCCACCGGCCTACTGACGGCTAGTTCCTCTGATCAGTAAGGTTTTTGTACAGTCACCTAGTTTGGAAGGATAGCATAATCTAGGCAGGGTCTTGCTAGTGGCATACAGTTTACCCTTTTTAATTATATTGACTGTACAACAAGGGATATTCAAGGCCTTTGAATAGTTTTTTTTACCCATCTCTTGAGCTGTGTGTTTCCACCACTGTTTCCTGGAGTTCATTTGAAAGCTTCTTGGTGCTCATGATTGCGCCTTTGCTGTCAAATGCACTAGCGAGCAGAGGGAACCTACTGGAAAAGCTGAAACTATCCTGAAATCATAATAATCACTACAGTTTAATACAGGTGGTGACCATGTTGTGTAGTTTTGTAGGTGGTTGGTTATGCCCAAGCAAATTTACAATTGCCTTTACAAAGCGAGTGGACACTTACTGAGCCAGTTATTTTGGTCATTTGGATTGATTTTCCAAATGTTTCTAGAACGCTTTCAGTGTTGTGTTTTACAGCATGTAGGTAAATGTAAAAACAAACAATATTTTAATGCAGTTTCATTCCGGGCTACAAGGCAACAGAAACAAACTTCTGAAAGGGGATGTAGATTTTCAATAATAAAAAAGCAGAAAAGATAGAGTAAGAGGCAGTACTTTTTTTTATTTATTTTTTTAAGGACGATTGCCTTTGCAAACATTTTTTCACTAGCCTCCTTCAGCAGCATTCCATTTCACTGCTTACCCTCTGAGCAGCCTTACAGGATAAATCTATCACACACACATTAACCTAACTCAAATCACTTCTTTTTACCAAGCTAAGCCTCAGGTCGAAAGCTCACAAGAAAAGATGACTTACTTTCAAATGCTCCCTCATGAATGGAAACTTCACTAATTTCATTGCCACTGTCACGATCTTAGATCACCATATTTGAGTGCATTACTCAAATCTACCTCTTTGCAAATAATTTTTTTTTTTAAATTGCCAAATGAAAATTATTTTTGATCAAAAAGGCAGTCTTGTGATTGTAATTATGCATCTTTTTCACAGATTTACAATATTTTTGGCTCCCTATGTAAATCAAAAATGCAAACTTCACTTCGAAAAACAATAGTATCCAGGACAGTATCCGGTACAAACTGTCTCTAATTTATACACTATATTTTGTTTACTTTCGTTTACTATCAGTAGTTTGAAATAACAGATGCTTAAACTAAAGAGATCAAATAGAGATATGGGATGAGATAACAAATCAGCACAAGCAGTTCAATCTTCGCTTCTGATGCAAAATATTTTATGCATGATGATTTTGTTATAAAATGCGTGCTTCAGTTCAAAGGCTATCCCCTGAAAATCAAAGAGCTGGTGGTAATGACCTCACTGGAAGATGCATTGCAATAATGAAAGTCTGCATTGGAGGGACCTCACCTCCTGCCTAATAAAACTGCTCCTGACTTGTTGAGTCGCAGCTCTGAGAGGAAATATGAAAAGAAATAGGTCTGGCGTCAACTATTCCTTGGGTCTCCAACCTCATCCAGCTGGCATGAATCTGGGCACCCACACTGCTGCTGGCACATGGTACAGAACACAACTGGCGTGCTTCCATCTCCTGCTCATTTTAGAAGTAAATAATCAATGGCACACAGCAAACATGTCAAATACATAAACAGCTACCCTACAAAGGCCCACAAAAGGTTTGCACGTACTTAGCAAACTGAAAGATGTCAAAGACAAACTTTTCCATCTTGATCCCATTTGGCTTGTCTGGCGTGATGAGCTGCCCTCGAGTATCCACGTATGGAATTTTCTTCTGTGCCACATGGTGCTGCAGCTGGGGTTCATGAATGCTAGTGGGGAAAGCAAAGACAGTGAGTAATAAACCAATCCTAAATATACAACATACAATGGCAGCAACTGTGTTGTCCAAAGCAAAACAAAAACAATGCCTCATGGGCATCTTCTCCAGCATAAACCGAGTTGTGTACAACTAAATAGATCTTAAGGGTGACTATGAGATGGTAGTATCGTATGCTTGAGGCACATTTTCCCCATTCGTGAATGCTTGACAAGGGTGCTGTGCTCAATACGTCTGTGGAAGCAGCAGTACATCCAACATAACTCTGAAACAACAGCCAAACATAAATACACCGCAAACCATACCATAGTGCAGCAAAACAAAATGGCGCAAACTCCTCCTTCCCAAGAATGCTATGAACTGGAAAAAGAAAAAGTGGAGTAAAGGACCACAAACTAAAGTACACAAATGGATGGCTGAACAGATTCATAAAACGTGTTCCATATATTTTCAAAGTCCTGCCACTGCATGAAGGAAAATGCTACTTACCAGTATGCATCTGTTCTTGGCATGTAGAGCTGCAGAATCACATACTTGTGCATAGATTGCCATCTGGTGGTGGGCTCGGATGTTTGCAGTTTGTTGTTGTCTTGGAAGAAGTCTTTGTAGTCACGAGATAGGTGACTCCTCCCTTGGACGATAGTGCGCATGGGCATCGACTCCATCCTCAGATTGGTTTTCGCCATGAAGGGAAATGATGGAGTTTGTAAGAAACAGAAAAGATGTCCATGTGTAATGTATCTAAGAAAGATAACGCTGGAACAGATAGAGGCACCGGGGAGGCGGGTGGGCGTATGTGATTCTGCAGCTCTACATGCCAAGTACAGATGCATACTGGTAAGTAGCATTTTCCGTTCGAGGCATATGAGCTGCAGAATACATACTTGTGCATAGACTGTTTAGCAGTGCTCTCCCTTAGCGGTGGTTACCTGTATCTGTTGCAGTGGTCTGAAAAAGTTTTTTAAGAACAGCCTGGCCCACAGAAGCTTGTTGTTTTGCCTGCACATCTACACAATAGTGTTTGGTGAAGGTGTGTGGCGTAGACCATGTTGCTGCTTTACAAATGTGATCTAAGGGAATGTTCCCTAAGAATGCCATGGAAACCCCTAGTTTGCGTGTTGAATGCGCTCTAGGGGGAATTGTTAATGTGCGTTTTGCTTTGTGGTAGCATATTTGAATACATTTGACTATCCACCTGGCAATTCCAGCTTTGGAAATTGGGTTTCCTTTATGAGGTGGAGAGAAAGCTACAAACAGTTGGTTTGTGTTTCTAAAAGGTTTAGTTCGGTCAATTTAATAAAGTATAGCTTTTTTTGACATCAAGTGTGTGAAGAGCTCTCTCTGCTACGGAATCTGGTTTTGGGAAGAAAACGGGTAATTCCACAGATTGATTAAGATGGAAAGCAGAGATTACTTTGGGAAGGAATTTTGGATTTGTTCTAAGAACCACCTTGTTATGATGTATTTGTAAGAATGGTTCTTGTATGGTTAAAGCCTGGATCTCACTTACTCTTCTGAGAGAGGTGATTGCAACAAGGAAAGCTACTTTCCATGTAAGGAACTGCAGTTCGCATTTGTGTAGAGGTTCAAATGGGGGACCCATGAGCCTAGTAAGGACAATGTTTAAATTCCACACTGGAGATGGTGGGATTGTGAGAGGAATTATCCTTTTAAGGCCTTCCATAAACGCTTTGATGGCAGGTACCCTAAACAATGACAAATGTCTGTTTTGTAGGTAAGCGGCAAGGGCAGCAAGATGTAGTCTTATGGATGTGTATGCCAGATTACATCTTTGTAGATGCAGTAAATAACAAATTATGTTCTGAATTGAAGCATCTAGTGGATCAATTTTGTTGTTATTGCAGTAAATGACAAATCTTTTCCATTTGGCTGCATAGCAAGCTCTAGTAGTAGGGCGTCTAGCTTCCTTAATAATGTTCATACAGTCCGGTGGGAGGTTGAGATAACCGAACTCTAGGACTTCAGGAGCCAGATTGCTAGGTTTAGTTGAGCTGGATCTGGATGTCTTATCTCTCCATGGTTCTGTGTCAGAAGCTTTGGGGAGAGGTGTAGCTTTTGGTGTGGAACTACTGAGAGTTCCAGGAGTGTTGTGAACCAAGGTTGCCTGGCCCATGTTGGAGCAACCAGGATCATCTTGAGAGACTGTTGTTTGAGCTTGCGCACTACTAATGGAATGAGCGGGAGTGGCGGAAAAGCGTACGCAAATCTGCCTGACCAGTTCATCCATATCGCATTGCCTTTGGACAATGGGTGTGGATACCTGGCGGCGAAGGTTGAGCATTTTGCGTTTGCATGTGTGGCGAACAGATCTATGTCTGGGTGGCCCCACATTTGAAAAAACAGAAGAAGAACTTGTGGATGAAGTTCCCATTCGTGGATTTGTTGTGTCTGACGACTGAGCAGATCCGCAATCTGATTGTGTACCCCTGGAAGATGTTCTGCTAGAAGGTATATCTTTTGTGGGATGGCCCATTTCCATATGCTTTGCGCTAGTTGAGAAAGCTGCAAAGAATGTGTTCCCCCTTGTTTTTGTATAGAATACATTGCTGTCATATTGTCTGTTCGGACAAGGACAGTTTTGTTGATGAGATGTGTTTGGAATGATTTAATTGCGAGAAAGATTGCCAGTAATTCCAGGTGATTGATGTGGAGCACCTTTTGTTGAGGGGTCCAGTTGCCCTGAATTGTATGGTTTAGGAGATGGGCTCCCCAGCCGGTGAGCGATGCGTCCGCTGTTAGCACGATCTGTGGAACTGGGTCTAGGAACGGCCGCCCTTTGGAAAGGTTTTGTGTGTTCCACCACTGCAGAGAGCGATGAGTGCGGCTGTCCACCAACACCAGATCTGAAATTTGCCCTTGAGCCTGGTTCCACTGACGTGCTAAACATTCCAGTAAAGGGCGCATCTGAAGCCTTGCATGTGGTACTATAAAAATGCAAGAGGCCATCATTCCTATTAGCTGCATAAACACTCGAGCTGGTAGTGAGTGTTGAGGTTGAAATTTTGTTATGAGGGTTTGCATACTGGCTATTCTGACTGGATTGGGGTATGCCAGGGCTTTGGAAGTATCTATTGTGGCCCCTAGATACTGATGTATGTGGGACGGCTGAAGATGTGACTTGGTGAGGTTTATTGTGAACCCCAAGTCGTGAAACAAGTGAATTGTTTGGAGAGTGTGGTGAACACACTGGCTGTATGACTTGGCTTTTATGAGCCAGTCGTCCAGGTATGGGAAGACATGAATTTGTTGTCTTCGCAAGTGGGCGGCTACTACTGCCAGACACTTTGTGAAGACTCTGGATGCTGTGGTCACTCCGAATGGGAGGACCTTGAATTGATAGTGCTGACTGTCCACTATGAACCTTAGATATTTCCTGTGAGCAGGGTGTATAGGAATATGGAAGTAGGCGTCCTTGAGATCTAGAGTGGCAAGGAAATCGCCTTGCTGGAGCAGTGGGAGGACCTGTTGAAGGGTGACCATGTGAAAATGGTCTGATTGTATGTAGATATTCAAATGTCTGAGGTCCAATATTGGTCTGAGAGTACCGTCTTTTTTGGGGATGAGCAAATAAAGGGAGTAAACCCCTGTGCCTTGATGCTGGAGGGGAACTGGTTCTATTGCATGCTTTTGAAGAAGTGAGAGAACTTCTTGTTTGAGGAGCGTTAGATGTTCCGTGGACATTGGACGTTGTTTGGGCGGTATTGTTGGGGGAGTTGCGGTAAGTTCCAGGCAGTAACCATACTGGATAATTTGTCTTACCCACCTGTCTGTAGTGATGGAGTTCCAGACAGGTAGGAACTGTGAGAGCCTTCTTCCGACCGGAGTGGAATGGTCTGGAGGGAGAGGAGGGAAGTCATTGTTTGGTAGTAGGGGAGGTTCGGTTATTGCTACCTCGACCTCTACCCTTGTTATTATTTCCTCTGTACCCACCTCTGAAATATGGCTTTTTAGGTGATGTTTGTGTGGTACTCTTGTAGGTGGAGAAAGTGTCTGTGCTAATGTTTTTGGATGTGCCCCTATAAAAGGAGTGACGAAAGGAACCTCGTGGTGTTTGAGACTGTAATGCGCCCATAGATTTTGCAGTGTCTGTGTCTTTTTTCATTTTCTCCAAAGCTGTATCCACAGCTGGGCCAAAGAGGTGCTCTTGATCGAACGGCTGATTTAGGATAGTTGTTTACACTTCTTGTTTAAAACCAGAAATGTGCAACCATGCATGTCTGCGAAGTAAGACACTGGTGTTGAGTGATCTAGATGCGGTGTCTGCTGCATTGAGGGCACATTTGATGGATGCGTTGGTAATTAATTTGCCCTCTTGGACCAGATCGTTGGCCTTGGCTTTGTATTGGTCAGGTAAATGTTGGATAAGATCTTCAAGCTCATCGTAGTGAGCCCTGTCGTATCTGGCAGGCAATGCTTGTGCATTAGCTATTCTCCAGTGATTGGCTGCTTGGGAGGCAACTCATTTACCCGATGCATCTAGCAGTTTAGACTCTGTCTGGAGGTGGAGCATCACCAGAGGTTTGGGAATTAGCACGTTTTCTTGCGTTGGAGACTATCAAAGAATCTAAAGGGAGTTGTCCTTTAATGTAAATTGGATCGTTAGGGGCAGGCTTGTACTTTTTATCAATCCGAGGATTGAGGATCCTGGTCCTAACAGGGTCTTTAAATATGTCTGGTGCATGTTGAATCACACCTTTAAGCATGGGCAATGTATGTATTGTTTTTTGTGACTGAGCAAATGTGTCAAGTAGGAAGTCTTCGTCCATGGGGTCTGAATGGAGTTCAACGCCATGATATTGCGCAGCTCTATTAATGAGCTGACTAAATCCTATATTGTCATCCGGGGGGGATGGCCTAGATGGGTATACATCTGGATCAGGAAGGTCTGGAGGATCTGTGGGATTGTTGTAATCATCCCATGCATCCTGTGGTGGAGTAGTGTCATCATCAGGGTCATCTAAAGGGTCCTTATCGTGTCCACCCCCGTCCCTTAGATCATCCTCATCCTGTGGTGGTAAGGGTGAGTATGGAAGTATTGGAGAGAGTCTAGGAGAGTGTATAGGAGAGTTTGTAGGAGACGAAGATTTGGTCGGAAGAATAGGAGAAGAAGGTCTTATGGGTGAAGTTGCAAAGTCTCTTTTCTTCACAGGTACCTCAGGAGTGTGAGGTATCCGATTTCCTCTTCTTGGTTGGGTGACTGACAATATGGCCAGTTTTAGGGTCCACATGTAAAGTCTTTTGTTTTGGATCGAGAGGATCTGGTCGAAAAAGTTCTTCCTGCCTGTTGTCTCCTTTCGGTGCCGATTTTTTCGGTTTCGAACGTGGTTTTGACTTGGACTCTGAAGCCGTAGGAGGGGTCTTGTGCTCCTTTGGCTTCGACGCCGAGTCAGGAATTTTCTTCGGATCCGAAGGTTTTCGGGGTTTGTTCGGTTCCGAGGCCTTAAGGTCTTTCGGTGCCGAAGGGTTCGATACCGAGGCCTTTTTGGAGGTAACGGGAATAGGGTGTATCCCTGATTTCGGTACCGAAGGTGTCTTATGGGTACTAATATGCAGTTTGCTCGGTCCCGAGCTGCCGGAAGGCTTTTCTTTTGTCTTCGGAGGCGGGGCTTCTGAAGTTTTTCCTCGGTCTCGACTAAGGCCTTCAGGCGAAGTTTTGACCGGAGCCTTCTGTTTATCTGTTGGGGCAGGGGCATGGATGTTTGTACTCACTCGTTGACCTGGAGTGATGTGGTCATCGGAGTCGGAGTCGTCAGCTTCGGAGACGATGTCGAGCTCCTCTGAATCCTCTGCCTTTGGAACATCGGGGCCTTCGTCGAAGATGTCGTGTGGCGCCGGTGTAGCCTGTTGAGCCATAACGTGTCGTCGAGGCCGGCGATCAGGGATATTCTTTTTGGAGCGATAAGAGGCACAGGCTTGGCAATCCTTTTCTTCGTGTTCTGGCGAGAGGCAAAGGTTGCAGACCTTGTGGTGGTCACTGTGTGGAAATTTAGGTCCACACTGGGGGCATTTTTTAAATGGAGTCCTTTCCATTAGCCGTAGGCCCGAATGGCGCCGATAGGCACAGCGGCCCGCGTCGACGACCGGAATCGAGGATTTTGAAGTTAGCGCGTCGAAGGGCACGCGAACGAAACAATACCGTGGAGTGGTGATGGGTTGCGCGTCGAAAAGGGTTGGAAACAAGGTACCGAACCGGAGCGCAGCAAGTCACATCCGAACCCGATGGTGGAAAAAAACAATCTGAGGATGGAGTCGATGCCCATGCGCACTATCGTACAAGGGAGGAGTCACCTATCTCGTGACTACAAAGACTTCTTCCAAGACAACAACAAACTGCAAACATCCGAGCCCACCACCAGATGGCGATCTATGCACAAGTATGTATTCTGCAGCTCATATGCCTCGAACACTCTTTTTTGGTAGCGGGTCCTGAACTCATTAGGCTTCCCTGCCAACTGATGTTTTGGGACGCCACTACAAGGAGTGTGAACCGGTACATCCAAAGGGTACAGAAGGGGTTAGACAAGTTGCTCTAACCAACCCTTATGAAATCCCACGAGCAGCTTGTGAAGGCAAGGAAAGTGCTTTCTGAGTGGTTAAAATATGTGAGGGCGGCATGCACATCACAGTACAACCACACCTGCTCAACATATGCCCTCCTACTTTCCCGTTTTGCTAGCTTACCGGATGCAGTATCACCACCATGGCAGAGTAGGAGGATGCAGGTGTAAACATACTGGAACACATCCTAGCCTGGATTAGGAGTGCCAGGGTCCTACCAACGAAGCTCATATTTACAATGCAACAAAGGCTCCATCTTGGAAATCAGCAGCACCCTTTGACCCTTACAAAGCAGCTCTAAGCTTTGAGCTGAAAGCATTCGAAAATGAAGGCTCCTACCATCTATTGCCAAATGCATTTAATCATGCTACAACCATGCATTTATCCTACTTCACATTGAAAAATAAAATAGATAGAAAATGGGTAGCAATGAAAACTATGCGTTTTGTGAAGAAACATATGTCTGTGACAGGTGACATTCATACATCCAAGAAATCTCTCATGACATGTAATTCACAGGAGTGTTATCAAACAACGTTTTCTGACAGTCGAACACTTTTTCAAAACAAAGTGATAACAGCATACTGTCCCCATCACACACTTCTCCCAAAGAAAAAGCTGCCACATCCATTTGAATGGGCAGATCATACAGACAAGAATGGATAAAAACCATGACCAGTGCGTTTTTCACAGGAATTTAGCCTGCTGAAGGACTACAGATTTAGGCCCAGAAATGTGCTGACCCGAGAAAGCATACAAATCCCACCAATATTTTAAAACTAGACACTCAGGGGATAATTTGATATATGGATGTTACCACCTTTTTTTGTGTCAAAACGACCTGCATGAACCATCCTGATGCTAGTAAACACGATTTTGGCACATTTATGAGCCACAAAACAACAACACGTGCTGTCAGACGCTAATGTCCAAAAAGCTTTATTCCCCCATGTTAGGTACTTTGTAAGGGAGGGCAAAGGGTAAAAACTACTCATTTCAAGTAGATTTCAGTAGCATCTTTTCCATGAAAATTTGGCAAGCAGGAGTCTGGCCCCAATAATCCCGGGTACCCAGATACAGACAAAACCAGGGAGGCATAACTTGTATGGATCTCACCGGGTCTACTTATCCACATTTCTCACACTTATGTGCATTAAAACTCCATATGTTACGAATGTCAAATGTCCCCAACTCAATCCCACAAAATGGTACCCCTTGTGTGCAGATAGGTGTACAACAGTAAGGAAAAGAAATACAGATATACTGCAATTTTCAAAGAAAGCATTGCCCCAATAAGTCTGGGATCAAAACTGTGCCAGGAGGCCCTTCTCCCAACTCTGTTTATTTTTTCTTCCACTTAAAAAGTTATCGCTGAAGTTGAGAGGGCATATCAGCTCTGCCCCAAGGCAAATAAAATGATTACTGTACAGAAATAAAAACTGAGCGGGAGCCATGCATCCTTGCATTCTCTATGCCAGGACACCTGAAACACTCGGTGTTTTCGTTAATAACAAAATTGATCCCTGGAATCTGGTAAGTGGAGTTTAGAAGCCTTCCGTTTATGACTCAACTTCCTTGTGAAGACTCCAATAACTTACTTCAACTCTAAAATAAAAATTTACTAAACCCTTGCAGGCAACCCTGAACCATCCCTGAATTCTTCGATTCCACCCCTCAACATACTCGGAAGAGTATTTGCCTTTAATCATTGCAAAAATCATGGAAAAGTCTTTTTTTCCAATGGTTGTACTCAATGTCCTGATGGGGAAATTTATAATAAAATTAAAAAGGATAAATAAAACTGCATTTGCCTTCAAATAAAGGGGTGACGAAGAAGGTGTGCATCTTGTAAACAAGGTCAAAGACCGGCAACGCTGCGCCCAGAATCACAGAAATTCCTTCCCACACAGCACGACTTAAATGTAGTTTATGTCGACTCAAAACAGATAATTACCACCTTTCACGAAGAAATCCATTACCCTCTCCAAAGTGCCAACTAGCTACTGTCAAGCACTGTACTAAAAACAGATAAGAAAACACCTTTGGAAATATGAAGACCATCACAACCCACCTCATAGTCACCGGCCTTAAGTCAATTCAGCAAGACGAACAAAAGGAAAATGCTACTTACCAGTATGCATCTGTTCTTGGCATGTAGAGCTGCAGAGTTGTACACTTTTGCATAGATCGCCATCTGGTGTTGGGCTCGGATGTTTGCATGTTGTTTTTGTCGAAGAAGTCTTTGAGGTCACGAGGTTGGTGACTCCTCCTTCGGTCGACAGTGCGCATGGGCATCGACTCCATCCTTAGATTGCTTTTGCCACGTAGGGTTAGATAGAGTAGTGGGAAGTAGAAAGCTGTCCATGTGTAATGTATCTAAGTAAGATAATACTGGAACAGATAGAGGTACCCGGGGAGGCGGGTGGGCGTGTACAACTCTGCAGCTCTACATGCCAAGAACAGATGCATACTGGTAAGTAGCATTTTCCTTTCGAGGCATATGAGCTGCAGATTGTACACTTTTGCATAGACTATACAGCAGTTACTTTGTTAGCGGTGGCTACCTGTATCTGTTGTAGTAGTTTGAAATAGTGTTTTTAATACAGCCTGGCCCACACTAGCTTGTTTTTTTGCTTGCACATCTACACAATAGTGTTTTGTGAAGGTGTGTGGTGTAGCCCAAGTTGCTGCTTTACATATGTCATCTAGGAGAATGTTCCCTAAGAATGCCATAGAAGCCCCTAGTTTGCGTGTAGAGTGAGCTCTAGGGGGAATGGTTAATGTGCATTTGGCTTTGATGTAGCATATTTGTATGCATTTTACAATCCACCTTGCAATTCCTGTTTTGGATATAGGATTACCTTTATGAGGTGGGGAGAAAGCTACAAAAAGTTGTTTGGCTTTCCTAAAGGATTTTGTTCTTTCAATGTAGTAGAGTATTGCTCTTTTAACATCTAAGGTGTGTAGAGCTCTTTCTGCCACTGAGTCTGGTTGAGGAAAAAATACTGGGGAGTTCAACAGACTGGTTGAGATGGAAGGCAGATACTACTTTGGGTAACAATGTTGGGTTAGTCCTAAGAACCACTTTGTTATGATGGATTTGCAAAAATGGTTCCTGTATAGTTAATGCCTGGAGTTCACTAACTCTTCTGAGAGATGTGATAACAACCAAAAGGCTACTTTCCAAGTGAGGAACTGTAGTTCACATTTGTGGAGAGGTTCAAAAGGAGGGCCCATTAGTCTGGTAAGGACTACATTAAGGTTCCACACCGGAGAGGGTGGAGCTCTTGGTGGAATTATTCTTTTAAGTCCTTCCATGAAAGCTTTGATAGCAGGAACTCAAAACAAAGACAAATGTTGTCTGTTTTGTAGGTAGGCCGCTATGGCGGCTAGATGTAACCCAATAGATGTATACGCTAGGTTACATTGTTGTAGATGCAATAGGTAACAGATGATGTTCTGAATGGAAGCATCTAGTGGGTTGATCTTGTTATGCTTGCAATAAATGACGAATCGCTTCCATTTTGCCGCATAGCATGCCCTTGTTGTAGGGCTTCTGGCCTCTTTGATAATGTTCATGCAGTCTGGCGGGAGATTAAGATAGCCAAACTCTAAGGTTTCAGGAGCCAGATCGCAAGGTTGAGTTGATTGGGATCTGGGTGTCTTATCTCTCCATGGTTCTGAGTAAGAAGTTTGGGTGAGAGGTGTAGCTTGTGATGTGGTACTACTGATAGTTCCAATAGAGTTGAGAACCATGGTTGCCTTGCCCATGTTGGAGCAACTAGGATCATTGTGAGGGAATGTTGTTTGAGTTTCCGCACCACTAACGGAATGAGTGGGAGAGGCGGAAAAGCGTAAGCAAATTTGCCTGACCAATTCATCCATAGCTCATTGCCTTTGGACAATGGGTGTGGATACCTGGATGCGAAGTTTGGGCATTTTGCGTTTTGGTGTGTGGCAAACAGATCTATTTCTGGGTGTCCCCACAGGCGAAAGAATGGAAGAAGAACTTGAGGATGAAGTTCCCATTCGTGGATCTGTTGTGCTTGACGGCTGAGCAGATCCGCAATCTGATTGTGTACCCCTGGTAGATGTTCTGCCAGGAGGTATATGTTTTGCAGAATGGCCCATCTCCAGATGCTTTGAGCTAGGTGTGATAGCTGTAGGGAGTGTGCCCCCCTTGCTTCTGTATGTAATACATTGCTGTCATGTTGTCTGTACGGATCAGGACAGCTTTGCCTAGAAGGTGCAGTTGAAAAGATTTCAACGCTAGGAAGATTGCTAACAATTCCAGGTAGTTGATGTGAAATTGTTTTTGTTGGGGGGGGGTCCAGATACCTTGAATGGTATGGGTTTGAAGATGAGCTCCCCAGCCGGTGAGCGATGCGTCTGTTAGCACTATCTCGGGACTGGCTCAAGGAACGACCGCCCTTTGGAAATGTTCTGTGTGTTTCACCATTGCAGAGAGCGATGGGTGCGGTCGTCCACCAACACCAGATCTGTTAGCTGACCTTGAGGTTGGTTCCACTGACGTGCTAAGCACTCTTGTAATGGACGCATCTGTAGTCTTGCATGAGGAACGAGAAAAATGCAAGAGGCCATCATCCCTATTAGTTGCATGAACACTCGTACTGGTAGTGAGTGTTGTGGCTGAAATCTTTTAACTAGCGCCTGTATAGCACTTATCCTGACTGGGTTGGGATATGCTAGGGCTGTGGAAGTATTTACTATAGCTCCTAGATATTGTTGTATTCTGGACAGTTGGAGGTGGGATTTGCCCATATTTACTGTGAATCCCAGACTGTGAAGCAGTTGTATTGTGTGGAGTGTGTGTTGGACACAGCTGTTGTGGGATTTTGCTTTTATGAGCCAGTCGTCCAGATAAGGGAAGACATGAATCTGCTGTCTTCTCAAATGGGCTGCAACCACTGCGAGGCACTTGGTGAAAACTCTGGGTGCCGTGGTGACCCCGAATGGTAAAACTTTGAATTGGTAGTGTTGACCATCTACCACAAACCTGAGATATTTCCTGTGAGCGGGATGAATGGGAATGTGGAAGTAGGCGTCCTTTAGATCTAGAGTGGAGAGAAAGTCGCCTTGCTGAAGTAGTGGAAGCACTTGTTGTAAAGTGACCATGTGGAAGTGGTCTGATTGGATGTAGAAGTTGAGCGGTCTGAGGTCCAGTATTGGCCTGAGAGAGCCGTCCTTTTTGGAATTAGAAAATAGAGGGAATAGACCCCTGTGCCTTGATGAGGCAAGGGAATCGGCTCTATTGCATGTTTTTGTAATAGCGCAAGAACCTCTTATTTGAGAAGCGCGAGGTGTTCTGATGACATTGGACGCTGTTTGGGAGGAATGTTGGGAGGGGTAGAAGTGAGTTCCAGGCAATAACCATACTGGATAATTTGTCTTACCCACTTGTCTGTTGTGATGGAATTCCAGACAGGTAGGAACTGTGAGAGACGTCCCCCGACAGGAGTGGGATGATCGGGGGGAAGCGCAGGGAAGTCACTGTTTGGTATTAGGGGAGCTGCGGGTGTTATTACCACTGCCTCTGCCCTTGTTGTTGTTCCCCCTGTAACCTCCTCTAGAGTATCCTCTGGAAAAGGAGCCCTGGTTGGGACTTTTGTAGGATGAGGACGGGTATTCTGGTGTATTAGTTTTGGAGCCTGCTCTATAGAAGGAACGCCGAAAGGAGCCTCGGGTAGAGGGTGACTGTAGGGCTCCCATGGACTTGGCAGTCTCTGTGTCCTTTTTTATCTTTTCCAAAGATGTGTCCACTGCAGGGCCAAAGAGGTGCTCATGGTCAAAAGGCTGATTAAGGATGCTATTTTGTACCTCTTGTTTAAAACCAGATACCCTGAGCCAGGCATGTCTGCGTAGCAAAACACTGGTATTTACTGCGCGGGAGGCGGTGTCCGCTGCGTCGAGCGCGCATTTGATGGATGTGTTAGTGATGAGTTTGCCTTCTTGTATAAGGTCATTGGCTTTGCCTTTATATTGTTGAGGTAGGTTTTGAATGAGCTTTTCCAGCTCATCTAGTGAGCCCTGTCATACCTCGCGAGGAGGGCTTGTGTGTTGGCTATTTTCCAGTAGTTTGCAGCTTGAGACGCCATACGTTTGCCTGATGCGTCTAATAATTTAGATTCTTTGTCAGGAGGTGGTGTGTCACCTGACCCCTGAGAGTTTGCTCTCTTGCGTGCATTGGCTACAACCAGGGAATCTAAAGGAAGTTGACCCTTGATGTATATGGGGTCAGTGGGAGCTGCCTTGTATTTCTTATCTATTCTGGGGTTAAGAACCCTAGCTCTAACTGGGTCTTTGAACACCTCAGGAGCGTGTCTAAGAAGACCTTTTAGCATTGGCAAGACATGAGCAGATTTTAGAGGCTGGTCAAAGGTCTTCTACAGGATCTGAGTGTAGTTTGACTCCATAGTATGTTGCGGCCCTATTTATTAGTTGGGCAAAACCCCCATTGTCATCTGGCGGAGATGGTTTTGAGGGGTAGAAGTCCGGATCATTATGTAGATCAGGATCGGTATTATAGTCATGCCATGGGTCTGGATCCTGTGGTGGCTCATCAGGATCCTCAGTGCCTGATGGTACTACATCTTCATCTTCTTGCCCATCCCCCATGTGCATCGTCACTATCCTCTGGTTGTGGAGAATGTGCTGGAGAAATGAGTAAATTAGGGTTAATTGGTGGAGGGGATGAAGGTGGTGGTGAAGTATTAGTAGCTATGTGTATTTTCTTTAGAGGAACTGGTGCATGTGGTAAATGTTCTGGTTTCCTCTTTGTAGGTAGCTTAGTAATCATATGACCAGTCTTTGGATGAATTAAGATGGTGGTTTGCTTCGGTTCGGGGAGAAAAAGTTCTTCGGAATCAATAGTTTTCTTCGGTGTGGAAGATTTCTCCTTGGAAACTGGTCTTGGCTGTTTAGTGACAGTGTCCGGTATAGCTTTCCCTGGCTCCGAGACCTTCGGTGCGGGTTGTTTGGGCTCCGAAGGTGTTTGTTTGGGAGGCTTAGTTATGGAAGGCTTCTCCTTTGAAGTTTTCGGCTCCGAGGTCTTGGGTGCCGAAGGCTTATCCGTGTGCTTCGGTGCCGAGGTCTTATCCGGATGCTTCGGTGTCAAGGTCTTATCCGGCAGCTTCGGTGCCGAGGGGTCTTTTGCCGGTTTCGGTGCCGAATGTTTTTCCGGTGCCGACGGAGTGGGGCGCGGCATCTCGGGCGACTTAGCTTTCGGTGCCGAAGATGGTTTTTCGGGACCGGGTGGCTGGCTCGAGCCGGAAGGCTTTTCTTTGTCCTCGGAGCCGGGCCCGGAGGCGGGGCGCTCAAAGTCTTTGTTCAGTGTGTGCCTGAGCCCGGGGGCGAAGGTGACACCAGAGCCTTTGTTATGGGCTTGGGTAGGGCAGGGGTCTCGGTACTCACGTCCCGTTGAGCCGGGGTGACGTCATCTTCGGAGTCGTCTGCTTCGGAGATCGAGACCTGTTCTTCCTCCGGCAAGCTGTCGGGACCTGGATGGAAGATGTCCGGAATGGAACCTGTGCCTCGGGACATCTCGTGGCGTCGAGCTCGACGATCCCGGATGGTCTTCTGGACTTGAATGAAAGACGAGCCTCACAGTTGTCCTCTCGATGTTCTGGAGAGAGGCACAGATTACAAACGGAATGGAGGTCCGAGTGTGGGAATTTAGCACCACACTGTGGACATTTTTTAAAGGGAGTCCGTTCCATCGACGTCCGTCGTTACCGGCGCGGGTAGGCCCAGCGGCCCGCATCGAAGTTCGCAAGATGTCGAAGGTTTTCGAAGTTTTCGTCGAGGGTGCGTCGAAGGGTACGCGATCGAGACAATACCGTCGGTTAGCTGTGATTGCGCGTCGAAAGGGGGTTCGATAAGGACACCGACCCGGAGCGCAGCAAGTCACATCCGAACCTGATGGCGGAAAAAAACAATCTAAGGATGGAGTCGATGCCCATGCGCACTGTCGACCGAAGGAGGAGTCACCAACCTCATGACTACAAAGACTTCTTCGACAAAAACAACATGCAAACATCAGAGCCCAACACCAGATGGCGATCTATGCAAAAGTGTACAATCTGCAGCTCATATGCCTTGAGCAGTGGAGTTTCACACCGAGAGGGCTGCCTCATTTCTCAGTTGAAGGCTAGCATGCAGCATTGGGACTATTGAACTCTGTGCAATGGATTACATTGTAGACCAAGTCACACTGTGCAAGACAGAACAGACATGAATTTTGGGATCTGCTCTCAAGCAGATCTGATCTATCACGTTAGAGGTCACCAAACACATCGGAATCTGGTCTGCTTAATCCTCCAGGACGAGCAAAGCATGCGTCACACATAGGGCATCCCTTCATACTGTCCTTGCTGTTTAACATTTATATGTTATCTTTGCCAGAGGTTAATGTAATACATCACCTGCAATCTCAGATGTACACCGATGAGGCTTGGGCGCCTTCCCAATCTGAAAAAATGACATCACCACAAGTTGTCTGGAACATGTATGTTGCTGGAAGCTAAACTGAGACTAATGGAAAAATTATGAAACTCGCCATCTTTTGTGACTCAATGTTATTTATGTCTGAACAACCAACTTACGGTTGACAATTTAACCTATCCATCACAGTGCAAGAGCCTGCCATTTCTACCAACTGATCATGAGTGGCACTCACCTCTGTCAGATCAGGACTGGATGTCTGCCACATGCTTAAATCACAAAACAAAACGAAAGATAGCAACAAGTATAAAGTGTCAGGCATATGAAGCCCAAACATGGAACAAAGTCAAAAAGGGCCCAGGCGAGCCCGCAGAAGCTGAAAACCCACCAAGCACCTTCCAAGATCCTGCAATTCAGGAAAATCAAGAAAACACACAAAATAGAGAAAATACACACTTGGAGGTTGCTGCAGACCCTAAAGTACAGCATGCTAGGCTCTTGAGCACCTTCAACCCTGCCTTGAATGCAGAGACCACCTACATACTTTCTATAATCCTTTGAAAAATGGTATGTCTGTTCCAACCACTGGACTGCAGACGTGCATTGAAATTGAAGTCGGTGTCTAACATATCTTGGTTGGACTCCAACTGCGGCACACAGAGTGCTCACCCCTCTAATTACCTTTCTTAACACTAACTAGGAACCACATGTAGATTCGAGGGACCTGCCCCAAACACAATACTCTGCACATCTCCTACCACTGTGTTTGATCATTCAAGTGCATATTCAGTCACCAAGAACTCACCTCAAAGTGAGTGCTCAATTATTGCATTTTAGAACTGAGGTGTTGTGCACATGCAAGAAAGGCGCTTTGAAACACAGATCAAGACATGAGGTTTACAGAGAGTGAAAAAGAATATGCTGTAGACTAAGCAGAGATGGCGAAGAATGATAGACATGACTTTTCACCATTCAGAAGGGCTTAGATAAACAAAAAAATAATCGACTGCAGTTTTTTGTGGATCAAACGCAAGTTAGCGAAGTCTTACTTACTGAACAACCTCTCTGAGGAAAGACAGAGAGAAGAAATGATTGGCGATGTTGCCTGCATTAAACATCAGTCGCCCATCTGCACTCCGTCTCTGTGCTGTTGACAAGGTGATTTCACTGTATTCCACCACCTGATAGACTCCGTCAACTTTGCACACCACACCAACGGGCTCTGTGGGGTTGGTCTTCTCCACCACCTACACAATGAAAATGAGACAGACTTTTATTTATATGAAAGTTAATTTCTAAAAAAGTCACATATTTGAGCAAAAACACTTCAGAGAAAAATGTAGTACTAAAATAAAAGGATGTTAGTTACCAGACTAACTATAGTACTTTTGTGTTTGTCCCAACAAAAAAAAACCACGACGCGCATTTTAGAAGACCTGCTTAAACTATGCTCCACATTTCTTTTACCACACTCTACAAAGATGACACAAATTAAAAGATGCAGAGGAATTGAAAAGGCTTTGGAATCACATGGAGAAAGTGCATCTCTAGGAAGAATATTGGAGGAAGTATTGCGGGCATCTCGTTGTCACTCTAAAATCCCTGCCTGCTCTGGTGTCATTTCTGCACACAAAACTGATTCTTGGCTCGTTAGGGGACTTGGAGGAGGCTTAGATGAGGAAGAAGGCAGTTTAGCTCAGATATCTAGAATTCGCAAAAACAACTGTCTTCTTTCCCTTGCCTTGACTGGACAGAGCATCTTACTGAACAGGCGCGTTCAGCACAGTGCTTACTAACTGCTCAGAACATAGACTAGGTACCTATTTTGCAGATATCAAGAGGAGGTACAAGAGCATGGGTTCCTGAGGACTGAGAATGTATCTAAAGAAACAACATCCCAAGAGGATAAATCCTGTCAAACAATTAGTAGACATTTCAGATGCCGCCTTGTCCTGTTTAGGGCAATCACAGATGAGACAGACATTCACTTGGAGCAATGTGTAAGGTTATTCTGAGGTAGATATATTACCCTACTTGAGGAGGACTCCTTTACCACCCGAAATATAGTGGAAAAGGGTGACAAGTATTGTGGTTTAGGTTTCAATCACATAAAACCTTTTTTTTAAAACAAGTAAATAAGATTGTTAGAGTTTTATCCAACTGGAGCTGCAGCTTGCTATCCTGTGGAACGACGCAATGGCTACCACAATCAGTGTCCCCACTTTAAAGTCATAGGAACCCTGATTGATTCATAATGCTTGTGAGTCAATCATGTAACTTGTACACATGAGGTTTTCTGAAATGCTAAAAAACACTAAAAATGTCAGTGTCTCCAAACTGCCCACTTCTTGAACAAGCTACTATGATGGAGTATTTCTGTAGGCAGTAATTTCCAAAACTGAGGACTTGAGTTAACTGAAATCATCACCTTGCTAAACAAGGAGTGAGCTAAACAACTTAAGATGTGATCCTGAAGGACCATTAGACTACATTCAATGCCTAGTGACATCTGATCTCACAAGGCTCTTTGTTTCAAAATCTTTTTATTGAGTTTTTAAAGCAGTTCAAGCATAGAGAAACAACATGACAGATACATCCAATTTTGCATACAGGTCAAGTGTTACAGATTGCTTCCAGGTAAACACAGCTTGTTAACGAGGACTCGACCCCATAAGTACCTGTACATGGACGTCCCAACTTAACCTTTCCATTTTCTCAATGCATTCCTGCGGTGTCATTACCCTGTTGTAGGGACTCCGAGCTAATAGACGGATGTGTTCTGTACAAACTGTGTGCCTCAACTCAGGCCTCGTGTGAAACCCTAGAGGCGAAAGAAGAGCTAACAAAAAATACTATGGTGTGACAAAAATCGAGAACCGTAGACAAGGCTCTTTGATGGATCATTTTGCAGCAGCCTCTATGGCTTCTCAATTCTCTGCTAAAAGCCCAAACCACGGAGAGGCAGTATATGGCACTTGTTAGACCTGGCATCCTTGGCGTGGTTTCCGTCTGACCTCCTGTTTTTGACGATTGCTGCGCACTTCAATTTTGCTGGCTTTAGGAAAATGTACACTTTATCACTGCTAACCAGTGCCAAAGTGCATGTCCTCTTTACTTAAAACATTGGTTTATCCACAATAGGCAGATTTGAATTACATGTGCCCAAGACCTGTAAATCAAATGCTACTGGTGGGCTTGCAGCACAGATTATGCCACCCACTTAAGTAGCCCTTAAAACATGTCTCAGGCCTGCCACTGCAGTGCCTGTGTGTGCAGTTTTAAACTGTCATGTCAACCTAGCAAGTTAACCTTACTTGCCAGGCCCACTCAGCTGTGAAATTACATCCCCCATACCAAGAGGTCATTGGTCTATTTTGTCAGGAAGAATAAATCAAATGACACAATCTATTGGGCCATCGGCTTGTAAAGATAGATTCAATCAATCAGTAGATTTGTAGAGAGCTACTTGTCACCAGTGAGGGTATCCAGGCGCTGGTAGGGTACAGTTGATTAGCCGAATAGCCAGGTCTTCGGGGACTTTCGGAACTCTGGAAGAGATGAGGAGGTCCTCATATGAAAGGGTGGCTCATTTCATGTCTTCGCTGCTAGGTAGGCGAAGGAGCGACCTCCGCTTCTGCTAAGTCGGATGAGGGGGGTGAGCGTTAGAGAAAGGGACGCGGGCGGAGGTGTCTGGTGGGCTGATGGAAGTTCAAATGGTGGTTCGGGTAGGCAGGCCCGAAGTTGTGTAGGGCCTTCTATGCATAGGTCAGGAGCTTGAACTAGCATCTTTTCTGGACAGGGAGCTAATGGAGTTTCCGGAGGTAGGGGATGATGTGGGTTAGTCTAGGGAGATCCAGGACAAGACTGGCTGCACGTTCTGTATGGTCTGTAGTCGTCGGAGGTGAGCTGAGATCCCTGCGTAGACAGCGTTGTCGTAGTCCAGTCGGCTGTTTACGAGGACCTGGGTGATGGTGCGTTTTGAGCTTTGGGGTAGCCATTTGAATATCTTACGAAGCATGTGGAGAATGAAGCAGCAGGCTGAGGGAACGGAGCTGACCTGCGTCTTCATGGTTAGCTTGTTGTCCAGAATGATGTCTAGGTTTCTAGTGTAGCCAGTGGGGGTAGGAGTAGGTCCAAGTTCTGAGGACCACCAGGATGCATCCCATGGGGAGCTTTTGTTTTCGAAAATCATGGAAATGAGTACAGCACTTATTGGAGAGGTGGAAATGGAATAAAAGACATACAAAGACTTTCCTGGCTACATGAAAGCATCCCACGGAGAGGCTGGTCATTTCTACATCCAGAAGCCGTACTGGGGCACAAAGAAGACTGCAAAAGGTCCATCCGTCAAGGAAATAACATATCAAATAACAACTGGTCTACTCAGCAGTGCAGGTGATCACTTCTGCCGGATTCCGCTTATAATGCCAAGACTATCACTGTACTCCATGTTATGCCTCAGGGGGCACATGTAGGTGCATCATTGATGAGGCAATACCTTCCAGGTGGGTCTGCACCTCCAAGAAAAGTGACAAAATAAGTGAGGTGAAAACCCCTGTCCACAAAGTTGACTGAAGTACCAGGAAACATCAGCTGGCAGGTGGTGCTGACTGCGCAAAAGGTGTTAGCATGGATAAGGGAGACCTGTCTCCAGGGAAGCGAGAAGCCCAGCTGAGTTCATGGATCCAAATGGAACCCGGCCTTCAAGTTCCTTTTGTTTTTGCTGTGCAAATGAAACTTAACCGCAGCCTTAACATCAATCTCCCAATGAATGTCTAGAAAAGGAGAAAAGAGCATGGGAGTACCGTTTGACCTTGGCTTAGCCTACAGGAATGCATTTATAGTGAACTTGGCTTCCAACAGGAGGGCAACTGTTAAAGATATTTTCTTTTCAGTCTCCCTCATGAACAGACATTAATTAGGTTCAATAGAAACCGACATGAGGCAACTTGTGGGCTTCAGTTTTACGAGTTCCCAATTAGGCACCTCTCACAATAATAGTCATGGGTAACTGGAGGATGCTCCTCAGTGAGCTCTATCCACGTGTCCTCACTCAAAAAGCTAATTTCAATGCAACCCACTTTCCCAGACACACAGCTTTGCTATGTTATAGCAACTGTAACATTTTGGTATGTACATTTCTGTGGGAAGAATACCAGCCTGGAACCACCAACATTTCCAGAAGCAAGACAGGTTAAATACTGTATAGGGATGGACATGCACCAAGTATGAGGCTGGGGTGACCTCTAGTGGTGACCAAGTATCAACTCCTAGAAACCACAAACCGGTGTTTCAAAATGTTTCTGCACTATAATGTTTCAGAAAACTAGGTTAACATTTTTAATCTAACCACCAATGGTCTGTGCGGATGCTGTGCCAGGGAGGGAAGTAGTGAGGTAGCCAGGTGTGGAGGAAGGGAGTTGGTGGAGAGGTCGGCAGAGTCAGTGGAGGAGGTGGTGGGCAGAACGTACTGCCTCATTTTCAGGAGTCCTACCAGCACTCTTTCTAATAGCTGAGAATAAAGATTTCATGACTGCAATGTACTTGGGGAGCTACCTATCATTTTAGGATGTTCAAGGGAACTTCCATCCTGCCCATCAACACAATGAAGCTTGAACACACTTAGCCCTGGCTTGAAGATGACACTTGCCAACACAGTCCGTTCTTTTAATGGTGGGCAAGTGGTTCTCACACACCCTTCTGAAGCACAGCTGTAGAGCTGCCTTAATGACTCAAGTTGGGTTACAATGAGAGGACTGCATATGCTCTGAAGGTGGGTGAGTGGAGACCATGTGTACCTGAATGTCCAGAAAGGTAAATATTCACTACTTTTCCAGCTCTCATCCAACCCAAATGTAGCCTACGCCTAGTCACTAGTGCACCCCTGACTAACCACATATGCTGCAAAGTCACAGACGTTAATGCCTTGGCATTTTGAACAATAGACTCATTGGAACAGGTAGGACACATTTTTAGAATTACTTCTGTTACTGGTTTTGAGGTGACATGCAGGCGTGAGTGGCATTTACAATAAATAAGACACTTTCTTTTTTTAAGGATGCAGAGGAAAGGTGTCCCACATAGTAAGAGAATGGAAAGAAAATGCGGTCGTAGTAGTAGCTGAAGAAAAGGCTCAACATGAAACAATGCGAAAGTCAAAAGAGCATAGCAGTTGCTAGCTAATCAGCTACTGAAATCCAGAACATGGGGAGGGAATTGAGACAGAGGTATGAAATGAGTAAAGGATAACGGAGTAGAAATAAGATACTTCTAACAGACGTTTTGCAGCTTATCTGTCAAAATTTCACTTGTTTTGCATTATCATGTCACATCATGCTCGAACAAGTGTTTCTAATTTTTTATTTTCATTTTGCTTCAATTCTTAGAAAGAACACATATGAACCAAACAGTTGTCCCCACAGAATGCCTCTGATGGCCAGTGCCAAACTTTTAGGACGATCATTGTGCCCACTACACCGCCCCCTGCATGGGAACAACGGAGAAGAAGCATGACAGTTGGCAGACTAATGAAGTTACAAGCAGGCACTGTTGTGATGCAGTTTCACCTATCTCTGCACTGCAGATATCTAAATCTATCACCATATTCTTTTTAACTGTGTGGTCGATAGCCAGGGCCTAGATTCTGTGCGGCAATTTAAAACAGTAAAGTAGCTTTAATAAAAAAAAAAATAGGTGCTGTTGGTTGCTCCTTAATACATCAGTGATAAATTAAAGAAGTATCAACTTTTGTTCCAGCTACTAATCGGATAAATACTTCTCTGTAGCAATTAGTAACAAGCATTTGCAACGCAATAGGTGTCACATTTGCGAGAGTTTGAGCTATTGGCATTGTAAATGACAATGCCTTTTATTTATGTGTTTTAAAAACCTGCAAGCGGTGCGTAAACACACTTTGTACTTCTAGTTGTTGCTTATGAGAAGCAAGGCTGGTAGTAAAAGAGGCGCGGTTACTGGTTTTGTTGACTTCAACAAGGGACACAGCTTTGTGGCGCATTGTGTGCAGCGTGCTACCAGCGCAGATAGAACACTGTGCGCTTTGGTATACTTTGTTTAGTACAAATGTATCTCAAATGCCCATTAAACACAAATTAAGCATACGATGGCATAATGTGAGCCAGTTCAACTGTAGACGAAAGACGAGGTAACAATGTTTGGATGCAAAGTGTGTGCAGTGAGGTAGAAAGAGACCTGGTTATGTTTACGCTGGCTCAGGTGAAACTAAATTCACACTTTTAAAAAGTTTGTTATCAGTAACAAATCCTGTTACATTACTCAACAATTAAAAGACTGGAAAATAAGGGAAACAAACTTCCTTTACAACAGACCTTTCTGCTATCTTTTGTCTCTACCGTAAATCATATCTGTGTTAGGAAGCTGCTTCTTAGTTATAAAAATCGCTGCGGGGGTGTTCTCGGATGAATACAGATGGTTGTAGCGGTTAGACAAAAACATTATGCTTGGGGTGCACAGCCAGTCTTTCCGTGCAGTGCATTTCTTCCTTTACAGAACAGAGAAGAATGAGTAGAGTGCACATAGCAACTCACGGACAGCCAATTGGGCGGTAGGCGTGGTTCAATGCTTCCCTGCTTGCAAGGTTTACTACAATTTCCTGTCTGTTTTTAGGTCTCGCCTAGGCAGCCCTTGAGCTGTCTCTTCGAGACATGCTGTATTCAGGTATGGACTTGAAGCTCCGCCCATTTTCTACCCATCTTTTCAATTGGCTAATGTTACTGTCCTTTCTAAATGGTTTCTTGCTTAGGCTTAGTAGTCCCTCCTTAGTACCACCTTTACTCCTTTTGTATTCTCCCATGAGGACTGGCCCTTTTATGTGTGCTGTTACTCGGTATGTTTTATTTCCGGTCTGTGAGCACTGTTTTCTTAAATCAATTCCTCCTGCCTGCCACTGCAGGCAGGACATGCTTTATCGCAACTGTTTCTTTTTTTTTTTTTTTAACCAGCGGGCACACCTTGCGGCCGTACCTTTCTTTATGCCGGCTTGTATTTACGGCTTGACAAAAGAATGTTTTTTTTTGTTGTTTTTTTTTAAGCGCCCTATTCCGCGCTCACTTTAATGGCAGCCGCGCCCCTTTCTTTAGACGCGGCTCACACTATTCAGCTTCACAAACAAATGCTTTTTTTTGTAAAAGCGCCCCATGCTGCGCTTTCACTTTTAAAGCAGCCGAGACCCCTTTCTTTAGACCTGGCTCGCCCTATTCAACATATCAAGTTGCATACGGCGAGGGGCGTGTAAAGAAAGGGGCGCGGCTGCCATTTAAGTGAAAGCGCGGCATGGGGCGCTTTTACAAAAAAAAAAGCATTTATTTGTCAATATACGGAATAGAATTTGGTAGCAAGTTTTGAAAGCTATGTGTCTGCAAACTATAAATTCGTCCTCTGTTTAGGGTGACCAACCGTCCGTAAATTTCACGGACTGCCCGTAATTTGGGCCTCTTGTCCGTTGTCCGTCAAGAGTTCTTTCACGGACGCCTTTTGTCCGTAATTCCAGACATTCCAGGGAGCTGCCCCCTGCAAGCAGCCTGAGAGTTCTGTGACTCCCCTGCAGGGGCAGCTCGCACTCCTGCTGTGATAAGTGGCCTGCAGCAGCCCCTCCCCGACCTGGCACAGATTGCTATCAGCTCATTATCATTCTGTATGTCGGCCTAATTATCACATACAGAATGATAATGGGCCAGTGACAGCATTTGCCGGGCCTCCTCCTACACTCACTGCTCTTTGCAGGGATCGATCGTGTGCGCAGCAGTATTGCTCAGTGGGTGTCACCAGCTGCCACTGTGATACCAAGGGGGTCCATTAATGGCTTCTGTTCATCAGGGGCCAGTGAAGCTTTCTACACTCGTGTTTATGCTGAGCCTCCTACGGGCCCGGTTTAGTTAGTCCTTGAGGAGTGTAGTGGAACCGGCAGAGCAGAGGTGTGAATGAAAACTGAAAGCATCCCTTGGATTTTGCCACAAAAGCGCACATATACTCTTTCAGGCTGATGCCGGGCTTTGCTGTTTGTTATTAAACGCCCTGCTTTCATATCCGCTGTGTTGTTGGACACTACTGCTTAGGGAACAGCTTTGGGCTGCAGAGAGAGGACTCCTGAGGCCACACATGGACTTTTGCACAGACTCGACTCTAGGTGGGAGCACAGTCCTTATAAGTGGATAACAGGAATGACATTGAGTTCCATAAGAATAAACAACTGTTATTTGTCAAGAACGCCAAGAGGCACGCTATGGGGTGAATGTGCAGCACACAAATAAAGGTAATATTGTGTTAACAATATAGAAAAGACAATGATAGCTCTCAGGTGCCTGTGATGGCAGAATTAACCCTCTCAGCTATCATTTGCAAGTGGTTTTATCATTTAATCATTTGTTAAGTAAGAGCTTCACAGTTCTCATTTTTCCGCAGAAACAAAACAAGTTGCAACCACTCCAAAATGCAGCCACTAAGGTCATTTCTTCCAGTAAGCAACAGCTATCATTAAAGGAACACACACATTTAAATCACTCTGTATGGGACAAATTGCCACCTGGGCTCAATTGTTTCCTTTTTCATGTTTTAAAATGTGTAAACCTCAGAAAGCACTGCAGACCGGTATAAACATGTTGCCCTGTGTGTCAAGATTCAGACCAACTAGGCAGAGTGGACATACATTTTCATTTTCTGTGGCCTGGAATGGAATGCCTTTCTGCTGCCTATTAGGGATCTTGAAGTTCTGACTGTGTTGAAAGGGAGGCTCAAAAGCCAGCACTTTGAGCAAGCATGTCACCTTACTTAACTCTTGTAATACACTGCACCTGTTTAATACCGCTGGTCAAGGAATCATGAGGTCAGTCTCTGAAGTAAGTGCGCTTTATAAGAATCCATTGAGTGACACGTTGCGAAAAACAATAAATAAACTCTAAGAAGGTAGAACAAATATTCCTGGCTCAGGTAATAATCTTTAAAGCTCATGCTGAAAACCAAGAAAACTTGAGACAGAACAAAGTGATACCGGCAACTGGATCAAAAACATGACCCCAGCTACCCGCAAGTGCTTGCCATCTCACTACCATCTTATAAAAGTGCCACTTATGGATAGCAAGTTTTCAATCTGCTGCAGATGTAACCATCTCTGTGGTATTGTTAGAGTAAAATATTTAGAAAGGTAATTAGGCGTCAGACCATGCAGTGCTTTCCTTACAATGCATAGTACCATCATCTTAGTCTGGGACGTCACTAATAGCAAAGACAAAGGCAGTGGCGGCTGGTGACATTTGAAAGTGGTAGCCTTAAACAAACAGGTTCAACAAAATTTGCTTTTGTCAACCGGATTAATGATATGGTGTTATATAGCTTGCACCACATATGGAATTGTGTCATGAGCTTTGCGCAATATAGCTTCTATTACCCCACTGATAGTCAATTTATGATCCATGAAAGGGTGAAAGGCTGAAAGGCACCAGCAAAGTGTCTGAAGTATTACTTGCAGGTTATGATGTAAATCACTGCAGCATGTGCTCAGCTATCTTACTGAATAGAAGTAACACTGTAGAATGTTTATGTTGGTATGCGTAATGGGAAGCTAGAGCACTCACTGCCTTGTTTCCTTAATTATGTTGCTTTTACTTATTTTACTCTTCTTTATATTTTGATGTTGTTGTTGCCTACCATTCTGTTGCCTTCTTTTGTGTGGCTACATAAAGAAGACAGACTAACATAAGGAATGATGTAAGGTAGTCTATCTCACAGTGCATCTAGCGTGTCTCACTAGCAAAAGGTGTGTAAAGGCCTCACGTACAAGGCATTTGTGCGATTCACAAAATTGAATGCGTGTGTGGAGTAAGGGAGCTGTGAACAGAGAATTATAAGGATAATGTGGATCAATTATGTCACTGTAGGAATGGTTCTGCAGGTTTGTCGGACAGTTCTCTGGATAGTTCTTTGCATGTACAAGAGTTAGTGTGCGTTTGTTGTGAACAGAGAATTTTAGAATGGTCTGGATAATTCACTTACCGTAATGTTCTGGATCTGAGATTTGAGATTGCAGAAGGCTGGGGGTGCAGTGAAGGAGAGAGCACAGGGAGGAGGGATTGCAGGACTAAAGCACTGGAGTCGAAGGATACCACAGGAGATTGATGGTCCAGAGAGAGAGAGCATCAGGAGGAGAGGGAGCATACGAGCAATGCAAAGGTGTCAAACGATACCACTGGAGACTTCTAGCACACAAACAATGTGCTGGAACAGAGGGAACACAGGCAGAACAAGGGGTTGACTGTCTGGGAACTAGGTGGAGATTAGGTAGAGCGCAAACACAGTAGGACCTGGCAGGACGGAAGATAGAGGCTGAGGCTCAAGAGGAGCCAGAGCAGAGAGAGACGGGCAGCAATGTCAGACAGACTAACAGCTATGTGGTTATACTGAATAAGCAGCACCCTCACATTATCATATGAAATCTCTTTATTGATGCAGTAACTACACTTTCACAATTGCTTTATTAACCTTCTTGCTTTCTCAAATAGTCTTGAAAGGGCACCATTTTCCCACTCTTTTTTCAAACGTTTCTCGGGAGAGAAAAAGCCCCCTAATGACGTTCAGGCTCGCTCGCTGCGCTCGCCACTGGGCACTCATCACAAACTTTTACGCCACACCACTTTCAAATGTCACCAGCCGCCACTGCTCCTGCCAGAGCCCAGGGCATGGCAAACTGTTTTTGTTTATGGGCTCCTGTCACCTCACCAGGGGCCAAGCTCTGGGGGGATGGAGGTTTCATTTTGGCTCATGTTACCCAGGTGCATCCAATATGCAAATGCCGGTATATAAGTTTCAATCCGGCACACAACAGATGCAGTGCAAGGTTCTCTCAACCTAATATGAACTTATTTTGACTTGTACTTATGTAGGTTGTCTATTTACTTATGTAATATTGCGCGACCTCCTCTGATGTGTCTGTAACATGTACCTTTTGTCCCAAATTTTTGTCCTGAATTCTGACCTTCTGTCCTGAATTTTTACACTCACTGTCCTGAATTTGCACCCATGCCAGTTGGTCACCCTACCTCTGTTTTTTTCGTGTTCCCAGTTTATGACGTAAGGCACCGGCTGATTCTCAGTGGGTCTGTATTCAATTAGCTCGCTGCGTCCGTTGCCTCGCTTCAGGGGGGCCTCTGCTGTGCCTCCTGCACACGTCTCTGCTCTCCCAGAGGTTTGCCATTGCTTCAAACGGGCACTGACTTCCGGGCGGAAATCGAATCCTCGGTCCACCTTCTTGCGAGGTGAGCCCACGCCTCGCATGTCCTCCCACTGATCCGACAAGTCCTTGGCCACTGCTGGGGAAGCATCGGCACCGACCTCTTCGGGGTAGGGAGGCGCATAAATATAGGGAGTGGGGGTGAGAGCGATGGCATGCTCTAGGCATCAGAACATGGGTCATGCCACACATCACCCGGAGGGAAGTTGGGAGGAATTCTTGCTGCAGTACTTTCCTTCTGCACAGATTGGAAGCTGCTGGAAGTTTCTCTCGCCCTCTATCCAGACTGATTTTCCTCTCCGTTTTGATACGTTCACTGTTTGTTTTCTTTGGGGTGGATGTTCAGAGAGCCACGTCGACGGTGACGTCACTCCAACACTAGATCCCATCCGTGTACCTAAGCTCTTCGAATTTCTCGCATGGGATGCCCAGCACTCTATAAAACATGTATCTCTTTGAGACAGCGCCTAGGAGTCAAGCCTCTGTGCATGACACAGAGATAAGACTGATATGGCGGGCTAGTCTTTGAATCAAGCATTCAGATGACAAAGCATGCCCAGAGCCTGGGGATGAAACATAGTATCAATGTGCCTTCTCCAAGCAGAATAAAGCTCTCTCTGTAGGACACACAGCAGCAGTCCAGGTGCCCTCCTCGGAGCAGGCTATGGCAAAGAGCTCTACAGAGTGAAGCCCGGTGTAGCACTAGGACAGGGACTGAAAGCAGCAGATTTGGAAATTCACAGGTGTAGCTCACAAATCCGGTTTCATTTTGATCATTTCAGGAGGCAGTTGGCTTTCGAAGCACAGTTTTGTGAGATGGGATTTGCTTTAAGGGGAGGCTGAGGCTGGTAAAAGCATACACATTGCTTCTTCCAGCATGGGCGGTGGGCTTGACTGGCACGGGCAAGGCGGGGGTAGAATCCGATTGTAAAGCCAGAACCGAGATTAAGTAGTGTTCAGCCCACAGTAGTAGGCAGTGAGTGAGCGACCTAGAGGCACTTAGTGGGCCTCTGTTGCCCGCGATGACACAGACCCCCTCACCCCCCTCAGATGCTGCCGTTGCGTAGACAGCACTCTTCTGTCACTGCTCTCCGGTATTCTCAACTGCACCTTGGTGACGGTTAGGCCAGCCGTCAAATTGATGCTGGGCCTGATCATGCAGCCAGTTGGCTTTCAAGACATCTCTGGATTTTTATCCTTTATATGTGTGGGTGTTTATAGCGCACAGCATGCTAGGGTGACGCCAGAGTCCTTTGCAGGAAGAGACCAGACATAAATTGTAAGACATAGTACTAATGCTGGCACATTCGTGTTGTAAATGTTCAACATGTGCGTGGCAGAGAGTAAGTACATCTTATCAAAAGGTTCTTGAATTGTGTGTTCACGAATTAATGGTTTTGCTTCGCCGAGTCCTTTTATGCCTCAGGTCTACCTAGAATACAATGAGTTGCTTGCTGTGCTGCTCCAATCAAGTAATATGGATATGTTATAGTTTATAGTATGAGGACTGAAGTCAGAATACATTATTTGACGCTTTTTAGCCTGGTGAGGCGGAGTTCTGAGTTTGAGGTAATTCCATCTTTGCTGAGAAAAGCCATTGCCATCACATTGTATGGAGGTGTAATAACGGTGCTGTACTTCCCCTTCTACAGCAGTACAACCAGGTCCTAACTGTCTCGCAGTCTGCTTCCTCTGTGTGGTGCAGGGTGCTTTAAGTGCCCAAGAAGGGTTATTTTCCCTCGGCATCCTGAACTGCCTCACAGTCAGCACTCGTCCCATTTGTCCTTTTAGCAGGGTCTGACTGGAGCAGAAAGTAGGCTTGGGCACCGAAACAAAAGTGGGTCCATTAGTCAACTGAATATCTCAAAAGAACAAGCATTTGCAATGTAATAGGTCCTGCATTTGGGAGAGTTTGAGCTATTGGAATTGTAAATGGCTTACGAGAAGCAAGGCTTTCAGTAAAAGAGATGCAGTTACTGCCAGCCGTGCTTCTCGTAAGCAACAATTATAAGTACAAAGTGTGTGTTAATGCACCGCTTGCAGGTTTTCAAAAATAAATAAAAGGCATTGTCATTTACAATGCAATAGCTTAAACTCTCGCAAATGCGTGACCTATTGCATTGCAAATGCTTGTTTCAGCTGTGTTTGAGAAATTTAATAAAAAAAACAGCACATCCAGTAGAACTCAACAGCGTCCGATAGAAACACGCAGATTTATTGTTTTAACGTAGGAGGTATAGAAGGGGGGCAGCAGCAGATCATGAGAGAGAGCGAAGAGCAGCTGTTTAGAAAGCAAACAAGCTGCGAGAGGTGTTCTGGGAAAGGCAGGGAGATTAACTGAACTGGGAGCAGCAGCGAGGACAGAGCTAAAGACAAAGTAGTGCACAGAAGGAAAACATATGGCCCATAGTGAAAGGATTCATATAGCAGGTGAAGTCTCCAGGGCGGAACAAAAGGAGGGACTACTAAGTTAATTCACCAATGATAAGCGAGCATTTCTGAAGGACAGTGAGAAGAACCAATCAAAAAGTTAGGCGTTTTTTGAAGCCCATATCTTGGATACTACACGACTCTTCAAGACAGCGCATGCAACGCATGCGCTGCCTAGGCGATGACCTAAAAACCTTGGCAGGCACATGCAATCTTACGCATGCACAAAACTGCCAGCTGATGGAGCAAGGCTTGCTGCAGTTTGTAATCAACAATAGCACTTCTTTTCAAACACAAGCAGAGTCATCTTTCTAAGAAGGCTACTGTAAATGCAAACTACCCAGTTATGATTCCCGCTACATCGTTGGGCACATAGCTGTGAAGGCAAATGCACTATAATAAAAAATATATATTGGAGACTTTTTAGGACACTCACGCAAGCGTTCCCCAATTTCATACTATTTCCTTTCAATATGTAGCCTCCTTCTCCCACATATGACATCTAGCACTGTCTAACATACCTACAGTAGGTCTATAGTCAGCCAGAAAACAATATTCTAACTGACATTTTATTTTATATATACTTGTGTTAACAAAAGATATGAATCACTATCTTGAGAGGGTTCTTTTACATTGAAACATTCATTCAAGAACCAAACGACTGAAGACAGTACCTACCTTTGCTCCACAATCAGCCCCCTTTTTAACACAAAAGCCAATGAATATAGGATCTGCCACTTTCACAAGGATGTTGTCAACACAGTAGACGTGGATGCACTCGATTCCTCGACGATCCATATCATCAACCACACCGTGAGCTCCCAGGGCTCGGTACAAACCACCATTTCCATCTACATGAAGTAAAGGGAGAAAATCAATTATCCCATTTGGGAGATAAAGTGGCACAGTATGAATGGCATTGATTAAGCAAGGAGAACACAAAACTTGTTTCGCTTCACATCAATAAGCTGTTATTTCCAAATCATGTGTTTACAACTTGTATAAAACAGATGACATTCTAACTTGCATCCTTACAACTTGCCAACCAATACAATCAAATTGGGAAGAAATAGCTTGGTGAAAAAGGATGGGATACTACTGCTGGAGGAGGCAAAACTGGTTATTCACTGCAAGAAGCAGTTTGGTATCCAGAAAATGTAAATACTGCCCAGAAGCAGGCATGTTTTCACTCTTTAAAGAGTATCTGTAAACAAATAGCATTTTTTCTATTTTTTTATGTTAGACCTGGCCCTTCTTGCAGCTTTATCCCCTCACTTTTTGCCTCCTATTTTTCAGACCCGTTTTTGTTGGCTTTAGGACTTTGGACACTTTACCACTGCTTATCAGTACTAAAGTGCATATGCTCTCTGTGTAAAGTGTAATTCTGATTGGTTATCCATGATTGGCATATTTGAATTACTGGTAAGTCCCTAGTAAAGTCACTGTGTGTGCCCAGGGCCTGTAAATCAAATGCTACTAGTGAGCCTGCAGCACTGGTTGTGCCACCCACATAAGTAACCATGTAAACATGTCTCAGGCCTGCCACTGCAGTGTCTGAGTGCAGTTTTAAACTGCCAGGTCTCCCAGGCAAGCGCACCCACTTGCCTGGTCCTAACCATCCCTTTTACTACATGTAAGGCACCCCTAAGGCAGGCTCAAAGTACCCTCATGGGCAGGGTGCAGTGTATGTGAAAGGTAGGACATGTACTGGTGTGTTTTACATGTCCTGATAGTGAAATACTGTCAATTTCGTTTTTCGCTATTGCAAGGACTAGCTCTTCCATAGGCTATCATTGGAGCTGCCTTATAACATTTTACAAGTGTAACTTTCAATTGGGAACAGCTAGAGATTTGGAGTTTGGGCTCCCTGAGCTCAGAATTTAAAAACATATCTTTTAGTGAAGGAGGTTTTTAAATTGTGTGGTTGAAAATGCCACTTTTAGAAAGTGGGCATTTTCTTGTTTAACCATCCTGTGCCTCTGCCTGCCTGTGGAATCAACGTCCGGTTTAGACTGACAGGGGCCTGTTTGTGCATTCACTCTAGACAGTCACACAAAGGGAGTTGAGGTGTGCCCTGCATATCCTGATGGCCCATCACCAGGCTGATGGGTATTCCTGAGCCAGAGTGGTGGGAGGATTGGTCACCTGCACCTGAAGAGGGCTGTGCCTGACTTCTCACAATGCTGTATCCACCCCCTGCAGTGTTGTCTGGAACCATGACCAGGAAGGACAAAAACGTGTCTACTACAAAGACAATCCTTTGAAGAATGCCTACTTCAAAGGCCAAAAGAGGTATAAGTATAGGACCTAAAACCCCAGACTTTTGGATCAAGAGGAACCTCTGCAAAAGAAAAGAGATGAGCTGAGGAGGAGGAGTACTGCCCCTTTGCTGGGTGTTGCTTTGCCGGGTTGGCCTGCAGTTACTGCTTCTGCTTTGGAGAGGAAAAGGACTGGACTTTGCTTTTTATCCTGTTTGTGAAGTTTCTCCAAGGGCTTGTGCGTGATTGATGGCCCTCAGACTTCTTAACAGGAGGCAAAGACTTCATCTGCAGCATCCCTGAATTCCACTGCTGAGAGTTTTGACTGCCTTGTGGTGCAAATTTCAGTTCTGGGCCCTTGTAGGTTGTTTTGCTGCTTGAAACCATCAAAATCGACGCATCGCCCTTCCAGCGCCTGTTTTACCGACGCAGCACTACCGTGCGGGAGAAATTTGCAAGTGCACCGCCATGCCGCCAAAGAAATCGACGCAGCGCCTGTCTGCAGCCGAAGACACCGCCGCAGCCAGAGTTCCATGCACTGTGTCTCGGAAGTCCCAGACCACCGCACAAACTCCATCTCGGGCCCTGCTGTGCGGCTGAAAGAATCAAAGCATTGTTGGACCCCGGCTGAAGAAATTGATGCAGCGTCTGTTTTGCCGCCGCCGCATCGAGCACCAGCGCGTTCGAATGGCCACGCATCTCAACTGTGCGCCATTTCCGTTATCGACGGTGGGCCGCAGTAAGAGTCCGAGGCTGCGTATCCAGAGACCGACACCTCACCTCCCCTTGCAGTAAGAAACAGACGCATCACCTCCTCTCACAGTAAGTAACCGACGCATCACCTCCCCTGCGTAGCATGAAAGAACCGACGTATCACCTCCCCTGGGAGCAAGGAACCGATGCATCACCTTCCCTGCGAGTAAGGAACCGACGCACCACCTGCCCCGAGAGTAAGGAACCAATGCATCTCTTTGCTTTCCGGCACCTCACCACCCCCTGCGCCTGTTTTCATCTATCGATTTTGATGCATCTCAGGTACTTTGCACTAAAAAGTGACGCATCCATAGTTTTTGAACCTTTTTACTGTGATATCTTGATTGATGTATGTTGGATTTTTGTCGTTTTGATTAGATAAATATTGGCTATTTTTCTAAACTGGTGTGGTGTCATTTTGTGGCGTTTTTACTGTTACTGTATATTTGTACAAATGCTTAACACATTGCCTCTGTAGTTTAGCCTGACTGCTCTGTGCCAAACTACCAGAAGGTGAGCACAGGCAAACTTAGGTGTGTACTTTGCTCTTCCTGACTACAGTGAGGGTTCCTGCTTGTACAGGGTGCAAACCGACTGACAACCACAAACCCCATTTCTAACATTTTACAAATGCCAATACGCTTGCTAACTGGTTTAATGCATTCAGACAAGAAATAATCAGCAAGCAGGCAATGAATGAGTAAATGGCAAGCACCTGCAGCACCATAAGCCACTTTGCAAAGTAAAGCCAGTTTCGCTACATACTGAACACACACCGGAGTCCTTCATAGTAAGTTTTGAGCTTCAAATACACAAGAAGATTCACAAACAATCTTGGGGCACAAGAAGTTTGAAGACAGCAGAGGACGACCAACTGGACCACAAGGTTTGGAACCGATGTCCAAAGCATGGAATTCCTCGAAGAACATGGATGTGGATGAAAGGTTGGACTACACATAAAAAGAATATATGCCAGAGATTTTGATTTTTACAAAATAATAAGGATGATGTTAATTTACTTATCACTGGTCAGTACATGATCTTATCCTTTGCCTACTGGCATTTGTAAATGAAATGCATCAGAATGTTGATTTTTTTAAATAAAGCAATAAATTGCCAACAAGCCACCTCACTTTTCATATTAAAGGCAGTTCCAAGTTGACGATCTGTTAATCATGAGCAAGCACAAGGGCCTATGAGTTCGGAGGGATTTTGTAAATTTGAGAAGGCAGAGATAAGGAGAGAATATTCAGAAAGATGAAGTCTTCTATGTAAAGCGCCCTACATCCCCCAAAGCATCTGATACTCTCCAAATGGATAAATATTATCTTTGTGTTGTCATTCTTAGGTATCTGGTTTGCAAGATAAGAAAGGCCACATCCATGAGTAGCCTTTTGGACAAGGCAAGAATTTAACAAGTTATTTATTTGGGAACCAATGGAATGCAATCAGAGTGGGCAAGATGCAGCTAGTGTTCCTCAGTTCAAGAATGAGGCGAGTAGCTTGATTGTGTACTCTTTGAAGCTTGGTTATCTTCTTGAGCAGAGAGGTCTGTATTCATTCCACTGCACTAATCGAGTATGGAAACGACCACCCTAAAAAAGTGGTAAGTCCTTGAGGAAGGAATATTAAAGATTGACCTTCACATTGCACTTGCAAATGAAAGAAGGTTGCAGTGGAGAATTGTGTGAGAAAGGCCAGTTTAACATCAGTGAGCACCCACTTGCCAGAACTCAGACTTTAAAGCATATAAACACAGACAGTTCTATTGCTTTCACCTTGGAACCAGATTAAAGTAGTCAATGATGTCCAAGCAATTACAATGATTGCGAATTATTCAGTATAGAGGCAGCTCAACTTCGTGGAAAGGATGCATTTCAAATTCATGCCCTGGAATAAAGGCAACTTAACTCCATGTTCTGGAATAGAAGCAACTCAGCTTTAAGGAGTGGAACTGAAATCCTTGAGGATCATGCAAACAACTGCTGTGGAACAGAGGGAGCTCAACTTCTCCCCTAGACTAAAGATGTTTCACCTTCACGTCCTGGACCAAAAGTAGTTCAACTACTGCCATGGAATTTGATAAAATACCTCATATTACTTTTTAAATATCGCAAGGGTGACTAGTCAGGCTAATCTACAGCATGTAATATGATGGGCAACAGTATTTCCTAGAAATTATGAGCATTTCAAAGCTTCCCAAAAATTTGAGCTCTAAGGAAAGCAGTTTGTTATACAACACACCCTGTGTACCAATATATGCTTGAAGCTGCACTTATAATGTTACAGACGATCCCTTTGAAACAGTACTCTAAGATGCCGGCTCCAGAGAAGCATGCGCAGCGTGTGAAAACAGACTTTTCTTCCATCTATTGCAGTCGCTGGTTGGCACTCGCAAATAAGGGGCAAGATGCCTTAGCTATAAACCAACATTTAAAAAAACAGCTGCACTCTCTCATACATTGCAATCACAGCTTTGACTCTGCTTTGCTGCAAGATTACACACCTGGTGCCATGGCCAATTGTCCCTTTTCCTCCAGCAGAATCTTGCCATCAAAGCTCATGGCAGGCAACATTCCCTGCTGGAAAAAGACCACATTCTCTGGCCTCAGTCCAAAGTATTTGTGTTTTCGGAAAAACTCTTTGGTAGACTCCATTGTTCTTCCACTAGTCATGATGTACCTGCACAAATACATAAATGAGGGGAAATGTCAAAGCAAAGAAGAGATAAGAAACAACACCATTGCCTAATGAACACTCAATCACTCCAACAAATATTTGTTATAAAGGGATATGTTGCGGTGTTCAGCATTTTAGCCGTTTGGAGTTTATCAATATTAATTAGAAGTATATTTTATCCATTCCCTACTCTATATATCCTTTCAGAGCCATATACTTTATATATCATAAAAGTCATGCACTTTATATCGTTTAGAAGCAAACATTTATTTTGTTTTGAAGCACGTACCTTCTAGAGTTTGCAGTCGTACACTTTGCTCATTTGGAGTTGCACACTTTCTGTACGTTTGGACTTGTATACTTTCTATCCTTTAGAGGCATGCACTTTCTATAGTCTGAGGAATTCACATTCTGCCCAAGAGATTTGGGCTAGTGGCTTATATTTTAGCCCAAGATGGGGGGTTATGATCCCTAATTCAGCCTTTGAATAAAGAAAAGAGTGATTCTGAACAAACAACTTGATCCCCCGGTGCCTTATTTTGAGAATCCACTAAATTGAGTATAAATGTGAGGTAAAGAATACATCAAATGTGTTGTGCTGCCTAGTGCTGTTCAAATTTGATGCAACTCCCAATCACCCTTGTTTCTGTGATCTGTTTCAACTGGACCCTACCTACAATACATATATAATGAACCCCGTGAATGAGATGCTCATGTGTCAATAAAAAAGTTCTCTGCAAAACCAATCTGCTAGTTCTTGGAGTTAGGTTTGCATTCTATCAAAGACCTAAAATACAGACACTAATTTGTAAACCACACCAGAACTAAGGGATTAAGGACACTTATTTAGGAAGGGCAACAGAAGCATAACAATCGAAGGATTGCCTAAAAGGACATGAACATGCTAAGTTACATTTTACAAGTGCTTGATTAATAAGTACATTTCCCAGGTACCTGTGAAAAAGTCCACACAACCAGTTGGACTGCGAGGAAGCCACCTCTCCATCCTGGGATTCAGAAGTCAAACAAGCTGTGGGCACAGAGGGCACCGGGTAGAGGATGGAGGTGGAATAGGGCCCTCGCTTCCTTGCTTCTTAGAATGACTAGGAAGTGTTTGAAGGAAACCACTGAAACCCCTGTAGCCTATCCTGACCATTTCGGCTGCTCAGCCAACAGCCAAAGCTATGCCCGAAGAATTAACCACAGAATTTGCCTTGCCGTGAAGGTGGAACAATGCAGCAAAATCACATTCCAGGCATGCTTAAAACTAATGATGTAGGGTTGCTAGGAAACCCGTAAATAACACTGAAGCTCTACTCATTGAGATGAATTAGTTAAGTGATATCCGCCATTGACATCTGTCATGCTCTGAAGGTAATATGTATGAATTCTGACATGGCAGGCTCAGAATTTCAACCTTCAGTGGTCAGTAAACGGAGTACCAATAAATTGTCTAACAGTAACATATGCTATTTACAGAGCTTCGAAATAGCAAAAATGTGGCATGAAGTATATCAAAACATGTTACTAACATCCCGATAACTCTACCCAGAACCACAGAATTTAACTTATCTGTTAAGGAAGAACCATGAAGCATCATGACCTTTCAGACAATAGAATGCACCCTGTCTACTTAGGGTTGTTAAAAGATATAAATGCACTTGCTAGGGCTTGTCAGTGGGGAGTCCAGGGACCATGCACAAAGAGCACTTCCTTCTTGATCCAGAGATGGAAATGTGGTGCATGAGAGGAGCCAAAGTGAACTGGCTTGCTCTCATGTACAAAGGATGGACTATAGCTGTGTGTTAGCACCCTGTTATTTATCCCACCTGTAGGTCACAGCTTAAATAGTCCGCATGGCCCAACTAAATCCTTTCTTACGTCAGAGTACAAGAAAATGACTACTAGAGTGGTGTATAGCAACAGTCACCATTTACAGTAGTACAATTGCACCAGACTTCAGCAAAAGATCTGCTATTACTTTCTGATACTGTTTACAACATTTTTCAAAGTCATGCAACTACATGGGAGTACAGTGAAAGAGTGGACTTTTATGGAAATATATTTTAAGAGCCACACAGTACCTTCTCAAGAACCAAGTTTACATTTTCGACAGCATATAGAAAGTGCAGAAAAGCCCCCATAAATTTCAATGGTAGTTGCTGTGCTCTCTGTCCCTGCTCAGACAACCACTCGAAGAACAGATCGAAGACTGTTAAAGTAGATTTGCAAAAAGCACACACATGCAAACGTACAGTGGTAATTTGGAAGATACAAGAGGTTAGATGAAGCAATCAGATGTGGCGGTGGGGTGGTAGAAGAGAGCCGGTCAAATGAGAAAAAGGGTTATTTGAAGTTGGATTGGAATGTACTGAAACAAGGTGCCGTCCTTAGATGGGGGGGGGCTGTTCCTGAAAGTGGGGTGCAAGGAGACTTCATTGGCATGCTTTTACTTGCATGTCATGCAAACACAAATGGCTACAATTTCTTAACTAGGAACCCCGTTTTGTAAGTATGTAAGGCTTTGTGGTCGGTTACAAGGGCATTACCTCCAACAATATGGGAGAGAACTTGGGCTTCTACTAGATTTCTTATGGCGGCAGAGGAAATTAAGGGTTTAATTTGAGAGAGAAGGCCAATTTGGAACCAGGCTGTTTGGCTTTCTTGTTTGCATGCTCACTGAGGGAGAGAAGAGGGTAAATGTGGAAGCCTAAATATTTTGCACTCGTACATAGGGAGATACTAAGTCATCAAGATGCATTGACATGAAACAGGATTTAATCTGTTTTTTTTTACCTGTTATTAGTTTTTATTAAACATGTGCAGTACATGATCACCTTTGTAGATACTGCATAACTCAATCATGGACTATACACTTTTTTTTATACTACCAAGGCCAGTTCCAGGAACCTATTACTTAGCTTCTTTTTGTTTCCGTGCAACAAACCTAGCAAACACACCTGAGAGCTTATAATATCAGTTCTGTTCGGCATCTGTTCCAGTGTACTTGCTATTTTCTCCCAATGCGCCATGATCGGTGGGCACCCCATACCATGTGGTGGAAATCTGCTCAAAGGATTCCACACGTAGTGCATTTGGATGTAACTGTGAGATATATTCTGAACAGCTGCTTTAATGTCAAGAAAGTCCTATGGAGAAAATTAAACTGCTGAATTGTAAATTGGGCGTTTCTGGAAATTGTTAATGTGTGCTGTGGTATAGGAATCCCAATCTCTCTGTCAGAATCCTTTCCACATTCTACGACCACCTTTCTCTAAGGCCAAGCAAGTTAGTTTTAAACTGGTTGACATGTGCCTTGCAAAGAAGTATCACCACTTCCCTCCCGGACCCTACCACGAATATCTGATATAGAATCGGAAACAGTGGCTCAATTGCAATATGTCCCCCCATAGCGAAAGGATGGACCCAACCAGTCTGCCATATTATAGGGATTGACTAGCCTGGACACTATATTCTTGCACCAGATCTTGGAAGGCCAATAACTAATCAGAGGCTTACAGGTCACCTAGTGTTTGTATTCCAAAGTCGTTACATTTCAGCCGGAGCCCCAGGTGCAAATACAGTCTCGTACGTCTTCCTCCAAAGGCACTTCTGCCAACAATTCTTAACCACTTTAAGCAATCTAGTACGACTTATCTGTATTCCCCCCAAGCGTAGGGCTATCTCAGTGAGGGGAATTTTTGCCATCACCCAACCTTTCGCAGCCATGGGTGAGTCGGTGTTACAATTGCAGTGGGGAATCAGATAGTTTACAAAGTATTTAAAGCTCATTGTCGGAGACCCCGGAACCCTCCCTTATTAAAGGGGACCCTGAGCAGTGCCACTCTACGCCAGGTAGCATTCCAAATTAGGGACGTTAACAATCTATCTAGCCCTTTAAAGATCAGAGTGGGAAACTGAAATGATAGATTGGCAAAATCACCATTTTTGACAGCATCAATTAGCTCATTATTGTAATTGAGAACATTACTCTCTGTTATCAGTAACACTGTGATACCCCTAAATGCTCACTTTTCCTACTTTAGGCTGTGCACCAGCAATAGATCCCGAGTTCCCACATCTGTAAGCTTTACAGGTGACACTAAGAATTTGGATTATTTAACCCATTTCCTGGTTACTAGCCCAAACTCTTACAGGACTGATATGACGTGTATGCCCTGTGGGCGAGTCTCCAAAGTACATCAACACATCGTCTGCATACAGAGAGATAACATGCATCACTCCTCGTCATTGCCCCCATAACTAAAGGCTCCATAACCAGTCCGAAATTCAACTGGGAAATGGGCACCCCTTCTCATCTCTCTCCCAACACTGTACGAGCCCGATATCCCTTGCACTTTTTGAACACAGGCTGTCAAAGTAGTGTACAATGTTCTAATCCAACTTAACATCCCATCTCCAAGCCCTACTCTGTGCAGTACCTCATATACATACCTCCCACTGACTAAATCGAAAGCTTTATCTAAGTCTACTACGAAGGCACTGGGGCAGGTGCCATCACAGGAACACGCTTGATCAGACGATGGAACAGACGATTAATGTTGCCCAATGGGTTTCTCCCTCGTACTAAACCACTCTAATATGGGTGTATGTGTCGGTGGCACTCTAAGCAAATGGTTCACTGTAACCTTACTGCGTACATTATAATCGTAATCGGCCTCAATAGTAGTCTGAACGCTTTTTTGTCATGTCTGGGGCGACCTGGTTTAGATTTTATCAGAGCTTCTCTCATTGTGCAAGGCAACGCCCCCAGTTGTAAGGCTCTCTCATATAGGGTCAACAATTTTGGTACCAACACATTCACATATATTTTGTAGAACTAATCTGGCAATGTACCTGCCCCAGTGTCTTCCCTGCTTCCAAGTCTGCAATAGCAGTTATAATTTTGGACAGGGTCAGTAGGTCCTCAAGACCCTTCAGTCGCTCCAGTAACAAAGAGCTAAGTTTAGCCCAGTTCAAATAACCCTGCAATCGATTTTTATCCTGCTCAACTGTTTCTGCATACAGCTCAGAATAATATCGTTGAATAACCTGATTTATGCCCAGTTGTTCGTACATGGCTCGACCCATATTGTCCAGGAGGTCAATTATCAGGACTCCTTTCATCGTGGTGTTTTATAGGCCTTATTTGCACCATTATGAATCCGAGCAATATAGGATCTATAATGAATGCAACCTAGTCGTTGCATTAATTGGGCATGGGATTCTCTTTCTTTTTTTAAAAAGTTCCTCAAGTACTTTCGAGGAGGTCGAAAGTGTCGGAACTAAGCCTCCCAACTGCATTTCGAGTTCATACACATCTATCTCAAGGGTCTTCTTGATACTAGAAGTCATTCTAATGCAGTGGCCTCACATCACTACTTTAAAAGCATTCTATTCAAGCAGCGTAGCAGACACTGTCCCTTCATTTTCCCAGAAGAAATTCCCTATCTCAGTTTCAACTGTTTGTTTGAAGATGGGGTTATCCAACATCGTCTGGAGCCCCCAGACAGTGATCACAGTTCTACATCTGGCACAATACAAGGGAGCGACCCAAAATGCCCGGTGGGGCTTGGAAGCAGACTACGCCATTTCTGCCGCTTGTGGTGGCACCAGGACAGCAGGCCCACCACCAAGAACATAAATATAAACAAGTGCAGAGGCGTTGCAGCTCCCTCCAAGGGCCCAAGGAGGTGTTTTAGGAATACTGCCGCTAAGTTGGAAGGGTCGCAAAAAGGAAGACCATCCCAGGCTTCATTGTTTGTTACAAGCACTCTGCAGGCTGGAGCATGTGCTCCACAGCTGGGAGTGCAACGTCCTCTATGGGCTACAGTTATTGTAGCCTGGAGGTATTTAATGAAAAGTACATGCCGTAGAGCACCCTCTAGGGGCAAAGTTAATGGTTGGATTTGTGATCAAAATGTGATGCCCTATAGGTGCTGTCTTTATGACTGCGTTTTTATTATGTGAGCATATATAAAAAGCACACAGACACATGCCAAGCGCTTTAGTGATATAATGTTAATGGTAATTACTTATCAAAATGCATAAGCTTTATTACCATTAATGAGTGCATTTACTCATGGATTATTGTAATTACTCCTAAAATGATGATGTTTTGCCATGTCGTTTGTTGATCTCGAATATTTGACCAAGTCAATAGACTTATCTTATGGTTTTATATGACCCTTCAGGTGGTCAGAGGAGATGACACAATATCAAAGGTATTTCCACCAGCCTTATGTAGATTTGTAAATTACTACGTAGTATTGAGTAGTGTGTGTGTAATAACTGTACTTTTCCTTTTTCAAAAGAAAAAACAGACTGAACAATTAGTTACTGCGTGCCAGCAAATGGCGATTACTAGCGCACACCAACTCTCTTGGGTAGGCCTTTGACTTCTCAGCTCCGCTACCCTGAGAGAGGCAAGCGCTACAATGGGGTGTCTGGTTCCCAGTGGAGGGCGAATGTGGACCCATTACTTGTGGAGTCCACACAACTAATGGCCTGTTTCCCTACAATCCATAACCTGTTTTGTGGAGGGCAACTAAATCAAGTTGTCTGCTATGCCTCGAGAGACTTTCTGCAGATTCACAGACTCCAGCAGGATTCCCGCCACGAGAGCTCGAGTCTGTGTCACTGGATTCTCCGGGTCTCCTCCTTATATACCTATAGTTGGTCTTGGGCACAGAAGCTCCTCTCTCTCCCTTTTGGCCTGGGCTGCAGTAAGGTGCCCCTTACCACCAGTCTTGGCCTTTCATCATTTCTTTCGGCATGCCTCCCAGACCAATGGATTCCCATCTTCGTCTGCTGCCTACCCCACTGCCTAGGCACAGGACTCCAAGGGTTCCTCAAAGAATATAGTACAATTTCCAGCCATGATTTTTAGGTGTGCTGGGAACAAAAGTGCATACTGGGCCCCATTAACTCCCAGGTTTTGTTTTATTGTTAGGAAAGTTGTGCACTGGTGTTATAACACAAGTGTTTAGCCCAGGAAAATCATAGCTTTGGAATTCTTAACCACAAAATGGCTAGTCCTCGTCGCATGATCACCTCCTTGTCTCTGTAGCATAAAAGCCACACCACAACTGACCTTGGGGGACCAACTTGAGGGAGAGGTCTCGCCTACACACCGTTGGCTCTTTCCACTGCAAACACTTCTGGGTCTGCTGCATCCACTGTACAGTGATCCCTTCCAGCAGACCTACCACCCTTACATTGTTGCACTTGGATCTCCCGTCCATTTATTCAACATTGCTCTCCAGAAAGTGTACACTGTCCATCAACTCCTTCACCTTCTTGTGCAGTTTCTGGGACTCTAGGAGCAGCTCCTCCAACAGGCCCTCATTCTGCTTGACTTTTGTCTGGAAGCTTATACAGGTCATCTCTCAGAAGGCTGAGGGTGTCGATCTACTGGTCCAGCATTTCCATGGTAGCCATAGTTGACACCAGGAAGCATTAAACTTATCCGGTAGCTGCTCATGTGCACACCCATTGCCAGCCTCTGCCTCACCACATGCGCAAGTAGTGTGCCACTCTTTGGGACCCATTTGATGTTCTCCAGGTAGGTCATGTGTTCTTGTGGCCCTTGTCTTGCCTACTTGGGAATCTCTGTGCCTCAATGTGTTGCAAAGTTGTAGCTGAGGGAAGAATCCACGCGTTAGTCACTGCCCAGCTCAGTCTATCAATAGCTGTTCCTACTTCCTCCCCACAGACAGTACTTGTCCTTCTGCAGGCCTTGGACACAAGGAGGATCACCTTATACTTTCCCTGCCTTGCACTCAGCGACTCCATGCTTATTTCTTCCAAAGATTATTGGGTATCTGGGATGCTCCCAGCTGCTTATCCCTCATCTCCAGCATCTAGAAGGTTCCTTGCACCAAGACAATACCCCCAGAATGGCCCAGCAATGCGGCTTCTAACTCCTACCAGGTAAAGGTGGGCACCTCCAAAGCCAGGCCAAGAGTTATCCAATCTGTCCCTCAGGGGCTGTCACCACACAGGGCCGCTGTGTTTCTCCACTCCTCTCTTAGGCGGTTCGCTGCAATTCACTGAAGCGGTGGCCCTAATTTGCAATCAAGCCCACATGACGGTGGCATTGCCACCTCTATCCTACACCTCTGCTGGGGGACCCCTGTCTTGTGCCTCCCTCTAGGGTCACTTAATATTCTGTGCAGCATGTCCCTTCTTCAAGGGTTGCAGTGCTGTTTCCCCCAGTCACTTGGATTAGTGTGGGTCCACGGCATCAGCCAGTCTCACTCACTGGTCTCTGACTTCACAAGTCTGAGGAGGTGGTAGTGGGGTTCGGAGGGCTTTGGGGGCCATTGCTACCTCCTCCGCCGATGTCCAGGATAACATTCCTGCAAGTACTGAACGCCTTCAAGGTCAGGGCATTACAAGCTCATGCTGCCATTTTTGTTGGCAAAGATTCTCAATCAGGCCTGGTGTGTTCTGAAGGCTTCCGCTGTTTAGTTTATTCAGCCAACCTAAGCCAGTCCTAGGCCTAAAAAAACCCAGGTATTTCAGCAACTGAGAGGGCTGTAAAATTTAGGATGTTTGCAATATCAGATGGTGAGTGCCATTTCTTGCAGGCCATGCCCCATCAGCCAGAATTCAATCTGTTGATTTATTTTTCCAACTCTGACTAGGATTAATTCAGTTCTATGTACCTATTGAGCTCTAGGAATATAAATACAGCAAAAACAACATAGCAAAACTGACAAGAATCAAATAACTTCATAAATGAAAGTATGTGTATGTGAAAAGTAACAATACAAAACAAACAAAAAAAATACCTGAATATTATCCATCCTATATGCAGCCTCGTTTGCATGCTTGCAATGTGCCTTAGGATCTGGGTACCTCACTCATCTCCAATTACCCATTATCTACTCCATGACTTCCTCTTCAATCTCAACAAATCACCCACCGACTGCCAAGCTGCTGCCTTCATCAGCCTGGTTTCTCACTCTGCAGGGAGCACCTGGACTGTGGTCCTAACAGTGCCAAAGGACAAGCAGATTCCTACAATTGTAATCAAAGTCTAGACAAATGTGTGGACTGAATAATAAATTCTATGTCAGCACCGAAGACTCTGTACTGCAACAGTCATAGCAACCAATAAAGAGAAACCATTACATAAAACCAAAATCCCATGAATCTAAGGGAAACACAAACTATACAATGTCCACAGGAATCATGAACCATGAGAATCATGTCAGCCAGGTAAATGATAAGACAAATACCACTGGCTCTTAAAGCCTTTATTACCGGCTTAATTATCCTGGTGAAATATCAAGGGGATGGAAAACCCGAACCAATGATTTTGCAACTGAAACTGAAAGAATCTTCTGTGCTAGGGAAAATAATTTGGAAATTTCAAGTAAGCGATTATGAGGTCCAATCGGACTATTCAGTCTTTCTCCTTCAGAAGATCTCTCAAATGTTGGGTGTCTTCCTGTTGAAATTGCAGTAGAGAATCAAACCATTTAATTCTCGAAGATTTAGAACCAACATGAAGCCTGCACCTTTCTTTTGGACCAAAAAGATGTTGCTGCAATACCCTCTGGGGAGAGGATGAATTGCCTCCTTGTGCAGCAACGCCAGAACTACTTCTTTGGTAAAGGCTTTTCTCTCGAAGGGAAAAATGTTGAAGTCTGGATGGAAAGCTCTGGATGGGGTCCTATAAAACTCAAGTGGAAACTGTAAGAAATAAGATTATTATTAGGGTGGGTGTCACTACCCACCTCAAGGAATGATCACAACCCTTGTCAGGGTAAACCCTAAAAGTCACTAAATCAAACTGAGCTCAAGCCCCTCGTAGCTTTGGCACACAGCAGACGGGTTTAACTTACAGCACTGCGTAAAGTATTTCTGCAATACCAACAGAGTAATAAAATCTAACTGTAAAACAATACAAATCCCAAACTGAATTAGAAAAAAAAAAGAAATGTAATTAACAAAATGACACCAACATGACAAAATCCAATAAGGTGAACCAGAGATGTGAATTTTTAAAGTTTTACATAGATTTAGCGCCAAGAAGCATAAAGTGCCAATGATAGTCAGTGGTTGTGGTATATCGTGACCTAGGCACAATTGGACGGTGACTGCGATGGAGTGTGGGTCGGATACATCAACCAGGTTCATGCCATTCAAAGATGTTACCTCTGACTTTAATCCTTTATGTCCCAATCCACCACAAGAGTACACTTCTAAAGCTCTGTGGGACCTCAGGGGAGGCAATTAGAGACTCATAGGGTGACAGGCAGAGGCCAACAGCAAGGTTCAGTCCAGGTTCAGTTGCACTGGTCAGTTCCAGGAAAGGCGTCTTGTACCTTGTTGTATGAACAGGAGGTCTGCCTTATGGCGGTTGGGATTCCACTTCTTTGTCCTAGGTACAAGGGGGAGCAGCTCATAGACCAGTCCTCTTCTGTTCTTCCTCAGGTCCAGAAGTGTTCTCAAGTGGGTGCTTCAAGGTGCCACATTTATGCCTAGCATGAGCTACTTAGTTGGGAATAACTCCTGGGCATGCCTTAACCAAAGAGGCAAAAGCTCCTCAGGCCACCCTTAACCACTTTGGGCATTTTCAAGATGGTGAAAGACTTCTGCCACACTCAACTGAGTGGACTGAGTGTGTATGTGGGGATGATATTATGGGAACCCTAGAGTCCTCACACATCTAACACAGCCACTGTGCCTACAATAAACCCAGAGACAGAAGTCTGGTTGAATAAATGTAGGGTTTTCTAGCAACCATACAGTGGATATACAGAAATTGTTTTGGCATCCTGTTTTCCTTCCTTTAAATGCCCCTAGTTTTATATGTAAAACCCCGGGACAGACATTTAGTGGGGCAAAGTAAGTCCTTCATCAACCAGACAGTGGAGATACAAGAATTATTTTTGCATCCTATTCTCTGCCTTACAAGTGAACCCCAAACTGTTATATGTAAACCCAGCAGACATGTCAAGTAAGCTTTGACACTCAAGGAGGATTTGACACTGAAATGTCACAAAAGATGCTCACAGCATATTCGGTGAGGTCACAGAAGTGAACTATACCCATTCAGGTCAGCCCACGGTTTGCTCCTGGGAGGCATTTTACACCTATTTAAATGCGAATTTCTGGCAGACAGAGGTTCGAGAGTAAATGCAAATTTGAACTCCAGGAACTTCAAGCTGGTAAAAGGCAACTTTCTAAAATTACTTTAACTTATTATTTCTTAAAAATGTGGTTCCACGATTGAATTGGAATTTAATAATTGTTACAAAAAGTTGTTTCATTATTTTTCCAGCAATTCCCACTCCCAAGATACAGCATTAGGATTTTAGTCTGTACTCTGGTTTTCTACATAGGACAGCTAAACCTGCCACAGTGACAAATAACTTTTAAGTGCTAGTCAGTTTAAGGACATGTTAATATTAAACGTCTACATGCCCCACGTTTAAATACCATGCGCCCTGCCTTGTGGGCTACAAGACCTACGTAGGGATGACTAATTATTATTTAAAGGGGAGGTTTTGAGCTGCAAAAGGGTTTATTTTGACAGGTTGAATTGCAGTTTTTACACTGCTACAGTCAGACTTCACTGGTAGGCCTGAAGCCATGTTTTACAATGTCACTCTAGTGGATGGCACAACAGGAACTGCAGTTCAATTGTGACATTTAACTTACAGGCCCTGGGTACATTTTGTACCGTATACTAGGGACTTGGGGATAAGTTAAATATACCAGTTAGGAATTTGCCAATTCAACCATGTTTAAAGGGGGAGAACAGGCACTTTACCACAGATTAGCAGGATTAAAGTTTACTGAGGAGTAAAGTCAGCAAAACTATAGAGTCCAGCAAATGGTGAAAAATCTGGGATGACTACATAAAGTTAGTATCTATAGACCGTATTTAGGAGAAGGAACAAATCAAAACTCAAACTCCCTCACTTACCTAGTACAACAGCCTCTACTACCGGAACCCTGTTTAGGTTGATGGCACAAAGTTAACTGGAAATTAAATGAAATTAAAATGCGATTTATACAGCATGTGGCTACCCAGAAAGAAAGACCCGGCGCTATTCACAGTTAATGAGGAGGAGGGGTGCTAGTTGACTAACAGGCGAAAAGCCAGGTCTTATGTTTCTTCCTGAACTGCCCCTGTACGTCAATTTGACGTAGGTCTAATGGGAGTTTGTTCCATGCTCGAGGGCATAAGTGGGCGAAAGACCGGCCTCCAGCTTTAGACAGACGGACCTTCGGGACTGGGGAAGACCCAGGTTTCTCTTAGGACTGTAGCGTAGTCTCCTGGTAGACCGATATCTCGGGCCAGTTTGATTCAGTGCTCAATGCATAAAGAGCAGGATTTTGAACAGAATACGCTTGTTCACAGGGAGCCAATGCATATCCCTCAAGTGCGGAGAAACATGAGCCAGTCTTGGGATATTGAGTATGAGACGAGCTGCCACATTTTGAACTGTTTGCAGTTTTCTCATTAGGTACTGAGGGTGGCCTGCGTACAGGGCATTGGCATAGTCTAGCCTGGACACGACCAAGACAGTACCACCGTTTTTAAAGCATGGAAAGGAAGTACTACATTTTTTTGCAGTATGCAAAAGGCCAAAACATGTTCCCACTACAGTGTTTATTTGATTATGAAAGGTCAACTGATTATCAACCATGACTCCCAGATTTTTTTATGGCCTTGACTTGCAAGAAGGGAAGTGAAGTCCCATCTGGAAAATGGATTTGTCTGTGCAGGTTGAAATTATGTCTGAAGAGGAGAACCTTGAGTTGGTTGACATGCATCCATTGAAAGACTGCAGAGAGACAGGGTTTGATAGCATCAGGGGCTATTACTTTGCCTTTCTTAAAAGTAAAGAAAAGCTGAGTGTCATCAGTGTAGGAGATTATCTTGGCCCCGAACTGGAATGCAGGATACTGGTGCTAGCTACACAGTAGTTGATATTTGTACAACAAATCTGTCCAAAGTCATTCCTCAAGTCTGCAGTCATGAGTTCCCTACAACTAGCAGACGTTTTAAGTACCCAGTAGCAAGCACAGAGCTATAGATAGGAGAGATCAGAGCGGTCCAGGCTGGTGCAAGGGACAACCTCAGCATGGATTATATGTTGGCCAACAACTTAAGAGGATGGGGTCTGGAAGAATCTGATCACAAGAACACAGGCCATCACTAGAGTGCACTCTAGGGAAAAGGTATTTCGTCCAGAGACAAAGAGGTTACTGTGGCTGGTCTAGGTACATCAGATGCACCTGTACCACGGTTTGATCTTCCTACCTCTCCTGAAAAGGGAGTGAACCAGCTACTACATCATTGGAACCAGCCAGAGTTAAGAGTTGCTTCAAACCGGATCTCGTGGGAAAGCGGAGTTTGCAAAATCTCAGTCAACGTTCTACTCCGTGACGGTTTGAGCCAAAATGCCCTACAAAGGCCCAAAGAAGGGAAGTTGGTCACTTTAGAGTTACATATGAAGAAGTGTTACTCCAAAGTGATCTTTCTAATCTAGAAACTGGAACCGCGTGAAGACTGGCAGTTCCCTAGCTGCACCAGAACGTCTAAAGTCAACTAACTCACAAGGTTCCTTTAGGGTTAAAAATGACTAAGGAGAAGTTTTGCTCTTATTTCTACTGGCCTAGACTGGGTGCCAAAAGTGAGCATTTTTGCCACCAATGCCCCATTTGCCAGCGGAGTGGTAAGGCAGGAGGATAAACAAAGGTACCTCTAGTACATCTACCATTGGTAGGAGCACATTTTAAAGGTTAAGAATAGATACAGTGGGTCTCCAGAATCCCTCCACTATTTCTGGGGAATAAGTATTTTGGTGGTAGATACCCAGTGATGGTACTTTTGAGGATCATGACTTCCCCCTGTGGTAGCCATAGCTCAAATTGACATCTTTTCATGGGCTGGATTTCCCAGAAAGATGTTATTTAGCCCAAGACGAGCTTCATGTCGAGCAACACGGAGGCCATGTAGGAAGAATTAATGTATGTGTGGTTCACATCCTAATATTCCCAGACCAATGGAATGGGTAGGAGGTTTATGAAAACTGGCAAATGATGTGGTTCACTATGTGCAAGGCCTTGGGCACAAGATCACGGTGCATGTGAGTCACAAAGAATACAGTAAACTTTAGGAGAAAAAGTCGCCAACTGGTAATTCATTTTCATTGCTAGTACCTTGTCAAAATTGATTTAGAGTAGAAAGCTGTTGTGTCCATGTTCTAAAAAGTGGGGCCATCAAGTACCTCCAAGGCCCCTGAAGGAAACCAGAACTACAATAAGCCTGTTTATAACTCATCAGCATGCCCTGAATGTAGAGGCTACCAGAGTACACTACATTCAAGGAAACTGCCATTAATATGGAGCTTACTCAGACAAACCAAATGTAGTGAAAAGAAAAAAAGCACACATTCTTTCACTGGACTCCAGAAGCTCATGTCTGGAATTCCTGAAGGAAAGGAGACTTACACAAACCAACCAAAAAAATTTAAAATACATTTGAAACACAATGAAACAAATTGCCTAGCCCTAGACTCCCGGCTATATCTGAGAACCCTGAAGGAAGAGGGGCTTACCAAAAACATCAAATGTGTCTATGTCCCCAAACTCTAAAGGCAGTGAGACTTGCCAGGAATTCCATATACAACTATGTTTGAAAACAGCCACCTTTATCTTCCCATCCCAGGCCCCTGAAGACAGCAGAGCTTACCATGGAATTGTGCACTTTCTGCCATGCCTCTCATCGGCGGTGCGCTGCAGCCTTAGAATGCGCTCTGCCTGGATCTGAAAGAGAGTTTTGTGGGAAGGCAGGCCCACGTCATAAATCCCCTTGGGGTACGACACGCCCAACCTTGTCCCTTGTCCACCAGCCAACAGGAGAACTGCAACTTTGTTCTGTGAAATCTGAGCAAAACCTGTGTAAAAAAAGAGAGCAAAAGAAATGAAAATAAAATCAATGCAAAACTTAATCCACTGTAATTGTTGGCTATTAATCAATTTAAGAGGTTAGATGGGAACACATCTTAAAATAAATATTCCCCTAAATTCAACAAAATTATCTTATTTCCATTTTCAAGACAGCGCCAACATGAAAAATATTTGAAAATCTTCACTCTTCTGAAGAGAAAATTTGTTTTGCAATCACAACACCTTTGAACAAATGCAATGAGGTTGGCAATGTAAAGGGATGTTCAAATATGGCCTAATGAATTTGTCTTGAATTCTGAAGACACTGTTCTTTCTGGAAGGTGAATAATGAATACCCTTTTGTCAAATCAAGGATCATGCAGATAATGTTTTTTTCTGCAGGAGTCTAAGAAAAACTCAACAAAATGTTTTTCTCATTTAAAGGTGACAAGTTGCCTGCTGTGAGATTCCGAAGGGACCCTAAATAACTTAACAAGTAAGCTGACCTGGACTTAATTAAAAGTGCACGTAGCACTACAAATACTATGTGGGCTTATTTGAAAATGAGAGGTTCCTGCTGGATAAAGTTTGGTTTTAGAATTGGATTCGCTCATCAAATTATTCATATATTACCTTACTTACCAGCCAAGCCTAGGCCTTACATCACATTACAAATACCTATCACTTCCCATAGTGAGACTTAAGCAACTACATACGCACAATGTGAAATAACATGCCTTAGCTACCAGTAGAAGTGTGGGGGAGGGGATTGGGGGGGGGGGGTGGAGCAGAGCTAAAAGGCTAGAAATTTCACTTTAGATCAAAGTCCAACTTGTTGAGGGTGTACCATCCAAGAGACCTGGGTATCGATCCTGCCTTTTGAGGATGCCAGATTAAATTTGGATAAAGAGACTGATAATTTACCTTCAAATTGCTCTCTGACAGCTAGATGTGGAAAGACAGCACCCTTAGATGATGTTGGGCATCACTTATGCTCTGATGGATGTAAAAGGCATGGCTCATGAATAAAGACTGCAGCATCATGACAACTGATCCCATTACACATGACATACTTGGATAGTCAGGGCCATTATAAAACAGATAGGACAAGAAGAGGAGTTTGCAGAGAGTAATTTCATAGTATTCTTTAGATAAAAAGACATCCATGTCAACTCTTCCATGGTCCCTTAACTGCTCTGCCTACAATCTAAAACATCACGCTGTACCCTGGGACAAATGTACTGAATACTGCTGTTGCAGGCTTGTTTAAATAATAATTTTAACAGACCGAGAAAGCCCCCGTAGACTTAGCAAAATTAACTTCAAAAGCAACAGCCACCTATCGCACAATAATCCATACCATGAAGGGCAGAGTCTGTTGATTACAAGATACCTTGACTTGTATTTGATTTTCTGTGGTGAGTATTTTAGGCTACTCTCAGAAAAACAGGAAGACCATCACAAAGGTGAAGTTTAGACTTCTGAGTGTCAAGTAAATCGAAGATTGAAAAAGCGGCATGACATTAGTCATGCGGGAAGATGAATGGCCTCAGCCTATCTGTAATCTAATAGCAATACTTTCCTGAGAAAGGGATAAGAGTGTTGGCATGTTGTGCAAGTATTGAAGTATACAAAAAGAGTAATGGATGGAACTCTTGAATTATTCTCAGCCTCTGGTAATTACTCAGGCTGCATCCCAGTTCACTATTATTTTGCAAACCATGTCACCTCCATCTGGACCCAGACATATGCAAATCTGTCCTGACCCTGCTCCAACAGGAACAGTCCAGTCCGAACTGATATCCCAGGTCCTCCCTGAACCAGAACACAAGCAACCCAAGACCGGTTTCACCCTTATTAGGAATCATCAGTTGGGTTGAGCTTGGTTCCAGTGGCACAGTGTGCATGGGACCCACATCTGGGCTTGTTCCCCCATCTTTTATTTTTTGCACTTCTTTCTCTCCACTCTGATGCTATACTGTCTTGTGGGTGTGCCGTGAGTGAGTGACAGGGGAAAGTGAGCTTCTCAGCCAGATAAGCAGTGGTACTGTCAGTTACGGTACATACTCTTTTTAACATGTATCAGTGTAGAAGCTACTTTATTCTCTTTTTTTAACAGACACTATGGAAAGATGCCAGTCAAACAAACTAAAGGGCTTGAGTTACATGGGTATCTTCCAGGAGAGGTACTGATGTAACATGATAAGGACTATACCAAACCAAGAGGATGATTGGGGAGAGGATGTATCCTTACGGCTACGTCTGCCGACTTTGGAGCTGGGGAACCGGGTTCGAGCCCTCAGCACCGGCTCAGCATCCTGTGATCCTGGGTAAATCACTTAAACCCCCCACGTCTACCAAAAAAAAAAATGAATGTGCCCTTGTGTAACGTGACTGGTGCTCATGTAAAGCGCTCCAATACCTTCGGGTCGAGTTCGCGCTGTATAAATCTGCATTAAAAAAAAAAAAAAAGGCATTTCAAATCTCCCATTAAAGACAATAAGGAAGAGATCAGCCACACCGGCTTCACAGCAGAGTCAGGGAACAGAGTAGGTAGAGGCCAGACGCCAGTCTTTCAAGTACAAATATCTGTTTAAATTAACAATGCTTTTAGAACGGAGTGATATTCAGAGGATTGGCTTGTTAGCTAGGAGTCTAAGAAGTGAGCATTTTTAACTAAATTTCCAAAGCTACGAAAACAACGAAGAGCTATCCTGGTGAGGTGGTTTTTGCATGGACGGATGTAGGAGATTTATACAAATGTAGGATGAAGGCAAAGGGCTTATATCGCCGGAGTAGGCCCTAAGGTTCCTGGCGAGCCCAGTCGGAGTGATGATTAAAACACTCCATTTCTGCTTTTATTATGTGACAGCAGGGACCAGTGTGCTGCCCAAACTGTCAATAAATCTAGAGTAAAGAGAAGATCGGATTTGTATACTTAAAAGGCTAACAAAAACAAGCATCTGCAATGCAATAGGTCTCACATTTACGCAAGTTTGAGCTATTGGCATTGTAAATGACAATGCCTTTTATTTATGTTTTGGTTTTTAAAACATAAATAAAAGGCATTGTCATTTACTATGCCAATAGATTAAACTCTCGCAAATGCGAGATCTTTTGCATTCTAAATGCCTGAAGGCATCGCTGAGTTGCTCCCATCTGTCTCCCATGGCCCCTTCTGTCTCCCAGTTTGCTACGAGTTAAATAAACAAGCCGGCGGTCACAACTGAGCATGAGCGACCCTCCTTTAATAAGAGAAACTCATTAAAGAAAATAGTGCTTACAGACTAAAGAAGAGGTACCAGGTAACAACCGAAGTAAAAGCGCTAGTCCTCATGGGAGGTTACAAATGAAGACAAGGTGGTACTAAGGAGGGACTAACAAGCCTAATAACGAATCAGAAGCCAGCATTTACAAAGGACGATGACACAAGCCAATGACAAATATGGGCAGAGAGTGGGCAGGTCTTCAAGTACATACTCCAATACAGCATGGCTTGCAGAAGCTCGACCTAAAAAGCTGGAGCGGGACAATTAGAATAGTTTTTAGAAAACTGCAGAAAATACTTCATATCCAATAGCAGAAATATACCAGAAAGAGTTAAACAAGAGAACATTTCTGCAAATCTATTCAGGTTTTTTCCTCAGTGACACATGGATATGGTCCCAAAACAAAGTGTGAGAATTCACGACCTTCTGATTCAGGGCAAAACATCCAGCATCTTCTTTGGAAACATTTAAAGAGTTCTTTCTTAACATACACATTATAGAGCATCTAAAAAGGGCGAATTTAAAACCAGTTAAGCATTACCTTGACCAGCCAAGAGTTATTTTTGAGGTAGTAAATAAATATTTTAACCTAGTATACATAATAGCCTAGAAGGGTACAGACAATGTTCAAAGGATTGAAAAGAGATTGAAAGGTAGGCTTTAGAGGGTGGACGTCAACAGCACAGATGCTGAATACTGATGGCCTTACAGTAGATTTTCAGAGGGTCCATTACTGGGTCTAATGCCTTTTAATATGTTTATATAAATGACTTTTAAGATAATGCAAGGACTTTTGCTGGCAATACAAAACACAACAGGACAGACAAAGAGAGCAATGCGTGGTAGAACAAAGGAATCTAGACAGCCTTGGAAATAGGGACGAGCAATCACAAACGTGGTTTACTTTGAATAATTAAATGGTGATGTATTTTGAGTCAATCAATCAATCAAAATCTTTATCCGGTTTCAAGAACCATAAAAGTTCACTAAACATGTTACAAAGATAAAAAAAAATTCATATCATGGTTACAGAGCAATGGAAAAATGAGCGCTATAAGATTCAAAACAAGTTTAAAAAGAAACATCGAATACCCCAATCATGCATCTCAGGTGTCACCCATACGATTTCATCCGTTTAATTAATTTTCATAAAAGAGTAACACAGGTTTTAATTAAATTACAGTAGCTCATAACATTTTCTTATAGCCATAGCAACTCTAATAAAATTCGAGACAGCAATGCAAGTACTTGAAGTAGACTAGGACTGTAAAAAATTAAAACCACTAATGTAGGTGCATGGCCGTATTTCCCTTAAAATTGGGGTTAAAAATGTCCCCCTTGGTTCCTTATAAAGAGGACAGAACAAAATAAAGTGCAAGCGCTCTGTGCTAACAAGTTATCACACGGACAAGATGGTAAACTGTGAGCCCAATCTGATTGTTTAGGGAATGCCACTAGAAAGTGCAATGTGCTTAATCGAAACCTAGTCAAGTATAATCGGGTTTGAACATTAATGGTAAAGGTTAAACAAAAATTTCTGTTCGCCAGGAATTAAACATGGGGTGCCAACTGCTACCATTTGTGCACGATGCAAGTAGGCCTTCGCATAAAATGCCTCCTTTATGACATCTTTCGCCTTAGTATCAATACTTACAGGGTTGTCATAATAGTGCCCCAGCCCCAACTCGTATAATTTGCCCTTCACAAATCGGAGCCAGGGGATCGACAATGCGCTATCTAGGTTAGCACAGCCTTTGATAACGTCCCTAGAGAAAGTTAACTCCTCAGATAACCAGATCTTAGCCCATAATAGCAATGGGGCGATGTCAATTAGATCCTCAAGGTAGGCTAACCCAAGCTCCTGGAGACAAAAGTGAGTAGGTGCACTATTTGGGGCCAACAACAGTCTCTTAATAAATTTATTTTCCAAAACCTGCAGGCGACGGGTTTTATGGTAGCCCCAAACCCCCGCCCCATAGGTTGCCACAGGGAGACATTTAGCTTTGTAAAGGCTAACTAGTTCGGTCACTGGTTTATGGCCTAGCTTACGGGCAAAGCGAAATAACCCCTCCACAACCCGACTCGTGTGTTGTACCCTAGCTGTGATGAGGTGGTCCCAATTCAGATTGTCGCTAAAAATATTCCCTAGGGATGTAACATTTTCCAGCTTGTCAAAGGGCTTACCCCCAACCTCAAATCTCCTCGTTTTAGTACCTTTAGAGCCACACACCATAACATAAGATTTAATAAAATATACTTTTAGATCCAACGCTGCCATAAAATCGGTAAAAGCATTCAATGACTTTTGGAGGCTATTGGCTGTCAGAGCCAGTAAAATGGTATCATCCGCATAAGATAGCATTGGAATCATGTTGCCTCCAATTTTTGGGAAGTCAAGTTCCTTCTCCAATAAAAAAGCCTCTAAACCATTTGTGTACAATAAAAACAGAAATGGAGCTAAAATGCAGCCCTGCCGAACACCTTCAGTGGAAACGATGGGCCCAGTCTTCTCCCCCCTAGGGCCATGATGTATGGCAGCCGTTGTAGAAGTATGGAGTCTACGTAGGAGGGATACAAGAGCCTCTTCAAAACCCATTTGGTCCATTAGTTCCCACAATTTGTCCCGATTGACCGTGTCGAAAGCACTGGACAAGTCCATGAAGGCCAGATGGATAGATCCCCTCCGGGTCTTCATGTACTTGCCCATGACAAGGGACAGATTGAGACACTGTTCTGTGGTACCCATCCCCCTTCTAAAACCATATTGCAATCTAGACACAATCCCTGTACTGTTCGCCCAAGTTTCAAGACGCGCAAGGATAACCCTCCCCAGTACCTTTGCCATGGCATCAATTAAAGAGATTGGCCTATAACAGGCAGGGTCACTCCTGTTACGTTTCTTGTATACTGGAACCACAGTTGCCTCCTTCCAGGATGATGGAATAGGGCCAATCACTACAGCTTTAAAAACATTGGTGAGCAGGGGTGCCCATAGTTTGGGGTTTCTTCTGAACAAATGCAAAGGGCCCCATCAGGGCCAGGGGCTTTCATACTAATTCCCCTCGCAAGGGCCTCCTCAGTCTCTGCCACTGTGATTGATGAGCTTAGTTGTGTGGCCAAGGTTAGGTTAAAGGCCGGGTCCCCACTTCCTTCAACTGCTGAGACATTTTTGGGATTAAATATTGCTGAGAAGTGGGATTCCCAGGATGCCCCTAAGATCAATGAATCCACGGGTTTAGGCTCGTCCTTGAATAGGGGGCAATTGATTATGTCCCAGAAACTCTTAGAGTCTTTCAGGGCGCTCGCTCTCTCCAAGTCCTCCCAGGCCAAAGTCCTAAGTTCCTCTTGTCTTAATTTAGTAGTGCTCTTATTGGTCTGCCTTAAAATTTTAATTAGTGTTCTGTCAGGGGGGTGTGTGTGACGGGCAGTTTTGAGATTCTTGTGCACCCTGGAACACTCAGCATTAAACCAACGCACCTCCTGAGGTTCCCCTCCACGAGATGATCTGGTCAGATCTTTTGCCACATCTGCACTTATCAGTTCAAAGTCGTGAACCACCTTATCAGGAAAAGAATCAGCATGGAGACAGCTCATGATAAGATTTAGATTTGTCGTAACAGTTTTAACTTTAAATTGAATAGGATCTATTTTACCCCATCTTAGTGGCATTACTTTATTTTGATTGAAATCAATAGGGGGACCATCGCCTTGCCCAACCCTAGCTATTATACAAAAGAGAACAGTTAGAGGGTTATGGTCACTTGCAGTATTTGGCGTTACCTCGAAGTCACCAACAAGCGAGATATACTTCCTAGTAATAAACATAAAATCAATTGTGCTTTCTCTACCTCCTCCTACATAGGTGGGACACTGGGGTATGGAGCCGCAGACCAAATTATTTGTATTAATGAGACCCAGGTCATTGTCGATAATAATAGAATTCAGGGCCTCACCCTGTGGAGTATGGATGAAATGTGGCTGCGGCTGACCCTCTGTCTAGCAGCCCACAGACTCCACTGTCGCTAAAAGAGCAAGTTGTGCAATTAAAGTCCCCCACCCAGAGGATACACAAGGGCTGCCACTTCCCCGCAATATCGTTAATCAGCGCTTGTAGGTCCTCAATCACATAACTGCTGTTCTGGTCAAAAATATCGTAATACCAGTTTACTAGCAGTAACTTTGTCAGACATAGGTTGGAAATGAGGATTAGCTGATACCAAGGTGAGCTCTTTACAACATGGGTTTGTATCTACCCATATTTAACTGAGATTAGAGCCACAAGCCCTCCTTTCGCCCTCCCAGCCGGTGATGGTATTGCGTGGACGGAAAAAGAACAATAACCGTCCAACAAAATATCAGCCTGGTGCCATGTTTCTTGAAGGCAGATAATATCAAAGCCCTTGATGTAATCCACCCAATCCTCGTTGGCTAATTTTGCTCGTATACCTGCGATGTTCCATGAAATTATTTTACAGGGCGGTTTAGCGTATACCTGACTCACCATGCCCCCCTTTGATGATTGCATGGCGGGCGTGGTGAGCAGGGTTGCTGTACCAGACGCCTCCCCCCCCCCCCGAATTTACAGTGGAAACTGGAGTTATGTCCCGGGTGAGACTTGTGATGTTCACTATATCAAGACTAGGGCTGCTGACGTTTAACGAGGTAGAACCACATGAAGCTGTTTGTTGCTTGTACCTAATACCATCTGTGTCTACGGCTCTACCTGGAGCAGTGCGCCTAGAGCAAGATCTTTTCGGATCGACAGGACTGTGTGACTGAACAGGCAGTCAGTCAGTCAATGTCTATCAGGCCAGAAAGGGCATCAAAGCGGTTAGGGTGGGTAAAAGGAGGGGGCCGGAGGGGAAAGCATCTTTTTGAACCCCGCCCTGGGAGGTGTTGGCTCTTACTAATCCCCTGGCAGGGTGGGTAGAAATAGCCCAAGGGACAGACCTTTATCAGGTCTTTTGGGGAGTCTCTAATGTGGTCCAAGACGAAGAGCGCACAACTTGCGTCATTAAAATTTAATACAATGCAGTCCCCTTCTAAACATTTGGTTGTAGGACCTATCCAACCCACCCTCCTTGCCATAATAATGTGTTCTAGCCAGTTGATGTGTGATGGAACTTTCCTCGAGCACCAATGTGCTGACTTGTTGATGAGGCTCGAGCAGCTTTCTTGTTGCCCTGGGAGAAGGTGAGGTACCCCTGATAAAATCACTATATAAGGAGTACAATCAGGGGGTAAGTTTAGAGTATTTTCCACCCCCTGCCCAGCTACCCCTCTGTTCCCTGAGTCCAGGTTACCTAACAATTCTCTTGTTTCTTTGTCCCCCCCCTCCCATACCCGGTCCCAGTCTCTCTCTCCCTTTCTGCCCCCTCTCACGCCTATCCCCATTAAATGTCCCAGCCATCCCAGTTTCCCTGGTATCGGGCAAAGTAGCCCGGCTATCTACAGTAGGTAGTCCAATTAATGGTTCCAGGGTCGCCAGGGGTCCACTAGAGAGTTTGTCGGTTACCATTTTGGTTTTGTGACAGGATAAAAGGTCCGACGCGATACGATCTTTAAGAGCAAGATGATCCCTTTGGTCCAGTAATCGAGCGAAATGCTCTTCAATTCTCCCCAAGTGAGATAAAATAGGCTCCAATGCAACTTTAACAGATTGGCTAGATTTCATCTCGCTCGAGCATGACACTTCGGTCTACCGGGTTCAGGACTGCGATAGAGGGCGAGAGGGAGGGTTGTGGCCCTGGACCAGGATGAACACCAGTATCCGCCATATGAAGGTTTTCAGCAGCAGCAGTAGTAATGGCGGTGGCTGGTAGACCAGGAAGAGGCACCAATGACAATCTCCTCTCCGCCAGCTCTATCTCCTTGTTAAGTGCCCCCACCGCCTTTTGCAAAAAGCCATTAAGCGTAGAGTCCTTTGTTTTAGGAGCAAGGGCTGCTTTACGTTTCCCCATAGTAAGTAAAAATTAAACTTTCAAATAAACTTTACTTTAAGGTGTAGCAAATTTATAGGGAATAATGGGGGAAGAAAAACCAGTACCTTGACGTTGCTTTTGCAGGGTTGAACTTGATTGCTTAATAACTATGTCCGTATATAAACAACCCAGAAAAACCAAGAGAGTGGGCCCAGCCCAGCCTCCTTCGAGCTCTGACGGGCGCAGATGGGCCTGCCCTTGGGCCTGGGCTTTGCCCGGGTGCGTCCCGTGCTGCGGGAGCCCGGGGCTGCTTTATGCGCCTCTGGCTCAGAGCAAGGCGCGTTGGTGCCTCCAGGCGCGTGTACTGATGGGGTATGGAGTCCCCAAAGTGCAAGGTGCTTCCAGGCAGTAAGAACGAATGACTTTTAAGATAATGCAAGGACTTTTGCTGGCAATACAAAACACAACAGGACAGACAAAGAGAGCAATGCGTGGTAGAACAAAGGAATCTAGACAGCCTTGGAAATAGGGACGAGCAATCACAAACGTGGTTTATTTTGGATAACAGAATAATTAAATGGTGATGTATTTTGAGTCAATGATACAAATAAATATTATTGCAATTTGCAATGTAATATATGTGAATCATCCTGTATGGAATGTGCATCTAAAGTATGGCTATGGAAGCAATCCTACAAGTGAGATAGTGAGGTCGCACAGAGATCACAGTGTTCAATTTTCAGCATTGTACAGATAAAATGGTATTAATGATTTGAAACATTTCGAGAGCAGCAGTCAAATTTGCTTCAACCACACACACACACACACACACACACACACACACACACACGAGTCTGATCCTCGTGCCAGCTCCCGCTCCAACAGTTCTCCTGTCCAGCTTGTCTGCACTCCGCTACCCTTTGCTGCCTGTCTACCTGCTGCCCTCTGGTTGTGCCTCCTCTCTCGTTTCTTACTCTGTTTTGCCTCTACGGCTCGTTTTTCTGACCCCTGTTTTGACTTTTCTGCTGGTTTTCTGCTCGGTTTTGCTTTCTGCTAATTTTTCTGCCCTCTGTTTTGCCTTTTTCCGCTCGTTTCTTCTCTCTCCCAGCCATTTCCCTTCTCTCGCCGTTTCCCTCCTCCTACCAACCAGCGCCTCGCCCTCTCTCTAGGACCTGCTTAATGGAGGCTGCAGCACATCCCAATTGAGCAGGTCCTCATTCCAGCTCCCCGTGACAGTTCTCCTGTCCTGCTTGTCCGCAGCCCTCTGCTTCCTATCTACCTGCTGCCCTCTGTGTGTGCCTTCTCTGCTCGTTTCTTGCTCTGTTTTGCCTTTTCCGCTTGTTTTTATGCCCTCGGTTTTGTCTTTTCTGCTCGTTTTTATGCCCTCCGTTTTGTCTTTTCTGCTAGCTTGATTTTCTGCCCTCAGTTGTGTCATTTCCTGCTCGCTTCTTCCCTCTTCCTGCCGTTTCCTCAAGACCTGGCTTTTCAAAGGAAACCTCGAGCCCCAGGGCCCTGATACTCCCAGGGGTGACAGTGTTGCGCTCTACAAACGCTGATCGACTGACTGAACAACCACTGAAAAAGGAATTACTGAAGGCACAAATTAAGAGCTCTATCCCAAAAATAAAGCTGTTTATAGATGACAATAACTTCACTTAGTATTTCACGCTCTTGTATTATCCAAGAGTGGCATAATGCTAGCAGGTACTGAAAAAGAGACCCTGGCACCAGTGAAATCAGTTGGTAAACTGGAGGAGGACTAGTATTTGGAAACCAGAAACTGTTCACTACATAAACTCTGAAGAATTTGCTTAACCTAATTTGGAAGCTGGTCATATCTAGAAAGTGTCCAAATGCCACTGAAGGCCCCGAACTTGAAACCCTTTAGGCTTTCGGGGTACTTGAGGAGTTGGGATAGCCTAGGACGGCAGATGACAGGTTTATGAAGATAAAAGTCCTACTGCAATCCTCTTTCAAGAAGGCTAGAGACACTTGGACGTAGTGCTCCACAGATTTTATTAAATAAAGGATCATTAGTATTCTGAAAGTCCATCTTTCTAGACTACATTTTTGGGGCCAAACGTTCAGCATTCATACGCCTTAGGTTCAGTGTAACAAAAGCAATCATTGTTAAAGTGTTTTTATTGCACCATAATTTGACTTTTTTTATATAATGCATTTTAATCCTGTATAATATGCCCCTTTTGTGCCCTCAGACTTTGAGTTATAGAGTTTTTCAAGGGCAAACCACATTTTTAATAAAGACCACAGTCTTTTGAGTCAAGAATGAAGTATGAAAAATGCCTCTCTGTTGGGATGGAAGGGTAACCTGAAAGGTAGGAGTGGGAAGCATAAGTGATGGAATATATTCAAATCAAATCTAAAATATGGTTTTGATGTCATGATTTAGGCTAACAGAAAGATTATGTTCACACGAAACATCTGCCTAAAGACTTTTGAAGCATAATGTATATCCTGGGTACTTTTCCATTTTAAGTAACATCTGAAATAACAACAATTACACTTCTTATTTACACAAAGATTTCTGCTGCGAATGCATTAATCTGCAGAATTCGGACCCAGAAACTAAGGACATATAATGTGAATTGCAACGAGAAAAGGGTAGACGGCCTACATCCTGTACCATCAGGATGTGCTTTCCATAGGACATCAGAAAAAGAAAAGTCTGCTGCTGAATCCCACAAGAACCGCTGGTGTCAAAAACTTCCTGTATTACTTCCTGCTTAGACTAGAGCTTAAAATGCACTTTCCCTTTTCAACTGTATTCCACGGCCTTTCTGTTAAGTGGAGGATGACCTGTACGTCTAGATCTCTATAAGTCGAGGCAGACTAACACTGCTCTCTCCCTCTATATACCAAAGTAGCCTAGCATTTTCCTGTGCCTCTTGTAAATTGAGGTAGACTAACATTCCCCAGTGCCTCGTTGTTCAGAAGCAGACTACTATTTTTTAAATACTTCTTAAAATCCTCTACACCGACTATCACAGTTCCTAATAATACAGCTTTGTACAGTAATTTCTGTAACTTGTCTCTCCCCAAACCTAGGTGCCTTGTCTAATACCTCACCTGTATAAATGTATCCCTTAATTGAATAAATATAAGGTACCACTGATGACGAGACCACGCCGATCATCGAACACATGAACTTCCAGCTCAGCACGGACGATAAAACTACCATCAGAGGTACCCTCAGGAAACTCTCCGCAGACCCCAGCGAGCTCCAGAACTACCGTCCCATTTCACTGTTCCCATTTCCCACCAAAGTCCTGGAGAAAGCCATCAACCTCCAACTCATCGAGTACCTGGAGAGAAAGAACCTGCTGGACCATTCCCAAATAGGATTCAGAGCCAAGCATAGCACCCAGACAGCCCTAATTGCCGCAACAGATGACATCCGCACCCTACTTGACAGAGGAGAATCAGCCACCCTGATCCTGCTCGACCTCTTCGCAGCCTTCAACACCGTCTCCCACCACACACTCATTGATCAACTGTGCCAGATCAGAATCACAGATGACGCACTCGGATGGATGGCATCTTTCCTCACGGGGCACACCCAGAGAATTCGCCTCCCTCCCATCACATCATAACCCAAGCGCACCATATGCGGCGTCCCCAAAGACTCATCCCTCAGTCCAACCCTCTTCAACATCTACATGACACCACTTGCAAACATTGTGAGAACCCACGACATCAACATCTCCTACATGACGACACCAAGCTCGCCCTCTCACTAGACCCCACTATGACAAAGACAAACTTCCACAACTGTATGAAGAACGTATCAACCTGGATGAACAACTCCCTGAAACTGAACACCGACAAAACTGAACTACTGATCTTCGGCAGACACCTCCCTGTGGACCGACTCCTGGTGGCCAGTGGAACTCAGACCTACCCCCACCCCGAAAGACCACGCCCGCAACCTCAGCATCATCCTGGACAGAGAACTCTCTATGAAACATCAAGTCAACTCTGTCTCCTCAGCCTGCTTCCACACTCACCACAAAGTCTTCAAGTGGCTCCCCATCAGCACCAGGAAAACTGTGATGCAGGCCCTCATTACCAGCCGGCTGGACTATGGAAACACACTCTATGCAGGTATCACCACCGAACTCATGAGACAAATCCAGACAATCCAGAACGCAGCAGCCAGACTGATTCTCAACCTGCCCAAGAACACCAACATCCTTCAGCACCTGAAAGACCTCCACTGGCTCCCCATCCAGGAAAGATGCAATTCAAGCTTCTGATCCACGCCTACAAAGCCCTCCACGACCAATGACCCACCTACATGAACCACCGCCTGAAGTTCCACCTACCTCCCAGAAACCTCCGCTCCACTCACCTTGCCCTCACAGAGATACCACGCATCCGCACTAGTGGACGCGCCTTCTCCCACCTCAACACCCTTCCCCTCCACCTCCGTAGTTCACTCTCATTGACTCACTTCAGGAAAGGACTCAAGACCTGGCTCTTCAACCAACACCTGCAGCACAGCGCCTGGATACCCTCTCGGGTGACAAGCCGCGCTATATATGTATCGCTTGATTGATATGGGTGAGTTGTTTGACTTTATTTTGTATACCAATAGCAGGTCGGCTTTGCACTCAGTTTTAAAATATTGCCCTGGGACTTCGAAAATGTTATATTAATCCTACAGTTGACTAACAAGCATTAACCAGCAGCTACGGTTTTACTGAACCTAAGGTGTTGTGCTTGAATTCAAGATTCCCAACCATCCTCCATTACACCTCACAATCGAGTCTTGTTGCCCTCTAGTAGTTTCTAGAGGCTCACCTTTATAGAAGTACGCTTTTCTCTCCCTCAAAGAGGCCCGTGTGGCCTTCTAAATAGTCCCTGGGTAGATTGAAAATCTCAGGTTCGATTCCATATCAGCCAAATTAATTCTTCCATCGCTCTGAATCCAATATAAAGAATGCCAATTTGCTTGCAAAAAAATACCATACATGTTCTAGAGGCTGGGTGGACAGTGCAAAGTGCACTATGCGAAATATTTGTATACAGAATATTACTGGCCTATGCTTAATAGCGGCAGATTTAAGTTTTGTGAATTTTCTAGATACCTGAGAATAAACTAACAGAATCTGTGAAGTTTGAAACGTTCACCTGAGCAGGACAGTACAGGGCAAGAAATCAGGCAGAGATGGGAGTTCAGGTCAAGCACTGTGGCAGGATTTGTGTTCAGGCTTTCGACTTAAAGTTTCATCTTTCTCCACATCTTTTTCTGATGGATGCATGTAACTTTCCAATATGGAGCCCACCCAACCCTATCTGAAGGAGTATACCACATGAAGGTGCAGCGGTGACTGGAGGACTGCGTTTTATCCAGTAAGAGGGCCCAGTTCTAACTTGTGTTGTCAAGGGATTCTTCCTATTGACCACATCCCCCTTGGATTTAAATCTGGCAGGTACAGTGTCGTGTGAATGTGTTTTGGTCATTCTCCAAAGTTTAGATCTTTAAGTGAAGCCCGGGTACCGTTGTCTTCTAATTGGCTGGAGCTCACATTTTTGTTCAAAGCATTTCAGAATTTTGAGTGCCAACAAGACAGAAAATGTATAACATTACCTATCAAATGTCACAGGACAATGAACGAACTGCCCTGCAATAACATAACATGGGGACACGGGTTAATTAACAAAATAACTCACTTTCCTTGGACCGGCCAACAAACCGCCTCCCCTGCGTCCTTTTCCTTCTTCTCTTCTGCAGTCCGGCCGGCAGCGGGAAGCACCCTGCACAAAGGCTCCCCTGAGCCAATCACAATGCTGTAATGCAGCGTTGTGATTGGTCTGAGCGCCGTGTATTGGCACTCAGACTGGAACAGGGAGCCTGTGCATGTTCCTCACCAGGCTGTGTAATGCAGCCTGGTAGGAACATGCAAAGTGCGCATGAACTGTTTGGTCAGCCCAAGAGGGCCGGCCAAACAGTTCATGCGCACTTAGGGAGTGCAAACCACTCCTCCCCTTCTCTGGCCAGCCCCGCCCTGCATACAGGCCACTGACTGCATGCAATAGGAAAAATAAAATTACAATAACGATAAGTTGTCATTTTATTTTACTTTTTGCGCAGCGGGGCAACACTCCTCCGCCTTAGCGGAGGAGCTGCCACTGAGTAACTGATAGCAAGGGTTACACAATATGTAAATGGGTAAAGAATTTCCTACCTAGTTATTCACTAATTAGTGTGAATGGGTCAATCAATGTGCTGTCTTAGTCGTCATAAAGGGGCACCAACTGAGTGGAGTCCTATGCAGATATTAATAGTAGAGCTGTAGTAAGGCCACCTATCAGGTCCGCTCCTGCCTCTACCCACACAGCCTGTTCCAGAATCCCTAAATCCTGCACAGAGCAGACGACGGCCAATCCAGCCATGCAGGTCACACCTACTGCACTTTACCACTAAAATAATAAAAACAAGCCTAGGCAAAACCACTAGGGGTGGCTTTAAAGTGCTCACATATGCAAACTGCCCTTGTGCATGCTTGTGCATCCATGTGTTACATTAAAGCCAGATCCATTGGTTTTGCCAATGTTAGATTTGTTTTAATCTACTGGACTGTGCAACTGTATGCCTTGAAGTGTGCACGTGGGTAAACGTGTGCATGTCACTCATGCATAAATCCTGACTAAACATTACAAAGACTGCTGCAGTAAAAAATGATTCTTTTCAGTGTACTTTTGAGATGTAAAACACTTGTGCACTGTAATGGAAGCACTTCATACGAGGTGGAACAATACATCAAACACCCAATAGCATGAGGTGAAAGAAAAATATCTAGAATGGGATTTGGCTTCATCCTGAGGTGTATCTTTAAAGATGGGTACAAAAGGTCAAAATGCTGTGCTGCCTTCCCAGACTAGAAAAGGGTTCAAAGAAAAGAAAAACAGCAGTGGGTAGAAAGCCCTGGAACTCCTCCTTCTGCCATTACATCAAGCTGTGGAAGCCACGCAGCCCACAAGAACGCCACCCGCAGACACCATCACCTCATCAGATCCGCCAAAAGGGCCTCCTTCAAAGACCGCCTAGACAACAACGCGCACAACAGCAAAGAGCTCTTCAACATCGTGAAGGAACTCTCCAACCCCAGCTCCAACACCAATGACGTCCCACCCTCGCAAGACCTGTGCGACTCACTGGCCACCTTCTTCCACCACAAGATCGCAGACATCCACGACAGCTTCAACGCCACGACCGCCCCGACAACCACTGAGACCTCCGCCCCCACGACCACCATCCGCACCAACCGCCTGCTCTCCTGGACCAACATCAACGACGACGACACCATCAAGATCATGAACACCATCCACTCCGGATCTCCGTCAGACCCATGCCCACACCATATCATCTGCGGCGTACCCCAGGGCTCTTCCCTCAGCCCAACTCTGTTTAACATCTACATGGCACCGCTCGCCCACGTCGCCCGTCGGCACGACCTCAACATCATCTCCTACGCCGATGACACCCAGCTGATCCTCTCCCTCACCAAGGACCCCCACACCGCCAAAACCAACCTTCACGAAGGAATGAAGGCCGTCGCTGAATGGATGAGGAACAGCCGACTGAAGCTGAACTCGGACAAGACGGAGGTCCTCATCCTCGGATCCACCCCTTCGGCCTGGGACTACTCATGGTGGCCGACCGCACTGGGAACCGCCCCAACACCCACCGACCACGCACGCAACCTAGGGGTCATCCTCGACTCCACCCTCTCCATGACTAAACAGGTCAACGCCGTCTCCTCCGCCTGCTTCAACACCCTCCGCATGCTCCGCAGGATCTACAAGTGGATCCCCACTGAAACAAGAAGAACGGTCACCCAGGCCATCGTCAGCAGCAGGTTGGACTACGGAAACACCCTCTACGCAGGAGCCTCGGCCAAACTCCTGAGAAGGCTCCAACGCATCCAGAACGCCTCTGCACGCCTGATCCTCGACATCCCTCGCCGCAGCCACATCATACCCCACCTAAGAGACCTGCACTGGCTCCCGGTCAACAAGAGGATAACCTTCAAGCTCCTCACCCACGTACACAAGGAACTCCACAACACCGGACCAACGTACCTCAACAGACGACTCAGCTTCTACACCCCCACCCGCCAGCTCCGCTCCGCCGACCTCGCCACAGTCCCCCGCTTCCGAAGAGCGACCTACGGTGGCAGATCGTTCTCCCACCTCGCCGCCAAGACCTGGAACACCCTCCCCATCCACCTACGGCAGACCCAAGACCTGCTGACCTTCAGAAAACTCCTCAAGACCTGGCTTTTCGAGCAGTAGCAGCATTCCCCACCCCAGCGCCTTGAGACCCTCACGGGTGAGTAGTGCGCTTTACAAATGATATGATTGATTGGAAGTAGATATATTTTGTGAACAGCTGATTCGTACATTTTTTAAGTTGCATGTCATTTTGCAGTTCATGTTATTACATTGCTCTTATGCTCTCTGTCTGGGGAGAGAACGAGACTGTGTACGTGCTGTTGATGGCATGCAAACACCAAGTGCAGGATGTTTTTAGGTTATGGGTCTTCTCGGATGTGCTTGCAGGCAGTTTCGGTGCACCCTGGGTATGCCTCCTAATTACCGTCTGATCACAATAATTTATTGTTTGCCAACTGTCTTCAGTGTAACGTTCTCCTACGTGGCTCGGATGTATAGAAAGCTGCTGATTGTAACCCCAAGCTGACCAGTGCAGATGGTCACTGGCTGTTCTCGCTCGAGCTAAAACAAATAATCTTTGCTTCCTGACTACTTAAAACTGTATTTGTCCGTGCTTTATTTAAAATGAGAAGGTTGCTTTAACAAAGCACAGCCCAGTAAAGCACCCAGCACCTAGGGTCTTCACTCGCAACGACAAATCCCTCCGGGTCTCCAGAACAGCAAGATATGGAATGCAGAAGAAGAGAAGTAACCGGTCATGCAGCAGTCTAAACAAAACTGAAATACCCAACTTTGAAGTGGTTCAAAAGAGATGTGTCTGGCCTTGCAGAAACTCAGCACAATCCTTGTCATTCCAGTGGCCCAGAAGAAAAGCACCACACTTAAAAGAGTCTACTAAGAAAAGAATGGAAACACCACCCTGGATGAAGAGAAAGCCAAACAAGTCTGTCATGAAAAGTCAATTCCAGAAGCAGCTAGAAGAAGAAAAGCAAGTGAAGAGCGTCATCAGAAATGCTGTATTCTAGGCCATCATGTAAAAATGACAAATCAACAAAAATTAGGTCATGCTACTAATATACAAGGATGCAAGTATTGCTACTTCTACAGAAAGAAACTAGTTGGGGAGCAACTGAGCAAAAACCGAGAGCACAAACAACATTGAAGGAGGAAAGGGAACACGGCACAGTCAAGCCAGGCCAACAGATCAACATCCACCAACAACTGCTTTTTCCCTTTGGACCACAAAATAGTAAAGACATGCACACCTGCCCTAATTCTCCAGATGGCAAATGAATTCGGTATCCTGACTCTTTTGGCCCAGTACACAAGAAATCCTGAGTGTGCATGGAGGTCTATGCCCATAATTAACCATGAGACCCAGAGCATGGCTCTGCGGTGAAGGGTACCAAAAGCATACTCACAAGACTACAACCTGTGTATCTTGGACATGCACAGTGAGCAATGGTGGCAGCACACCATTTTTGAATCCATAGTGTTTGGACAGGATTTTTAACCTGTTCCAAGTAAAAGCAAGATACCTACAAGCTAGATTGTGTAAGGTTCAGTCTGCATGACATGCTCGGACCGTGTGCTGACATACCCATGTTTTTGCAGAGTGTGTGTGCTTACCAGCAGGACCCCATGTAGTTTGTGAGTGCATATCAGCTGTAGCCAGTGGGATCCATTTTGGATTGCCCCTGGTTTTGTCTTTCCATAAGTTCATGATACAGCCTCCCCAGACAGTGGAATTGCATTGCCTGCATTAGTGAACTCTCAGATGTAGCTTCAGACATTGGAGAGGAGGGATGAAGACTGGGCTGCGTTTATTAATTTTATGTGGCCTATTTAGTAGTGAATTGCCGATTAGTCCTTCCTGGGCATTGCCATTTGGTTGATGTTGGGGGATGGTTTTGAATCAACAGATTCAGTTGTAAGAGGGACAGACGTTTCTAGGTAGAGCCTAGCTTTTGGTCTTCCCTTTAGTGGCCCATCCAGGAAGGTTGATGACAGCCGGTGGTGCGGAGCCTCACACTTGTAGTGCTACCAGAATTTGTATGCACTGCAGAAACAAGATGAAGTCAGAAACAGAACCATCCAAAACTGGTCCTGGTAGACAGGGAATGCACGTCGCATCTGGAAATCATGCATAACAGTGCAATCAAAACTTTATCCACATGGTGTTCCAGTTCCAAGCTGCTTCAATGATCAAGTACACGGGGTACTCTGCAGAGTACTAGAATAGCTGCTGTTATGTAGGGCTGGTACCACTAATAGTCAGATTCCCAGAATTGAGAGGACGTTACCTGAATTATGTGCATCACGCTTAAGACGCTGTGTGCCTGACCGAGACCTGTGCTCCTGTCTGTCAGCTGAGAGGTGAAAAGAGGCGACAGATCCCGCAAGCAGTTTGTCCAAGAAGGATAAACCCAAAGCAGTTTTCAATGAGAGGGAAGCCCAGAAGAAGCAGATTCCCAAAGCAGTGTGTACAGGATCAATTTGCATGAACCAGAGGGTATCCATCCTCCCAGCTTGGCCAAAGGCCAAGCTCCTATGCCCGGCAATCCATCCGAGCACCTGTGCCAATGAAAGACAGAGGACCTGTCGTGACTGTGCCTTCGCTGTAACCCAAGGACCTCGAGTCCACAGCACGCACTGGATGAAATGATCCTCCCTATACTCACTACAAGTTCTGCAACTACCTGTCTATGGTGCCTTTGCTGAGACACTGCAGTCTTCACTGGCCCGACGTAGAGACAAGGTGGGCCATGCAAACAAGCTCCAGTGACCGTGAGCACGACTGCTTGCCCTGAACAAACAAAAGCTGAACACCCCGCTTTGAAACGCAAGGTGATCTGCACATTAGTGAGATTCACTGATTTAAGATGGCTGAGCAGATTTTTGTGGGACTTCTAAGATAACTGCAACGTGCATACAAGAACTGCATAGTCAAAGGTTATGGACCGACCTAAAGGCCACAGAATACAGGAAAGCTGCCCTACTTCATCATAGAGGGCCTGCGGCTGCATTTAATTCTAAGACTGTCTGCTTCTCTGTGTAGAGAACCACATAGATCCCGTAGGGTTACCTTTTCTCTATGTACCATGCAACATTTTGGTGTGATTGAACTACTTAATTTGCACTGAGTTATGCATTCAGTTATGGTGCCCATAGTTTGACTGCTTGAGATTTGAGCCATGCCTTGGGCTGCTCGACCTCGCTATGGTGAGTCAAGTAATATAGGGGCATACTTGGCACAGTTTGCAATGTTACAGTAGGACAGATCCCAAAACAACAGAGGTAATAGGCCCCAACCACCACAGCTGAGGCCCAGTAATCACTTCTTACATTATGGCCCCCTGAACAAGTCCAGTGAAGCAGAATAGGCTCGGAATACATCAGATTAAATTACAGACCTGTGGCCCCTTGAACGAACTTTAACAAAGCAAGACGGTTGACAGCAGAATGGGGAAGGTGATGGATTAACCACCACTGCAGTGAGAAGAAGTACCTCATCACATAAAGAAACGAAAAGCCAGCAAAAGCAAATGATTTAGAAACAACATCCAACTAACACAAAAAAGTGCAACAGCATCTAGAACAAACAAATGGCCACATCTGTCCAGCTACAAATACTGGGGGCTCTGGGTACTCATAGTGATATGAAGCGTGTTGTAGTCTTCAAACCAGCCCATTAAATAAAAGAGAGAGAGAGAGAGAGAGAGAGAGAGAGAAAGAAAGCGAGAAAGAGAGAGAAAGAGAAAAAGAGAGAGAGAGAGAGAGAGAGAGAGAGAGAGACCTAATCTACTGATAACCGATTCATTTAGGTGAGGTAAACAATGCCTTTTGAATTAGCTTCTGGTCAGATAATTTCAACTGCATTCTGGGGACTTTGCAAGCTTTCAACATCACAAAGTTTATATCATGCATTGGAGGGAATTAGTGGTTCTGAAACGTAATGTCGGCGACATATGTGTAATGATCGAGCTGACTCATTCCTTCCATCATCCTTTCAATGTGTGCTGAGCCTCAGCGCAGTTCTTGAGGTCTGAAAGGACAGAGCACAAATCATGGGTCAGAAGCTACTCCCGGTCTGATAAATGACCTACCTAACATTGGGGGATCTAAATGCATCCATTATTGAAATATGTAAATTACCTAAATTTCACAGATTAATATTCCAATGAGTCTACTCAGCCACGCGTCCTCTCAATACCAGTCCAATGGGCTCCATTGTTTTATTTCGGTAATGAAGACACCAGTGTCTGTATTATAGATTGCAATGCTTTTTCCTCGTTAGCACCGGGCGCACCTTTCAAAAGGTGCGCTAGGCGCTAACAAGAGGAGTGCGCTGTATTATATTGAATGGGCTGCCCCTAGGGCAGTCACAAAGTCGTGCTGCCCTGGGGCAGTGCATTCAAGTGAAATACAGAGCGCCTTTGAAGCAGCTGCTCTGTGTTTCACTGAACAGGCAGCAACCCGCCTGCACTTTCAAGAGGGGTGAGAGATCTCCTTGCAGGCGGGTGCAGTGAGTTACTCCCCCTGCCTGCAAGGGGGTGTCTGGGGGGTCTATAGGACCTCCTTCCCCCCCTCCAGAGGGCTGCATCAGGGGTGGCACCGAGTGCGCCTCCTGACAGCTTCATTGCCTCTGCGCCGTGTATAATAGGGCACGGACACAGAGGCAAAGGGATTCCCTCATTTGCATGGGGCCACGCCCCCATGCAGATGAGGGAACACCCTCTGGTAATAGCGCTGGCACTAAATTTGCACGAGCGCCATCTGTATTCCAGAAAGGACAGCACAAGTTCCATGCGGCCCTTTCTGTAATTCCAAAGTGCCCCAGGGGCATGCAAAACGGGTGCGCGTGCCTGTTGCACACCCGGGGGGCACTTTCCATAATGCGGCCCCTGTTGTTACTGCCAAGAAACAGCTTTGCTTTTCATATAAAAATTTGAAGATCTGCAAGGAATAAGATGGGACAGTTTGTTGATGTTGTTCTTTTGGTAAACAAGGTAAAGACCACTGCTTCAGTGGTCTTCAAACTGTGGAAAATGGACACCGAGTAGCGTCCGGAGATGGGAGGCGTGAAGATCTCTCAATAATGAGGCTTGAAACTACCTCTGCCACTTCACAAGCATCTCTGAAGTGAATAGCATTATGTAAACATACTTGTCAAAATGCTTTTTCTATGTTTGAAAACTTAAATTGTTGTGAACCAATAAGTATCAATAAGATCAATGACAAACACAATTTTTGTACAGTGTTACTCATCGGCCCCTAATGTCTTCTAGATGTTTTGACTTGCTCACAAGATTTGCAATTTCAAATGACGCATTTATTGTGAGAACCCCAGTATTGCTATGGACTTTTCTATGAAAATGCCTGCCTGCTCAAACCACTCTTTAAATGTTACGCTCACATGCAATAGTTTACATTTCATGTATTCACTGTACCAATCAAAAACACACTACTGAATATTAGCATTTTCTACATTTGTCAAAAAAAGTGCCCTCAACCCTCACACAATGTTTCGGCATGTTTGCAATATTTAACAATTTATATTGATGAGAAAATGTAGATTTTACCGGATGTGGGGCATTGGCCAAACCACTTTCATCAATGGGGGCTTAACATTAAAAAAGGTTTTAAGACCTTTGCACTACGTAGAATATGAGACTAACGTGCAACGTGTAGGTCCAATCTGGATCCAACGGGGAGAATGCTTGTTCTGGCAGGAGATAAAATGAGTTCTCTCTGGATGAGAGAGAGATGAAGTGGTGCACAGCCAAAGAGCCGCTTTGGCCTTTTAGTGCTACAGAGCATACCTCGATTTGAAAGGCAGATGACAATGTACAATGTGGAGTTAAGACAAGGAGTAAACCCTTTGTATCGTAGGGTGAAGGCAAGACTCAGAACCCTAAAGACGTGTGGTGGCCATCATGAGAGAAAGGAAGGACTTATACTGCATTTTCCCCTAATGAGGATAGAGGGTAGCCACCTCCACGCTGAGCACTAATTACTGGGAGGACTTATTATTATTATTCAATGATTAGTGTGTGCTGGTGCATTTTTCCATGAAAATAGGGGACCTAGAGGAAAAACAGTTGTCAATTTGAGAACTTAGCGGAGGTGAGAGAATAACACAGAGCAGCAGGTGTGGATGACAAGATGGCATTTCAGTTGAGTGGATTTAGTTAGTGAACAAGAGTGAACTTTAGGAAGACTGTGGGCATATCAACAAGAATTATCTGTTTGTTACAGAAAATGAAGTTGAGAGTATTCTAATAAAAATGTCAACAAGCTAAACAAATACCAGTAACATAACAGTTACTGAGAACCTCAACCGTGATAAACGCACAAGTACCTGTAAAATACTAGACCTGGTCACTCAAATGCGTTATTAAATAGCCTGGATTTCCTACCATTAGTAAAGCAGGTTTTGTACAAGATATTGCTTATGTATTGGGCATTTCAGGTATTGAGACCTTAGAATTATTTCACGCTCTGTCAATATTTGCATAACACTGGCTGTCTCAGGTGGAAAACGAACTGAAGATAAACTGTAAATAATTAACAGGGTAACAGTACTCCACAAACGGAATGTTAGTTACTGGAATTCATGAAAATGATACGGCATTTTTAGTACGGATTGTTTAACGGAAATGCGGAGTTTTAAAATGAGGATACTTTTTTTTTTTATACATTATTTAAAAATGTATATTGTTTAGTTAAAAGTTTATGGCTTGGAAGAGAGAGTTGCGAGTATGGTGGAGATAGGGCAAACCAACTAAGTAAGGAATCATAACATGTCCACGTAGTAAAAGCAAGCCTTCTACAGCTAGCTTGTCAAGCCTGGAAAAGGGTGTCAATGAGAAACAAGCTTTGTGGAGGCAGAGCCTTACCCGCCATACCCTCACAACGTGTTATAATGAATGCCTACTGTAGTCCACCGCATCTGAGCCAACGCTCAAAGAATAACCATATATACGTGCCTACTACTGACAAGCTACAGTGGTGTCTACTGGGAGTCAGGGACAAATAAAATAACCTCTTATGGCGCTGAAGGAAAACAAAACAAGCTAATTACCACTAACAGAGGACGGAAGAGCTGCATTATGGAACAGATGTTGGATCCTAAAGGAGACAACGTGCATGAGCTAAGCGACAGTACATTTAATTTCATATCAAGCTTCAGTATGATTGCCAAAGCTGGTGCACACACTTATCATATGAGTCAGTAAAGCCCAGATAGGCCACCCATGGCACAGTATGTGGTGTGTAGCATGCCATGCAGCCAATAGACTCTCTGTAGACAAGTGTTTGTACATGGCAAGCTGGTCCCTTGCTCACTGGTTGGCCTTAGTGTGTGGACACTGTGAAGGGGGCAGAGGTCCGATCCCCTTTCACACGATTTATAGTGGGACAGGTTCCTAGAAAATATGGGGGCCTTTCCTTCTTAAATCCCTTCAACAGACATGAGCATGTTAACAAGTACAATAGCTGGGAGGACATTTTATGGTACTCAATGTGATCAGAATTACGTTTTGTTCCAATCAGCAACTTTGACTGCTATTGTCCAAGTTCACCTAGGTCAACGGCATCTCTTCCAAGGGCACTTTTATTTAATCCCACCCAAAGATTAAAATCAGTATACCTTCCTTCTCCCAGTCGTGAAGCTGGTCTACATCTCTGGTGGCACTGCCCAACACATCTTTGGGGACAGCTTCCATGCGTGCATCCACCTTCTCCTGGTTGGCCAGGCTGCCAAACCCTTTCATAGCCCTCTGGAAGAACATATTCAACTCAGTGAAGTCCATGCCCTGGAGCTCACCCAGCAGGTCCAACTGCTGATCATAGGAAAGCTCCTCCCAGTACTGCAGCAGGTGAGACTGGCCAGCTTCTGCCAGCCTTTGCTGCAGTGCATTCATGTTCATGGTGAAGCGAGGACCAGGACTCCAAGCAGCATCTGAAACAGAAAGGCAGATAATGGGCAATAGTAAAATGAGCTTTCAGGATGTTAAGTGAATTGGGTAGCTCAGCATAGAGTCAATTTACAGTCAGCCAAGATGAAAGCTGTTGCACAGCAGAGAACCGTTGTGCTCTGCGTGACTGGGATTGTTGGAGTGAGGTTTTTTTTTCCCAGGTTGACAGCAGTGGGTCTGTTTTTGTGAACACATTAGCTCCTTCCGACATATACCACACACTGTTTGTTAGGGGCTGAAGAATCATCTCCTTTCGAGGGTCATGGCCCTGTACCAGAGGTCTGGACATATCATATAATTGGAGAAAACCGGAATTGTAACTAGAAAAAAAAGAGGGACCCTTGAGCCGGATTGTAAAAAAGTAGACCGTACAATCCTTTTCAAAAATGTTTGGAAAGTGTTTTTTCTGAAAGAAAATGCTAACTCTCCACATGCATAGGTGACCACTAAGGGTGCATCAATTGTATCAGCGAAGGAACACTACCTTATAACCACGTTTTGTATTAATTAAAATACAGAAGAATTAACAGTCTTTACAACGAATAAACAAAACAGATAGACACAGAAACATAGGGATGGAAGTACGTAACAATCTAAGAGAAGGACATTAGGACACTGAATAAAGAAAGCCTCTGGAATAAGGAGCATCGCCCAGCATTACAAAGCTACAAACAGATTAATGCTTTCAGTTTCTACATACACTGTAGGTTCTGGGATGTCAGGTGCCGTGTGCACCAAGATTACCATGTTCTAGTTGCTCCAGACACCACAGGTTTCAGGATCCCACCTGTGTTAGGCGCTAATCTTTCCAGGAGCATGGTGCTCTGGTTATTACACCTTTCAGGATTCCTGCTGCTCCAGTCACTCAGGGTTCCTTCCTTCCACCCTCTACAGACATTAAAGCCTTCAAGGTTCCAGTCTGCTGTAGACACTAAGCATCCTAGGATCCCGACTGTTTCAGGCACTGAGAGCTCGAAGTGCTGCGAGTATTAATGTTCAAGATTAGAGCTGCTCCAGTTCACAAGAGCGCCATGCTTCGAGCTGTTCTGGGCCCCACAAGCTGCATGCTTCCAGATACTTTGGTTTTAATGCTTTCAGGTGATCCTACTAGCAGGAGTTCTGTGATCCCAGAGGAAGAAGGGGCTCCATTATTACAGGTAGTATGCCAAGGCAACAAGGAACTCATTTCTCCCAAAAGCCTTGCAAATGCGTTTGGTATTTAATGCTCCCATGTGATCTAAACGATTCTGTGCTACTAGATGTCAAACCCTGAAGTAAAGCAGTTTCATTTTCCCACCTCTATGCACCAAGGAATCCAATACTCGCAGCTACCTTGCTCCAGATCGCATGCACGGCTGCCCTACCCAGACACCATTGGTTTCTTGCTCCAAGCTGTCCAAACCCATGCAACAGGGCATCCATGCCACCAGCTCGTTTAGTTCAAACTCAAGGGTTTCATTTGTCTAGCTGCCTTGCTCGAGACACAACGGATGCCATATACCCAGCTGCTATGCCAAGTACAAACAGAGGATTCCATGTTCAAACCTGTATTTCTACGGCATAAGAGATTTCATACAGCAAGATGCTTTCCCAGAGCACAAAACTTTCATGTATCTAAATGCAATATCTTATTCTCATTTCAATGTCCTAGCAAAAAGGGTCCATAATTCCAGCTGCCTTAGAATTAAGGGGTTGCTAACCAAGAAACATGGGAATCCGTGTCACCAGGTACTCTATCTAGACGTAGGAGATTCTGTGGTCCTTTCCCTCTGTGTACTGACATCTAGCTTTCTTGATGCTTTGCATTAGGATACCTTGGGGTTCTCAATGGGGGATAGAGAGATTCAGGGTTTCAAAAACTAAGAGACGTGAGCTTGCATTTCTGAAACAATTATTTGCACCCATCACTCTTGCAGTTACTAGTTCTCGTCACCAACAAACATTTAGCCTTGACTAATACTCCTGCAAACGCTTAACAGCACAACAAGGCTATATGGTCTTTATGTATAAATTAAAAGAGTTTTAGGTGCTACTGAAACCAACATAACTCTGTGGTTGACCATTCGATCCAGATATACTGCAAGTTCCAGATTTGAATACTGATAAATCCGTTGTAGATTTTTATCCTTTCGGTTTTTTAATTTTTAGTAGTTCAACATGTACATCTACTAGTCCAAATCCATAACTTGTATGTCATATTTTGCATCAGCAAACATGTATTTCAGTCTGTGCCTATGTGGGCTAATGAGGTTTATCAAGGGAAATTATATTAATCTTTTTGATCATGAGTAAAAGTATCATATTTTGGTCCGCATTCCAGATGCATCAATCTGGTCATGGACTGCATCTAGTATGGATGTTCATGTCCACCTCAGACTATATAAAAACACAATGTATCAAGGTTATAATTACTCGTTCCTGTCTAGCACAGATTCTAGACCCAATCTCCTACACCAACAGTGACACTAGTCCCCGATCCCAGTACCATCAACCACAGCACTTGCTTTTACACCCTCCCCAGGAAGCTAGATTCAGATGATAACTAGCACAGGTTTATGCCTCACATCTCTAGGAAAAAATAAACACAACAGCATTATACTATGCTCCCATGATAGCCCAGCACTAGTTCATAGCCTCTAACCTTGGCAACTGGTCCAGATACTCTATGATCCCTTTACACTAATAACCAGAACATGTATACCAGCTATTGTGACTTAGCACTACCCCTGGCTCCAAATTCCCATCGCGCTAGTGCAATTCCTGACTATGCTTCCCATCCCTTTTAATGTTTACTGCTCCTGACATAGCTCTCAACTTTTGGCAGCAGGTTGATTCAGGAGACTTTAAATTTCAGTGGTAGAATCCCCATTATTTTTAACCAAATACGACGTTATTTTAACTTTCAGGCATGTATTTGAATCGTTCTGCTTAAACCATACTGGATAACAAGCACTGGCAAAGCCAATAGGTCGAACAAAGAAAACACAAGGAGATGATAGACGGAGTGCTGAAACTTCTCAGACACTCACCCCCAGTCACAGATCTGGCTTGAATCCATCATCATTCTTTAGCTCAGTTTGCCACTTCAGTTCAGACCCTGCTATATGCAAATCAGTCTTGACCCTGTGCTTCAGGGGAACAGTCCAGCCCGAACTGCCAAGCCAGGTCTTCCCTGAACCGGAAACAAGCATCCTGGGACCGGTTTCGGGATAGCACCCCTCATCAGCCAGGCTAGCTTGAATCCAGTGGCAAAGTGAGCAAGGGAGCCACGTCTGGGCATACCCTGCCAACTTAGGGAGAACAAAGCAAACACAAGGAGATGATGGATGGAGCACTGAAACTTTTCAGACACTCACCCGCAGATCTGGGTTGAATCCGTCATTTTTTAGCTCACTTCGCCACCTCAGTTCGGACCTAGCTATATGCAAATCAGTCTTGACCCTGTGCCTCATGGGAACAGTTCAGCCCAAACTGCCAAGCCAGGTCTTCCCTGAACCGGAAACAAGCATCCTGGGACCGCTTTTGGGGTAGCACCTGTGAGAAGTTGGCCTGGCATATGCTGTCCACTAATTATAGTGGGCACCTTGCACCAGTCCAAACAACCCCTTATTGGAGATAGGTTAAAGACAACCTTATTGAAAGCTATCCTAGTGGTAGCTATGGAGAGCAGCCTTCAGGCTAAGTCTTGAAGGAATGTAAAGCAGCTTGTTTTACCAGTCTATAATCTCTTGAGTGATCAAATGAAAGAGCACCACACCAGGTATATATTCAAAATATATGTATTTATTGCTAAACACACCCCTCTAGTCTCTTTATGAGGCTAGAGTTCAAGTACATAAGTCAGAAGTTATTTAAACACAGTAATAGCACAAATACACGTTTGGGCCCTAGGGGCGTACCAAACCATATACCAATAAAGTGGTATAAGAACCACGACTGAACTAGACACTAGGCCTAGAGCCTCTAGAAGTGCTTGGACCACAAGGAACCACCCAAGGTAGTGACACAGGGGATCCACGGAGACGCGTGCAGTGTAAATACACAACCGCGATACGCCGTTGACTTCTATGGAGAAAGTCGTGATCGGGAAATTAGAGAAAAGGGACACTTAAAAGAGGACTTGGACCAAACCCTTTGAGATCTAGGACTTTGAAGAGTCTCTACCCACGGGAGCACCGGAGTACTCGTGTTACCTCACCCAGGGAAGCCGGGTGCATAGGTGCCTTTCGGGGTCGGGTTTCGTCGTCGATTCGAATGGCGATCTGCTGCAAAGTGCTGCTGGCGATCCAAGAGAAAAGTGTCCGGGTGGATCCAAGAGTGGATCGGAGTTCTGAAGAACCTGAAAGCAGAGGGGACAGAGTCTGGGTCACTAGCCAGTGACCAGGAAGGCGATGGACAGATGCCCACCGATGTCGAGTGCTTCAGGTGCGTTGACGGTCGTCTTGACTCTTCAGCCACGAGGTCCAGGAGGCGTTGTCGGCGACCAGGAGCAGGATTCGGGCTGGTACACGATGTCTGTCGAGTGCTGAGGTGTCGGCGACCGGATTGGACCCAACAAGCCTTGGCAACGGCAAGTCTCGGTGAAGATGTAGATCGTCGATGGTGCAGACCAGCAAGGTCTGGGGAACTCACCCAGCGAGGGTAAGTGAGGGCAGGCCTGGAGCAACCAGGATGCCAAGTTAGAAAAAGATTGGCCTTCGTTAAGGGCTACTAGCCAACGGGCTAGCGACCGCGAAGGAGCCTCGTGACGCCGCACGTGGATCTGGCTTACAGGACACTCGTGGAGTGGGGGCCAGTGATCTTCGGTGCAGGTGGTGCTGGAGGCTAGGGCTACTCAGAGCCCAAAGCACGACTTCTTGGGAGACCCAGAAGAGGATGCACTTGCAAATGTGCTCGGTGTCCAGGGGTCACGGTCTCAAGTCACCCACGATAGCCACGGGCCTCAGCTTTGCTGGGGACTCAGGGTAGCCTCGGGGAAGTCTGAGAATCCACCTCTGGTGATGCGATGACTTCAGGCGTCCGACGGGAGCTTCAGAAATGCGAACCGGACAGATGCTTCTTTGGTGCCTGCCAAGCAGGGGAGTCACTCCTTGACCCCAAGGGAGATTCTTCTGTCCTCTAATCGTGAGTAGAGCGTTGAAGGTCCAGGATTCAGTTTCAGAGTTTCGTCCAGGGATAATCTAAAGTCCTAAGGACTGGGTTCCTATCTTTATACTAAAGATAGTGGTTGGACTACTCTGTGGCCCCACCTATGGGTGGGTCAGGGCAGAGGGGTGGCTACACCCCTTTCCCTTTGTCCAGTTCGCGCCAAAGCAGGGGCTGCAAGCCCCTGATCCGGTTTGAACTGGGGTATGCACAGGGACACCAAATGTGCCCCCAGTGCAGGACTTCAAAGCACCCGAAAGTGCTCCCGCCCAGCCCCAATACACATTATCCTGTCTGTGGGACAGGAAACCTATTGTCCAGGCCTCCCCTGCCGGAGTTTCGTCCAGCAGCAGGAGGCCAGACTCGTGTCTGTGGCAGCAGCATCCATTTTGTGATGCCAGGGCTCTGGAAAGAAGTTACCGGACTAGTCAGAGTTAACATGTCTTTCCCTCTAGAAGGGTGGAATGCTACCCCCGCCGCCAGGATTGGCGGGGGGGGTAGTATTCCAAGATGTTTGACACCAAACACGACATGTTTAGGTGCAGCCATTCCAAAGTTAGCATTTTACCGCGAGGATATAATGCGCTTAAGAGTATATGGTCAGGCTGCACTACAAACAGCATCAGAGATGGTCTCCGAACGCTGCAGAGGGGCCCTGCTCATGCAGGGGCACCCTCTCACATAGGAACCATGCACTCTGCCTTTAGGATTGATAAGGCCTGCCTTAGGAGTGACTTATAGGTTTATATGTGTGTATGTATTTAGTGATATAGGTAACCTATATCACAGTAAGGGGTGCCCATATTGAGAACAGTAAGTTAAAATTTATGAGAATAACGGAGTCAATCTTCAGGTTCTCAAAAAAATGGGAAATAAGCCTGTTAGGGAAATAATGACCCTTTATAAAAGTAAGTGCCTTAGTGGAACTTGTTATGGGGCTACATTGTGGGGAGGAGAAAATTGTAACATTCTTTACATACAAGAAAATAAATTTTTGCGAAGATTGTTAGCAGTCCCGAGTTCAACCCCGGTGTTTAGTGTCCATAAAGAATTAGATGCCCCTTATATACATGATTTTATAGGCACAACAAGCGTAAATGTTTGGCATGGTATCTGGAGCAAAGAAGGCACCAAATTTACCCAGGATATTATTAAAGATTGTATCGCACATGAATATGGAACTAAAATACCGTGGTTACTCTATATCAAAAATTTACTAGATGAATGTGACCAAAATCCTGATTTTAAAAATCCCCATCAAATAGCTAGTCATTGTAAAAAGACCTGAAGAACAAACTACTGGAAAAACGGAAATTGTTTAGGGACCTAAAAGCAGACCAGCAACCGATAACTAAAGCTTACATGGACCGGACGTTTGGCCTTGGAATACCTACATATTTATTACAGGTCACCAATATAAGGCACAGATTTTATTTAACTAGATTGAGGATGGGACTTCTGCACTTTTAATTGCTTTCCCGATAAAGAGAAGATGGAGTCGAAATCTTCCTAAGTGTCCATGTAATGGTTTTTCACAACAGACAACTTTGCACTTTATGTTATTTTGTGGTTTTTATAAGAATTCTAGGAAATGTTTTTACGACCGCTGTTTTTAAAGGAGAAACTTTTTTCTTATAAGGTAGCATTTGAGTATATTTGTAGTCTTGCAAATATAAGAATCTGTAATGCAGTGGTGACTTACATCAAGACGTCAATTATGATACGTAATAATATCTCTCATCTTGAGGCTTTGAGTTATGAGAACGAAGTCTGTAGCCTGAAATGAATTTGCTTATACCTGAAATAGAATGCATTATGAATTAAGAAAATGGACTTTTTAAATTATTTTTATTTTTGATATTCTTACAAATATCTAATAACTGTTTATTATGTTTAAAGGTTTTAATGGAATTAATTATTTGATATATTGGGTTTTTCTTTTATCTTGAAAAGATGCCTGAAATATTGAAACTTGTGTTTTTTCAAGGTGGTATTACGGCTTGTTTTGTGTGGGGTTTCTTTTCTTCATCCTTTTCTCTCTTTTTAATGAATTTGGATATTCCTTTTTAGAGTTTGTGATATATGCAGCAATGTATGATGTATTTTAGATTGCTTTTATGGTTTGTGTATTATCTAACCGAATAAAGCTGATTTGATTTGACTTATAGGTTTATATGTGTGTATGTATTTAGTGATATAGGTAACCTATATCACAGTAAGGGGTGCATGCACCACCTTACCCAGGCTGCAGTAGCAGACCTGTGATGTCAGTTTGGATGGCCTTCCAGGGGTGGCATAATACATGCTGCAGCCCCTGGCAGGCCTCTGAGGTACCTATGCCCTTGGTACATAGTATACCATATACTAGGGACTTATAAGGGCACTCCAGATCCCAATCAGTGATGTGCCTAAGGCACATGGAAACCATTTTAGAGAGGAAGCAGCTAGGCTGGGGTTCTGATTAGCAGGGCCCCAGCCAGACTAATGTCGAAAAACAGTGAAGCATCAGCAAAAAGTGGGGGTACCCATGTGAAGCAGATCCTACTCTCCTACACAACCCCCCCCCAAACGTAGGGACATTAAACTAACCTTGCCCAGTTAAGTCTTCATGTTCTAAGTGGAAGTACCTAGAGAGTCCATCTGCATTCGCATGGTCACTCCCAGGTCTATGTTCCACTGTAAAGTCCATCCCCTGTAGGGAAATGGACCACCTAAGCAGTTTGGGGTTTTCACCCTTCATTTGTTTTAGCCATAAGAGGGGCTTATGGTCTGTCTGAACCAGGAAGTGTGTACCAAACAAGTATGGCCTCAACTTCTTCAGAGCCCAGACCACAGCAAAGGCCTCCCTCTCTATGGCTGACCAACGTTTCTCTCTAGGGGTCAGCCTTCTGCTAATGAAAGCTACTGGCTGATCCTGACCTTCTTCATTCAATTGTGACAGTACAGCCCCTACCCCCAATTCAGATGCATCAGTTTGAACAATGAACTTCTTGGAGTAATCAGGACTCTGCAGAATGGGAGCAGTGCACATGGCCTGCTTCAGGTCATCAAATGCCTTTTGACAGCTAACTGTCCACTGAACCTTTTTGGGCATTTTCTTAGAAGTTAAGTCATTCAGGGGTGTCACTATTGATCCATACCCCTTGACAAATCTCCTATAGTACCCAGTCAGGCCTAAGAAGGCTCTCACCTGAGTCTGGGTAGTGGGAGCAGTCCAGTCCATGATGGTCTGGATCTTGCTCTGCAAAGGTTGAACCTGGCCTCCACCCACAAGGTGGCCCAGGTACACAACCTGACTCTGCCCTATCTGGCACTTAGTGGCCTTGATAGTCAGGCCTGCCTTTTGCAGGGCCTGTAAAACATTCCTGAGGTGGACCAGGTGATCCTCCCAGGTGGAGCTAAAGACAGCAATATCATCTAGATATGCTGCACTATAGGCTTCCAGACCTGTGAGAACTGTATTCACCAGCCTCTGGAAAGTGGCAGGTGCATTCTTCAGACCAAAGGGCATTACCACAAATTGATAATGCCCACTAGGGGTTGAGAATGCTGTTTTGGGCCTTGCAGCATCAGCTAGTCTGATCTGCCAGTAGCCAGCTGTTAGGTCAAATGTGCTGAGATATTTGGCAGAGGCCAAAGTATCTATGAGCTCATCTGCCCTGGGTATTGGATGGGCATCAGTCCTAGTGACTGCATTGAGACCCCTGTAGTCCACACAAAACCTCATCTCTCTTTTTCCACCACTGGTGTGAGGTTTTGGTACAAGGACCACTGGACTAGCCCAAGGGCTGTCTGAGGGTTCAATAACTCCCAAATCCAACATTTTCTGGACTTCAGTCCTGATACAGTCCCTGACATGGTCAGGTTGCCTATAAATCTTATTTTTAATAGGCAGACTGTCCCCAGTGTCCACTTCATGAGTGCACCAGGTGGTCTGACTGGGTGTCAGTGAAAACATATGTCTAAACTGATTGAGGACTTGCCTGCAATCAGTTTGTTGCTGGGTAGTGAGGCTGCCTGCCAAGGCTACACCATCAACTGACCCATCGTCAGGGTTCTGTGAGAGCAGGTCAGGGAGTGGGTCACTCTCTTCCTCCTGCCCTTCATCAGTAGCCATGAGCAAGCCCATGTCTGCCCTGTCCACATATGGTTTTAACCTGTTGACATGGAGAACCCTGTGGGGACTCCTGGGTGTTCCTAGGTCTACTAAGTAAGTGACCTCACCCTTCTGCTCAACAATAGTGTGGGGTCCACTCCATTTATCTTGGAGAGCTGCTGGGGCCACTGGCTCCAACACCCACACCTTCTGTCCTGGCTGGTAAACAGTCAGAACAGCCTTTGGTCATGCCAGGCCTTTTGAAGTTCCTGGCTAGCCTCAAGGTTTTTGGTTGCCTTTTTCATGTACTCAGCCATCCTGGAGCGGAGACCAAGTACATAGTCCACTATATCTTGCTTTGGGGGCTTGAGAGGTAACTCCCATCCTTCCTTCACCAAGCACAGTGGACCCTCACAGGGTGGCCAAACAGAAGTTCAAAAGGGCTGTAACCAACCCCTTCTGAGGCACCTCCCTATATGCGAATAAAAGGCAGGGCAAGAGTATGTCCCATCTACGCCGAAGCTTTTCTGGGAGCCCTTTAATCATGCCCTTCAAGGTTTTGTTGAATCTCTCAACTAAACCATTGCATTGTGGGTGATAGGGTGTGGTGAACTTATAAGTCACTCCACACTCCTTCCACATTGCTTTTAAGTACCCAGACATGAAGTTACCACCCCTGTCTGAGACTACCTCCTTAGGAAAGCCCACTCTTGAGAAGATTCCCAGGAGGGCCCTTGCCACCACAGGTGCTGTAGTGGTCCTGAGGGGAATAGCTTCTGGGTACCTGGTGGCATGATCCACTACCACCAGGATAAACCTGTGCTCAGAGGCTGTCTGGGGATCCATGGGACCAACAATGTCAATCCCTACCCTTTCAAAGGGCACCCCCACCACAGGTAGTGGTATCAGGGGGGCCTTTGTAGTGCCACCTGCCTTGCCACTGGCTTGGCAGGTTACACAGGAGCGACAAAACTCCTTGCTGTCTTCAGACATGTGGGGCCAGTGAAAGTGAGGGACAATTCTGTCCCAAGTCTTGTTCTGGCCCAGGTGACCTGCTAAGGGAATATCATGGGCTAGGGTCAATAGGAAGCCCCTGAACTTCAGAGGTATAACCAACCTCCTGGTAGCACCAGGCTTGGGGTCTCTACTCTCTGAGTACAGGAGTCCATCATCCCAATACACTGTATGGGGACCACTAGCTTTCCCAGCAGCCTCAGCAGCAGCTTGCTGTCTGAGGGGTTCAAGGGAGGGGCAGCTCTGCTGCTCCTGGCTCAGATCTGCCCTAGAAGGTCCCCCTGTCCCCAAGAACTCAACCTGGTCAGGTTCAAGTTCCTCTGGGAAAGTTCCTTCTTCAGGGCTAAGATCATCCCCCTCAAGGGACTGATCTTCCTCCCGAGCCAAGGGGGAAGGCACTGCCTTAACCCTACTACTCCTCCTCTTGGAAGGCACTTGGTCCATTCTTCCAGGATCCAAGGCCTGTTCAGTGCTAGACATTTTGGCTTGTGACCTGGTCACAGCAAACACATCTGCAGGGATCCCAGCATTTCTGCATGGGTCCTGAGCTCCACTTCTGCCCAAGCAGAAGTCTCTAAGTCATTGCCAAGCAAGCATTCGACTGGTAGGTTTGCACTTACCACAACCTTCTTAAGGCCAGTTACCCCTCCCCAGGAGAAGTTAACAACTGCCAGAGTATGGTCTGTTCTGACATTGCTAGCATTGGTCACTTGGTACATCTCACCAAGTATAACTTGCCCAGGATTCACAAGGTCTTGTGTCACCATTGTGACACTTGCCCCAGTGTCCCTAAATGCCAAAGCCTCACGTCCATTGATTAAAGGCTGTTGTCTGTACTTGCCCAGATTACTGGGACTCACAGTGGAGGTCACATCCATGCCTCCATCACAGACTAACACAGCCTGAGTCAGTTCTCTGACTAGGTCAGAGCCCAACTCAGTACCCAGGGTGAACCCTACTAAACCCTTGTCTGGAGCACTCCCACCAACTGTACTAGGGGGAACAGGTGCCTTAGGGGCATTGGTGGGTGCTGGACTGGAGTCTTTGGACTTGGTGCAATCACTGGTCCAGTGGGTCTTTTGCTTACAGACCTTGCACCATGGTTTTCTTTGGCCTTTCCCTTTGGTAGACTGTGAATCCCCACCAGAAGAAGATTTTTGGGGGCCTGATGAAGACTTTTGATCTTTACCCTTCTCCCCACCCTTGTCAGAGTTCTTAGCATCTTGCTTCTTGGTTTCCCCACCTTGGTTCTGTACCTTCTGCTTCACCCTGGTTCTGACCCATTTGTCTGCCTTCTTTCCCAATTCTTGGGGAGAGGTCAGATCAGAGTCTACCAGGTATTGATGCAACAGCTGATTTTGACAGTTATTAAGAATCTGCTCCCTCATTATCAGATTGTACAATCCTGAGAAGTCACACACCTTACTGCCCATCAACCAGCCTTCCAGAGCCTTGGCAGAACAATCCACATAGTCTATCCAGTCTTGAGTCTGTGCTTTTGGGTATCTCTGAACTTCAACCTGTACTGTTCAGTGGTTAGGCCAAACCCATCAATAAGAGCACTCTTCAAGACCTTGTAATTATCAGCATCCTCCTCTCTAACAGTGAGGAGCTTATCTCTACCTTTGTCAGCAAAGGAGAGCCACAAGATTGCTGCCCACTGCTCCTGAGGGACCTTCTGTACCTTACAGGCCCTCTCTAGAGCAGTTATCCACTTGTGGATGTCATCCCCATTCTGATAGGGAGGGACAATCTTGCTCAGGTTCCTATGGTCATAGGACCTTTCCCTATCTCTAGGGATCTGGCTGCCACCATGGGACTCTAGTCCCAACTTTCTTCTCTCTCTAAGGAGATCTAGGGACTCCCTGTCTATGGCTAGTTGCTTCTTTTTGAGTTCAAGCTGAGCTTCCTCATATTGAACCAGCCTCTTTCTTCTCTCATGAGAGGATTCCCTCCTATGAGATGAGACAGAGCTCCCTATTGAGGTGCCAGAGTGGTTAGACTCCTGAGAAGAAGATCTAGACCTTCTGGGCACACTCACAATCCTTCCTGGGGGACAAAGGGTGCATCATTCTGATCCTCCTCTTCCTCAGGAGGGGTTGGATTATCCAGGTCAGGGCCATTGTCGCCCTCCTGGCCAGTTTCAGAGGGGGGCTGGGGGTACTGGTACCCCCATTCCCAACCTCATCCTCTGCCCCACCCTCAGCTCCTACCCCTTCAGTCCCCAAGGGCTTACTAAGGTCATAAGCCACCAACAACTCCTTGAGGTGTTGGGTGGTGGGGCTTTGGCCTGTCCTTATTTTTCTCAAGTTGCATAAAGCTCTCAATTCCAAGAATGGGAGTGTATCATACTTGGAGGGTGGAAGCTCAATGGCTTCCTGCAAGGATTCTTTGGATCCTGCCCTTAAAGACATTACTAGTGTGGTGTGTTGTATGCACTACCTACTCTAGTGTGGCCTACTAAACTCTCTTGAGTTGTAGAAAGGGTTGTGCTATCCCTTAACACACAACTCTAAGTTCAGTAGAACTTACTGTATTCTAAGCTTAAATTATATGTACCTTAGGTACCTTTAGTGGTTTTCAGTTGATCAATTCAATTGAGATTATCTGGTAAAACAACAGCAAGCTGGAATCCCACACGCTGCACACCAATGTGAGAAGTTGGCCTGGCATATGCTGTCCACTAATTATAGTGGGCACCTTGCACCAGTCCAAACAACCCCTTATTGGAGATAGGTTAAAGACAACCTTATTGAAAGCTATCCTAGTGGTAGCTATGGAGAGCAGCCTTCAGGCTAAGTCTTGAAGGAATGTAAAGCAGCTTGTTTTACCAGTCTATAATCTCTTGAGTGATCAAATGAAAGAGCACCACACCAGGTATATATTCAAAATATATGTATTTATTGCTAAACACACCCCTCTAGTCTCTTTATGAGGCTAGAGTTCGAAGTACATAAGTCAGAAGTTATTTAAACACAGTAATAGCACAAATACACGTTTGGGCCCTAGGGGCGTACCAAACCATATACCAATAAAGTAGTATAAGAACCACGACTGAACTAGACACTAGGCCTAGAGCCTCTAGAAGTGCTTGGACCACAAGGTAGTTACACAGGGGACCCACGGGAGACGCGTGCAGTGTAAATACACAACCGCGATACGCCGTTGACTTCTATGGAGAAAGTCGTGATCGGGAAATTAGAGAAAAGGGACACTTAAAAGAGGACTTGGACCAAACCCTCTGAGATCTAGGACTTTGAAGAGTCTCTAGCCACGGGAGCACCGGAGTACTCGTGTTACCTCACCCAGGGAAGCCGGGTGCATAGGTGCCTTTCGGGGTCGGGTTTCGTCGTCGATTCGAATGGCGATCTGCTGCAAAGTGCTGCTGGCGACCAAGAGAAAAGTGTCCGGGTGGATCCAAGAGTGGATCGGAGTTCTGAAGAACCTGAAAGCAGAGGGGACCGAGTCTGGGTCACTAGCCAGTGACCAGGAAGGCGATGGACAGATGCCCACCGATGTCGAGTGCTTCAGGTGCGTTGACGGTCGTCTTGACTCTTCAGCCATGAGGTCCAGGAGGCGTTGTCGGCGACCAGGAGCAGGATTCGGGCTGGTACACGATGTCTGTCGAGTGCTGAGGTGTCGGCGACCGGATTGGACCCAACAAGCCTTGGCAACGGCAAGTCTCGGTGAAGATGTAGATCGTCGATGGTGCAGACCAGCAAGGTCTGGGGAACTCACCCAGCGAGGGTAAGTGAGGGCAGGCCTGGAGCAACCAGGATGCCAAGTTAGAAAAAGATTGGCCTTCGTTAAGGGCTACTAGCCAACGGGCTAGCGACCGCGAAGGAGCCTCGTGACGCCGCACGTGGATCTGGCTTACAGGACACTCGTGGAGTGGGGGCCAGTGATCTTCGGTGCAGGTGGTGCTGGAGGCTAGGGCTACTCGGAGCCCAAAGCACGACTTCTTGGGAGACCCAGAAGAGGATGCACTTGCAAATGTGCTCGGTGTCCAGGGGTCACGGTCTCAAGTCACCCACGATAGCCACGGGCCTCAGCTTTTCTGGGGACTCAGGGTAGCCTCGGGAAGTCTGAGAATCCACCTCTGGTGATGCGATGACTTCGGCGTCCGACGGGAGCTTCAGAAATGCGAACCGGACAGATGCTTCTTTGGTGCCTGCCAAGCAGGGGAGTCACTCCTTGACCCCAAGGGAGATTCTTCTGTCCTCTAATCGTGAGTAGAGCGTCGAAGGTCCAGGATTCAGTTTCGTCCAGGGATAATCTAAAGTCCTAAGGACTGGGTTCCTATCTTTATACTAAAGATAGGGGTTGGACTACTCTGTGGCCCCACCTATGGGTGGGTCAGGGCAGAGGGGTGGCTACACCCTTTCCCTTTGTCCAGTTCGCGCCAAAGCAGGGGCTGCAAGCCCCTGATCCGGTTTGAACTGGGGTATGCACAGGGACACCAAATGTGCCCCCAGTGCAGGACTTCAAAGCACCCGAAAGTGCTCCCGCCCAGCCCCAATACACATTATCCTGTCTGGGGAGGTGGTCACACCTCCCTGGGACAGGAAACCTATTGTCCAGGCCTCCCCTGCCGGAGTTTCGTCCAGCAGCAGGAGGCCAGACTCGTGTCTGTGGCAGCAGCATCCATTTTGTGATGCCAGGGCTCTGGAAAGAAGTTACCGGACTAGTCAGAGTTAACATGTCTTTCCCTCTAGAAGGGTGGAATGCTACCCCCGCCGCCAGGATTGGCGGGGGGGTAGTATTCCAAGATGTTTGACACCAAACACGACATGTTTAGGTGCAGCCATTCCAAAGTTAGCATTTTACCGCGAGGATATAATGCGCTTAAGAGTATATGGTCAGGCTGCACTACAAACAGCATCAGAGATGGTCTCCGAACGCTGCAGAGGGCCCTGCTCATGCAGGGGCACCCTCTCACATAGGAACCATGCACTCTGCCTTTAGGATTGATAAGGCCTGCCTTAGGAGTGACTTATAGGTTTATATGTGTGTATGTATTTAGTGATATAGGTAACCTATATCACAGTAAGGGGTGCATGCACCACCTTACCCAGGCTGCAGTAGCAGACCTGTGGTGTCAGTTTGGATGGCCTTCCAGGGGTGGCATAATACATGCTGCAGCCCCTGGCAGGCCTCTGAGGTACCTATGCCCTTGGTACATAGTATACCATATACTAGGGACTTATAAGGGCACTCCAGATCCCAATCAGTGATGTGCCTAAGGCACATGGAAACCATTTTAGAGAGGAAGCAGCTAGGCTGGGGTTCTGATTAGCAGGGCCCCAGCCAGACTAATGTCGAAAAACAGTGAAGCATCAGCAAAAAGTGGGGGTACCCATGTGAAGCAGATCCTACTCTCCTACAGCACCCCTCATCAGCCAGGCTAGCTTGAATCCAGTGGCAAAGTGAGCAAGGAACCCACGTCTGGGCATACCCTGCCAACTTAGGGCAAGCAAAGAAGCGGTCACTTTTTTTTTTCCAGGTGGGCGGTCAAACCACAACAATGCAGGGGCAAGCAAACAACAATGCAGGAAGTGGTGAGAGAAATGGGGCAATTAACAACAACGTGGGAGGAAAATGGGAAGGAGAAGTCAAGCAACAACAACACGGGAGAAGGGTGGGACGGAGGAGACAAGCAACAACAACAACAACACACGGGAGGAGGAGGCAAGCAAAAACAAGAACACTACGGGAGGAGGTTGGGAAGGAGTAGGCAAGCAAAAACAACATGGGAGGATGGTGATAAGGAGGAGGCAAGCAACAACAACGGAGGATGGTGATAAGGAGGAGGCAAGCAACAACAACAACAACAACAACAACGCAGGACGAGGGCGGGTGGGACGGGGCAAGCAAGAACAACGAGAGAGGGGGTGGGAGGGGAATGGGAGAAGCAAGCAACAACAGGGGAGGGGCAAGCAACAATGGGGGGAGAGGGGCGGGGCAAGTAAGCAACAACGAAGGGGGCGGTGTGACAGGGCAAGCAAGAAACAATGCAGGAGAGGGGCGTGTGAAACGGTGAAAGCAAACAACAATGTGGAAAGAGCGGGTGAGACAGGGCAAGCAAACAACGCGAGAGGAGGAAGCAATGGAGCGTGTGGGGTCAAGCAACAAAGCAAGATGGGGCGAAATGCCTGCAAACCCATGCCCTCTTATGGTGTGCTGCAACTAAAAGGAAAAAGTAGCTCCTAAAGCGCGAGCAGTGGACTTGGGTCATGCTCCATCTCAGGGACAAACAGAGGAAGTGAGGCTGAAGTGATGACCATGGAGAATCAAGGAAAAGAGAGTGAAGATGAAGCCAACGATGGTAAGCAATGGGAGGGCTCTAAGTCCCCTGTAAGTAATGAAAATGTCTCACAAGTAACAGCGCATGCACTCAGTCGTGACCTAAAAAACTATTCAAATGTAATGGCAAAATTAATAAAGTATTATTATTTTACATGGGTTATGTTCTGCTAGACTTTTCTCCCAGCTATGAAATATCTATCATTATGCCAGAAGATAGCTCAATGAGCTGAACATTCTTCAATTCGACAAAGTGATAATCGCCAGGTCGTAGTTTGCATTATGGGCATCTTCCTGAAGGACAGTAAATGGAGTACATAACTTGTGTAACAGTATTACCTATTATCTAAAGGCATGAACTGCAATTTTTAAAAAAAGCAACGTATTATTGTTATATATAGATTGCTCACAGCCCTCCTGACTAGGCCTGCTGCAGAGAGGCAGGTGAAGAAGGGAGGGTGGCAGGTGGGTAAATGTGAGAACAGTCAAAGGCAGGTGAGTTGAAAGGTGTGTCCTGGCATGGCCCTCAAAAATTGGACAAATTCCTCGTCAGTGCATCCTGCCCCCGACCCTGCCAAGAGGCAAAAGTCCATACGTATAAAGATGGGGTGTTAAATTAAGCTATAACAGGGAATTTTAAGAAAATTTATGTTGAGAAAGAGGGACAAAATGGTGAATAAATTCCAGCTTTTAAGTGAGTAATAATGAATAAAGAAAATGGAATGGAAATGACACCCAACTAGTGTGGTTCAAGTGACACTGAATGATCAAGAACATCTTAAAGTGACTATATACCCTCTTTATCTTTACTGAATTTGGGGATTAACAGACACCTGAGTGTACCGGTGTCCATCATTAAAAGACTATTGGCTTAAATATCTTTCATAGTAAATATGTCATGCCCATGGCACCCGACATAGCATTACCCAAAGAACCAACCAGCCTGTATGCTTTATCATTGGTTTGTCACCATAGCCACTTCAGGGCTAATGAATTCTGCACTAACATTCTCACAAATCAACTCTCAGGCATTAAGTCACAAAATGATAAATATACACAAACTTGCAGATGGCAAAAGAACGTTCAACCCCTTCTAATGTGGTTAGCAATGAATACCATAAATTAAATCTTCTAACTGCATGGCTTCTCAGAGGGGCAATACAACACCAAAACTGCTACCTACTACAGTAAATCCATGCAATGCTTGTCCAACGGTAGTAATAACAATCCACACTGATAGCAACAAATCATTTTCACAATAAATAAGTCAGACCTATTGCGTTTGGCATGAATTTTCACTTTAAGAGAGGCCCAATGGCCTTATGACAAGCAAAACACTTTTTCCTGTTAACGAATGAGGCCTGCAGCATATATCACTGGATTTTCAACATAACCAATTCAGGCCTTCTATACTGCACATAAGCTTTCCTACACTGCTTCTGTTGGTTCATAATCATAAAGTTACATATATGTATAAAATTACAACCGGCAAAAACAACATGCAGCCCTTACTAATGCCATAACAAGAATTCTCCAATTCCAAAACGCCTACGTCAGAGGGGTAACCAACTCCAAAACCCTGTCTCACCATGGTAATTTGTGAGATTCCCTGTGACAAAATACCTGTCTACAAATGTCAACACACTGTAATGACAATGACTATTGACTTCAATATATGCTTTTCACATGAAATAAGTCAAGCCTCTTGCCTTTGTAATAGATTCTCATCATAAACAGAGCAGACCTAAGCTCTGATAAGTGGCTTGCCAACATAGCCAAATCAGTCCTGCTGTATTGAGCATCAGCTTTGCCACAAACACCAAAATGTACTACAAGCACTATTTTCAGCAGAAGTATACAATGTCTACCCAATCAGAATCTACATAAGAGTAATTAACATTTAAGTAGAGCCAAAGCCCCTATAGCCAAAGCCCCTCTCTCAATGGTCATTAAAATACAAATATATACAAACAACCCTTCCTCAAACAGGTCAACAAAGACTCTCAAAGTGCAAATCTTCTACCCTGTGGGTTTATCACAGGGAAAGGGTAATCAACACTGAAACCCTTTCCTACTATGGTAATCTGTGAGATTCCCTATAAAAGAATACCTGTCTACAAGCTTTAACAAAATGTAATGACAAGTCATCAATAAAGGACTATTGGCTTTAATATCTGCTTTTCATTATAAATAAGGCAGGCCTAATACCTTTGTCCTAACTTTCACAAGACAAAAATTGCAATATCAGCAGAACCACACATTGTCTGCCCAATGAAATACTTACTCAAGCTAATCGACATCTGGGCAGAGCCAAAGCTCCTCTCAGTAGTCTGTTTCAGTTGATCACATAAGGTATGCCTACAGCGGTGCTATAAAGCCAGATGTTTAAAAAAAAAAAAAAATACTGGATGAAAAGCAAAGACATTCCTGAAGATAACTCAGAATTGTACAGTGAATTCAATATTTCCAGTCTTTATAAATGGCATAGTTTATTTTTCAGATAGTTTCATTCAGCAAATTCTGAACAGAATTTAAAAGGAATAATGAACTATCACAAATTAAAGGGAAACACTTTCAAAAGCCTAATTTACTTTTCAGGGAACTCAGCACTGAAAAAAATGCTCCAGCCATTTGGTCCTCTGCAGTAGCCTGGGGAGAGGGAGCAGATTTACATGCCTCCAGGTGGAAAGCCTTCTCCTTTCAGTCATGCTAAGTAATGCTTCTGCATCAAACGACAGGTGAGTGCAGCTGCCAGTCCCTCCTTCAGTGCCATAAAAAGCCTTTTTGTGCCAAGGCCTATACCTTCATTCAACATGTAGAATGCAGGAGATAAACACAAACAAAGGTTAAAGATTAGTCTTAATAACACCCCAGAAAAAATATAATTTTTTTAATGCATTTTACAGACAAGTGGGGAAACAACACAGAGCGCGAGGTGACGATTTGGGGGTGAAGGGGCAGCATGCAGGGGAGAGAGAAAGGGAACAATTGTACTTACATGGAGTGCTGAATGAAAGAAAAAAGTAGTTCCCTAAATGTGACGGATGGAAAAATACAGGACATCCACTCAAAAGGATGATAAAGAGATTATGTCCAAGTGGAGGAACAAACACAAGAAGAGCAAGGAAAGCCGCTGAATAAGAAGCAGATGAGAGTGACAACAAAGTCAACCAGTGGTAAGCAATGGGCTGGCAAAAAGCCCACTATAGGTTTTTGCTATGGTCCACAATAGATCTTGTCTGTAAGCGAGACCTTATCAGTCCATGTTAACGGGCACTTTAAAATTCCCCGGATTTCCCCCCTGCAATACAGCATGTCCCAGTTCTGACCCATACTCTTCTACCTATACACTGGCACCAAATGCCTGCCCCCTGCCATTTGGCTTGGTCCACACCATTGCCTCTGCATAGTGGTTGAAATGGAATTATAGAAGTGAAGGCACTCGCTGGCCAAGAGTATCCGCGTGCTATTGAGAAGCGCGAGTACTCTCCCTTTCAAATTACGGAAGTGTAGGTACTCCGTGCTTGTGAGTACCGGTCCATATAAAGAACTGCCTCTGCACTGCTTCTTGTCCCAGACCCGTGCCTCTGCACTACTTACCCGGGCACTTACTGGTACCCCTACTATCTGAGCGTGCTGAGAAACCTGCGTCTACCGGTCCCTGGCATCACTCTGACAGTGCCCATAGCCATCGCTGTCTGCCCCTTGCACCAGTTTCTGTGTCCAGCACCGATTCCAGGGACAATCATGCTTTCTATGCCCTGACACTGCTTCTGGGTTATTCCCACAGTACATACTCATGCTTTCAAACGCATGAACTGCTTCATGATCATGCTTAATTGCCCTACTTCTAACCCCGGGTCCTGCCCCTACCCCTGACTCAGAGGGGCTACACAGCTGTAGACCCCGCACACTCACCCAGCGCCTCGCCGGTGTTCAGAGGATCCGTGCCGCCACTGAGCGGCAGTGCCACGGCATCCAGTAGTGCTACCGAGGGGCGGGACCGGCTGACGTGGCACGTACGAGCTAACGTCACACGGGGTTCCGGCAACCTCGCCCCTGGGCCCTGGATACGGGTGTGGCGTCCTTCGTAAGAGTGCGAGTGTGACTGGGTAGGGAAGTTCCGTCTACGGACAGGTGCCCCCCCTTTCTGCTCCTATGCTTGGTACAGCCCGTGTCTGTATCAGTCACCCTGGTCCGTATGAGACGCGATCCTCATCTATATCCAGGCAGGGCCTGCTGGGGGCGTGACGGCCCGGCCGGTCAGCCGCAGATGTTCTGAGACGGTCATTGGGGCAGAGTGCCCGCAGGCTAAACCGCACTGCAATGAAGTGCCTTAAGAAGCTTACACACTTGCGTTATATGGTGTTACTACTTTTATATATTTATGTGGCGCGCGCTTCCTGGTTGCATTTGGGCTACTGAAGCGCTTGCCTACACGAACAGCAAGCTAAAGCATGTTGTAGAAGTGTGCCCCTCCAGGAAACACAGTAGATCGTACGGTGGAGGTCAAAGAAGGTTTATTTGAGTAACACAGTTACAGAGACCCCATCCATCATCAAGCTCAGACCAACTGACAATGCCTCTATTCCAGCCTACCACCTAGCAACCATCCCCGCATTCCAAAAGCCATAACGCAGGACATCACACCTTCGCCCCCTTTATACATTTGTAACTTAAAGAAAAAAAGGAAACGTAACTATGAATAATGTATTCATACATTATGTATTCATAATAATAATTCATTCATTCATAATAATTCATTCATAATAATGTATTCATACAAACGAAAGGTACAAAGAACCTAAAAGAAAATGCAGTTGCGATCTTTAAAAAAACTTAACTATGTAATATGTAGAAAAGAAGAAAATGGGGTGCATGGTGAATAGGACACAGCGCTTGCTTTAACAAACATAATCTTGTAAGCGACGTGGAATACATCTTAAGCGAAGTGGTCTAGAGCCTCTTTCTCGTGCAACAGGCTCTTCCACCTCAGAGCCTGAATCAAGATCAGCACCATCTCTAGAGTCACTATCAAGGTCAGAATTAGCTTGACACTTCGCCACTCTCCTTAAATTCCAAATCCTATAGTCACTGGTCTTTACTGCATTTTTAAAAATCTTGATAATCTTAAACGGATGACTGAATTTGGACCTGCCTCCTTTCCTTGGAGACTTAATCTTGACCCAGTCCCCCACGTTGAGCACTGTACTCTTCACAGCCCTCCTCTTATCACACCAGATCTTTCTTTTTTCCATTATCTCTTTCTCTCTCTAGCCCACTGTTTCATCCACCAAAAATCTTTTGGTTGTTACCCACAACGGAGTGACTTCCAGGTTGGCCACCCTCCCTTTCAATAAACGAAAGGGGGTTTATACCAGTGGACGAATGAGAAGTGAGCCTATACTCGCGAACTTTCTTCCTCATGGCCAACTCCCAACTTTCACCACAGGCAACAGCTTGTTGTAGAGCTTCTTTAAGAACCTTGACAAACCTTTCCACCACACCATTGCTTTGTGGATGGTACAAGGCTGCCTTTTTATGCTTGATCCCTCTGGAACTCAAAAATTCTTCAATGACTGAGGACGTGAACTAAACGCCATTGTCTGACAAAAGTGTTAACAGGAAACGCTCACGTTCAAATAGTTCTTCTAGAAACTCGATCACCACACCAGACTCAACAGAATTAACCACCTTGATGTCAGGCCAGCGAGAAAACATGTCAATACACACAATCACATAGCGATCCTGAGTCTTTAACATCACAGGCCTCAAGATATCTATTGCTATGTCCTTCCACGGACCAGTGGCCTTTTCCCTCACGACCATGCACTGCTTCCTGCACTTCAATACCTTATCACAACACGCACATTCAGCGCATTCACGCACCATCCTCTCTACATGCACATCCATGGCGGGCCACCAATATGCTTCTCTGATCCTTTCCTTTGTCTTGGCAATACCCATATGTGAGGCGTGAGCATTCTTTACTAGCTTGTCTCCTAGTTTGAGTGGTGCAACTAGGTTACTACCACGCATGAGAAGACCATCCACCACCACCAGGTCTTCCCTAACTGGCCAAAAGCCCTTGAGTACCTCTTCACAGTCTTTCTTCTCACACCAGCCACCTGTGACCATCGTTATGACTTTCTGCAAATCCAAATCGTTAATAAGATGCTCCCTCCTTTCACTCTCGGAAATCAACATTTCACTAATCACACACACATTAATTTCTTCCTCAAGTTCTTCACCTCCAAACCACTCAATATCATCTGTCGCTTCACACTCCTCACCCCTGAGACTTGAAAGACAGTCTGCCAGGTTATTATTGGAACCAGGTAAGTAGGAGATGTCAAAGTCAAATTCTTGTAGAGCGACAACCCATTTCCATATTCTGTGTGAGACAAAGTCAATACCTTTCTTGGAGAAGACCTCTCTAAGAGGTTTGTGGTCTGTAAGAATTCTGAACCTCTTGCCCCATAAAAACTTCAGCAGCTTGCGCACAGCCCAGAAGACACCCAGAGCCTCTTTTTCTACAGCTGAATAGTTGCACTCCGCACCCCTCAGGGTCTAGAGACAAAAAGATTTGTCTTATCCTCCCCATCAGCCTTCTGCAGAAGAACTGCTCCCAACCCCTTCGAGCTGGCATCAGTCATGAGATAAGACAATTTTGTGGGATCAAAACTTCCTATGAAAAAACAAAGAAAGTCCACTCTTATTTGAAAACAATACTGTCCTTCCAAAGGTTGTGCTAAAGTGACTTATAAAGAACTATTGGGTTTCCTAAATAGGAAAAACAATATGTGTTCTAAAATAACCCGCACCCACCAAAAGGTCCCTTGGTGGCATGCTTCATCATCGGGTTCTTCCCGCCCCGCTGCGGGACGGGGCGTGCTACGACCGACGAAGACGTGGGAGCACTTAATAGTGAAGTGATACTATGTGTTTGATGTGAGAGTGGAAGGGTCAGAAAAATTGTGAGTTAAAAAATACCTGGCTGCGTGGAAACTAAACTTTAATACTCCCTATAGCTGGTATTAATAAAATTGGGGGAAAAAGGAGGAAAGGGTGCTGTAATGGGCTGTTTTCTCTCAGGTCTACATGTTTCGAAGCCTACCCCTAAGCTTCTCTTCAGGACCAAGGGGGTTAATCCCTTGTACCACTCTAACTTTATAACCTATATGGTCAGCCTGGTCAATGTCGAGGGCTAGTATACATTAGGTGAACATGCATTGATCTAGTACCTACTTGGTATTTTCCTGTAAAAAAACACAATCTGGAAGGATAGAGTAAGAACATAGTTATTATTCGTAATATATACTCTAATAAAACCACTTCACCACACTCGTGGAAGGTAAAATAGTGATATATTTTTCACTTAGTGCACGACTGCTCATTGTTATTTTCTCGTGCGTGTCGTGCTGCCCTTTTGTTGATCTTAAGATGTACAAGACATTACAAAACATATAACAAAAAACACACACACACTCTAAGTGAGTTGTCATCTGACAGAAATTGGTGCCGTCTTTGATGCATAAGTGCAGTTAACCAGATGTTATCTACGTAGGAGAAAAGACATAATGTGACAAATTCTCAACATCTCTAAGAAAGTCATAGAAATAGGTAACGTACACTTAAGGGGCCTAACTCAGGCCCCATGAGCTTGATCACGGGAGGGGAGGAGCGCTTGTAGTTAAACACTGGGGGTAAAGGTAGGATTAAGGCAAAATATGAAAAAACCCAGTAAAATATAGGAATTGTTGCCCAGGGTGCCGGCTATGCCGTACTCACTTCGTCAAAGCTGCTCTCTCACCCAAGCACTGCCTGCCCGTGGCTCCGATGAACAAGGAGTGTTTGCCGAATGCCGGTATAAGAATCCGGTTGATTCCGCAATGGGCGTTCGTGTAGATCTAAACGCTAGAATGTTAACCCCCCATGATGTCCGCCTGTCTTAGGTATAGCTGACTTCCTGTTGTGAGAAGAGCATGCGCTAAACAACTGGAACGCTGATATTAAAAAATGGCCGCCCTGATATGGCACTACTTCCTGGTTGGTTATTGCGTGCGAATAGGTGTTCGCGGATGCACTCAGCTTAGCTTGGTTTGCCAAAAGAGTGAGAATTGAAAATTAAAGTATATGGCATATCATAAGACTGTCAGAACAGTCCGAAAAAGGTATTTTGAAAACTATGATGAAGGTTGTTAAAAATTACATAGAGTCGTTGTTAGTTACAATTTAGAAAAAACAGAGTATCTAGAGAGCCCTTTGATGTTTAAAGAAAGGAGGGGGTACATTTAAAAGTGTTCTGATTTATTGATTGCTTGGGGAGAGGATTCTTAATGACATCTACTTAATTTGCCCCCATGGAATATCATCATTCAGGCCCCTAGTATGAGTGCCCAGGCGGAAGACCCAACGCTGTTCCTTTTCGAACAATGTGGCTTCAGTGTCCATTTGTTCAATGACTGTCCATTGTAGGTCTAGTATGGTGTGGTTGGTTTCTAAGAAATGTGTTGACATTTTACTTGTTGCTCTCTTGCATTTCACATTACTCCAATGTTCGCAAATGCATACTTTAACAGGGCGTGTGGTCATCCCGATATAGTGTAGACTACATGGGCAAGTGATCATGTAGATCACATTTTTGCTGTTACAGGTAGTAAATCTCCGTTGTTCCCACTTCGCGTCATTGTTGAAGGTGATGTTTTTACTCATTCTTGTTAGATGACATACATTGCAGTGTCCGCAGAGGTGATGGCCTTTCAATGACGGAAGGAGAGAGTTTGATACTGCATTTTCTGTAGATTTCCGTGGTCTTGTGTGCACAACTAAGTCTCGCACACTTTTCCCTCTTCTGTGCGAGAAGATTGGTTTGGGAAAGTTCAGGTGTCCACAATTGAGTGTGTGCCAGTGCTTATTGATTATTTTAGTTACTTGGTTGGAACACGTGTTAAATGTTGTTATACAGATTGGTCTGTCGTCTTTGGATTTCTGCGGTGTAGGTTCCAATAGAGCGTCTCTGTTGTTCCTAGCACGTTTGAAGGCGTTCTCCACCACCCTGGTCGGATAGTTTCTTTTTTCCAATTTTTTTCGCAGATCCTCTGCTTGGGCCTTGAAATCCTTGACATTAGAACAGTTTCTCCTCAGTCGTAAGAACTGGCCATAAGGGAGATTGTCCCGCAAGTGTCGGGGGTGAAAGCTGTCATACAGGAGGAGGCAGTTCTTTGCTGTTGCTTTGAAATGTGTTGTAGTTTTTAAGCCGCCGTATTTTGGGAAGATGTTGAGGTCCAGAAATACTAGTTCCTTATTGGAGATGGTATTAGTGAATTTAAGGAACTCATTTTGATGATTCAACCAAGTCATGAATCTGTTTGCTGTTTCTTCATCGCCATTCCAGATGACGAGAACGTCATCTATGTAGCGCTTCCATACCCTGATATGTCGCTGGAAAGGGTTATTTGGGTTAAGAATTTTATGTGACTCCAGATGATGGACATATAGACCGGCTATACTAGGGGCGAATGTGCTGCCCATGCTGGTCCAGTGTTTCTGGAGGTAGAGTGTGTTTTTGTATTGAAAGAAGTTTCTGGTAAGAGCCATTTTGCAACAGTCCATTACTATGTTGCGTGGGGTCTGATACTCCCAATCGATCTCAAAGAGTACATCTTCTATGATGCATAATGTTTCATCATGAGGGAGGCTGGTGTAGAGCTTCTCAACATCCAAGCCCATAAGATATTCCCTTGTAGGATCAAAGTTCATATCCTGTAAGAGCCTAAGGACATCTTTGGTGTCCTTGAGGTAGGTATCTGTTTGTTGTACGAGAGGGCGCAAGAAAGCATCAGCAAATTTAGACAATGGTTCTAAAATGGACCCAATGCCCGACACAGTGGGTCGTCCTGGGGGTTGAGTTAGGTTTTTGTGGATTTTGGGTATTGTGTAGAAATAAGGAATAGTTGGTGACTTGGTCATGAGAAATTCCCCCTCCTTATTCGACACCCAGTCATGGGAGATAGCATCCTCTACCATGCTGGCGATCTGGATCCGGATTGACTCTGTTGGGTCCTCTGTAAGGATCTCGTAATTCCTTTGTTCTTGTAGGAGGTGTTGACAAGCCTGGTCATATGCCTGTGAGGATTGGATCACTATTGCTCCTCCCTTGTCAGCCGGCTTAATGACTATGTCGTTGTTGTTGGCCAGTTCCCTAATGGCTTGTTTTTGTTATTTTGTGATGTTATGAAAAGTGCGATGGTCATCCGGGTTGATATCTTCAACCTCCTTCATGACTGCCTTCTCAAACGCCAGTAACTCCACTGGTAACAAACTGTCAGGGGGGTAAAGGTAAATTTTACCCTCAGGCCTGTGTCATCTTCTCCTTTGGTCTCTGGTTCCTTGTCGCTGAAGTAGGTTTTGAGTTTCAACTTCCTTATGAACTCATTGATCTCCTTGAAAAGTTTGAACTTATCTATTCTCTCTGTGGGTACGAAACCCAATCCTTTCTCCAGGATTTCCTTCTGTGATTGAGTTAGGTCTTGATCGGTGAGATTCACCACTAAGTGGTCTTTCTGCTGGTTGTCGGTTGACTGCTCAGGGCACCGGTCATACTCCTGGTTGATACCCTGGATGCTTCCTCTTCTGTGGCCCAGTGGACTTGGCTCCTCTTCCGATTCCGTCCTCTCCTGGGGCCAGGGCGCGACCCTAAAAAAGGGGGGGTTTGTGGATAATACTGGAAGTCTTGTGGGACATTCCAGTGGTTGAAGGGTGCTGGTGGGACTTGCGGCATCTGCGGACCATAAGGATAAGGGGGGTAGGGTGGGGGACCTTGATAGTTGCCCCATCTACGGGGTCCTCTGTAGTTTACTCTTCTTCCCTGGTTCCTTCTCCCTTGGTAACTGGATCCACTGTGCCTGCTTGAACCCGAGCTATTGGAGCCTGAGTCTGAAGTGTCCCCGTCGGTATTAAAATCCTGGTGATTTGATGATGGAACATGGTCATCCCGTATGTATGGGTATACCCTTTCGTGGCTAAATCGTCCCGTATCCTTCTTCAGTTTGGTGTATTTACTTTGTTTTAGAGTGACTTCGAACTCATTCATGGTTTGGTTGAGTCCCTCAAGACGTTTCTTTAAAACACTGATCGGTTGGTAACTTTTGAGACGCACTTCAATAGTTTGTATTTCTGTCTTTAATTCCTGGGCAATGCGGGTGGCAGTTTTTTATTATTAATATAAGCCAATCCCGTGTACAGTGCCAGGATATTAGGGACCAGTCTTTTTTAAAAGCTTGTGATGTTGAAAGATAAAGGGTTAGTTTTTTACTATCAGACCTTGAGGGGCAGCGTTGGCCCTTAGGTATTCAGTCATCATCAGTCTTTATCTGTGTTCGTCTGAGTGTTGTCAATTCATCCCAATTGTTATTGTCTGGGCTTGGTTCTGAGTTATTTAATCCCTCAAAAGGGGTAATGGTGGATAGAATCCTTTCTACTTCCTCTTCGGAGAAAGTGAGGCCCGTGATCTCGGCCATGGTAGAGTGTGTGTGTAGACCCTTGAATTGTATGATCAGGTCTTATATAAACGTTTATCCGGGGAGGGCTACCCCTAGGAAAATCCGAAAGACTTCCACAGCTGTGCGCTGTCTAGATGATAACCAAAAAACAAAAGAGGGAGTGAAGAGGTGCATTAAGTCGTGAACTCGGCCTCCTCTACAAGATATGAAGAAAAAAAGTCCACTCTTATTTGAAAACAATACTGTCCTTCCAAAGGTTGTGCTAAAGTGACTAATAAAGAACTATTGGTTTTCCGAAATAGGAAAACCAATATGTGTTCTAAAATAACCCTCACCCACCAAAAGGCCCCTTGGTGGCATGCTTCATCGGGTTCTTCCCGCCCCGCCCCGCTGCGGGACGGGGCGTGCTACGACCGACGAAGCCGTGGGAGCACTTAATAGTGAAGTGATACTATGTGTTTGATGTGAGAGTGGAAGGGTCAGAAAAATTGTGAGTTAAAAAATACCTGGCTGCGTGGAAACTAAACTTTAATACTCCCTATAGCTGGTATTACTAAAAATGGGGTTGGATATAGAGAGCCTCTACACCAGCCTACCTCATGATGAAACATTACGCATCATAGAAGATGTACTCTTTGAGATCGATTGGGAGTATCAGACCCCACGCAACATAGTAATCGACTGTTGCAAAATGGCTCTTACCAGTAACTTCTTTCAATACAAAAACACACTCTAACTCCAGAAACACGGGACCAGCATGGGCAGCACATTCGCCCCTAGTATAGCCGGTCTATATGTCCATCATCTGGAGTCACATAAAATTCTTAACCAAAATAACCCTTTCCAGCGATATATCAGGGTATGGAAGCGCTACATAGATGACGTTCTTGTCATCTGGAATGGCGATGAAGAAACAGCAAACAGATTCATGACTTGGTTGAATCATCAAAATGAGTTCCTTAAATTCACTAATACCATCTCCAATAAGGAACTAGTATTTCTGGACCTCAACATCTTCCCAAAAGACGGCGGCTTAACAACTACAACACATTTCAAAGCAACAGCAAAGAACTGCCTCCTCCTGTATGACAGCTTCCACCCCTGACACTTGCAGGACAATCTCCCTTATGGGCAGTTCTTACGACTGAGGAGAAACTGTTCTAATGTCAAGGATTTCAAGGCCCAAGCAGAGGATCAGCGAACAAAATTGGAAAAAAGAAACTATCCGACCAGGGTGGTGGAGAACGCCTTCAAACGTGCTAGGAACAACAACAGAGACGCTCTATTGGAACCTACACCGCAGAAATCCAAAGACGACAGACCAATCTGTATAACAACATTTAACACGTGTTCCAACCAAGTAACTAAAATAATCAATAAGCACTGGCACACACTCAATTGTGGACAACTGAACTTTCCCAAACCAATGTTCTCGCACAGAAGAGGGAAAAGTGTGCGAGACTTAGTTGTGCACACAAGACCACGGAAATCTACAGAAAATGCAGTATCTAACTCTCTCCTTCCGCCATTGAAAGGCCATCACCCCTGCGGACACTGCAGTGTATGTCATCTAACCAGAAGGAGTAAAAACATCACCTTCAACAATGACACGAAGTGGGAACAACGGAGATTTACTACCTGTAACAGCAAAAATGTGATCTGCATGATCACTTGCCCGTGTAGTCTACACTATATCGGGATGACCACACGCCCTGTTAAAGTACGCATTTGCGAACATAGGAGTAATGTGAAATGCAAGAGAGGAACAACTAAAATGTCAACACATTTCTTAGAAACCAACCACACCATACTAGACCTACAATGGACAGTCATTGAACAAATGGACACTGAAGCCACATTGTTCGAAAAGGAACAGCGTTGGGTCTTACGCCTGGGCACTCATACTAGGGGCCTGAATGATGATATTCCATGGGGGCAAATTAAGTAGATGTCATTAAGAATCCTCTCCCTAAGCAATCATTAAATCAGAACACTTTTAAATGTACCCCCTCCTTTCTTTGAACATCAAAGGGCTCTCTAGATACTCTTTTTTTTCTAAATTGTAACTAACAACGACTCTACGTAATTTTTAACAACCTTCTTCATAGTTTTCAAAATACCTTTTTCGGACTGTTCTGACAGCTTTATGATATGCCATATACTTTAATTTTCAATTCTCACTCTTTTGGCAAAACAAGCTCAGCTGAGTGTATCCGCGAACACCTATTCGCACGCAATAACCAACCAGGAAGTAGTGCCATATCAGGGCGGCCATTTTGTAGTATCAGCGTTTCAGTTGTTTAGCGCATGCTCTTCTCACAACAGGAAGTCAGCTATACCTAAGACAGGCGGCCATCTTGGGGAGTTAGCATTCTAGCTTTTAGATCTACACGAACGCCCATTGCGGAATCAACCGGATACTTATACCGGCATTCGGCAAACACTCCTTGTTCATCGGAACCACAGGCAGGCAGTGCTTGGATGAGAGAGCAGCTTTGACCAAGTGAGTACGGCACAGTCGGCACACTGGGCAACAATTCCTATATTTTACCGGGTTTTCTCATATTTTGACTTAATCCTTCCTTTACCCACAGTGTTTGACTACAAGAACTCCTCCCCTCCCGTGATCAAGCTCATGGGGCCTGAGTTAGGCACCTTAAGTGTAAGTTACCTATTTCTATGACTTTCTTAGAGATGTTGAGAATTTGTCACATTATGTCTTGGCTCCTACGTAGATAACAACTGGTTAACTACACTTATGCATCAAAGACGGCACCGATCTCTGTCAGATGACAACTCACTTAGAGTGTGTGTGTTTTTGTTATATGTTTTGTAAAAGAATTAGAAAGGATTCTATCCACCATTACCCCTTTTGAGGGATTAAATAACTCAGAACCAAGCCCAGACAATTACGATTGGGATGAATTGACAACACTCAAACTAACACAGATAAAGTCTGCATTACATAGTCTCCTGATGACTGAATACCTAATGGCCAACACTGCCCCTCAAGGTCTGATAGTAAAAACGAACCCTTTATCTTTCAACATGACAAGGCTTTTAAAAAAGACTGGTCCCTTATGTACTGCACTGTACACGGGATTGGCTTATATTAATAATAAAAACTGCCACCCGCATTGCCCAGGAATTAAAGACAGAAATACAAACTATTGAAGTGCGTCTCAAAAGTTAGCAACCGATCAGTGTTTTAAAGAAACGTCTTGAGGAACTCAACCAAACCATGAATGAGTTCGAAGTCACCCTAAAACAAAGTAAATACACTAAAATGAAGAAGGATGCGGGACGATTTAGCCACGAAAGGGTATACCCATACATACGGGATGACCATGTTCCATCATCAAATCACCAGGATTTTAATACCGATGGGGAGTCTTCAGACTCAGGCTGCAATAGCTCGGGTTCAAGCAGGCACAGTGGATTCAATTACCAAGGGAGAAGGAACCAGGGAAGAAGAGTAAACTATAGAGGACCCCGTAGATGGGTCAACTACCAAGGTCCCCCACCCTACCCCCCTCATCCTTACGGTCCGCAGATGCCGCAAGGCCCACCAGCACCCTTCAACCACTGGAATGTCCCACAAGACTTCCAGTATTATCCACAAACCCCCCCTTTTTTAGGGTCGCGCCCTGGCCCCAGGAGAGGACGGAATCGGAAGAGGAGCCAAGTCCACTGGGCCACAGAAGAGGAAGCATCCGAGGTATCAACCAGGAGTATGACCGGTGCCGTGAGCAATCAACCGACAACCAGCAGAAAGACCACTTAGTGGTGAATCTCACCGATCAAGACCTAACTCAATCACAGAAGGAAATCCTGGAGAAAGAATTGGGTTTCGTACCCACGGAGAGACTAGATAAGTTCAAACTTTTCAAGGAGATCAATGAGTTCATAAGGAAGTTGAAACTCAAAACCTACTTCAGCAACAAGGAACCACAGACCAAAGGAGAAGATGACACAGGCCTGAGGGTAAAATCTACCTTTACCCCCCTGACAGTTTGTTACCAGTGGAGTTACTGGTGTTTGAGAAGGCAGTCATGAAGGAGGTTGAAGATATCAACCCGGACGACCATCGCACTTTTCATATCACCACAAAAGAACACAAACAAGCCATTAGGGAACTGGCCAACAACAACGACATAGTCATTAAGCCGGCTGACAAGGGAGGAGCAATAGCAATCCAATCCGCAGAGGCATATGACCAGGCTTGTCAACACCTCCTAAGGAATTACGAGATCCTTACAGAGGACCCAACAGAGTCAATCCGGATCCAGATCGCCAGCATGGTAGAGGAAGCCATCTAAAAAACACTTGAGCTCCACACTGTGTGGAAGCCATCTCCCATGACTGGGTGTCGAATAAGGAGGGGGAATTTCTCATGACCAAGTCACCAACTATTCCTTATTTCTACACAATACCCAAAATCCACAAAAACCTAACTCAACCCCCAGGACGACCCATTGTATCAGGCATTGGGTCCATTTTAGAACCATTGTCTGAATTTGCTGATGCTTTCTTGCGCCCTCTCGTACAACAAACAGATACCTACCTCAAGGACACCAAAGATGTCCTTAGGCTCTTACAGGATATGAACTTTGATCCTACAAGGGAATTGCTTATGGGCTTGGATGTAGAGAGCCTCTACACCAGCCTCCCTCATGATGAAACATTACGCATCATAGAAGATGTACTCTTTGAGATCGATTGGGAGTATCAGACCCCATGCAACATAGTAATGGACTGTTGCAAAATGGCTCTTACCAGAAACTTCTTTCAATACAAAAACACATTCTACCTCCAGAAACACGGGACCAGCATGGGCAGCACATTCGCCCTTAGTATAGCCGGTCTATATGTCCATCATCTGGAGTCACATGAAATTCCTAATCCAAATAACACTTTCCAGCGACATATCAGGGTATGGAACCGCTACATAGATGACGTTCTCGTCATCTGGAATGGCGATGAAGAAACAGAAAACAGATTCATGACTTGGTTGAATCATCAAAATGAGTTCCTCAAATTCACTAATACCATCTCCAATAAGGAACTAGTATTTCTGGACCTCAACATCTTCCCAAAAGACGGCGGCTTAACAACTACAACACATTTCAAAGCAACAGCAAAGAACTGCCTCCTCCTGTATGACAGCTTCCACCCCCGACACTTGCGGGACAATCTCCCTTATGGCCAGTTCTTACGACTGAGGAGAAACTGTTCTAATGTCAAGGATTTCAAGGCCCAAGCAGAGGATCTGCGAAAAAAATTGGAAAAAAGAAACTATCCGACCAGGGTGGTGGAGAACACCTTCAAACATGCTAGGAACAACAACAGAGACGCTCTATTAGAACCTACACCGCAGAAATCCAAAGACGACAGACCAATCTGTATAACAACATTTAACACGTGTTCCAACCAAGTAACTAAAATAATCAATAAGCACTGGCGCACACTCAGTTGTGGACACCTGAACTTTCCCAAACCAATGTTCTCGCACAGAAGAGGGAAAGGTGTGCGAGACTTAGTTGTGCACACAAGACCACGGAAATCTACAGAAAATGCAGTATCAAACTCTCTCCTTCCGCCATTGAAAGGCCATCACCCCTGCGGACACTGCAGTGTATGTCATCTAACCAGAATGAGTAAAAACACATCACCTTCAACAATGACACGAAGTGGGAACAACGGCGATTTACTACCTGTAACAGCAAAAATGTGATCTACATGATCACTTGCCCGTGTAGTCTACACTATATCGGGATGACCACACGCCCTGTTAAAGTATGCATTTGCGAACATAGGAGTAATGTGAAATGCAAGAGAGCAACAACTAAAATGTCAACACATTTCTTAGAATCCAACCACACCATACTAGACCTACAATGGACTGTCATTGAACAAATGGACACTGAAGCCACATTGTTCGAAAAGGAACAGCGTTGGGTCTTTCGCCTGGGCACTCATACTAGGGGCCTGAATGATGATATTCCATGGGGGCAAATTAAGTAGATGTCATTAAGAATCCTCTCCCCAAGCAATCATTAAATCAGAACACTTTAAATGTACCCCCTCCTTTCTTTGAACATCAAAGGGCTCTCTAGATACTCTGTTTCTTCTAAATTGTAACTAACAACGACTCTATGTAATTTTTAACAACCTTCTTCATAGTTTTCAAAATACCTTTTTCGGACTGTTCTGACAGTCTTATGATATGCCATATACTTTAATTTTCAATTCTCACTCTGTTGGGAAAACAAGCTAAGCTGAGTGCATCCGCGAACACCTATTCGCACGCAATAACCAACCAGGAAGTAGTGCCATATCAGGGCGGCCATTTTGTAGTATCAGCGTTTCAGTTGTTTAGCGCATGCTCTTCTCACAACAGGAAGTCAGCTATACCTAAGACAGGCGGCCATCTTGGGGAGTTAGCATTCTAGCGTTTAGATCTACACGAACGCCCATTGCGGAATCAACCGGATACTTATACCGGCATTCAGCAAACACTCCTTGTTCATCGGAGCCACGGGCAGGCAGTGCTTGGGTGAGAGAGCAGCTTTGACGAAGTGAGTACGGCACAGCCGGCACCCTGGGCAACAATTCCTATATTTTACTGGGTTTTTCCAAATTTTGACTTAATCCTTCCTTTACCCACAGTGTTTGACTACAAGCGCTCCTCCCCTCCCGTGATCAAGCTCATGGGGCCTGAGTTAGGCACCTTAAGTGTACGTTACCTATTTCTATGACTTTCTTAGAGATGTTGAGAATTTGTCACATTATGTCTTTTCTCCTACGTAGATAACAACTGGTTAACTGCACTTATGCATCAAAGACGGCACATATCTCTGTCAGATGACAACTCACTTAGAGTGTGTGTGTGTTTTTGTTATGTTTTGTAATGTCTTGTACGTCTTAAGAACAACAAAGGGCAGCACGACACGCACGTGAAAATAACAATGAGCAGTCGTGCACTAAGTGAAAAATATATCACTATTTTACCTTCCACGAGTGTGGTGAAGTGGTTTTATTAGAGTACATATTACGAATAATAACTATGTTCTTACTCTATCCTTCCAGATTGTGATTTTTACAGGAAAATACCAAGTAGGTACTAGATCAATGCATGTTCACCTAATGTATACTAGCCCTCGACATTGACCAGGCTGACCATATAGGTTATAAAGTTAGAGTGGTACAAGGGATTAACCCCCTTGGTCCTGAAGAGAAGCTTAGGGGTAGGCTTCGAAACATGTAGACCTGAGAGGAAACAGCCCATTAGAGCACCCTTTCCTCCCTTTCCCCCATTTTTATTAATACCAGCTATAGGGAGTATTAAAGTTTAGTTTCCACGCAGCCAGGTATTTTTTAACTCACAATTTTTCTGACCCTTCCACTCTCACATCAAACACATAGCATCACTTCACTATTAAGTGCTCCCACGTCTTCGTCGGTCATAGCACGCCCCGTCCCGCAGCGGGGCGGGAAGAACCCGATGATGAAGCATGCCACCAAGGGACCTTTTGGTGGGTGACGGTTATTTTAGAACACATATTGTTTTTCCTATTTAAGAAACCGAATAGTTCTTTATTAGTAACTTTAGCACAACCATTGGCAGGACAGTATTGTTTTCAAATAAGAGTGGACTTTCTTTGTTTTTTCATAACTTGTAGAGGAGGCCGAGTCCACGACTTATTGCACCTCTTCACTCCCTCTTTTGTTTTTTGGTTATTATCTAGACAGCGCACAGCTGTGGAAGTCTTTCTGATTTTCCTAGGGGTAGCCCTCCCCGGATAAACGTTTATATAAGACCTGATCATACAATTCAAGGGTCTACACACACACTCTACCATGGCCGAGATCACGGGCCTCACTTTCTCCGAAGAGGAAGTAGAAAGGATTCTATCCACCATTACCCCTTTTGAGGGATTAAATAACTCAGAACCAATCCCAGACAATAACGATTGGGATGAATTGACAACACTCAGACGGACACATATAAAGACTGCATTACACTGTCTCCTGATGACTGAATACCTACGGGCCAACGCTGCCCCTCAAGGTCTGATAGTAAAAAACAAACCCTTTATCTTTCAACATGACAAGGCTTTTAAAAAAAGACTGGTCCCTAATATCCTGGCACTGTACACGGGATTGGCTTATATTAATAATAAAAACTGCCACCCGCATTGCCCAGGAATTAAAGACAGAAATACAAACTATTGAAGTGCGTCTCAAAAGTTACCAACCGATCAGTGTTTTAAAGAAACGTCTTGAGGAACTCAACCAAACCATGAATGAGTTCAAAGTCACCCTAAAACAAAGTAAATACACCAAACTGAAGAAGGATACGGGACGATTTAGCCACGAAACGGTATATCCATACATACAGGATGACCATGTTCCATCATCAAATCACCAGGATTTTAATACCGACGAGAACACTTCAGACTCAGGCTCCAATAGCTCGGGTTCAAGCAGGCACAGTGGATCCAGTTACGAAGGGAGAAGGAACCAGGGAAGAAGAGTAAACTACAGAGGTCCCCGTAGATGGGGCAACTATCAAGTTCCCCACCCTACCCTCCTTATGGTCCGCAGATGCCACAAGGCCCACCAGCACCCTTCAACCACTGGAATGTCCCACAAGACTTCCAGTATTATCCACAAAACCCCCCTTTTTTAGGGTCGTGCCCTGGCCCCAGGAGAGGACGGAATCGGAAGAGGAGCCAAGTCCACTGGGCCACAGAAGAGGAAGCATCCGGGGTATCAACCAGGAGTATGACCGGTGCCCTGAGCAATCAACCGACAACCAGTAGAAAGACCACTTAGTGGTGAATCTCACCGATCAAGACCTAACTCAATCACAGAAGGAAATCCTGGAGAAAGGATTGGGTTTCGTACCCACGGAGGGACTAGATAAGTTCAAACTTTTCAAGGAGATCAAGGAGTTCATAAGGAAGTTGAAACTCAAAACCTACTTCAGCGACAAGGAACCACAGACCAAAGGAGAAGATGACACAGGCCTGAGGGTAAAATCTACTTTTACCCCCCCTGACAGTTTGTTACCAGTGGCGTTACTGGCGTTTGAGAAGGCAGTCATGAAGGAGGTTGATGATATCAACCCGGACGACCATCGCACTTTTCATAAAACCACAAAAGAACAAAAATAAGCCATTAGGGAACTGGCCAACAACAACGACATAGTCATAAGCCGGCTGACAAGGGAGGAGCAATAGTGATCCAATCCTCACAGGCATATGACCAGGCTTGTCAACACCTCCTACAAGAACAAAGGAGTTATGAGATCCTTACAGAGGACCCAACAGAGTCAATCCGGATCCAGATCGCCAGCATGGTAGAGGATGCTATCTCCCATGACTGGGTGTCGAATAAGGAGGGGGATTTTCTCATGACCAAGTCACCAACTATTCCTTATTTCTACACAATACCCAAAATCCACAAAAACCTAACTCAACCCCCAGGACGACCCATTGGGTCCATTTTAGAACCATTGTCTAAACTTGCTGATGCTTTCTTGCGTCCTCTCGTACAACAAACAGATACTTACCACAAGGACACCAAAGATGTCCTTAGGCTCTTACAGGATATGAACTTTGATCCTACAAGGGAATTTCTTATGGGCTTGGATGTAGAGAGCCTCTACACCAGCCTCCCTCATGATGAAACATTACGCATCATAGAAGATGTACTCTTTGAGATCGATTGGGAGTATCAGACCCCACGCAACATAGTAATGGACTGTTGCAAAATGGCTCTTACCAGAAACCTCTTTCAATACAAAAACACACTCTACCTCCAGAAACACTGGACCAGCATGGGCAACACATTCGCCCCTAGTATAGCCGTTCTATATGTCCATCATCTGGAGTCACATAAAATTCTTAACCCAAATAACCCTTTCCAGCGACATATCAGGGTATGGAAGCGCTACATAGATGACGTTCTCGTCATCTGGAATGGCGATGAAGAAACAGCAAACAGATTCATGACTTGGTTGAATCATCAAAATGAGTTCCTTAAATTCACTAATACCATCTCCAATAAGGAATTAGTATTTCTGGACCTCAACATCTTCCCAAAAGACGGCGGCTTAAGAACTACAACACATTTCAAAGCAACAGCAAAGAACTGCCTCCTCCTGTATGACAGCTTCCACCCCGACACTTGCGGGACAATCTCCCTTATGGCCAGTTCTTACGACTGAGGAGAAACTGTTCTAATGTCAAGGATTTCAAGGCCCAAGCAGAGGATCTGCGAAAAAAATTGGAAGAAAGAAACTATCCGACCAGGATGGTGGAGAACGCCTTCAAACGTGCTAGGAACAACAACAGAGACGCTCTATTGGAACCTACACCGCAGAAATCCGAAGACGACAGTCCAATCTGTATAATAACATGTAACATGTGTTCCAACCAAGTAACTAAAATAATCAATAAGCACTGGCACACACTCAATTGTGGACACCTGAACTTTCCCAAACCAATGTTCTCTCACAGAAGAGGGAAAAGTGTGCGAGACTTAGTTGTGCACACAAGACCACGGAAATCTACAGAAAATGCAGTATCAAACTCTCTCCTTCCGCCATTGAAAGGCCATCACCCCTGCGGACACTGCAGTGTATGTCATCTAACCAGAATGAGTAAAAACATCACCTTCAACAATGACACGAAGTGGGAACAACGGAGATTTACTACCTGTAACAGCAAAAATGTGATCTACATGATCACTTGCCCATGTAGTCTACACTATATCGGGATGACCACACGCCCTGTTAAGGTACGCATTTGCGAACATAGGAGTAATGTGAAATGCAAGAGAGCAACAACTAAAATGTCAACACATTTCTTAGAAACCAACCACACCATACTAGACCTACAATGGACAGTCATTGAACAAATGGACACTGAAGCCACATTGTTCGAAAAGGAACAGCGTTGGGTGTTCCGCCTGGGCACTCATACTAGGGGCCTGGATGATGATATTCCATGGGGGCAAATTAAGTAGATGTCATTAAGAATCCTCTACCCAAGCAATCATTAAATTATAACACTTTTGAATGTACCCCCTCCTTTCTTTGAACATCAAAGGGCTCTCTAGATACTCTGTTTCTTCTAAATTGTAACTAACAACAACTCTGTAATTTTTAACAACCTTCTTCATAGTTTTCAAAATACCTTTTTCGGACTGTTCTGACAGTCTTATGATATGCCATATACTTTAATTTTCAATTCTCACTCTTTTGGCAAACCAAGCTAAGCTGAGTGCATCCGCGAACACCTATTCGCACGCAATAACCAACCAGGAAGTAGTGCCATATCAGGGCGGCCATTTTGTAATATCAGCGCTCCAGTTGTTTAGCGCATGCTCTTCTCAAAACAGGAAGTCAGCTATACCTAAGACAGGCGGCCATCTTGGGGAGTTAGCATTCTAGCGTTTAGATCTACACTAACGCCCATTGCGGAATCAACCGGATACTTATACCGGCATTCGACAAACACTCCTTGTTCATCGGAGCCATGGGCAGGCAGTGCTTGGGTGAGAGAGCAGCTTTGACAAAGTGAGTACGGCACAGCCGGCACCCTGGGCAACAATTCCTATATTTTACCGGGTTTTTTCATATTTTGACTTAATCCTTCCTTTACCCACAGTGTTTGACTACAAGCGCTCCTCCCCTCCCGTGATCAAGCTCATGGGGCCCGAGTTAGGCACCTAAAGTGTAAGTTACCTATTTCTATGACGTTCTTAGAGATGTTGATCACATTATGTCTTTTCTCCTACGTAGATAACAACTGGTTAACTGCACTTATGCATCAAAGACGGCACATATCTCTGTCAGATGACAACTCACTTAGAGTGTGTGTGTGTGTGTTTTTTGTTATGTTTTGTAATGTCTTGTACGTCTTAAGAACAACAAAAGGGCAGCACGACACGCACGTGAAAATAACAATGAGCAGTCGTGCACTAAGTGAAAAATATATCACTATTTTACCTTCCACGAGTGTGGTGAAGTGGTTTTATTAGAGTACATATTACGAATAATAACTATGTTCTTACTCTATCCTTCCAGATTGTGATTTTTACAGGAAAATACCAAGTAGGTACTAGATCAATGCATGTTCACCTAATGTATACTAGCCCTCGACATTGACCAGGCTGACCATATAGGTTATAAAGTTAGAGTGGTACAAGGGATCAACCCCCTTGGTCCTGAAGAGAAGCTTAGGGGTAGGCTTCGAAACATGTAGACCTGAGAGGAAACAGGCCATTACAGCACTCTTTCCTCCTTTTCCCCCATTTTTATTAATACCATCTATAGGGAGTATTAAAGTTTCGTTTCCACGCAGCCAGGTATTTTTTAACTCACAATTTTTCTGACCCTTCCACTATCACATCAAACACATAGTATCACTTCACTATTAAGTGCACCCACATCTTCGTCGGTCGTAGCACGCCCCATCCCGCAGCGGGGCGGGAAGAACCCGATGATGAAGCATGCCACCAAGGGACCTTTTGGAGGGTGAGCGTTATTTTAGAACACATATTGTTTTTCCTATTTAGGAAACCCAATATTCTTTATTAGTCACTTTAGCACAACCTTTGGAAGGACAGTATTGTTTTCAAATAAGAGTGGACTTTCTTTGTTTTTTCATAACTTGTAGAGGAGGCCGAGGCCACGACTTATTGCACCTCTTCACTCCCTCTTTTGTTTTTTGGTTATCAAAACTTCCTAGACAAGGCGCTCCATTTAGATGTTTCTTAATGCACTCAAACTCATCCTCACAGCCTTTGGACCAAACAAATTCACTTCCCTTCTTGAGAAGAGATCTCAAACAAGAGGTTTTCCCGCAGAAATTTGGTGCAAACTTGTGATAGATGTCAGCCATGCCCACAAACTTTACTAACTCTTCTTTGTTTAGAGGGGCGCGGAGATTACAAATGGTGTTTACTAAAGACGCTTTGGGTTTGATGCCTGCAGCGGACACAAAATGCCCTAGGTACTCTATTTCTTTGACATCAAATTTGCACTTATCTGCCCTAAGGGTGAGGCCAGCACCATGTAATTTCCTCAACACCGACCTCAACCTTCTATCATGTTCCTCAAGATCCACACCAAAGATGAGCACATCATCTTGGTACACCTTGACATCCTGAAGGCCTCCAAGAATACCCTCCATCGCCCTCTGAAAAACTGAGGCCGCAGAAATCAGTCCGAAAGGCATTCTTAGAAATCTAAAGGTACCAAAGGGTGTTACAAAGGAGGTGAGGTCCTGGGAAGAGGAGCGAAGCATGACTTGGTGATAGGCGGAGGTCAAATCTAAAGAAGAAAAGTGCTTTGCCACCTCAAAGGAACATAACATTTCACTTATGTTGGGTAGCGGATAATGATCAACAACAACTGCTTTGTTGAGTTCCCTCAAGTCGATACAGAGCCTGGCCTCCCCATTGGCTTTGCGGGCCATAACAACAGGAGAGACCCATTTTGTTGCTTCAACCTCTTGAATGATTCCATGGCTAAAAGCTTATCTAATTCAATTGTCATGCTCTCTCTTACTAACGGAGGTACATTCCTGACCTTAGCTGTTTTCGGAACAGCGTTAGGTTTCACATTTATCCGATGTACATAGTTTTTGAGACAACCCAATTTACCAGCAAAGACCTCAGGGAATTCCTTGACCCAATCTTGATTAGCTTCAGTAACAACTCTAACTGGTGGTAATTCTTTTAGACAGACCTTCGGATTCTCATTGGGATCAAGAAAGATATGTAGATCAAGTTGATGGAACCAACTTATGAGCGAGTCTCCTTTCATCGAGACATAGATCTTACCGGGGATGATTCTCCCTTTGAAGTCAATTGTGCCCCAGAAGTAACCCAGCAACTCAATAGTCACCCCACCATAACCTTTTGGTCTAATGTCTGGCTTCAACAGAGTGACTTTGCCCAACAGATTACACTCATAAACTGTTTTGGGAACTAGAGTTATCTTGGCCCCAGAGTCGAAGAGCATTCTCACAGGAGCATCATTAATCCAAACTATACCTGAGGACCATCACTAGCATTCCCTTTGACTTGAAGAATATTGATTTCTTCTACATCTTCCTCATACAAATCAACCTCTCTGACTTTCTTATGTCCCTTGCCCGTTCTGCAACACTTGGAGACGTGACCTTTTCTTCCACAGGTTTTGCATGTGGCCTTCCAGCCTGGGCAGTCTTTAAAGTTGGCCATATGGCCAGGGTTGCCACACCTGAAGCACTTCCCCTGAAAATTATTTGTGTTAAAGGGCTTTGAAATGGTGCTCACACTCGATTTGGGTTTAACAGATCTATCCTCCACCACCTTGACACCAATGTTCTCTTTTCTATCACCTGAAGTGTCTTTGCGTATAATATCAACACATGCCTTTGAATGTTCGTGACCTTTAGCTATGATCAGAACTTCTTGAAGCGATGGAGTGTCCTTTTGCCATAGAGCGTCTTGTGCTTTGTTGAGGACGCATCCCAACATGAACTGATCTCTTAAGCGCTCCTCTAAGTTAGCCCCAAAACTGCAAGTGGAGGCTAATTTGCGCTACACTGTTGTATATTGTTCCACCGATTCATCCTGCCTTTGCATCCTTCTCCCAAAGTGGTATCGTTCAAGAACAATACTCACTTTGGGAAGGTAGTGTAAGTCCAATTTTTTTGATGCAGATTTTGTTCAGGAAGGTGTTCAAAGACTTCTTGTCTTTCAGAGCCCAAACTATGCATTAATAATGAGGTCTTCCTCTCTGTGCTTAAGGATGTGCCGCAAACACGAGCATAATGTGTGAAAACCTTCTTCCATTTCAACCACCAGAGAGGAGGATCTCCTGGGGATGTCAAAAAGAAGGGAGGAGCAGTGACGTTTTGCATGATGTAAGCTTTGTTCTTGACTTAAGGGTGAACCTCAGTAATCTGAATTTGGTCACTATGCGCAATTTCTATAAACTTTATTAGCTGTGTAATCTGAATTTGGTCACTGTGCGCAATTTCTACACACTTTATTCGCTGAGCGAATCAGCGAAGCTGTGCGGAGCTCAGTAATTGTGCGCAATTTCACAAACTTTATTAGCTGTGCGCATCAGCGAAACTATCACCACCTCTGTGCTGTATAAGCCTTTCAGATCAGGGTGATGTCGGGTTTACTTCCTGCACTCAAGATGGCCTCCCTCGATGTAATGACGTTGCGTGCTGGTACTGGTGCGCGCATGTGCAGGCAAGTGTCTCGTGCTGTAGAGGGCATGCGCAGCCTCTCGGGCTGTCGTTAGATTGCGTCTCGTGCAGAGGTGAGCATGCGCTGTTTTGGGGAGAACCGCCAACCCCAAGTAAATTATTAAAAAGTTGGGGTACATCGAGTGACCCCCCCCGCAGGTTTACCGGCCGGCCCACCTTACACCTTACTTGAAAGGCTGGAGAACAGCCAATGGATCTGCTGCCTTGTTCGAGGTGAGTTGCTTCGGTTGGAAAATTCGAGGAGCAGAGTGGGGCCAATGAATTCCCACTGAATTCCAGCTTGTGATTCTTTCTCCTTCAGAGGGACAGCCAGGAAACTTGATGTCTTGTCAGGTAGGACTCGAGTCTTCTCGTTTTTCTTGGTCTTGAAGCATTGTTGGGGGTTGCTTGTAAATCGGTGCAGCGTAGGTAAATCGTCGCCAAAATGTAGAAGTGTGCCCCTCCAGAAAACACAGTAGATCGTACAGTGGGGGTCAAAGAAGGTTTATTTGAGTAACACAGCTACAGAGAGCCCATCCATCATCAAGCTCAGACCAAATTCCAAATCCTCTATTCAAGTCTACCACCTAGCAACCATCCCCACATTCCATAACGCAGGACATCACACATGTATTTGTGTTTTTTTATCCTGCGTGGGAACTGTTTTCATGATCTGGTTCCCCCAGCTTCAAAGTCGGCTGCTCTAGCGGTTAGGCTATATCCTCTCCTTATGGTTTTCAGTAGGATAGCAGGTCTTATGGTCATAGTGTACTTAGCTGGTTACTACACTGGGTTGTCCAACCAGATAATTTATTTAAATGTTTAAAAATCCTAAGTAAGTGTATATAGAGAGAAAAAGGGGGAGATGGGTTTTCTTACTGTCATACAATAGCTGAATGTCATTGTGAGATGTAAAAAATTAGTCTTAGCAATTAGGAACCTGCATTGGTGGACTGGATTAGATTCCTCCAAATAGCTAGCTTTATGTGATAGATCTTGTCACTGATTTCATGCTTGTTCAGTTGGTGATGGGTGATTTACTGGCTTGCACGGTACTGGGTGATGGACAATACCCATAGACAGGCGCATAATGCCCATTGGGCTGAAAGGGCTTCAGCCCTCCCCCGTGTCGTTTTCCGTAGCCCGGCCTGAAGCTGTGTTGATGTCTGTCCTTTGGAAAGCCTGGGCGAAGGACAGCTGGAGAAGAGAGCGCCGGAATAAACATTTTATTTTTTCTGACAGAGGCCTTCAGCTTATCTTGTTGCTTGCAGTGTCATCAAAGGAGGTGATGGAGAGGAGGGGGTCACAGGTGATTCACAGCAGAGGACAAAAAACTCAGTGAGGGTTCTAATTTTGAAAGGCAGCGTGCTTTACAGATCACTCTTTGTTTTGAAGAGAGACAGTGCTTGCCCATTAATACTGGTATGCGAGACCCCACATCTGCACTTTAAAGACCATCTCTGCCATCTTGCTGTGCTTCCAAGCAAACAAGGCAGTAAACCCAAATTGTATTTATTTACAACTTTTAAATCCAGTGACCATCCAGCAGTCAAGACTTTTCTGTCAATGGTAGGGTAAGGGGGAGAGAGCGGGGGGGGGGGGTGGGGGGGGGGTTGTAGCTTTGGTTCTGAAAGTGCAAAGTACTGACTAAAACGTGAGAACATGCAAAATGGTGTTGGCAAAATAGACGTGGGGTGGATGGATAGCAAAGAGGGCTAGTGGGTAGCAGTTCCAATCCTCTGGGTTAAAAGTTCTTGGCTGCTTATCGTTTTTTTATTTGTGCAGTTTTATATAGAGCAAACTCGGACCAAAGGCATCAGGATGCTTTACATGAGCACCAGATTGCATTACACAAAATCTGATTTTTTTCCCAGGCACAGGGAGATTAAGTGATTTGCCCAGGATCACAGGATGTTGAGCTGACACTGGGATTCAGACCTCGTTCCCCAGTTCCAAAGTTGGCAGCTCAGTCCGTTAGGCCACATCTTGTCAGTTAGTATTGGCATCCGTGGCTGCTGGTGATCTTTGAAAGTGGCAGGATGTAATACCGCCCAGGAGCTTACCCCAATTTTTCAAAATTTGCCTCACTCATACGCATTCCCTTTTACATTTAGACCCAGATTAACTACCATTTTGTGCCGGGTTTGCGTCACAAAAGTGACGCAAACCTGCGCAAAATGTTTATTAAATTTACTTTCCAGTGCAAAACATGTTTTTCACTGGATAGCTGCGTAAAAGTGACACAAAGCAGTGCTGAGTGCAGATTTGTGTTACTCTGCGTCAGGGGGGCATTCAATGGATATCACCTGAACCATGCAAACAACCATGGTTTTTTAATGTAAAACCTTATCTACTAACAATAGTAGACTGTGTATTGCACCAAGAAGTACAGCCACTTGAAAGCAGACGTTAAAAGGGAGAAATGCTTTTATTTCTCCTAACATTTCCCACTTTGCACGTGTACTGGACTGTACAGCACAAATCCGAAGTAGGAAACGTTTTAAAGTTAGTGAAGCATAGTATTTTGTACTTATAGGGCACTCTTCCAGTACAAAACCAACGCTAGACTCACGCAGACACCTTTGCTCTCTGGCGCAAAGGTGTGTGTGTTGCGCTCCGCAGCCTAATTGTGTGCCAGCACTAGGGAGAGAGCAGGATAGTGCCATATCTTTTTAGATATGGTGCTTTCCTGCTCTCTTCCTCTCAGCAACTTTGGCTGCTACGCTGCATTGTGTGAAAGTTTTGATAATCTGGGCTTTAGTCTCTTTCCCCTCACTCACTCTAACTTATGTTCTCTCACTTGCTCATTCTCACTCATACTCACTCCCACTCACTGTTACTCACACACACATGTACTCATACTCACTGAGTCTCATTCTCACTAATACACTTGCATACACTCACTAACTCTGGGCCCTGGTGCAACTGCAACATTGATAGCTACACCCACAATTCACAACCACTCGCTCTCACAACCTCCAATCAATAACATGTTCTAGCACATTCATACTGCTTCACTCACTCCATCGTACTCACTTTCACTCTCATTGACACTCTCAAACACACAGACTTTCATTCAATCTCATTCATTCTCAATCACTCACAAACACATAGACAAACGCATAGAGAAATAACATTTTTGTTCTGCTTACCTGGCTTACTTAGCTGGCAACTAGGAGGCTCCATGACAGCAGCAGAACAGGAAGCTGTTGCTAGGCAAAGCAACCAGCAAGCCATGATTCCCAACGAGGAGCCAGATGGAGCAGCAAGGGCAAGAGTGAAAAGGGGAAGACCCACCTCAATACCTCTCCCAACTTCTTGATAGGCAGGGGCACTGAAACTATGCATCAGTGCAGGGCCAAATTATGCGGCAGGGTTGACGAAACTATGAGGTAAGAAAAGCCAAACTATGCGGCGTAATGCAGCACATTTTGTAAAAGCATTATTTTGTCATTTTTACACCAGTTAATACTTTCTGGGCATAGGCTGCACCTCAAATGTACCGATTTAACACCTAAATATAGCAATAAACAGTAGAATGGTGACTAGTCAACCTTTGCAATGGGCCTTCCGCTACATAGCAACACGTCGCTGCATTTTTAGTAACCATTTGAGCTAGAAACAAAATATTTTTTTGTTAAAATCTGGAGATTATGCAGTAGACGATGGATTATGTGGCATAGAAGCAAAACCATAATTATGCGAACACGCCACAGCTGCACAATCGCATATTATCACTGGCCCTGTTTATGGGACTGGAAGCACAGGCCTATAAGAAGCTGGGATACTACTGGGGATCTTGCCTCAGCTGCACTTTGTGGCTTTTTATTGGCTTCAGGGATGCACTGATGTGTGCCCTGAAAGCCCCATTTTAGCAGATCTACTGTGCTGCCTGAGGAATGTACAAGATGTCTGCTAAATAAAACAGATGGTGCCTGTATTAGGGGATCATAGTTGAATTATGTCCCTCAGACATCTCACAGTTCACCTCCCAGAAGGCCCTTGTGTGTCTCGTGCCCTTTTTTTGTTTGGTGTACAGACATATAATAGACGGAAGAAGTGGATCAGAATGATACTGTGGATAGACAGCTCCTGGCACTTCTCTCACCAAAGCTTTCTGCCACAGCAGCATGGTGTTCCAAATACTGCTCTGACCTCATGTGTTCTACCTCTTGATCATCCTTACTATCTCAGCTAGTGGCAGTTGGTAGTTGGAAAACCTTGAGCCAAAGGGAGAACGGTGCCTGCTCCAAATCCAAGATGCATTCACATTTCAAAGGATTCAAACCGGTAAGTGTAGACCTGTGGGTTACCACACCTACTTCATAGACATGGTCAGCCTGACTCGCCCTTTTTTGAGATTCCACCTGTTTTAAAGCCCAAATGTGGTACTCAGAGCATTTCCGGAAAAAGAGCGAGACTTGCTGATTTTTTTAGATTGGGAGGTATGAGTAAAAGAGCGTTGGAGCTTCTCAAAGATCTGGTAGACCGAGCTTTCATTAGCTTGTTTTCAAGGTTGTTGGGAGTGTGTGAGTGAAGTGCTTTGTGGATGATGCAGGCAGTCTTGTAAGCACATCTTCCTTCGATGGGAAGCCAGTTTAGGCTCTTGAGGGCAGGAGTGATGTGTTCAAATCGTTTGACGTCTGAAATGAGCCGGGCTGCCAGGTTAAGAACTGATCTAAGGGGAGCAAGGTGAGATTTCGGCATCCCTGTGAGAATGGCATTACCATAGTCTAGTTTGGTAAGGACCATGGATTGCACCACAGTCTTGAAATCATCGGCGGGAATGAAAGGTTTAATTTTCTTAATGTTTTTTAGTAAGTACAGCGCTCCTTTTGCTGAATTTTTGATGTGTTCTTTCATTGACAGGTTTTTGTCCAGGAAGAAGCCAAGGGACTTTGCGGAGTTGGATATAGTGAGAGAGCAATTTAAGACGTTCAGGTTGTTGAGCCATTCGTGGATTGGAAGGTGGTTGCATTTGGGGGAGAAAAGAATTACTTCAGTTTTGATGGGGGCCTGTGTGTGCGCCATTGCACTTATGCTCAGGGTGGTCTTTCTAAACCACTGGCCAATCCTGAGGGGACCTTTCACTACCACTAGGGCACCCTTGGGGTAAGTCTTAAGGGGTGATGCAAGTGATAGGTGAAAGGCAGGGCAGGTACACATGTGTGTTCCCTACCCATGTAGTGAAGACTACCCATGTGTGTTTTCACCACCTATGAGGTTTGCTCTTCCAATAGGTTAACATGGGGGAATGGTTGAAATTACTTCAAGCTGCAGTAGTGGCTTACAGTGGAGCTGCCTCATAATGTTTCCTATCATTGGATTCACAATGACAAACCCTCTCCCGTGGTAAAGAGGGATTTGTCATTAATAGCTTAGAAATGTCACTTCTAGAAAGTGGACATTTCTTTGCTCTAAGACTCTTTGTGTGCCTGTTAGTTTGACACCAGTCCACACTGGAGGATGGGGTAGCACAACTGTGCATTTACCAGAGACACCTATAAACATTGGGCATGCAACTGGAACAGCAGACCTCTGCCAATTGAGGGTCTGGCTGGATAGATTGCAGGAAGAGCTTTTGACACTTGGCCTTTGGGAGCCAGATCATGACCCCACTAAAGATTAAGCTCTGCATTCCATGGCCCCATGGCAGACAGGACTGAAATTTAGGGGAGATATCTGTGGTTCAAAAGGAAACCCTCTGAACCATCCCCAACTTTAAAGGCACAGTACAGTATAACTACTGGTACCACAATTCAGCAGGGTAGAGACACACTTGTGGGGACGTGGGACTGGAGATCCTGGAACTGCGTGTTGCACACTGCCAGAGGAATCTGTTGTGCACAAGGAGGATTGCTGCCATTGGAAAGGACCGTGCACCCTTCCTGAATAGTGGCTGGCCTGTGCTGACTACCTGCTGCTGTGTGGCACCCTGAAGTGTGGTCTCCAAGGGCTTGCTGGCTTGACCCTGTTCTCTGGTGGAGGTCTCAGGGACATCAAAGACCTCCCGCGAGGGACCCACACCATCTACCTGTGACACCTGGAGAACGGTGCCCTCTTAAGTGCCTACATTGTCTGTTGGATCCCAACTGGTAGTGGGGTGTGAGCATGGAAGTAAGAATTGTGCCTGGAGACCTAATTGTCTCATGCAGAGCCCCAAAAAGTACTGCCCACTTCTAAGGAGTTTGGCCCTGCATCGTGGGGCTGCAAACGCGCATAAGCGTGTTGTTGGTGGTGAGCGGATTCACCTTCGTTGATCGTGCCGCATCTCTCTTGTGCGTCACGCCGACTGCATGCTCATTGCGTGCGGTGTCCGATTCACAGGTTGCGACCCTCTGAGGTGGGGGCATACCCATAGTGGTTCCTCATTCTACCTCATGCAGCACTGCTGAACTTGCGCCTGTGTTTGTGACCAGAATTATCTGCTGCATCCCAGAACAGCACGCACCATACGTTGTGCCTCATTTCCAGGCAGGTGCAGAATTTCCAACTCTTTGCTGTGTGTGACCGGAATTGTCTTTTGCGACTCATACCAATGTACACCAGACGTAATGCCTCATTTCCAGGGAGGTGCAGAGGAGCGGATTTGTGTTTCGTGAGGCCCGGGTGCTACTTTGATCGACGTTTGTCCGACGGGGTTCCTCTTTCTTCCGAGATGCACCCCCACTTCATCCCCCATTCATCGATTATTCCTTTTGTGCCCTCAGTGCGGCGGACCAACTGCCCTCTCCTCACCCTGCTCCAACGACTTCGTGTTATGAGGTAGTACTGACCGGGGAGGTGAGAGTGAGTGGCTGGGCTAAGGAACACTTCAGAAAGCGATTGGAAGCGGGTCAAGAGACTGGGTTACTCCGTGCATCACAGAACTGGGCTGGTGCCGGAAGGCACAGTGTGGAAGTGGAGTGTGATTAAGTGTGACTTCGGCAGCGATCAGCCTAGGATCCAGGGGAAGGTTTTCTCTATCTCCAGCCCACAGGGTAAGGTGGTTGGGCTTGCTGACTGGTGGAGGAGCGCTTGGGCCACGTGGTCTGCATGTGCATTATAAACTGACCTGCTTGATATCAGTGCACCGCATTAGGGTGCTGTGTGCGTGTGTGTTCCAATGTGCCTCATAGCGGTTTGCCTGATATCCGTGGCACTGTGAATTGGTGCTGAGTGAGTGTGTGGGAGTGACTGGCTGTTATTACTTACTCCGCACGGCGGTTGATTCCTTGCCAAAAGAATATTTCATTTGATATTGGTTTTTAACCATGCAGCCTTGGTCTACGGTGTTGCTTAATAGTGTTGTAATTATCTGTGTGTACACATTTCTGATATTGTTGTGATCTATGGTGCACCCTATAACTGTGTGGTATTAAATTATAATAATTGCCGAGGTGGGCTCCGGTCTGACAACGTTTTGCACCACATAAGGGTGCTGGGGGGGTAAAGTAGGATCTTTTCCATGTGTGCATATTACTGATGTCATTTTAACACGGTTGGGCCAAGCACTGCTAGCTATATTTCCTAATGTGATTTGTGCCCAGAAATACATAATGTTCATGTTGTGTTAATTAATAGTGTGTTGAATACAAACTTTATTTACATACACCCTGTTTGAAGTCTCTTTTGTGACGCTCAGTGTATTTATTGTGTGAAAGTGCTGTGCCAATGCTTTCCACATTGCTTCTGTGATAAGCCTGACCTCTCGGTGCCAAGCTACCCAAGAGGGAGCGCAGGTTATACAGGGAGTGTAATTACGGGCCCCTGGCGGGAGTGGTAGGTTTTGCCTGGCTAGGGCCTCGCCTCAGCCAACCAGAAGGTGCCAGTTCCAACACAAGAGTTCAAATTGTATGTTTTTTCCTTTAACATTGCTTTCTGCTAAGGCCCACTCTTTCCTTCCCATGCGCTACAGTGCAGTTTGGCTTCTATTGCATTGCCCATTGGTAGTCCCCTGGACCTCAGCACTGTTCATCCTGCTCTATGTCCCTCTTGTCATTCTCTCCACATGTCGCTGCCTTCTCTCCTGTTCCATGTCAGCTTTCCTTTTCATTTTTCTCAACCTGCCCCTTTCAACCCCATACATTTCACCTTTGTCTCATTTTATATTTAGCATTGTCTCCTTGTCTCAGCCTGATCTTCCCCACTCTTTCTAAATGTCCTCACTACAAATATAGATCAAAAGGACATACCAAAATGACATAAAAGCAAAGAACATCAAGAAGACGTTCACAACAAAGTGCACTTTGGGAAGGAAGAGGGTGTGCCATTGAGAGGGGATAAGAAGACAAGGTAAATAGAGATCAGCATCATGTGTCCAAACTCTTGCGGCACAATGTCAATTAAAAAATCACCATTCAAAAGTGTGAAGTCTGTTCGGTATCAAGAAGCTCATTTCGGTGCTTATTTTATTAAGAAGAAGACGTTGGCTGTTCTTATGGAGATAGGCTGAACACATAGAAGACCTAAATTACACAGAAAAAAGTAGGTTCTTGTGCATACAGAAAAAGTGGTCCTCTGCCACAAACAAACCTCATCATCTTGTAGAGCTGAATTCACTCTGCAGATAGAGCTGCGCTCCAGCACAGATGCAGCCAAGTCCCTGCATAAATAGGGCTGAACCCATTCACGGATAAAGCAGAAAGTGTGTACCCATAGGTAATTTCTTTCATTGAGCTGGAGCGGAGTTCCTGCATAGATGGTACTGCGGCCCCTGGGCAGACAGAGCTGAGGTCTTCCAAGTATGCAGCTGAGCTCCCTTGCAGACAGTGGTGAGGCCCTGTGCAGACACAGATCGAGGTGAGCCAGTTCCCAGCCAGAGTTGAGCTCTTTCAGCATTCATTCCTATAATTTAAAAACTAAGGTTCTGAGGGGACTTAGAAACCAGGACCAGCTAATATTATGTGGGAGTATCACACATCTCTCACCCAGATTAATCTTCCTGGGAGTGAGGTGGGGAAGGTGGGAGGGCGGATGATAGTGAAAGCGAAGGGATTGGGAGAAGCGATTGAAGAGAGAGAGAAATAGAAAGAAAAAGAAAGACAAGGCAGATAGTAGTGAAATAGAAGTAAGCATCTGTGCGAATATGGACAGAAAGGTGGGGAAGAGAGGAGAAAGAAATGAGGAGAGTGTGACTGAGATAGAACAGAAACTGAGTGTGAAACGGGAGACACCCGTGTGAAATACGTATGAACAACACCACAACAGTAATGGTAAGGCAAACTTTATATTTTGTTATGTTAAGGGTATTTGTGCAGTGCACAGATCACCCTGGCAACTATCCTGATGCTGAGAAAGCAAGGGCTATGTCGGCTGTGGCTGGGCCATGTCTAAAAGAGCCAAGTTTTCCGTTTCTTGCAGGGCTCAAGTACTGAGGTGGCAGCTCTAATTTATTGGGACAGGTCATTTCAGGCTTTAGGCATGAGGTAGGGGTAAGCACGACAGCTGACTCTGGCTCTCTGTTTGTGGGGTGTATGTGCGAGCAGGATTCTGACTGAGCAGAGGTGTCTGGTGGGTGTGTTGCATCTGGGTTAGTGAATGGTGGCACAGTGGAGGTCTTTGTCGGGCAGGGTGATGTGAACATGGGGGAAAGCCTAAGTGTGCGTCTGGCTGCTGGGTTTTGGATGGCCTGAAGTCTTCTAGCAGTTAAATAGTGATTCTGACAGAGTGCATTGCTGAGGGCCTGGGTGACCATTTGGCATTTACTGACTGGGAGACATTTGAAGATTTGATTGAGCATTTTGAGGGTGTGGAAGCAGGAGGGGTTGACTATGTTGACAGCCCTGCCAAGTACCATGCATCAGGCGTTAGACTAACACATTTCAGTGTGGTGGTCCGCATCACCGCACTGAAATGCGAAGTCACGCATTTTTGGTCCTCAGCCGTCAAGGGCTTTGGTGGAGCGCTGGCCTGTTTAATTAATAATTGAGTGGCAAGGCAGCGCGCGGGTGTGCGCAGCTCGGCACAGTTAAAGGCTGGCCTGGGTAAGCGCTTGCTACAAATCATGCAACACTGCTCGATTGTTAAAACAATCATTGCGCATCCGCGCGGCATTCTGCACTTTCAATGACATCACAGTCAGTGCTGCCAATGGGCAGTCAGCGGGCGGCAGTTGAATTCTGCACTGTCTGTGAGCCCGCCCGCTCGCTCAGTAAAATGCGTCCTGCGGTTTTGCAACTAAGCGTGAGTCTGGGCGGCGGCTGACTCACGTGCCTGCGGCGCCGCCCGAGCAAGCCAGCCCGAGACCCCTGACTGCAGCTCAGCTCACACTGAGCAGGCCCGAGCGAGCTCGGGCAGCCGGTCACCAGACAAGCGGAGGCCGCGGGCAGCCGACATGGAAATGCAGCAGCACTCTTGGCCGTCGCTGCATAAAGTAAGTGTGTTTGCAAGGCAAGCCCTGGATGCTTACAATAATTCATTGATGTAGCGCGTTGATTTAAAGTTCCAAAATGTTGTGCTTGCCAGAGTTTGGAGCCTCTGACTGCCAACAGTGTCCATTTTAGTGAGTAACAAACAAAACCAGCGTATTTACTGTGTCTGCAAAGCCACATTACATGTGTGCACAGAGTGCGGCTTTTTTTTTTACTCAAAATTATAACGCGCAATGACAACATACCTCTCTTTTTATTTCATTAGTTTCGAACTAACTATACGTGTACCACAGCCTCCCTCTCCTGAAGCTTGCCCAATGCCAGTCTGCGGTGGCTCTGGCGACTCGAGTCAGCTGAGTGCTGTTGATTTATTCATTTATGAGGCAGCTGACGAGATGGGGCCTCTCACATCCTGGGAGACTCGGCCCGGGTGCACGTAGGACAAAGAAGCCATGGAGTAGACTGATGCTACTTGATTGGTTACTAGGGAGGAGCAAGGAGGCCCAGACATTTACACTATGTGCCTTATTACTTACCTAGGATAGCCAGACAAGCACACTCCGACCTTCACTTCACTATTCGTGCCCTGTGCTGAGTGAAGACACACACACAGCCTCATACACAGCACACTTTGTAGCATTGCTGAGAACAGGCATGAGGCAGAGACACATACTAAACGCAAGGCTATTTTCATGTTGTGCACAGTACAAACTAACGCACCAGGAGAGATTAATGTATGGAAATGCGCTCCTCACCGGTATTGTATATATGTTATTTGTAGCATTTATTCAGTCTAGGTAAACTCATCTTCATTGCCTGATTTTGTTTGTGAGTGTCACTCATAGTCGTTGAAATGTCACTCATAATTCCACAGAATTTATGAAAATGTCACACATAGCAATCTGAAACCTTGGCAGCTATGTGTTGAGTAAAGAAAACCTTAGAGCATATTTCACTCATTCCTTTTGGTCCCTTCATAAGAAGCCTGCCTTTCACAGTGCCACTGGGCAGTGCTGTTTGTGGATGGTGCCGAAATCAAACTCCTCACAAAAAATTTTTGCGCACCAGCAGACATTTTTTTAAGCAAATTTAGCACTGGGTTGGAGTGAAGGTACTTGACAGCTATGCTTTAGAATTGTAAATGGTGGTCTAGGCAATTTTGAAATTGTGTTTCACATGGAACATCAAACGTAAACCCTTCACATCATGAAGGAGTTTGGTGTTTTATATATTCACTTCCCTGGCGTGGTTAAAGTAGACAAACCCCAAAGTGTGTGGATGTAGGAGTAAAGCATAAAGCTTGTGAGGGCAAGTCAACTTCAAGGGGGCAACAGGAGGGGTTTCTTGTAGGAGCCTCTGTTAGTGCATGTGTGCTAATCGTTAATGTATGGCTTGGTGGCACCCCAAACACAGGGAAGGACTCCAATCATGGTGCCCTCAAATCATGGTCCCCTCAGTGGACAAAAGCTCAGCGTACGCCCCTATGCTGCTAGCTATACCTTCCATCTTCCTGCGAAAGAGCACCAGGCATCTGTTCAGGTGACTAAGTATGCAGGCACTGTGCACTGGCTGGAGCTACAGGAGCCCTTTGAGAGCGGTGCAGCAGGGTTATGGGCATTCACATACGTTCCCACATGTATGGGTCTACTCCCAGGTCTCCAACTGGGTATCTCAATATAATCCTGCAGAAGTGTCTTAATTTATGCTGTCAATGCTCACCATAACAAGAATAAATGTAATTTTGACTTGGCTTCAACTTCTTCACTAATATGGCTGCCAACACTACTTCCCATGATGAATTTCTATTGCAGCATGCACACATTTAAATCTGTGCATCTTTGTCCAACCTTCTTTCATTTGGAGAGAAAGAAACAGTGACTGAGTGCAGGTTTGGCTTAGGTCTAAGTGTGTATTTTTATAAGAAAATTAATCTAGAGCTAACTGACTATACTGTTGTGATTTACAATATAGCCTAATTTCTCTCACAGCAGTGTTTAGCCAATTTAAAGATGTATTGCAGGGCCAAAAACGGAAAAAAAGATTCATCAACCTTTTGAACACTACTCTGTGCTCCACACTGATGGGTACAGTGAAGATTATCGATAAGTCATTCCATCTTAGAGTAAAAATGCGCGAATTGCATGTTTTGGAGCTTTTATTCCACAAAAAGCAATGGTATTAAATCCACATATTTTTAAGGAACAGTGAAATATGGACAGTATTTTACGGTTACGTTTGAAATACAGATTTTGATGCTACTGTGCAAAAGGTCTACATGGTCCAGGCCACTAGAATTATACAGCCTCGAGAACCAATTTTATCGAAATTATGTGGCAAAATTTGCAAATTATGTGGCACTCACTGTGATGTTATTTTCATCCGTTTGAGCTGGAAACAACAATTTTGGTGACATCTGCATATTTTGGAAATTATGTGGCAAATTTAGTAAATCCATACTTATGCTGTAAACTCTGCAGTCACAGAGTCACATAAATCCACTGATCGCACCATTGCCTATAGTTTTATCAATAATTTATTTGTAACAGGTAAACAAAATCTCAACATTTTAATTCCAGTCAATGCACATTGTTAGCAGCACTTTGAATAAAACAGCTTATAATGTAAAAAGATTGCCATCTCAGACTTCTGATGACATTTACAAAATCAAGGTCAAAGATATCACCAGAATCCCTCAATGGTAATATTTGGCCAGATTACACATTTACCCATTATATATGCTCTGTATGTACTTAACTTTAAACCATTGTGTATATGCAGATAGATACACCTCAATCTTAAACAAGAGACAACTCATTTAGATACTAACCATGTATAAAACATAAATACCAAACTGATTTGCATTCGGTCCACTCGCTAGACAACATGAGGAATTCAGCCTGATGGCTATGTTAAAATATCACCAGAGAATGAGTGTTCTCGTGGAGCGGTGAAATTGAATGTTTACAGCTTTTTTGAAAGTTCCAGAACATAAACTAAGGAAGGAGATGTGGTCTAGTGGCTAAGCTGTCGACCTGAGGACCTTGATTTGAATCCAGTTTGGCACAGACTGAAAATTGTGCCGTTCTGGGCAATCACTTAATCACAATGTGCCTAAAATTTAAATGTGTGAGATACTAGTGTAAGTAACAAAAAGATATAAGCCACCACTTTGTAAATACAATCTTGCATAATTTTCCATTACCTCCTATAATGGGCAACACTCTGTTGCTCTCGGGCTAGGTCTGTGCTATAGAAATACCAACATGTGCATGCTTTTACATTGTGAACAGGTACCAGTTTATTATTCTCTGCGGATACCCCTTCCTTAGAGCTGTTGGTAAACCCACCTCAATTTGTGACAGCCAGATAAACTCCCATGATTTTCTTTATCTCGGTCTATTCTTAACATCTCAAGTCTACTTCTTCAATGTGTGTGGGAGCACTTTATTCGGTACATTGGGAGATTCCCCACACACATCTTCTTGTTCCCTGGAAGCATGTTATTATTATGCAGTTCATGCTAATTTTAATCAGAAAATACACCTTTCCAGTAAGCCTCAGTACTTTCGTTTCTGACATGCATAGGACTCACTTGGTACCAACCATCTTGCAGACATCTGATGCTTGCAGGTCTGGTGGACACTCTCTGAGCTACAGCGGTGCTCGGTGTCTCAGGGGAATGCATTGGGGAAGACAAAAGATCTGGCTTTAATGTGCTACAACATGAAAGAACAGGCAAGATCATAAGCCCTTTCCATGTGCTAGCACATTAAAGCTAGACCTATTGGCCTTCCAAACGTGTATTCTAATACTGTCTCAGTCTCCAGATTGTGAAATGGTAACCCCACGAGCACTGTTTAGTACTCGCCCTTCCCCCCTTTGAAGTTCTGGTCTAGTTGCGCCCCTGACAAAGCAGTGTCTCCTGTGGATTTCTTATGGTAAGGTGGAAGAATGTTCTGGGGTACAAGCTTGGAACAAAGTGGCCAGTTAGTATTACTTACATTTAACTTGTAGGCATAGTGATCCTTTTCCTTGGTTGGCTTTGGACAATGCAGAGTGCCTTGAATATTGCATTTCAACCTACAGGTAGCCAATGGAGAGGCTGGAGGACTGGAGTCATGCGTTCTCTTAGGTGAAGGCGGAGAAGCAGTCTTGCGGCAGCATTTTAGATTAACTGTATTTTGCTTATGATGAATCTGGATGCACCAAGATATAGGCTGTTGGCATAGTCAAGCTTGGGGATTACAAATGTGAGGATAGCTAGTAACTTTATTGGTATTCAAGGTATGGGTAGATACAGTGCAGTGTTTTCATTGCGTAGATGGCGTTCTTTGTGACTTGTATAAAAAATAGGTCTGAATCCATGTTTACCCTTAGGTTTCTGACTTCTTTTGTTGGAATAATTTCGAGTTCTTGTGCCATATGGTGGTAGGTTTGCCATTGTCCGCTAGTCATGATCTCAGTCTTAACTGTGTTGAAATTTGCATGGTTGGTCATCATCCATGTGTTTATGACATGAAGGCAGTTGTCAGGTTTTGAGTTGCAGACGTCATCAGGGCAGACCATTTTTAGATTAAGTTGGGTGTCTTCTGCATAGTTGTAACAGGTGAGGTTAAGTAAATTAATTCTGTTTGTAAGGGGGTAATGTAGATGTTGAATAACCTAGTTTCCCAGGTTTCCTATTTAGTCCTCAGCAAATTGAAATATGGCACTTGTCGTTTTGCTTGTCCCTTACACTATACCAAAGTTTCAAACCTGAAGTTAAGGGGATTTTTCATTAAAATGATTCCTTTGTAATTGTCCAACACAAGGCATTGCTTGTTGTAGTCATTGAAAAAAAGTATATTTTTTAAAAGTAAAACGAAAACTGAAGTGCAGAACTTTCATTCAAGGAATTGTTTAAATGTATATGGAAAGGAGATTATTTTAGAGGGCATCCTGTGCTTGTCTTAAGCATAAGGTGGCAGGTAGTTCATTTTTTATTTAAATGAGAAATGTTACCTGCATACTCGGGTGTCAGGATGGTACTTTGCTAGAGGAATCCAAAATGTTTGCACCTGTCTTGGACATCTACATATTATAAGCAGTGTGTGAACTTTGGGATACTGCCAAGCTCAAAGTCCCTTCAATAGAGGTCAAAGTATAACAAAGCAGTGTAACCAATAGATAGGCTATAGGAGGGCCTGGTAAGAGTTATTGGTGTATGTATACAGTGCCAGAGGAACAAACAAATTCTCCTTGTTTATTTTCTTTTTCACTTTGAAACGCCCAACAGAAGCACAACCAAAATAATTAGCTTAAAAATATCAAGTGCACGTGGCAAAAGTATGGTTTAAATGAAAAGACAAAAGGTGCCTGAACTGTGAAAATTGTTTTAAAAAAATTAGACCCTTAAACAGCAACAGTGTAAGCAGTGGGGTAAATTAATCTCACTCACTTCAACCTATGCCTTTGTTAATTTCATGTAACATAATTTCTCACCCAGTTTCCAATACACTCCGCCTTGATACTTTCGTAAATGCGCTACCTACTTTTCCCCTTATCAGTGACAGGAAGTTGCTTTTTCGAAGGGATTCTCAAGAATGAATTGTTACCATTTTTTCTACTCAGCCACCTTTATATACACCCTTTCCCCCCAGTGCAGATGGCCAAAAGGCTTGCTTCTCAACCCCCACACTAAAGCTTAACTGCCTTCCTTTCTGTCTCCTAACCATCCTACTAGCCAAATTCTAATCCTGAACAACAAATTAGTCATCTTCAGTAACACTTTTTCTAGTGGATAGTCTATGTAACTTACTGCTAATGTATAAATGATATCTGGACACTTCCCGCTCATTACCATTCACTGTTAGCGTTTAGGCCTTGAGTGACAGGTAGTGCCTCGAAGCCTGCTCTTTCTGTCATAGCTCTAAGACTGGTAGGCAATCCCCATTATGCATTGACCTACAAAGTTTATTTTACCTAATATCTTCCTCGATTCGCTGCTGACTTAACTACTTGCACATTCCTTTCTTTTACCCCTTTATGAACTCTTGCAGAGCCCCCCAGTTCAACTGTATTCTATGTGACTAATCTCTACTTCCCATTGTGGAACGCTACCTGAAATGTCTTACTATTCTCCAACATTCACTTCAGTCCCTGGGACACAGAATTATCAACGAGGCACAGGTCACATGACCCAATTTTGAATATACATTGGGAATCAAATCAAATGATTTTTATTCGATCTCACGAGAACAGCTCATTAAAGAAACATGATAAAATCACAGTATTACTTTAAACATAAAAGCAAAAAATTAAAAAGCACTCAGAGGCATAGTAAAACATCAAATACATCCAGAATATGTTAAATAAAAGGAATTACATAAAAACAACAAGTTACATCAAGAAGTAACCAACAAGTCATATACTAAAACAGCATGGATTTGCACAAATAAAGTGCATTCTTTAAAAAGGAGCCAACTGCCTTGCACGTAAGAGAATCTTCGAATTGTTGGAGAAAAATCAACGTGACTCTGCACCTGCTAAATGTATGGTTTCGAAGTAATACGAGTAAAAATCGTGTAGTAAGGGGAGGTTAAAATTGCAAAAAAAGACAAAGTGTAATAGGGTCTGCGGAGATGACTCATCGCAGGGACAAATTAGTATATCAGAAGAGGCAAATTGTCCTTGGGGGAAACACAGAAGTCATCTGATAGATCCCACTCTGAAATGCGTCAGTAGCATCTGCTCCCTTGTATTCTGTACAGGAGTTAGATAGGGGGCCCCCCGCTTCAGTAATTGAAGGAGGCAGTACTGGCTGTTGGCTTCATTACTCCCCCCCTTCCTCTAAACCCGTCTATAGGATAAAAAAACAATCTTTGATCAACCTTTTATCCCTCTTTGTAATACTTTCTGGTTTATCAAATATGAATGGCAGCCTAAGGCAAGGGTTGTCTCCCTAATATACCTAAGCCAGGGGATATTACGGCCATGCAGGCAGGAGAGGCAATCTAATATAATAGTGCGATTAACACCGGCCTCTTCAATTAGCCAGATTGAGCTCCATAATAACAATGGAGCAAGATTTAATTGGTCCTCCACATAATCCAAGCCTAGCTTCTGGTGAGGTACAAAATGACGGGTTGAGGGGGAAACACCCGTCAAGTTCAAACAAAAGTTTATTTGGACCAATTAGTCCTTAAACACATAAAATCTCCATAAATACATTCTCATATAAAACATGTCTTAATAAAATCTAGCATAAAATCCATACATATGAAATTCATTAACCATGCCACCTTTCTGGTAAAATACCATGTATCATATAAATATCTATGAGAGAGTTTTTTGGATGAACTTTCCAATAGCACATGCTATATCCAAATTATACATTTCAATTAAAAGATCTACTGCTCGTGACCGATTTTTAATATCATACTTTTTAAAAATTGGACATAAAAACATTTTCCTTATATCCAAGACCTTCCGGCAGTCCAATAAAATGTGCAATGTGTTGAATGTAGTGCCCAGATTACAAGTGCACTTCCCTTTGGAGTCAATCATAGCTCTTTTTACCCCATCGTTAGCATAACAGGGGTTAATACCAATTCTTAACCTTAATAGTTCTCTTCTGAGCCAACGACAGGGGAGTACATCTATATATGGGAAATGTTGTTCATTTTGCCATGAGTTAGCCATGAAGCGTACAGATTTTTTCCTCATGAGATATTGTTGATCGAGATCTCAAGAAATTTCTCCCCTTAGTGCCCTAAGCACCCTCTTATCTACCTTGATTTGTAAATTCTGTGGGCACAACTTGATCCTCATAACTCTACAGGTTTTAGTTATGGTTTCTCAAGTTCCCTGTGCCCACTTCAGCTCACTCTGCAGTATCTCATTTCTACACCACTGTGATATTTTGTACTCTTCCCCACAGCCTAGGCGCTACCAAAATCTTAATAGCGCCATTCATGCCGTTATATCCCATGATATCATTCCGGTCTCCAGTCTTACTGCCTGAACCATTGAAGACATGGGCAATGATAATACATTTTTCAAACATTTCCCTTCTTCGGCGTCCCACCTATTTTTACCACTTAAATATAACAATTCTACTCCATATTGAAACTGTGGTGGTATCATGGCTATGTAAGCTTTTAAAACCGGTCTGTCAGACATATCTCTATTGTCTCTGTTAACTTTTTTCAGGCCACTAACAGAAGCAAGGGCCCTTACTCTTAATGCGTCCAGGTTAATATGCCATTTCAGATTTTTCTCAAATCACATCCCTAGGTACCTATATTCGGTTACCTTTTCCAACTTCGTGGAACCCAAAACCCAACTAAACCTTATTATTCTTTTACCAAAGCTCAATGCCTTTGTCTTTTCCATATTTACTACAAGTTTTTTTAAGGCTGCAGTATTCATTAAACATATTCAGCTTTCTTTGTAGGCCTATCTCCGTTTGATCTATTATTACGAGATAGTCTGCATACAGTAAACATTCAATATGTTTTCCATTTAACTTTGGGCTAGCACCCCTCGCAGCGCCCTAACCTGAAGGTAAATCTGCTGTGAATAAGGAGAAAAGTAGGGGGGCCAAAACGCACCCCTGTCTTAACCCATTTCCAATTGGGATTTTCTGCAATAGGGTCCCCTCTATATCCAGAATTACCTGGGCCCAATAACGGGTGTGTAGCGCTTGAATTATCATCAACAGATCTTTAGGGATGTTGTATCTAATCAACGTCTCCCACAGTTTCTTACGGAATGCAGACTCTATTCTCCTCTGCTTGCACACTACTAGTGTCTATGTAACTCCCGAACCATAAGTCAGGGAAGGGACACACTTCCTCCTGTAATTCTCAAGAATTGGAGTGATTGGCTTTCCCCTTAAGGTGGCAGCTAATGAAAAGATGGAACCGACAGCACGCGAGTAGCGACTTATCCTGCTCCCAACACAGGGTGTCCAGGTGCATACCTCATCAAACATTAGGCCTAGATAGGTAAACTGGATCACTCTCTCAATTAGTTTGCCCCTGATACATATAGAGCATGTTTTTGTATTCTTAGAGCCACATACCATTATAAACGTTTTAGAGAAATTAGTCTGTAAGTCTAGATTTTCCATTAAACTCACAAAACTAGATATCAATAACTTTAAGCCATTAGCAGTCCTGACAAGCAGCACGGCGTCATCCACGTAGAGGAGCGCCGGCATGGGTTTATTTTTAACTATGGGCACATCAGCCCCAACATTAACAAGTGCTATTCTAGGTAGTTTATATACAGCAGAAATAATATTGGGGCAAGCACGCACCCCTGGCGTACACCCCGAATTGTGGCGGCTCCTCCGCTAAGGCGGAGGAGCGTCGTCCCACTGCTTTTTGCAGTGAAACAAAGGAAAAATAAAATGATATTAACTTGTGTTACTATCATTTTATTTTCTCCTACTTATGCAGCTTTGCGTGAGGGGGCGGGGCAGGGGAGGAGTGGTAGGCAGCACCCTCTTAGTGCGCAATGACTGCTTGGCCGGCCACTCGGGCCACCCAAAAGTCTTGCGCACTTCGCATGTTCTCCATGCAGGCTGCATCGCAGCCTACGTGGAGAACATGCCCATGCCTTCAGTCAGGGTCTGAACATGCCCAGGCCTTCAGTCAGCGTCTGAGCACCGAAACACAGCGCTCAGACCAATCACAACACTTCTAAGGCAGCGTTGTGATTGGCGGACTGGGAGCCTGGGTGTGTTTCCTGTGGCCGAGCGAGGGAGGACTACGGAGGAGAGACTGGGCGAGGAGGCGGCGAAAAGGTAAGTCTTTCTTTTATTTTTTTACACCCGCTCCCCCCTGCGTCCTCCCCCCTCCCGACCCGACCCCCCTACCTCTGATCCTTGCCAGCTGCACCCAAATTAACCAAAAATGTGGAGGAGCACTCACCATATTCCCCATACCTCAAAGATGCCTTTTAATCCCAGTGGAGATGTTGCAAAAGGGTGACCAGACCTGCTTCAAGGCCCATTGAAATAAGTATATATATATGTATATATATATATATATATATATATATATATATTCACTGAAAAAACCATAGGTTTCAGATATGTTATAGTTACAAATTAGCATTTAAAAACCTTTGAAATTCACTGAAAAAACCATAGGTTTTAGGGACAGTTATAGTTAGTTGGACATTTCACTCGTACAAAACCCGTGAAATTCCCCCGTTATAGTTAGTTCAGCTAACTATAACTCGCGCCCGCAATGCACTGCTGATGACGTCACATATTACATCACTCATGACATGGTCAGTGACATCACTGATGACATCACTGATGACATCTCAAATGACATCACTGATGACATCATCCAGTGACTGTGTGTTTCTGTAAAGTTGAAATATTTTTAATATATATAGGAAAAGACGTATTGAAGAATGAGTGGGTGTGTAAGTGTCTGTATGGATGATTTAGTAGGTGCGTGACTGACTCTATAAGTGAGTGATTTAACGTATCTTACTGAATGCATGGGTTAGTGACTAAACTGGGTGAATGTCTGTATCCGTCTGTCTGTTGCTGTGTAAGTGGCTGCATGGGTTTGTGAATAGCTACATGAGTGTCTATATGAGTTATTGATTGGTTGTCTGAGTATCTGTATGGGTGCCTGAGTGTTTGTGTGGGTGGGGTGTGTGCGACTCTGTGCATAGATGTGTGAGTGGGTGATTCACTGGGTGGATGGTTTCAAGAGTGCATCTGTGATAGACTGTATGGGTGGGTAAGTGTGTGTAAGAGTGTGTTAGTGAGTGAATGTATGTCCCAGTGGTACATGTGTGAGTAACTACATATGTGAAAGCCAGTATATATGTGTGTTGGAGTATATAAATAGCTATAAGCGAGAGTGAGTGATTGTGATAGTGGCTGTATGGATGAGTGTGTGCTTGTATCAGTGATTGTATAAGAGCGTAACAATGTGCTAGTATTTGTATGATTAAGTGAGCTGGTGTGTGTATAACTGTATAGGTGAGTAAATGGTAGTGTGTTTAATTATTTGCATGACTGACTAGGTGTGTGAGTACCTCTATGGATGAGTGGCGGTGTTTGAGTGTCTATATAGGAGTATGAGTGCATATGATAGTCCTGTACTGAGTGACCGTAAGTATGAGTGACTGTACGGGTGAGTGAGTGGATGTGTGCGTAGACCTAAGAATCAGTGAGTGGGTATGTAGTTATTGGTGTTGGAGTGTCTATGGTTTTGCGAATGGCAGTCTGTAATTTAGAGTGGGTGTATCAAAGGTTATATTAGGGTGTGAGGAGGTGCATGAGATTATCACGTGGATGATGTCATCAGTGATGTCATCAGTGATGTCACTGACCATGTCATGAGTGATGTAATATGTGACGTCATCAGCAGTGCATTGCGGGGCGCGAGTTATAGTTAGCTGAACTAACTATAACGGGGAATTTCACGGGTTTTGTACGAGTGAAATGTCCAACTAACTATAACTGTCCCTAAAACCTATGGTTTTTTCAGTGAATTTCAAAGGTTTTTTAAATGCTAATTTGTAACTATAACATATCTGAAACCTATGGTTTTTTCAGTGAATTTCAAAGGTTTTTTAAATGCTAATTCCTAACTATAACATGTCTGAAACCTACGGTTTTTCAGTGAATTTCAAAGGTTTGTAAATGACAATTTTTAAATGTATTAATTGTTATATTAATTTTTTTCATACTGATTTATTACATTTTTAGAATTTTTTTTACATATTTTATTTTTTAAATTACATTGTAATTACATTATACATTACATTACAAAAAATACTTTCTCAGAATGAATTACTTTAGTTTAAATACTTTGCACATAGGCAATAGACTTTTAAGTACAGTAGTTACAGTTGTTGCAATGGGCACCACATTTTCAAACACAATGCAACATTCAGCTCAATGTGAATTTCTAGTTAAATGCAATTAGTTACTTTATGGATTACTTTTCTAACCACAGGACTGGATCCTAGATTCAGTCCTGGTACATCTCCTGTAAACAGTTGAGTAAAAGCGTTTTGGTTACAGTCGTGATTTTTAAGGAATATTATTGTATTTTAAAAGTTGACACTTAGAAACTTTTTCTCATAGAATCACCAATGTTATCCTATGGAAGGAAATTCACTTAGCAGGTAAAAACTGTTATCGTTACTTTTTCTTACTCAGTGTTGGATCCTGGATCCAGCACTGGTGCATCTCCTGTAAACAGTTGAAAGAATGCGTTTAAGTCATACAGGCGATTTTTAAGGAATATTTGTAGTTTGTGAAAATCGACACTTTGAAACTTTTCTGCTGAAAACCAGACAATGGATTCCTATGGAAGAAAATACAAGTTACTGGTAAGTACGGTTAAAATTACTTTTCAGGACCAGTACTGGGCTGAAAGATACAGCACTGAGGTCTCTCCTTATAACAGGTGAGTAAATCGGAATTCGTATTTCGGCTGATTTTAGAGGAATATTTGTATGTTTCAAAAATCAACACTTAGAAACTTTTTCAGCAAAAAGCAGGCAATTATATACTATGGAAGGAAATTCAAGTTACTGGTAAGTACGGTTAAAATTACTTTTGAGGATCAGTACTGGGCTGAAAGATGCAGCACTGAGGTCTCTCCTGATAACAGGTGAGTAAATCGGAATTCGTATTTCGGCTGATTTTAGAGGAATATTTTAAAGTTCCAAAACTCCACACTTAGAAGAATTTCCAAGTGAAACCAGTCAATGTTAGCCTATGGAAGGAAATTCAAGTTACTGGTAAGTACGGTTAAAATTACTTTTCAGGACCAGTACTGGGCTGAAAGATACAGCACTGAGGTCTCTCCTGATAACAGGTGAGTAAATCGGAATTCGTATTTCGGCTGATTTTAGAGGAATATTTTAAAGTTCCAAAACTCCACACTTAGAAGAATTTCCAAGTGAAACCAGTCAATGTTAGCCTATGGAAGGAAATTCAAGTTACTGGTAAGTACGGTTAAAATTACTTTTCAGGATTAGTACTGGGCTGAAAGATGCAGCACTGAGGTCTCTCCTGATAACAGGTGAGTAAATCAGAATTCGTATTTCGGCTGATTTTAGAGGAATATTTGCACAATGGTGAAGGGAGGGGCGGGGCCTGAGGTGACATCTGTGCAAACGCGCCCCGTGGCGCGTTTTAAGTAGGGGGATTAAGTCCCCTTGAATCATGAGGGTCCCTACGGGCCAACTAGCCCACCAGGAACCTCCAGTATGCGCCAGGAGGCTGCGTTGCAGAGACGTGTAGAGAGGCCACACCCCTTTTACAACACTCTGCAACGCAGCTCCGTGGCGCTCACTGGACGTACCTGGTGGGCTAGTTGGCCCCAGGGACCCTCAGGATTGAAGGGGATTTAATTCCCCATCTTAAAACGCGCCACGGGGCCTGTTTGCACACATGTCACCTGAAGCCCCGCCCCTCCCTTCACCACTGTGCAAACACGCCCGTGGCGCGTTTTAAGTTGGGGGATTAAGTCCCCTTGAATCCTGAGGGTCCCCGGAGTCCAACTAGCCCACCATATACCTCCAAAAAGCGCCAAAGAGCTGCGTTGCAGAGAGGTGTAAAAGGGGCGTGGCCTCTGTACACCTCTCTGCAAGGCAGCTCCCTGGCGCATACTGGAGGTTCCTGGTGGGCTAGTTGGCCTCAGGGACCCCCAGTATTCAAGGGGAATTGTTCCCCTCTGCAAACGCGCCAGGGGCGCGTTTGCAGAGTGGTGAAGGAAGGGGCGGGGCCTGCGGGCCCGATCGTTTTTTTGTTTTTTTGTCCCCTGAAGGGGGCTGTGTGGCCCCCTTCCTTTTTCATGTTTTTGGGCCCTGGGGACCCCATCCCCCAAGGCCTTACCCCTTTATTGTAATTAAAATTAAAAACAAAACGGGAAGGGGCCGCGTGGCCCCCTTCCCTGGGCCTGTATTAGCCCGGGGACCCCATCCCCCGGGGCATGGCCTTTTTATTTTTTTCTTTGGAGGGGGCTGCGTGGCCCCCTCCTCAGGCCATTTAAGGCCCCGGGGACCCCATTCCCCGGGGCCGGCCTTTCCATTTTTTTTTAATTATTATTTTTTTATTTTTTGGGGAGGGGGCCGCGTGGCCCCCTCCCGAGCCACTACTTGCCCCGGGACCCCATCCCCTGGGGCTGGCTCCTCTCCGTTGGGGACTGTGGGGGTCCCCAATCCCCCACAGTCCCGCCGGCTCCCCGCGTCCCTTGGGAGCCGGCATTGCTTTACACATGGGGAGCAGCTAACATGCTGCTCCCCATGTGGAAAGCAATCGGCTTTGGATATTGGAAGAGAGAGCAGGTTTCCCTGCTCTCTCTTCCAATATCCAAAGCAAGTTTGCAATGGCAGGACGGGAGCCGCGAGGCTCCCATCCTGCCATAGCAAACTACAGTGTCCCGGGGTAGGCACCCCGGGACACTGCAGGAGCCGGCCCTGGGGGTGGCGGTCCCCAGGGCCATCAAGGGCTCCAGGAGGGGGCCGCGCGGCCCCCTCCCTTAAATTGCACAGCCCCGGGGAGGTGGTGGTCCCCGGGGCTATGGGGGTCCGTAATGGACCCCCACATTTATTTTGTAAGTGCCCCGGGAGGTGGTGGTCCCGGGCGTGTGGAGGGCTGGAGCCCCCCACACCTTATTTAACATAAAAAAGAAGCCCCGGGGGTGGCGGTCCCGGGGCTGCGGGAGGGCAGAAGAGCCCTCCCGCACCATTTTTATATAAAGCCCCGGGGGTGGCGGTCCCCGGGCTTGGGGGCCCTTTGAGGCCCCCACACATAAAATTAACCCCCCCACCATGCCCCCGGGACTTGGGCCACCCGGGGCAAATGCAATCGAAGCGCGGGAGACCGCGCTTCGATTTTTTTTTTTTCTGGCAGGATTCGCGCATCCTGCCGATTTAAAAAAAAAAATATATTTTTTTTTTTGCCCAGGGGCTCCTTGTGGGATTCCTTGAGCAAACCTAGGGGGTCAGGGTGTTTCTACCCTGCCCCCTTTGTGCGCTTTGCGCACTTGTTTCTGTCCCTCGGTTCTACCGAGGGACAAAATGGCTGCCAACATTTCCTGAATCGGAATGTTGACAGCCAGCTGACAGCCAATTAACATGCAGCTCGTGATCGGGAGGGTACGCGGACCCTACTCGGCCATAGATATCACTATCTTTTTACTTTTGATTTTCTCAGCAACTACTGAACGGATTTACACCATTTAACAAAAGGGTTCTTTCTGAACCAAGAAATACCTCTTTGCCAAATTTGGTGTAATTCCGTTCAGCAGTTCAGGCTGTAGCCGTGTCTAAAGTTTCCTATGGAAAATTGCATGGGGAAAACGCGTTTGGGACCCCCCTTTTTCTCGGCCCCCGCTGACGAATCCCCCGAGACTTTCAGGGTAGGAGCGGACCGGAGCGGGCCACAAAGTTTGAAAATTTTGCGAAGATACGTCAACCGGCAAGAGAGTTATTTCAAATAGAATGTCGCGGATTTCCTATGGATAATAGGTTGTAACTATAACTATCTACTGGCGACCGCCAGTAGATAATATATATATATATATATATATATATATATATATATATATATCCACCACCAAGCTCACAAACTATAGTAAGCACGAGCCACTCCAGTCCAAGTTTCAAGAAATCGATTTTATTTCGGGCACAAACGACGCGTTTCGAGCAAACCAGCTCTTGGTCACATCCTAAACAGCTCTTGGTCACATGACCTTTGTTCCGAGTTTAAATTTTTTTATACAGGTCGCGTCACACACGACGCGCAACATAAAAGAAAGACTATGGGGCCGATTCCGATCTCGGTCGGAGGCGGACTCAATACCATTCGGTCGGGAAAAAGCCATGCGAAAGCCTGTTTCCCGACCGAACCGTACGCGGTCCGGCCGAGCGAGTACGATGCGAGTCGCCGACCGACTCGTCCGGGCGTCCCGACAACTCCGACCGACTCGCTCGGACTCGAACCGCTCCGACCGACTCGCTCGGACCCGATTCGCACCGCGCAATGGAGACGTTTTCCGGCCGGGTAAGTACGATGCGCACCTCGACCGCTCCGACCGACTCGCGCCGTCCGACTCGAACTCGCTGTCGGAGCCGTACTTTGGGGGTCCGTGTCGGACCCCCTGTACTGCGTGCACCCGTGCGAGGCGCACACAGGGGGACCCAAGGGTCCCCCTACCTGTGCGTGTACGCCGCGAGCGCTCGCGGCGTACTCGCTGTAGGGGGCGCCCTTGTCCGCCTCGCACCCATTGGGAGGCAATGGGAGCCCGCGCACGCGTTGTACGACCGGCTCCCATTGACTTCAATGGGAGTCCGACCGACTCGTGTCCGATAACATACGGACGCATCGTACTCGTTCGGTCGGACTGCACGGGTCCGATTCGGTCGGAAATCTCTCCGGGTCCGGCTCGGTCGGAGAGATTTCCGGCCCGAATCGGAATCGACCCCTATGTGTTTATACCATCATTCAGACAAAGACAGTGCTAAATTCAAAAAGGAAATGCAATAAACAATAAATCTTATACTGTACATGTTAAGGATTATGGAATATATCTCATCGATATAAGAAAACATATAACAATATAGGGTTTTCTTCATGGCAATAGAAAAAGGACTGCAGATGCGAAGTCCTCACAGTATTCATAATAGATGATCCTATGCTATAGTATTGGGGATAGTACCCCTTGGTTCACAGTGCTTTTAAACCACATACAGGAGTCAGACCATGTTATTGAGTCCCTGGTATCATAATAGGTGAAAGGTGCATGATTGTTCGCTACAAAATCCCAGAGTAAAGTACCCCTATAGCCGTTGTTTGCACTATGGTCTTTTGCTAAACCCAAGGTTCTAAAAAATACTCAAAAATACTGCCACGGGTATAGTACCAGATTAATCCAAGGATCTACAAATATAGACCCGAAAATTGGGGACATATAATCCAACCAACTTGAGGTGTACCTATGGGCTGAATTAACCAAGTGACACTAATAAGGAGAGAACGGTTGTCGAGTCAAAACACCCGGATCTCCGTGCTCATAACTTCTAATCGTAGTGAAGGCACCCCAAGATTCCATGTGGTAAATCTGTAAAAGAACAAAGAAACAAACAACTTTACTATGTATAAAAAGGCTTCATTCTATTCATGAAAGGAATAAGATTTAGCACCATTCACTTAGTATAAAATGAGGCTCCACCGGTCAGGCTCCTCAGCAGTCTGCATAGGAAAAACTGTTGTCAAATTCCATTCTGCCACTCGATAAGCTGATCAAAAACAATGTACACTTAATTCTCAACAGTGAAGGGATACAAAAAGAAAATAAGGGGATGGGTAATAAAAATTACATACATCTAACACAAAAAATTAAAAGATTGTACAGGAAACTCTAATTAATATATCCATATCAGGTAGGACAGAAATGACGTAGGCTTATTCACTTGTAAAATCTAAGCAACTGTGGGGCATATTCTCAAGGACTCATCTCCGAGTTAGCGGCACTTTATCGCAGCCAAAGTGGCGATAAATTCATCGCACCATTCACAAGCAGGTGCTAACAGCCGATATCACCAGTTTACCCGCGATAGCAGCCGCAAAAAGCATCGCCACGGATGACACCGGCAACTAACGCTAATGATATGCAGAGTAGGCGTTCCCGTGCAAAAACCCGTGAAAACACCACTCCACAACATTCTCAACGACCAGCCAGAACGGCGATAAGATTAAAAAACATGCGATAAGGCGCGTTAGCAGCATGGATTTAACACCTGCTCCTACCTGGTGCTAAGTCGGACAACAACCTGCACCATAAAAGGGAGCCCAGCCCACAGCCACACCAGAAGAACAACAGATGCCATGGAGCTACTGATCATGCAGCTCGGAGCCCCAAGAGGGCCACAACACCCACCACCACCACCGCCAGGACCCCCACCCCCCCCAGGACCTCCCCCCAGACTACCACAGAGGCAGCGCAGACAAAGACACCGGACCTTCCGAAACGCACCAGCCTCGGAGACTTAACGCCAGAGGAAGTCATTGCCCACTACAGGCTCAAAAGGACAACCATCCTCCGCATCTTGACCCTCATTGCCCACAGGCTGACGGTACCAACACAGCGGAGAACCAACATCCCTCCGCAGACAAAGCTGCTGGCCGTGCTGCACCTGTTGGCCTCTGGGACCTTCCAACCAACAACTGCCATAGTCGGAGGAGTCTCACAGCCAGCCCTGTCAAAGTTCCTCACACCTGTCTTGGATACCATCATCAGCTTGGTACCCCAGCAACTTTACTTCCCACACACTGCGCAGGAACAGCTAGAGATCAAGCAAGGCTTCTACGCCATAGCTGGCTTCCCGCACGTGTTGGGGGCAATCGACTGCACACATGTACTCCTCGTGCCCCCTGCCACCACTGCACACAATTACCGCAACAGGAAACACACGCATTCCATCAATGTGCAGGCAATAGTGAACCACCGGGGACTCTTCACCAATGTCGTCGCCAACTACCCAGGCAGTGTGCATGATTCCTTCATCTTCCGACAGTCCATCATCAACCAGCGCTTTCAGGATGGCACCTATGGAAATGCACTGCTCGTCGGTAAGTAACAACTGAACACACCACACACCTTAACTCCACCAACATACAACTCACAACTCTGGAAATGCACACGTCACAAAATCACATACAACATGACAACCAACATTCCCACATTCCAGACACGACAACACAACTTACTGTGGCAACCTGGGCTAGCCATGTACACAAGCCATCAACGGCATGGCACCTCAGCCACACAATAGCAGAATGTGGGGAGAGGTGGGAACCAGGCATGTGAGAAGGAGGCAAGTGACCCATGAATGTGAATGTACACAATGCCAAGTGTGGCGTGGATGTGCTGGACAGACCTGAATATGCAGACCACAGACATTTCCATGTCGACATACACTGCTGGTGTCTGCAGTGTACTGGACAGTGGACGCAACCATGTTACAGCAGCCAGTGGGGAAGAATGCGGAAATGTAGCTTGTTACGTCCCCCCCTGTAAGCATGAGTGGAGTGGGCTGGCCCGGCGTACGCCAGGCCAGCGTAGGGGTGTGAATAAAAAGCCCGTTACTCTGGGCGTGGTTCTCTTCCGGAATGGCCAACGTGTCTGCCAGGGCGGCGCCTCTCACCCCGCCACGAGGCCGACGCCGTGAGCGGCGGTGCCTGCGATCCTGTGCACCTGCTGCACCCCAGGCCGCTGGTCCCAAGACCCGTCTTGCCCGCCCCAGCGCACCCAGGCCTCACTGCTCACCTGCCGACACCGGCATGTCTCAAAGAGGCCCACCACGTGCCGGTGCAAGCTCCAAGCCCGAGGCCCGCGACCATGGCAGCCTCCTCAGACCATCACGGCCTCCTCGACACAGGCCCCCAGTACTCCTTTCTCATTGACGTACTCCACCGCTGCCTCCGGCCTACACTGCGGTCCAGTAGGTCACACATTTGGAACTGAGTCTTGATTATACAATGGCAGAGTACATATGTTTATGGCAGATTTTATATCACCGTACTCCCTTCGATGTGGTGCCACCAACTCTGTGCATAGCATTCCAACGACACGTGTCTGTGGGCCCTTGCTGACTACTGCCTTCGGCCTACACTGCGGCCCAGCACCGCGGGGTAACCTGTGTACTGCCTACACTGCGGTCCAGCAGGCCTCACACCAATCCAAACCAGTCCGGACCAGGCAGGGCACGGCATCGTCGCAGGCTGCACACACGCTCAGCTCTGGTGCTTCTACCTCCGTCAAACACAAATCATCGCCACACGGCATTCCAACGTCGTGTGTGAGAGTACCAGGAGGAGCTGCCTGAACAGCGGTTGGCCCGCGCTGACCGCTGCCTCCGGCCTACACTGCGGTCAAGTAGGTCACACATTTGGAACTGAGTCTTGATTTATTTATGGCAGAGTTTATACCATTGTACAGGCCTCATCGCAGACTGCATCCCCTTTCAGCTCTGGTGCCACTGACTCCGTGCCCTGAAATTCATGGACACTCTCTGGTTGAACTTTGGTGGCGTCTGAGTCTATGGCCTGGGTGTTGTCTTCATCATCATGTAGCTGATACGGACTTGGTGTCAAAAATGAGTCTGTAGCATTCATCTCCTCCGTATTGCCTGTGTCTGCTTGGTACTGCCCTCTGGATCATGCCCTGGAAGATCACCTTCCACTGTCCCCCAAAACCCTCCGCGACATTCACCTTGGACATCGACGAGGACCCGCTCAGCTCTCGTGGCCCTACCTCAGTGCACCGGAAGTCACCGTCCCGTGGCGGTGTTCCATGTGCCGGCCGCTGTGCATCCGGGGCCACTAACTCTGTGCAGCTCAAGTCATGGACCCTTGCTGTTTGAACTGTGAACTTCTGATTGTCTGATCACTGTTGTAGTTGTTGCCAGCACCAACCACTCCTTGAGGGCTGGCTCACACTCACCCCACCCCACACCCATCCAGCACAGGCGTCATTGGACATGTGACCCTGGCAATAAAAGGGGCCGGGCGCACGTGCCCGTAGCCAGTTCCACAATCTATCTAAGTGTGTCCATGTGGTCATTGTGTATGCATGAGGGCCCCGGGCCCTACCACATTGCATTGTGCTGTGTACAGCGGACGCAACCATGTCACCTCAGGCAGTGGGTGAGACCTGGGACATGTAGCTGTGTCGTACCCCCCTGTAGGCGTTGCCGGAGTGGGCTGGTGTACGACAGTCCAGCGTAGGGGTGTGGATGATCAGCCCGGGGCTCTGGGCGTGGTTAAGTGTTGGGCTTGTGTAGGAAGGTGGAATCTGACTATATGGTTGCCCCCACTTTTTTTATGGTGTTTTGCTGGTTTATGACTTAGTTGGACTGGGACCCTGCTATTCAGGGCCCCAGTCTATCTGCTCTCTCTAAACGACATGGAGTGCACTCTAGGTGCACTAGTGATTGGATACTGTGGTGCCTTATGAGTCCCTAGTATATGGTACCTTAGGTGCCAAGGGCATAGGTACTTCACAGGCCTACCAGGGGCTGCAGCATGTATTATGCCACCCCTGGGAAGCAGTCTAAATCTGACACCACAGGCCTGCTACTGCAGCCTGGGTGAGGTGGTGCCAGCACCCCTCACTGAGATATAGGTTTCCTATATCTCTCCTGCACACACATATAAACCTATCAGTCACCCCTAAGGCAGGCCCTATCAATCCTGAGGGCAGGGTGCTTGGCTTCTATGTGAGGGGGTGCCTCTGCATGAGCAGGGCCCCTCTGCAGTTCTCAGAGTCCATTCTCTGGTGCTGTTTGTGGATGCGGTTAAACCATATACTCTTAAGTGCATTATATCCTCGCGGTAGAATGCTAACTTTGGAATGGCTGCATCAAAACATGTCGTGTTTGGTGTCAAACATCTTGGAATACTACCCCCCGCCAATCCTGGCGGCGGGGGTAGCATTCCACCCTTCTAGAGGGATAAGACATGTACCTGCTGTGGAAACGCGGTAGAATCCTGCAGAGCCCTGGCATCACAAAATGGATGCCACCAGTCACAGACACTGGGCTGCCCTCCTGCTGATGACTGACACTCACAGTGGAGGAAGCCCAACAATAGGCATCCTGTCACAGGGAGGTGTGACCACCTCCCAGACAGGGTTTAGTGTATTGGGGCTGGGTGGGTGCACTCTTAGAGTGCTTTGAAGTCCTGCACTGGGGGAGCAGAAGGCTCCTCTGTGCATATGCCAGTTCAAACCAGCTCAGGGGCTACCTGCCCCTGCTCTGGCGCGAAACTGGACAAAGGGAAGTGGGTGTAGCCACCCCTCCCTTGACCCTCCCATAGGTGGGGTCATAGAGCTAGTCCATCCCCTCTTTTTAGTATAAGAGGGGGAACCTTGCCATTGCAAAGCAGATAACCCCTGGACGACGCTCTACAGAAGAATCCTGGCCCTTCGACGTTCCACTACCTTTGGAAGACAGAAGAATCTCCCTTGGAGTCAAGGAGTGACTCCCCTGCTTGGCAGGCACCAAAAACGACAATGACGGTCGCAAACTACGCCGCTCCCGCCGGAGTCCGAAGTCCCTGCAGCCCAAGAAGTGGATTTCCTGACCTCTCCCAGGCCATCGTGAGTCCCCAGCGAAGCTGAGGCAAGTGGACCCCACGAGTAACGAGGAACCGCGACCCCTGAGTACCGTGCACTATTGTCAAGTGCAACCCCTTCACAACGTTCTACGAACTTGTGCTTTGGACCACGTGTGGTCCCGACCTCCAGCAGGAATCCCTCCGAAGATCAGAGGTCTACACCGTCCCGAGTGACCGTGGGCCCCTGTTGAGTGATTCCGCCCGAGGCGTCTTCGCGATCCCTTGCCCGCCGGCTTGTGGGTCCCCAGAAGACTTCTTAAAGAAACTAAAGGGCTCCACTGGTTGCTCCAGGCCTGCCCTGACTTACCCTCGCTGGGTGAGTCCGTCAGACCTTGCTGGTCTGCGCCATCGACTTTTCTTCATCTCCCCGAGACTTGCTGCTGCCAAGGCTTGTTGGCTCTAATCGAGTTGCCGACACCGCAGTCAGCTGCAGACGTCGAGGACCCACCGAATCCAGCTTCTGGTCGTCGTCGACACCTCCTGGACCACGTGGCTGAAGAGTCAAGGCACCCGCAACCAACCTGAATCAACCGACGACGGTGGGCATCCATCTTCCTTGCCCCAGGTCACTGCCAAGTGACTTTGAACACTGTCCCCTCTGCTTTCAGGTCATCCTTCTTCAGAATCCAGGCTTGGATTCCACCGGACACTTCTTCAGCTCCCGCAAGCAGCAAGTCTTCTTTGTTCGCCATTGAAAACGACGCCGCGACCCGACACCAAAGGACACCTATGCACCCGGCTTCCCTGGGTGAGGTAACTCCAGCACTACGGTGCTCCTGTGGGTGTGGGCCCTAGAACTACTTACCCTGTAAGTGACTTGCTTGTAGGTTCTCCCGAAGTATCCTAAAACTCTTTATTTCCAACCGCGACTTGCCCCATTGAAGTTAACGGCGATCCGCGCCTGTGTATCCACACTGCACGCGTCCCCGTGGGTCCTTTACTTACCTGCCTTGGGTGGTTTCGTGAGGCCCCTGCACTTCTGAAGGCCCTAGGCCTTGTCTCCCTGCAAGTCGTTGTCCCTAAGTCTCTTACTTAGTATATGGTCTGGTACGCCCCTAGGGCCCCAGCCATATTTTGTGCTTAACTTATTGTGAAACGTTGATTTGTGCATATGTTTGTCTTCTAATCTCATAAAGAGATTAGTAGAGAGTTATTTAGAAATAAATACATATATATTTGATATATATACCTGTGTGGTGTCTTTTCATTTGGTGATTCAAGAGATTATATGGTAAAACAAGCTGCTTTACATTCCTCCGAGACTTAGCCTGAAGGCTGCTCTCCACAGCTACCACTAGGATAGCTTTCTTTAAAAGGTTGTCTTAAACCTATCTACCATAAGAGTCGATTTGCCCTGGTGCAAGGTGTCCACTTTAATTAGTGAACAGCATATACCAGGCCAACTTCTCACATTGGTGGGCAGCGTGTGGGATTCCAGCTTGCCATTGTTTTACCAGAAAATCTCTATTTGAATTACTAACTGAAAACCATTATAGGTACTCAAGGTACATATAAAGTCAAGCTTAGTATCAATAAGTTCTACTGAACTTAGAGCTGTGTGCCAAGGGATAGCACACCCTTTCCACAGCTCAAGCTAGGATCAGTAGGCCACAAACTAGTGTAGGTAGTACAACACTGCACAACACTAGAATGTCCTTAAGGGGTGGACCCAGTGGATCCACTCAGCCTCAGTATAAGGACATGGCTTTCTCTGACTTGAGAGCCATGTGTGTTGACAGACACCTGAGACTAGGACAGAGTCCCTCAACACTACACCTGATAGATCTGCTGACAGCAGATGACCTTAGATTGGCTCTAGGAGCTAAAGGGTCTGAATCAGTGGGTGGGTCAGTCATAGTATCTGGGTCAGATGATGAAAATCAGAATGACCAAGACTCTGTGATTGAAGGGCCAGGCTTCAAGGGGCCTGAAAAGGACAGAGGAATTCTCCCTAAGAGAACTGACAGAGAGGAGGAGAGGCACAGATCCCCTTCCAGGGAATCTGACCACTCTTATCACTCTGGCAGAGAATTTGTCCAGCAGAGGAGCTCATACTTTTCCTTAAGAGAGGCCTCCTCTGAGAGAAGGTGCAAACTGCTCCAGTATGAGGAAGCCAAAGTGGCCCTCAGAACCAAGCAGTTGGCACTGGATAGGGAAGCCCTGGAGATCCAGAGAGCTTCTAGAAAAGAGGGGTTAGAACCCCCTGGTGGCAGCAACAGTGTCCCTAGAGGCAGAGAATATATTCCTGACCATAGGAACCTGAGCAAGGTTGTTCCTCCCTACCAGAGTGGGGATGATATCCACAAGTGGATAACTGCTATGGAGAGGGCCTGTAGAGTACAGCAGGTCCCCCAAAAGCAGTGGGCAGCAATCTTGTGGCTCTCCTTTTCAGATAAAGGAAGAGACAAGCTCCTCACTGTTAGAGAGGAGGATGCTGATGATTATGAGGTCCTGAAGAGTGCACTGATAGATGGGTTTGGCTTAACCACTGAGCAGTACAGGTTGAAGTTCAGAGATACCCAGAAGGCACAGACTCAGGACTGGACTGACTTTGTAGATTGTGCATCCAAGGCTCTGGAGGGTTGGCTGGTTGGCAGTAGGGTTACTGATTTCAAAGGATTTTATAATCTAATGATGAGAGAACAGATCCTTAATAATTGTCAAAACCAGCTTTTACACCAGTACCTGGTGGACTCTGATCTGACCTCTCCCCAAGAATTGGGAAAGAAGGCAGACAAATGGGTCAGAACCAGGGTAAGGCCTAAGAATCAGGGTGGTGACCACAAGAAAGATTCTACCAAGTCCCAAGAGAAAGGTGGGGATAAATCCAAGGATAAGTCCACTACAGGGCCCCAAAATTCCTCTTCTGGGGGTGGGTCCCAAACTCCTTCCTCTCCTGAAAAGAAACCCTATTGCCATGTCTGTAAAAAGCCTGGGCACTGGAAATCTGATCCCAGTTGTCCCAGGAATGGCAATAAAGAAAATGTTCCTCCAACAACTACTACCACCCCTCCTGGTACTACCAGTAGTAATCCTCCAGTTGGGAGTAGTGCACCCAAAAAGTTAGGTGCTTTTGCAAGAGGAACAGAGGTGGGCCCTAGTTTAGACAGGACCCCCTCAACAGACTCCTCAGATTCTGATGGTGGTATAGGATTTGCCACCTTTACCGTGGGTCCCACAGCATTGGGCAGGTACAGACTGGAGCCAATAATTAATGGTCAGAAAGCTGTGGCATTTAGGGACACAGGGGCTAGTGTCACCATGGTGGCAGGGAAACTAGTCCCCCTCACCAGCTTTTACCTGAGTTTAAATACCAGGTGACCAACATTGATGGTGTCAGAACAGATCACTCCCATGGCCATAGTCAATCTCAGCTGGGAGGGGGTCACAGGCCCAAAAAGAGTGGCAGTGTCCCCAACCTTACCTGTAGATTGCCTGATGGGCAATGATCTGGAAATTTCAGCCTGGGCTGAAATTGAACACCAAACCCATCTGAAGATGTTGGGTGTCCCTGTAAAGGTTAGTGGGGCTGTGATGGCCACAGCCCCAGCCCAAGATTTTGGAGAGATGGAGCCTGGAAGAATGGCCCACTCTCCCCCAGAAGAGAGCACAAGGGTTGAAGAAAAGTCTTCTTCCCTCCAGACAGTAGGTAAGGGTCAGCCTCCTCAGGGAACTGACCCTACCCCTAGTGAAGGAACTGCCACAGAGGTAGTCAGGCCTGGCCTGGCCACCCCCTGATGGCAGAGGACCCTTACAAGGTGGTACCCAGTCTGGAGCAGGTAACCTGCCCCTCTCTACCCTGCCTCAGTCAGCCCAGGGCTGCAGAGGTCAGGGAGGTCAGTGGACCCCCGGGCCCCCTGTCCAGAGGAACCCCCCCATCAGCAGATTAGGGGCACCCAGGCTAGTAGCCCAAGCCAGGTAGAAATTCCTCAACCCACTGAGGGATCCCCCATACCTTTATGTAGGTACCTCCCCCAGAAGGACTCTGTTAGGCAAGGGCAAACCTGGGACCAAAAGGTTCCAAACATGCCATGTCCCTCCAGTGTTCCACCCAAAGGGACCCAACCCCCGGCTGTAGGCAGTCAAAGGTTGACCCTAAGAGCAGAGTACCACTCAGTCATGGAAAGACAGGCATACATGGTGACCAGTGAGCTGAGAAAGCTGAGGCCAACATTCCTAGGGCCACACTTCCCTACTCAGACACCTCACCAGCCTGGTACTTTACCAAAGCACACCACAGGTAGTGATTCCCCATGGTGGAGACCCTCTCATACCCTTAGGGTGAGGGATTGCTTAGTGGACCATAAGACAGGGGGCAACCATGCTAGTGCAGGTGCTTCCTTATATGGCCACTTAGTCAATAAAGGCTCAACTGGCCAATGTTAGCCTTATCTCCTTTCGTTTGGGGGGGGGGGTTATGTAGGAAGGTGGAATCTGACTATATGGTTGCCCCCACTTTTTTTATGGTGTTTTGCTGGTTTATGACTTAGTTGGACTGGGACCCTGCTATTCAGGGCCCCAGTCTATCTGCTCTCTCTAAACGACATGGAGTGCACTCTAGGTGCACTAGTGATTGGATACTGTGGTGCCTTATGAGTCCCTAGTATATGGTACCTTAGGTGCCAAGGGCATAGGTACTTCACAGGCCTACCACGGGCTGCAGCATGTATTATGCCACCCCTGGGAAGCAGTCTAAATCTGACACCACAGGCCTGCTACTGCAGCCTGGGTGAGGTGGTGCCAGCACCCCTCACTGAGATATAGGTTTCCTATATCTCTCCTGCACACACATATAAACCTATCAGTCACCCCTAAGGCAGGCCCTATCAATCCTGAGGGCAGGGTGCTTGGCTTCTATGTGAGGGGGTGCCTCTGCATGAGCAGGGCCCCTCTGCAGTTCTCAGAGTCCATTCTCTGGTGCTGTTTGTGGATGCGGTTAAACCATATACTCTTAAGTGCATTATATCCTCGCGGTAGAATGCTAACTTTGGAATGGCTGCATCCAAAACATGTCGTGTTTGGTGTCAAACATCTTGGAATACTACCCCCCGCCAATCCTGGCGGCGGGGGTAGCATTCCACCCTTCTAGAGGGATAAGACATGTACCTGCTGTGGAAACGCGGTAGAATCCTGCAGAGCCCTGGCATCACAAAATGGATGCCACCAGTCACAGACACTGGGCTGCCCTCCTGCTGATGACTGACACTCACAGTGGAGGAAGCCCAACAATAGGCATCCTGTCACAGGGAGGTGTGACCACCTCCCAGACAGGGTTTAGTGTATTGGGGCTGGGTGGGTGCACTCTTAGAGTGCTTTGAAGTCCTGCACTGGGGGAGCAGAAGGCTCCTCTGTGCATATGCCAGTTCAAACCAGCTCAGGGGCTACCTGCCCCTGCTCTGGCGCGAAACTGGACAAAGGGAAGTGGGTGTAGCCACTCCCTCCCTTGACCCTCCCATAGGTGGGGTCATAGAGCTAGTCCATCCCCTCTTTTTAGTATAAGAGGGGGAACCTTGCCATTGCAAAGCAGATAACCCCTGGACGACGCTCTACAGAAGAATCCTGGCCCTTCGACGTTCCACTACCTTTGGAAGACAGAAGAATCTCCCTTGGAGTCAAGGAGTGACTCCCCTGCTTGGCAGGCACCAAAACGACAATGACGGTCGCAAACTACGCCGCTCCCGCCGGAGTCCGAAGTCCCTGCAGCCCAAGAAGTGGATTTCCTGACCTCTCCCAGGCCATCGTGAGTCCCCAGCGAAGCTGAGGCAAGTGGACCCCACGAGTAACGAGGAACCGCGACCCCTGAGTACCGTGCACTATTGTCAAGTGCAACCCCTTCACAACGTTCTACGAACTTGTGCTTTGGACCACGTGTGGTCCCGACCTCCAGCAGGAATCCCTCCGAAGATCAGAGGTCTACACCGTCCCGAGTGACCGTGGGCCCCTGTTGAGTGATTCCGCCCGAGGCGTCTTCGCGATCCCTTGCCCGCCGGCTTGTGGGTCCCCAGAAGACTTCTTAAAGAAACTAAAGGGCTCCACTGGTTGCTCCAGGCCTGCCCTGACTTACCCTCGCTGGGTGAGTCCGTCAGACCTTGCTGGTCTGCGCCATCGACTTTTCTTCATCTCCCCGAGACTTGCTGCTGCCAAGGCTTGTTGGCTCTAATCGAGTTGCCGACACCGCAGTCAGCTGCAGACGTCGAGGGACCCACCGAATCCAGCTTCTGGTCGTCGTCGACACCTCCTGGACCACGTGGCTGAAGAGTCAAGGCACCCGCAACCAACCTGAATCAACCGACGACGGTGGGCATCCATCTTCCTTGCCCCAGGTCACTGCCAAGTGACTTTGAACACTGTCCCCTCTGCTTTCAGGTCATCCTTCTTCAGAATCCAGGCTTGGATTCCACCGGACACTTCTTCAGCTCCCGCAAGCAGCAAGTCTTCTTTGTTCGCCATTGAAAACGACGCCGCGACCCGACACCAAAGGACACCTATGCACCCGGCTTCCCTGGGTGAGGTAACTCCAGCACTACGGTGCTCCTGTGGGTGTGGGCCCTAGAACTACTTACCCTGTAAGTGACTTGCTTGTAGGTTCTCCCGAAGTATCCTAAAACTCTTTATTTCCAACCGCGACTTGCCCCATTGAAGTTAACGGCGATCCGCGCCTGTGTATCCACACTGCACGCGTCCCCCGTGGGTCCTTTACTTACCTGCCTTGGGTGGTTTCGTGAGGCCCCTGCACTTCTGAAGGCCCTAGGCCTTGTCTCCCTGCAAGTCGTTGTCCCTAAGTCTCTTACTTAGTATATGGTCTGGTACGCCCCTAGGGCCCCAGCCATATTTTGTGCTTAACTTATTGTGAAACGTTGATTTGTGCATATGTTTGTCTTCTAATCTCATAAAGAGATTAGTAGAGAGTTATTTAGAAATAAATACATATATATTTGATATATATACCTGTGTGGTGTCTTTTCATTTGGTGATTCAAGAGATTATATGGTAAAACAAGCTGCTTTACATTCCTCCGAGACTTAGCCTGAAGGCTGCTCTCCACAGCTACCACTAGGATAGCTTTCTTTAAAAGGTTGTCTTAAACCTATCTACCATAAGAGTCGATTTGCCCTGGTGCAAGGTGTCCACTTTAATTAGTGAACAGCATATACCAGGCCAACTTCTCACAGCTTGCCAATGAAGTACCTAATGCGTGTGTCTCTGTTGTAGTGTCGGCGCCACCCGTCCCACAATGGACAAAGTTGCAATGTAACATGCCCCCGGAGTGCGGGCTCGGCCGAAGGGATAAATGAATGAGCGCAAGCCCGCTCGGGGTCCGGGATCATACATGCCAACTGTTGTGTGTGTATCGCTATTGCCGCAGCATAAGCCAAAGGTCTTGCCTCGACCGCATCGCGAGTTCAGCCAGCCATGAACTCTACATCTGTGTCCGCCCTATCCTTACCATAGGCCTACACACACGTGGCCGCCCACCTTCAACGCACAACATCACAGTGTCGTTGTCAGGCTTGTGGACATGCGCAGACAGGCATGACAATGGTGTGCCGTAGGAGTGCAAGTGATGCAACCGCGCAGCGCACACAAGTAATTAGGCTCGGGGAGGGAGGAGCAGCAGTGAGGCTACGTAATACACATTGATGGCGCTCATTTGCTACAAGCAGTACATGTCAAACAGGAATCACTATGACACACATCACACGCCAATCAACTAGTGAGCCTGCCAACACATCATGCAGAACCAACTATTGACTCATGTCTCTCTGCACTGTCACAGGTGATCAAGGATATGCACTCTGCCCTTGGATGATGACACCCCTCCGAGCCCCGAACACACAGGCCCAGAGGCAGTACAATTGGGTCCACAAACGCACCAGGGGCATCGTGGAACGCACATTTGGCGTGTTGAAGTCACGTTTCAGGTGCCTGGACATCACAGGTGGGAGGCTCCTGTACAGCCCAGACATCGTGTGCAAGATGATCGTTGCATGTTGTGTGTTGCACAACATATGTGTACGCACCAATGCCCCATGGTTACAAGTGCCAGATGCACCGGACGATGATGAGTTAGATGAGGCAGGTGGACCACACCCCACTGCAGCTGCAGCAGGAATAGCCCGTAGGAACAACATCATTGACTATTTCTTCACATGAGGACGTCACATTGTGACAGTCCTTAGCAATCATGAGACAGTACAAAATGACCACAGGCACAGCATGTGCAAATAAATTAATTTCAACACACATTCCCTGAGTTTCTGTATGTGTGCTGCAGTGTGGCACGGGGATCAGGGACATGATCCAGAGTCATTGTGGGTGTGCAGTGTGCTCTACTTAATTGTGCATGTGTGCCATTGTGCCCATCTCCCCCGTCCCCCAGTCCCTGGTCGGTACTCACCCTGTTGATGTTGTGTCAGGTCATGTTGAGCAGTGTCCCGATCCCCGACTCCTGGCACCGAATCCCGACTGATGACTGTGGCCACCATTTTCTCAATGTCATCCAGCTCCTGGTGTGCTGCTGGTCCCCCACCTCCAATCTGCGTTGCTGCTTTCATGTTGGCATCGAGTTTCTTCTTGGTTTTGCCCTTCACATCATTCCAATGCCTCTTGACCTTTTCCATTGTCCTCCTCGACACTCCGACTGCATTCACGTTGTTCACGATGTGCTGCCATATTTCCGTTTGTGTTGCCGATGACACAGTGGAGGTGATGAACAGTTGTTGGTAGTGTTCTGTCACCTCCGTGACGATGATCCGGTTTTCCTGCGGACTGAACCCAGTCTTCCTCTTCCTCTTCTCCTTGCCCTTCCCCGGCCCCGGGGTTCCTGGCTGGTCGTCTGTGGGGCTTGTGGGGTTCGCGTTGTCCTCTGCACTCGGTCCGGGTGCGTCCATGGTGCTACGCGGTTAAATTTTTTTCTCTTTTTTTTCCCTCTGCTTTTATAGTGCATTTTCCCGCATGTCGCGTGGGAATCGCAGGCCTGTTGCTGGTTATCGCTGATTTTTGTTTCGTGATTTGGGACATCGCAACTTTTTTAGCGTTCGTGTTTTGCATTTTTTCGGCATCGCATTAATTTTAACGCGGGCATTTGTCGCGTTATCGTGAGACTATCGCATGGTGCCACCGGGTTGAGAATACTGCGTTAACACGGTGTTATTTTCCCGCGATAGACTGCGATGTGAGAAGTTGCGTTAAGCGAATTTTGCGATAGTTAGCACACGTTCTTGAGAATATCCCCCTCTGTCTGTTTTAAGATCGGACAATGCTGTTCATTTCATTGCTAAATCTCCTGCCCTTTCAGCACTCAGAGCCCTTTGTGCTCATACACTGCCCACACTGCTCCCTGCCACTTCTGCTCAACAGCTGAGGCTGGTTACTTTTGAAAGTGGTGGGGCATAATACTTGTCTTGAATTCTAGCGAATGAGTCAAGACATCTTCTATGAGGGTTGGTTAGGAATTATCTCCCAAGAAACTTTTGGGAAAATAGGGTCAAATAATGCTCTATAAAGCATAATGTTCGTGTTTTCATATAAATTTGCTAAAAGGCCATAGATTCTGAAAGTTAGTATCTAGAGACAAGGGAATCCCTGGGATCGTAAGGGACCACGGGTACTTAAGTGATTCTAGGAACAAGGGTCACTTAACATAGTTAATTTTTTTATGTTCTCATGAATACAATAATCAGTTCCATGAACAGTTTCAATGACCAACAATTTGAAAATTTATTACATCTAAATTCAAACAAACAAAATATAAGAAATACCCCGCCAGAGTAATTTAAAAAACACAGGTTTTAAAAAACTGACAAAACAAACATTTACACATATACAGGCAAGAAAAACAGTGACCAATATTTATATACAGCACTCAGGTCACTTATTGGAAAAAGCGAAAAATGCTGCAACAAGAGCAAAAATGATTTTAAAGATAGTTAAACAGGTCAGAGTGTGTGTTGACGGCGTTTCGTTCCCCTAAACATTTGGGCTCATCATCAGGACCGAAGGTCTGTTGCTGTAGGAAGCTGGGTTTCTGTTGCAGTAACCCCCCACCCTACTTTTTGCCAGATTTCTGATGCACTTTGGCGGCGGCCTCACTCAAAGACCGCCTAGACAACAACGCACACAACAGCAAAGAGCTCTTCAACATCGTGAAGGAACTCTCCAACCCCAGCTCCAACACCAACGACATCCAGCCGTCGCGAGACCTGTGCGACTCACTGGCCACCTTCTTCCACCGCAAAATCGCCGACATCCACGACAGCTTCAACACCACGACCGCCCCGGCAACCACCGAGACCACTGCCCCCACAACCACCAACCGCCTGCTCTCCTGGACCAACATCAACGACGAGGACACCAGCGAGATCATGAACACCATCCACTCCGGTTCACCGCTAGACCCGTGCCCTCACCACATCTTCAACAAAGCCAGTACAGCCATCGCGCCCCATCACCGGAAAATAATCAACATCTCCTTCGAGACAGCAACCTTCCCGGAAAGCTGGAAGCACGCCGAGATCACCGCCTTACTCAAGAAACCCAAGGCAGACCCCAAGGACCTCAAGAACTTCCGACCCATCTCTCTGCTCCCGTTCCCCGCGAAGGTCACCGAGAAAATCGTCAACAAACAACTGACCCGCTACCTCGAGGAGAACAACATCCTGGACCCTTCCCAGTCCGGCTTCCGCAGCAACCACAGCACCGAAACCGCCCTCATCGCCGCCACCGATGACATCAGGACCCTGCTAGACAACGGAGAAACAGCAGCCCTCATCCTCCTGGACCTATCAGCCGCCTTCGACACGGTCTGCCACCACACACTACGAACACGCCTTCACGACGCCGGGATCCAAGAGAAGGCCCTGGACTGGACCACATCCTTCCTTTCCGGCAAAACACAAAGCGTCCGCCTCGCCCCCTTCCGATCCAAGGCCACCAAGATCATCTGCGGCGTACCCCAAGGCTCCTCCCTCAGCCCAACGCTGTTCAACATCTACATGGCACCCCTCGCCCACGTCGCCCGACAGCACAACCTCAACATCATCTCCTACGCCGACGACACCCAGCTGATCCTCTCCCTCACCAAAGACCCTCACACCGCTAAAGCCCACCTCCACGAAGGAATGAAGGCCGTCGCCGAATGGATGAGGACCAGCCGCCTGAAGCTGAACTCGGACAAGACGGAGGTCCTCATCCTTGGTTCCAACCCTTCAGCCTGGGACGACTCCTGGTGGCCAACATCACTGGGAACAGCCCCGCCACCCACCGACCACGTACGCAACCTAGGGGTCATCCTCGACCCCACCCTCTCCATGACTAAGCAGGTCAACGCCGTTTCCTCATCCTGCTTCAACATCCTCCGAATGCTCCGCAGGATCTTCAAGTGGATCCCCACCGAAACAAGAAAAACAGTCACCCAGGCCCTCGTCACCAGCAGGCTGGACTACGGAAACGCCCTCTACGCAGGAACGACGGCTAAGCTCCTGAGACGGCTGCAACGCATCCAGAACGCCTCTGCACGTCTTATCCTCGACATCCCCCGACGCAGCCACATCACACCCCACCTGAGAGACCTGCACTGGCTCCCTGTCAACAAGAGGATAACCTTCAAGCTCCTCACCCACGCACACAAAGCACTCCACAACTCCGGACCAGCCTACCTCAACAGACGACTCAGCTTCTACACCCCCACCCGCCAGCTCCGCTCGACCAGCCTCGCCCTCGCCACAGTCCCCCGCATCCGGAAAACGACCGCCGGCGGCAGATCCTTCTCCCACCTCGCCGCCAAGACCTGGAACACCCTCCCCACCAACCTCCGACAGACCCAAGACCTACTGGCCTTCAGAAGACTCCTCAAGACCTGGCTCTTCGATCAGTAGCAGCACCACCCCCCTCTTCCCCCAGCGCCTTGAGACCCTCGCGGGTATGTAGTGCGCTTTATAAGTGACATGATTGATTGATTGATTGATGTGCCCTGGGTCCCTGCCAATCAGGTTCCCAGGGCCTGTGTTCTTTCCCAAATCTGTACCTTTGTACCCCCAATTGGCACCTTTCTGGCCACATGTAAGTCTCCTGTAAAAGGTACCATGGGTACCAAGGGCACTGTGACCAGGGAAGGCCTCTAAGGACTGCAGCACATATTGTGCCACCCTTAGAGGTCCGGTACCTTAACACACAATGCCATTGCAGGCTGCTTGTTTTGGGGCAGAACAAAGTGAAGAGTTGACAGGGCACACATACCTGTATGCCATGCCTGCAACCCACTACCTATGGTATAGGTAAGACACAACTCTAGCTGGGTGCACTATACCACTAGTGTGGGTACAGTTGCATGAGCACTGTACCCCTACAGTGTCTAAGTCCATTCTTAGACATTGTAAGTGCAGTAAAGCCATAAAGAGTATATGGTCTGGGAGTTTGTCATTACGAACTCCACAGCACCATAATGGCTTTACTGAACTCTGGGAAGATTGGTAGCAAACTTCTCAGCATAATAAACCCACACTGATGCCAGTGTGGGATTTATTATACAATGCACTCGGAGGGCATCTTAGAGATGCCCCCTGAAAAACGACCAGCCTCTGGTGGGTTCCCTGACTGGTACACACCAGCCTGCCACCATGAGGCATGTTTCTGGACCCCTGGGGTGGGAGCCTTCGCTCCCTGAGCCCAGAAACAAAGCCTTTCCTGGGCGGAGGTGGTCACACCTCCCCCAGGCCACGAAGAGCCATCTGTGGCAGGGGAGCTTCAAAGGCCTTGCCGGCTTTGTAACGCGACCCCCAGCCTCCCCTGCTATCAGGAGCAGGCCCCCTTCCTGTCTCCCTTCCTCTTCGGCAGGAAGACAGGCAGGAAAAATTAGCACAGCCCAGAAGGTGTGCCCATCTCTGCCAACCCCACCCCTCAGGTGGGGGAGGTGAGGTAAAGCCCACTCTTCAGTGCCCGCCATCTTGCAGATGGCAGGCACTCTCCAATCAGGATTAGGGATTGTGCTCACTCCCCCACGTGGGGTGAGCACATCAAGGGTGTAGTCACCCTGAGGTCACTAGCCCATTGGCTACTGACCTCAAGACTCCTAAAACGCCCCTCAAATACAGTATTTAGGGGACAGCCCGGAACCAAGAAGACAGATTCACGCAACCTACGAAGAAGAAGGATGAAAGGAGACGCCCAGCAGAAGAGACTGCAGAGAAGGCCTGACTTGGCGCCAGCCCTACCAGCCTGTCTGCAGTTTCCGGAGATCCTGCGCCAAAAGGGACCTTGTCCTGCAGCCAGCAACCTCCAGAACCCCTAGGAGGACTAACAGCCTCCCACAAAGACCGGATCTCCGGTTAACAGCAGCTCTGTTCCAAAGAAACACCAAAGAAAGACTTTGCCTGCTGAGGAAAAAGAAACCCAGCGCCTGGAACCACCACTGCACCTGACGCCTACGGCCCGAGTCCTGGTGGCCCACCGGTCCCAGTGAGGTCCCCCAGTGCTCCAGAGTCTGAGTCCACCGTGGGTTGACCCCTTCAGGACTCCCCAATGTCGTCTGCAGCCTCTGCACACAGACCCCCCCAATCGCGAGTGGCCTGGTAAGGTGAAATCCGACCTCAAAAGACACCCCTGCATCCAGCTGCCCTAGAGAAGAGAACCCGAGATGCACCTACGTCCCGAGCCCTCCAACTTACCTGCCCAGCTGTTGGTTTCTCCCGGAAGTCTTCTTGGACCGAGCCTGCAGCCACAATCCAAAACCGGCAACTCCCATTGAAAACTACAGGGCACCCGATTCCAAATCAGCACTCTGCACCCGGCCGCCCCAGTGCCGCTGTGGGTGCACCTTGGGTGCTAACTTGGATCCCCCTTTGCCCTGAGCTAAACCCTAGGAGCTTTGCTCTCACAACCTTGTGGCCTGCTCGTGAGCAGCTACCAACCAGAGGCCCCCTATCCCCCGTTGGATAACATTGGGCCTCAGCACTCTGCACCTGGCCGCCCTTGTGCCACTGAGGGTGCTTTGAGAGTGCATCCTCGACCCTGAGGGAACCCTGGTTCTAACCCCAGAATACCAACTCCAAAGCCTAAGTACTTACCGATAAACCGATAACACTGTTTTCTACCATAGGACTGCATTGACTGCTTTTCTGTGAAATATCTTCTAAGTGTGGAGTTGGTTTGCATGAAACCTTGAAAAACTGCATATGTGTAAAAACTGAATTACTTACCTTTTGTCTAGGAAATGTCTCAGTGTCATATCTAGACATATCACACTGAATAGCAAAAGTAACTTTAAAAGTAATCCAAGAAGTAACGTGCACAGTAATCTATAAAGTAACTAAAAAGTAATTTTAAACTGTTGACTTACCTGTAAATCAACCAACTGCATTATACCTGCAAAGTATTATTTAACTTACTTGCACCAGGCCTGGCTTGGTTCTAGAAATAAAATATAACTAAATAATATTTTTATACAAACAAATTGGTCTGAGTTCAGTTTTTGAGTGCGTGACATCATTTCTTGCCAGAGTTTGTACAATAAATGCTTAACACTACCCTCTGCTAAAGCCTTACTGCTCGCCCACACTACCACAAATAGAGAGCAAGGTGCTATATACTTTTACCTCTGCCTACCTTTGGGGATCCACTGGACTCTGTGCACACTATACCTCACTTTGGTATAGTATATACAGAGCCAGCTTCCTACAGTTGCCTGGCATAATACTGATTGTTATGTTACATTAAACACCTGGAATATACAACAATCTGTAATAACGAACTACAGGCCACACAATTATGTGCCTGTTAAGATTTTTTTCAAATACGGACCACCTGAAAGGTAAAGGAAGAAAGAAAAAATGAAATAAGATATTAGAAAGTACGATTCCAGTTTATGGTCCAAGCACCATAGTGAAGAAAGCTAATTTAGGCTGCAGGAGGTGTTCTAGGTTCAAAGGGGTCTCCGAATCTAGTAAATGTTATCTGGCATGATAGTTCAGTTAGTTCAATTAATACATGCACGTACCGTGAAGCAAGACAAACATGCTGTCTGTGCTAGGGCAATCAATTACTAAATATGATGAAGGGGCCAAGTATAAGAAAAGGGGGTGAATTATACCAGGCGTGTGTGTCGGAATCAAGATAGTTGATGACTAAACCTAAAATCCATAATCATGTTCCATGCACGAAATGCGTAGCGCCATGTGGAAGTACTCCTCAAGTCAAACCTTCTGATGATAGACCCAATAACATGCGAAAGTGGCATTGGAGCAAGTGTCAATTACTAAAAAGGGAAAAACGCATGTATGTATATTCTATATCCGGAGTTTGAATTTAGATGGAATACAATTTACATTTTTGGTCATTGAAACCGTTCATGTAACTGATTATTGTATCCATGAGAACATAAAAAATGTAACTATGTTAAGGGACCCTTGTTCCTAGAATCCTAGATTCTGAAAGGGCACTTGTAAACAATACCAGCACTTCCATGGTGTGCCAAAGAACTTCAACCCTTCCCAGAAGCTGAACCCATGGTTCTCAAAATAAGTTAGGAATTCCCTCCAGTATGCCAAAGCCAGCAGCACACTCATGAGCACAACATATAGAGGCACAATATTTCACACACTCAAATACACTGCTGAGTGCACTCTGTTCATCAGACACTGTCACTCACACTCCCAAATTTGCAATTTCCTTGTTTTTTGTTAGATATATATGCACTGCTGCTGCGCCTGGTTTACCGGTCGTGCCTGTTGGGGAGGCGTGGTAAGAGCATTTTCTTTATACACTATTCAAAAGCCAGAACAAATGGTGTTGACTCAGTGCTTGTTTTCATGCAACATGCAAATGAAATCATGAATTCTCATAAAATGGGTGATCAGGGTTGCATTTGGTTGTATATGCCAATTACATAATAACAGTATTCAGAAGTCGTCACCTCCGACTTCATGCTCCTGCGCGCAGACCACCAAAAGCTGTCCGAAAGAGTACAGGGAGCGGAGGTAGCGCTGGCTGACCTCCAACCTAAAACACGCAATCACACTGCGACGCTTCAGGACCTGCTCGGCCGCGTCTGCACCCTCGAAAAAAAACTAGATGACGCGGAAGGACGCTCGTGTCGGAACAATGTGCGGGTGATTGATCTGCCGGAGGGGGTAGAGGGGCGAGATGCGGTTGAATATGCGGAGAACTGGCTGAAGGAGTTGCTCCCTCCTGGGACACTCTCCCCACAATATGTTGTTGAACGAGCGCACAGGGTCCCTGCACGTAGACCTTCTCTTGGGGCGCGCCCACGTCCTTTCCTAACCCGCCTGTTAAATTTCCGAGACCGGGATGCGATTCTAAGAGAAGTCGGGAGGCATCCAGGTCCCCAGGTGCAAAACGTCTCGGTCTCCTTCTTCCCAGACTATACAGCTCAGGTACAGAGTAGGCGGGCCAATTTCGGGGCAGTGAAACGCCAGTTGAGAGCCAAAGATATACGTTACTCTTTGCTATTCCCAGCCCGCCTCCGGGTAATCCATGGTGGCACTGCGTGGTTCTTCGACTCCCCCACTGATGCCTGGGAATGGCTTGAAGAGAATGGGCTGGCGACGGCCCCTAGACCGCAGGTTGATGGTACGGCACAAAAAAGGATCAGAAGTAGACGTCGGAGAGGCAGGGGCGCGGGGTCGCGGCGTCGGACCTCGCCAGTCATTGCCCCGGACCCAGAACAGATTCAATCGGAACGCCAGGACGCACTGCACATCGCATCAACCCTTCAATCCACTAGACTGGCACCTGATTCTGCATCATCCCCCTCCAGTTCCAAGCAAGACACAGATTCCCTGCAGGCCTGGTCTGTGGATCCGGACTCGCCTCGCGCCCCAGACGTCACGTCACAAACATCGGACACTATTGTTTAATGTTACAGGCCATCTCAATTGCTGGCATAACCTGGGTCATCGACTAGTTAGAGTTGCGTAATTATCACCCAACTCCGCACTTCGACATCCTACACCTCACGCATGCACCTAATAACGCATCACCTCATACGCCATTTCTTAGTGATACGTAGACAGGGGATGAATACGTGGAAGCTATCCCTCCCTCTCACATACCCCTCACAGTCAACATCTGACTACGTGTTAATCGCCATGGTTAGGCATTATCGTTTGGGTCAATCCCTGGTTGGCGTTCGCTCTTATACAGTTCTCCAACTTAAGGTGAATATTATTGTTTTACCCCCCACTTATGTTGCCCTACACAGTGACCTTAGGCCCACATTGCCCCCACCACACACGCCAACTGCTGCGCAGTCTAGGTACTACGGATCTACGTCAAGTACATGACGGACATTAACATTATTTCCTGGAACGTTAGGGGTATCCACACTCCAGCGCGCAGGTATGCTATATACACCTACTTAAAGCGTAGATCCACAGGGATTGCATTCCTACAGGAGACTCACCTGACAAGCCTAGAAGGAGGCAGACTTCATTGCCATTGGTGCGGCCATGTATACTGCACTAACTATTCATCCCAGGCTAGAGGCGCCCTGATTTGGGTGCGGGCGGGGATCCCGTGGTAGGAGGATGATGTTGTAGTTGACCCGACGGGGCGCTATGTCTGTGTCAAGGGCAAACTCAATGGTCAAACTCTCCTGTTAGGCTCAATATATGCTCCCAACACTGACCAGAGCGCTTTCCTTGACAGCCTCTCAGCCACACTTTCCAGGTGGGGAGGCATCCCTTGGTTATTGGGTGGAGATTTTAATTCGGTTCTCGATGTCTCACTTGACCGCTCCTTCCCGCCCCTTACCCGCCCCACTGCCTCACCTAACGCACAAGTCCTGCGTACCTGGCTAGAGCATTGGTCCCTCACAGACGTATGGCGCGCGCGTCATCCGGAGTTGAGGGAGTATTCCTTTTACTCATCGGTCCATGATCTCCATGTGCGGCTGGACCGCATACTGGCGTCAGCAGCCATACTTCCCTTGATCAGTGACATCAGCTACCTAGGTCGTACCCACTCAGACCATAACCTGCAGATCATGACGCTCAGCTGGGAGACGAGACCCCCTTCGATCTCTACCTGGCGATTGCAGACGGCAGCGTTAGAGGATCAGTCCTTTCGCAACTCCTTGGAAACAGCTGTGGCCGGATACTTCGAGTATAATGCTGGCTCCGCCAGTTCTCCCCAGTTAGAGTGGGAGGCCTTTAAGGCCACTACAAGGGGGCACTGCCTAGGTCTAACCTGGAGCATCCGCAAACAGCTAGATACCTCTCTCGCCTCCATTGAACGAAGACTCCTCCACTGGGAAACACTGTCAATTACACAGCCGAAACACGGGCTCAGCTTGAGTCACTGCAGACGGACTGCCTGGAACTGCTGGAAAAATGATGCTGTCACAATTACTTAGCCCACTCTACCTGCACCCACACTGCATCAGACAGGGCAGGCAGATTACTCGCTTTCCTCATTAGGCAGGAAAACCCTCATCACCCCACACACGCAATTAGAGATGAGTGCAGACAGATGAAATACACACAGCTTGGCATACACGAGGCCGTGACTAAAGATTACACCTCACTTTATACATCTAATACACATGGCGACTCTCACCAAATAGATTCATTCCTAGATTCTGTGCAACTGCCCTCCCTATCCATTGACCAATTCCAAGAGCTAGACTCCCCCCTAACGGAAGATGAGATCAGGGAAGCACTAGCTTCCCTGGCTTCGGGGAAGACACTGGGCCCTGATGGGTTCCCTACAGAGTTCTACAAGACTTATGCTGAGACCCTGGTACCCCGTTTACATGCGCTCTATATAGCAGCGCTAGACAGTGCAACTCTCCCTCCCTCTCTTTGCACAGCTAACGTTGTCTCCCTGTTGAAACCAGGCAAGGATCCCACGGCCCTAGGAACCTATAGACATCTGGCGATCCTAAACACCGACTATAAGATCCTGGCGAAAGCACTTGCCAACAGACTTGCCCCCCACGTTCCCTTCTTGGTGCACATGGACCAGAATGGTTTCGTCTCTGCCCGGAACACCGCACTCAATCTTCGCCACTACTTCAGGGTAGCCGAATACGCCCCCCTGAACTGGCCCCACTCGGGATGCCTTGTGCTCGATCTTGAGAGAGCGTTCGACTCCCTGGAGTGGAGCTACCTCATTGCAGTGCTGCCAAGGTTTGGCATAGGTCCCTATTTCCTCAGCATGGTGCGGCTATTATATAAGCATCCAACGATTCGTGTGAAAACGGAGCCCTTCATATCGGAATCCATCCGGGTGGGCCGTGGGACCCGCCAGGGATGTCCTCTCTCCCCACTCCCCTCCTCCTTGGCGGTGGAACCCTTAGCTGCTTTTATTCGCGCCTGAGTGGACATGGGCATCCCTTTAGGTGACGGCATACATACAATCTCCCTATATGCCAACGACCTCTTGCTATACGCACGGGATCTTCGCGCAATCCCCCATGCACTGGACTCAGCACTGTCACAATTCGCCACAATATCAGGGCTTAAGGTTAACGCAGCGAAGTCCACTATCTTCCCATTCTTGTTGTCTATTCCAGATCTGGGGTATACGCTGGGGGGGGGGGGGGTACCGGTAGCCTGGTGTACGGGTACATTTCGATACTTGGGTATCCACATATACCGAACTAAAGCTGACCTCTTCGACAGAAACATTACTAGAGCCACTTCCTCTATTTACTCACAGATGACATTCTGGAAGACGCTCCCGCTGTCTATTTCGGGTAGGGTGGCCCTTGCAAAGATGGTGGTTCTCTACCACGTCTACTTTACTATTTTGCTACCCTACCTCTTTACATTCCGCCCTCATATTTTAATAAACTGGAGGCAAAGGTTAGGGATTTCCTTTGGGGCAAGTCTCGGCATAGAGTCTCCATCAAGAAGTTATACCTTCCGGCGGGACAAGGTGGGTTGGCAGTGCCAAATTTTGAGCACTATTTCTTGGCAGCTCAGCTGCAATGGAAAGCCAGATGGCTAGCATCGCGACACCTGCCAGATACCGCCACTCTGCAACCTCCCATGGCCCTTCATGACTTGCTTCAAATGTTTCACCCGTGCACTAAGCCCAGGAAAGTGGACTCCTTGTTGCTTTCCATAGCATACAGATGCTATCGCAGAAGCTTATACATCACTCGCACTACTATACCTTACGCCCCTGCTATCCCTTTACTAGGATCACCAAAGGGTGGGTCATACGTCACGGCGGCAGAGTTACGTAGTTGGGAGGCTGCGGACATTCATGACACAGGAGACCTTTTTAGAGATGGCGCCCTAATTCCCTATGCAGACCTTATTTCAGAAGACGGTCTCCCACCGGGGCAATTCCTTATGCACCATACACTCATAGCCTCGCTTTCAGTTAGGTGGGGCAATTTGGCAACAGAACCCCCCACACACCACTTGTTACAATATATACATGTAATGGGCACAGGGGGACACTTTACACGCTGGTTTGCCTCCTCACTCCGCCAACACACTGCGATATCACTGACCCCCCTGAGGCAACACTGGGAGGATGACCTAGGTCGTGCCCTATCGGAAAAGGAATGGATGGCTGTACTGGAAAGTCCTACAAGTGTCCCTCGCAACCAGCGCTTCCGGCAGATCCAATATTTTATTCTCCACCGTGCGTACCTCTCCCCTGCCCAGATAAATAAGTTCTTCCATCGGGATGACTCTGAATGCCCCAGGTGTCACCTGCCCAACGCAGACCTCCTACATATGCTCTGGCATTGCCCTACTCTAGGTGAATACTGTACAAACGTGGCGGCCTCCTTCGCCCGCTGTACTAAGCATATGGTTCCCTTCCACTGGGAGGTGTATATATTATGTCTCTTTAAAAGGAGCAAGAAACACAAGGCTACTGCGCGTTTCTTAGATCTGGGCTTCATCACAGCCAAGCGCCTGACCACTAAACGATGGAAAGCCCCGGCGGCGCCTCATGCGTTGGCATGGCACTGCTCTATGCTTAACTGGGCTAAGGCAGAGGGCATGGCACTGCAGAGGGAAGACTTACTGGGACTTCGCAAGTTCCCGCTTGCCAAAGATTGGGGGGCTATGGTGTTAGAATTGCAGAAATCAGCTACACCAGCAGCAGACACGCAAGAGGAGGCAGAGGGCGCTTCAGCCAGGGCCGGACTGGCCGCAGCGGGCACCGGGCGTTTACCCGGTGGGCCGCTAGGGTGGGTGCCGGTTTTGGGCCCTTGGGGGCCGTTTTTGTTACCGGGGGTCGGCAATATCGGCCCCCTGTAACAAAATCGTCCGAAACCGGCCCTCGCAAACAGCTCGGCTGCACCCCCGTTCCCCAGGGGGGGGCGGCCGAGCAGTTTGCCAGGGCCAGTTTCCGTTCCCAGTCCGACCCTGGCTTCAGCGCCAAGAGGGCTCTCCACACCCGCTAATGCGTCGTCATAATGGGGGCTGCCTTACACAATCCTCGCATGCCCCGTAGAAACACTGTATCTTCATGCGCTCCACAAGCAGTTATTTAGCCGTAGCTACATTTCCTCGCCTTGGGTCACGGGCAGTTACCCCTTTTCCCTACTCAGGTTATTTTGTCCTCATTATGTTGTATACTCCACCCATCGTTCATTACTACTCATCATCACGCATAGTATGGCATCACAATACACAGTGCTGTGGTGATACATTCACTCACACTTCTTCTCAAGGGTTCTGGCATTGTGGACAACCCAACTACACCGCATCCGACACAGTGCACCCACGCTACCGCGGCTAATACCATGCTCTGTTTTGCTGCAGTATCCTTACCAGGCAATTGTGGCCATTTGACTATTGTTGTGCTGCACTGTTAAAAATAGAAATGTCAATAAAAAGATTTAAACAAAAGAAAATAACAGTATTCAGAAGTCCTAAATCTCAACTGGTGCAAATCATGCACTAATTGGCTCCAGAGTCGCTTCTCCTCCAATGTACAATCGGAGTTGATAGATAATGACCACAAACAGTTAATGCATCAGCAGTGTGGAATGACTCTTGGTAGGTGGCAGCCGGCTTACCGATGAAACTGTTGTGCAATCAGAGAAACAAAGGTATTTTCAACATTCTGGACAAGCCAGTAACAGGGTTTGTGTCCTGATAAAGCATGAACTCAAGTGACTGTCATTTTTTAAGTGATGTCTTTTGTTGAACATCCCCCATTGCCCAGTTGTTTGAAAGTGGGGACATTTAGACTAAAGGTGGTGTCCTATTGTTTTTTTCCACCCATGGACTTTATTGCCTTTTGTTGGTTTTGGGACGAATATTATGTCCATGAGGGCATGTTCACAGAACGATCCCCTTTTCTTTAGTGCAGTGACACCTATACACACTGTCAGGTCAGTTGACACTGTCAATAAAAGGGAGTATTTACATGTGCCCTCCTCCAGTTACTAACCAACTCAGTGTCCAGCTCGTTTTGTTCCATGCTGACCTGCTGCATATCACCTACCACGAATTCCATGCAGAGGCGTCACAGAATACTTTAGCTGGTGCCACAGTAGGAGCTGTAAAAGGGGGGGGCTGAATCGTTCATGGACGTGTCCACAGGTGAAGCAAATATGTCCGGGCTCTTGGGCCAAAGATAAATGACCCAAAATGGTTTCTTAATTCGTTGGGCTGCTGACGGGGTGTACTCGTCCCTCCAAACAGCAGTACTGTCTTGTCTCAGACGGGGCTCGCTGTTAGCTCCATTTAATGCCAAGTCAAGTTGGAAACATCAGAGAACATTGTGAGGTTCACCCCTTTATTTGAAGGCTCTCTGACAGCTCCCATGAAGGCTGTGCATTTGGCACATGCAGACATCCTGATCACTTGCAAACGCCTAACCAAAAAGTGAAAGACACTTCTTGTTAAGTTATCTGGAACATTCCAACTCTTAAGTCGCTGAAAACCATCTTCAGTTGAACCATTCTTCTAGCTGGTCAGGGCCGGCTGTAGCGCTGGTGGCGCCTGGTGCAATATTTGTTTTGGTGCCCCCACACCCCATGACCGCCTCCTCAATTCCCTCACTACCACCGGGCAAAGGTGCCCCTCATATCTCCAATCAGAAGTTATTGCTAAACACAGTGCCCACCTGATGAGGCCTGCGCCCCCTCCATAGGTCAGCGCCCTGTGCAACGGCACTGGTCGCACTGCCCTAAAGCCGGCCCTGTAGCTGGTAAAGCTCCACCTCACTTCATTGGCGTAACGAAACTTGAGGGGGGGGGGGGGGGGTGGTGGTTACGCTCCGGGCCCAGTCCGAAGCTCTCAGGCCAGGGGCCTGCCAGTGCCTGAAAGGGCCCCCCAGACGTCGCCCACCCCCCTCCCCCGCACCGCGGGGCCTGCGGGGACTTTTGTTACGCCACTGCCTCAGCTAACAATGCATATAGGTTTCAGTGGGGTGTTTCATGGCTAGCTACCAAAACGTCATCTCTCAAAGCACACGGATGGCAGCCATGATTACACAGCTGAATGTCATTAAGCAGACGAGGAGGAAATGCAGAGCATTCAGGCCACTCACTGTCTGCGGCTGTCAGTTTCCACAAAGTACCCAGAGACCGACGAGCAAATGTAGCAATAACGGGAAGTTCGGGTTCCCAGAATATCTAAGGCTTCATTTTAGGTACGACACCAAGTCTGAATGCCAGAAAATACCAGGTTTTGCTCCATCTCCCTGGAAGGTTTCTTCCGTGGCGCTACAGCCTGTTTCTGTGGTGTAATACTGCACTAATGTCCGAGTTCAAGAAGAAATATAATGTTTCCAATTATTCTGCTCGAATTATTGGATCATATTCGAAGAGCAAAACATTTTACGTTTGTTAGCTTTGTCAAAAAAAAATCGGGTAACACCAATCTTCAGGAGGAGTACTGTTACCGTAAACCATTAATACGGATTGGATTAGTTATGCTTTGTGTCGCACATGCACTGCCGATAAATTGCCACGTAAACAGACAGGTAATCGATATTTGAAACAATGGTTCTACTTCTCCCCCTCCCAGTCGAGCCTCTACGGTGCCCCTCCCTTAATGTCTTTACCTCCCTCTCTTGTCTCAGAGTTGTCCCCCACCTCTTCCCCCATTCTGTCCCAGAGCTGGCAGACAATAGTCCGATTGAAGAGACATAAAAGGAGGGGACAGGTATACCGCCCGCTGCTGCCTGATACCAAGCGGCCGTGTCCGGCTGCCACGCAGCCTAAGGTTATGGCCCTTTCACTGTAATGACGCACTTAAACGTATATCCAAACTAAAGGTAGCAATGCCGATGCATGAGAAAAACCTTGCCCTGAGCAGGAAAGCTTTGCGAGACATTGGCCGTCACAAAAGTGAACAAGACGGCATACACATACCAGGGGCCTAACTAGTGCTTGAAATGGAAATATAGAAGTTTCTGAGAAGTGCCGGTACTCTCCAATTAAAAGTATTGCATTTTTCTTGAGAAGTGCCGGTACTCTCCAATTAAAAGTATTGCATTTTTCTTGAGAAGTGCAGGTACTCTCCCTCTCGAAATACAAAAGTGCCGGTACTCCTTACCGGGCAGTACCGGCCCATTTAAAGCAGTGGGCCTAACGCAATCCCGAGCGGCGGGGGAGGGGGGGCGGTGATGAGATTTTTTTTAACTCTTCAGTGGGCCTCCTTTCAGTCCAGCGCCAATGAATATCCGTGCATATGGGAGACTACGGGGCCCCTCTTCACATTTGCGGGGGAGGGGGGCTATAAAAAGTCTGGTTTACCCACAGCCAGAGAAATGCTTCTGGGGATCAAACACATTTTCCCATGAAATGGGAGGTGATGACTTAGGCTAAGGATCCAAGGACTAAAGCCACAGTTGCCTGTAGGTGGATAGTCAGTGGCCCTGGTGGCGGGGCATCCACATTGGGCTTAAGATCCAAGGACTAATGCCATGATTGCCCGCAGATGGGCAGCTTATAGCCCTGGTGGCAGGACAACGCCATGGGCCTTCAGGAAATCCACCGCTGACATAGGCTGAGTAATGTGAGTTCCTTGAGGCACAGACTGGATTTTCTTTTATAGCCAGGTCGATCCGGTGCCGGCGAAGAGGGTAGGTGAATCGACCGCGTCCCCCTGAGGAATGGACACCATGCTACCAGGTGTCCAATAGAAGTCGCCGCACACCGATTGAGGTGACATTCCCATCTATGGGAGGTTACTGAACCACACTATTGAATACCTTTATCGTAGTGCTTACATGTGGTAGGTAGCTACTAGCTCCACCACTGAGTGTCGATAGATTCACTTTACACAGAGTAGGTCCTGAAGAATTGCCACGGATTACTATTACCACTAGGCAAGAAACATGTTGACCTTAGGAGATGAGCATAGCTTGTACTGAACCTTGACGTCAGGAAAGCTGACACCCGTTACGTTTTTAGTCAGGGGGATAACCAGCCTGAATAAAATTGTTACTTGGATTATCCTACCTGTTTTAACTCACACACTTCACTAGATCTACACTTCACGGGCCACACCCCCCCCCCACTTCATCATATGGCAAGGAACAAAAGATCTCCGATAAAGAGCCTCTTCATGGGTGCCCGTTGGGTATTGCAGCGCCGACTCAACGAGGAGCAGGTCCCAGTGGCGGCTCCTCTATAGGGGCGTGGGGGCGTCGCCCCACTGCTTTCTCGCAGTGCGAGAAGCAGAAACATAAAATGGTAAAACTACCATTTTATGTTTCTGCTTCTCGCACTGCGAGAAAGCAGAAGTGCCTAGAGTGCCTGGTTGGGGGCGGGCGGGTGGGCGGTCCTGCTCGAGGGCAGGGGGGGAGTGGCTTACCCACTGTTGTGGGTACTGACTGTTTGGTCGGCCCCAGGGCCGACCAACCCAGTCATGCGCACTCTCCCTTTTTCTCTATGTAGGCTGCTGCATGCAGCCTACATAGAGAAAATGGCCCGGCTGGGGCGCTCTCCCCTGCGCCTCACCAATCACAAGGCTGCCATTGCAGCGTTGTGATTGGCTTAGGGCCGGGGAAGGAGGCTGCCCGTGCTGTTCCAGTTAGCAGCAGGAAAATGCGGGTGTCGGGACCCGGCCAGCAGCTGAGGCGACGCGGACCCGTGGGGTAAGTTTCATTTTATTTAATTAAAGCCCTCCCGCCTCCCCCCGCGACTGCCTAGTACACCATTCGCCGTGCCTAGCTTTCACTACGCGCCCCTGTGTTTGCAAGAGAATACTGCATGACAGAGACGAGTACAGCGCCTTCAGTGAAGGGTATCCACATCCGTACCACAGGACAAGGTCCGTAGGTGCAGTTTATTAATGCGTCACACTCGGCATAGTCTCTAGAAGAACCCTGTGCGCGCGCTTTCCACGGAACAGACACTACCATTTGTGTGCCAGGGCCCACACAGCCACCAGGAGCGCATATAGTTTAAATCCACCTCTGTGCCACAGGACACGATGCAAGGGTGCAGTTTATTAATGCGTCACACACAACCTAGTCTCTGGAATTGCTCTGTCTGCGCGTGCTCCGCGGGGCAGTTTTGCCTGTTGTCAGAGGCCACAGCCAGCAGGAACAGTGTACCGCGCGTTCACTGTGGTGTACCCACCTCTATGCCACAGGACAAGATCAGCAGCAGCTTATTGTGTGCCACAGGGGACAGCTGCTGGGAGCAGGGCATGCGCCACAGGCAGCAGAGTCAGTTTACTTTATTGACCTCACATAGTACAGATGCTTTACAAGCCGTTTCTATAAACTTGCACACAAGTACACGTTGCCCAGGCACCGACAGTAATTGTACAAGGTGTTCTTCACAAAGAACGAGTAACATCACAGCGTCAGTTCAAGGTCACCTCGCGTAAAGCCGGGGCGCTGCTGGTCTGTGTGAGAGCCAGACAGATCTCTAAACATACCAAGAGGTCCGTCGAACAACACACACTGTGTCAGGCTGACAACACCCCGATGTTGCTGCCCTCTATCCTCCCAGCGGAGGTCGAACTGGGAGGGAGGAGGGCGTGCGGACATTATGAAGGACCCCGGCCTTTGGCTTCTATAGGAACGATGGCTTGTGAAGGAGGGTACATTAAACAACGCTCAGATGCATTCTTTGCCTAGAAGCAGTCCACTGCTCACTAGTTTTATACAATTTATGAGCCTAAACCGTGTGGATGTAATTTAATAGATAGCAGCCGAGAGGGGAATACGTGATACGAGGTGGCGCAGCGCCAGCAAATGGTGATTGATTAATTAAGGGAGTACGGAGCCATAATCCGGAAAGGGGTAATGAGGAGCTGGGACAGGAGTGCCACTAAGACCCCACAGAAGGAAGAAGCGCACGTTAAACTGACAACGTTTTCACATCATATTTCATGTGAAAACGTAACAGACCGTGCCTGGCTTCATTTGAACAAATACTGATGCTGCAAGAAAGGTAGGTTGAATAAAATTAACATCTTTGCATTTGATTTTCTAATAGTAGGAGGAAAACAAAATATCTTGGTGTCGATTTTCTCCCTACTTTAGGGGAAGCTTTGAGGCAAAGGCACTATGCTCACTGGGAGTTAAACATATTCATTAAACTTGCAACTGTCTCTGGATCCTTTTCATCTATTTATCTTTATGGGGCAAATAAAGAAAATGGCAGTGAGTTGGGCAAAACTAGCACCTTTAGTCTTGCCCACATCGCACCTGCCCCTTCAGTCACTGGCCCACACCGCACCCTCAGCTGCCCCTTCAGTTACTAGCCCACACCTCACCCCCAGCTGCCCCTTCCATCACTAGCCCACACCGCACCCCCAGCTGCCCCAGTGTGATGTGTTGTGTTGGTCAAAATTATGTACGAAATAATAATGATACTCTTTTTAAATAACGATTTGCTTGTTAGAATAGGGGTGAAATGCGTTTTCTTAATGCAAAGAGAAATTGCTGATAAAAAGCCAAAACTTTAAGGTTCTTAAATATTCGATGTGTAGTGCCTCTTTTGGGTTTTCCTGAATTAGGATAATGCCTTGATGTTGATCATTAATTGCAGATTTAATACTGCAGCTTTTCTGGTAATACAGTGCATCTCCTGGTAATTCTAAAACATGTCTCCGGAAACAAATTAAATCCGACATTACCAATTGTTATGCTCCATATTAACAGAACTGAATGTGATATGTAATGGTATTTCCAATTCAGCAACGTCCACCGTATTTACCATCAAGTCTGTAATTGAGACAGTAGGCTTTAGGCCCTGATTTTGAATTAGGATTGTAACAACAGTGGGAAGGGCCAAGCAAGTAATAATTGCTGACAGGCTTTCAAAAGTATTTAGATTGGCGTAATTGGGGAATAGCGGTCAACAAAAGGAGAGAGTAAGGGTGTTTATGTTTGGGAGAGTACTCCCAGTCCCCTAGGGTCAATTTATCAAAACAAAAAGGGGAGTATCCCACGGGCCAAGAGAGGTCCTAGTGACAAGGGAAAATGGAGAGGGACGTAGCATAGGAGGATATTCTTCTTATTTAAGAACCCCTCACTCACCAACCTAGTTGGTGACATGCTTCATCATCGGGGTCCACCTGAGTAGCCGAGTGCCACTCAGGTGTGCTTCAACGCCTGGATTACAGCGGAGCTGGGTTTTCGTGAAATAGTGTGAAAAAGTATGTGTAAGTGAGTGAAGTTAAAATTGTCTTTATTGTACTCTCTAAATAGTTTTATTTGTAGAGCAATAAGACAAAGTTAAAATCAAGTGTGATACTATAAAATTGGTTAGATTGACCAACAAGTATCGGTGATAAGTGAGAAAGTTTTGGTCAACATGTTTCAACCTATCTATGATAGTACCAGGTATTCGTCAGGACCAAGTATCTGGACCGGGGGGTGTGCACGCACTAAGGTGCACCCGTCCCTGGATCCACGATTCACCTAACCGTATACTTACGGTAAGGTAACCTTACAGTGATTCTCTGGAAGGGTAAAAAATGGGGTCTTAGAGAAACTAGATTCGGATTCCGTGCAGGCTGACGAATAGGTTCTACGGCGGGCTCTGAGGCTACTAACTAATGCAACAGTAGCCAGCCCCCCCACGGTGTCCATGGGGCAAAACCGAATCTAGTTTCTCTAAGACCCCATTTTTTACCCTTCCAGAGAATCACTGTAAGGTTACCTTACCGTAAGTATACGGTTAGGTGAATCGTGGATCCAGGGACGGGTGCACCTTAGTGCGTGCACACCCCCCGGTCCAGATACTTGGTCCTGACGAATACCTGGTACTATCATAGATAGGTTGAAACATGTTGACCAAAACTTTCTCACTTATCACCGATACTTGTTGGTCAATCTAACCAATTTTATAGTATCACACTTGATTTTAACTTTGTCTTATTGCTCTACAAATAAAACTATTTAGAGAGTACAATAAAGACAATTTTAACTTCACTCACTTACACATACTTTTTCACACTATTTCACGAAAAACCCAGCTCCGCTGTAATCCAGGCGTTGAGCACACCTGAGTGGCACTCGCTACTCAGGTGGACCCCGATGATGAAGCATGTCACCAACTAGGTTGGTGAGTGAGGGGTTTCTTAAATAAGAAGAATATCCTCCTATGCTACGTCCCTCTCCATTTTCCCTTGTCACTAGGACCTCTCTTGGCCCGTGGGATACTCCCCTTTTTGTTTTGAGTAATTGGGGAATAACCAGTGGAAACATTATTTCCACTGGTAAATATGCAAGTTTAAGTTTTCTTCAACAGCAGAAAGCTTCCAGAAACATCTGTAAGAATTACTGGGTGACGCATGGTATTTTTGGGCTACCTCCCTGGGGCACCACTGTATCTTGCAGTATTACCAAATGTCTAACCTCAATAGTGGGCTGCAGAATAAAAAAAAAAGTGGACATTTGCAAATTAGTCGCGAGGGGTTTCTGTGACCTCAAATTTGCTTGAAAATGCACCATTTGTCCACTCTCTTTTTCAAAATTTTCTCGGGGGGAGAACCCCCCCCCCCCGAACCCCCCTAGGTTGTTCGGGATCACTCGCTACGCTCGCTCGCCACAGTGCAGTCCGAAAATTATTTTACGCCTCACCATTTTCAAATGTCACCAGCCGCCACTGGCAGGTCCAGATGATGAAGCATGACACCTAGCTTGCTGGGTGTGTGAGGACCCTAGTTCCGATAGAGCGGGATCCCCTCCTTTCCCTCTCCTACGTCAGGTTCCGGCTTCGCCATCATTGTTTATGATAGCGACTGGTCGCCTGATTTTTATCCTTTACTAGGCACCACCCTATGAGGAACAGCATACCATTATCGAATAGGATCTTACAGGACACTTATGCTGGACCTCGGAAAAAAGCCCCACAGTCCCCCCTTTTGTTAAACATTTGTTCCCCCAAGACATGGAGATTGCAGACTCTGAGAACGATTTTCCCAAAATATTTTGAACCGGTTTGAGGACCAATGTCCAGGACAGTCTTCGATGGAATGGTTGTTGTTGCCACCAGCCCACAGATGCAAACATAGCTGGGCGGGAGTGGTATAAATTATGAAAAAATAGTTATGGATTAAATAATGAAACTCAAAGGTTGTCACAAGAGTAATGAACAAATCAACAGGCAGTCACCCATATGAAAGTTTTAGTTTACATAAGACTAAATCAATCAAGGAAATCCAAACAGTGGTGCTCAGTCCTCCAGTGATCACATGGTGGAAAAAAGTGCAGTCAAACATATGCGTGTAAAGAAGAGTAAAGACCGCCATGCAAATAATAAAACCCAGATGCCTAATACAGTATTCATAGGCAGCACTTTAATAATTTGCCAAGACCCTGGGGTCGACGTCTTGATATCAAGAAGGCCCTCTTCTTAGGCTTTAGTTTTGCACTCTGGAACCTAAGGAGTTCGAGCTGAGGCATGTAGAGGCAAAGCCTGGGCTTGGTTTCGAGAAACTCTTGGGCCAGCGGCTTCTTTTCCGAACGATCAGACAAGTCTGGCCTGTCTGCCATGGAGTCCACTACCCCTGAGGGAAAACAGCCACAGAGAAATCCCAAAGAGATGGACAGCCAGGACAGGAAATGACTCTTGCAGCCCTGAGATTATTCCATGAAGAAATATGCCAACTCCTGCTCCTCCAAGAACCAACAGGAATGATGGTACTCTAGGGTACACTGTGCCGCCTTCTTGAGAGCTACCTCCCAACATGACTGCTGCAGTTGTGAGTCTTTAGAGGCTAGCTCATCAGGGCCCAGTGCCTTTTGGTGTCACCACTGTTTCTTATGTCTCCTGTGTCTAGGAGGGGAACTGATGGTGTGGCAGAACTGGGGCAAGGGTGTCTCTTGTGCTTCTTGCACCAAGGCTCTCTGCTTGCTGACTTAGTCAGTGGCAGCTCCTCCGCTAAGGCAGAGGAGCGCGCCCCACTGCTCTTTGAGCAGTGCAAAAAGGAAAAATAAAATGATAATAGTATGCTATTATCATTTTATTTTTCCGTAATGAGGGAGGTTTACGGGGAGCGGCAGGGCTGTCGTCACAGCCAGCGGGGAAGGAGTGGTTGGGGCACTTAAGTGCGCATGATGGTTTGGCAGCTGTCTTGGGCCAGCCAAACAGTCATGCGCACTTTGCATGTTCTCCACCGGCTGGATTGTACGGCCTGGGTGGAGAAGATGCACAGGCTCATAGTCCCCATCTGAGCGCTGAACCATGGCACTCAGACCAATCACGACCCTGCTGTCATGGTAACAGCAGCATCGTGATTGGCTTAGGGGAGCCTATGTGGGCGTTCTGCTTCCGGCAAGAACAGAAGAGGACGGAGGCGAGAAGGCGGCCAGCAGCAAGGTAAGTCACTTTTATTTTTTTTACCCTTGGTCCACCCGTACTACTCGGTGGCAGCCGCCACTGGACTTAGTGGCACTTTCCCTTTCAACTTCCACCTGTACAGCAAAGTAGAAGGGCTCAACTATAGATGTGGGTGGAGGAGTCATCAGTGGGACCTGTCTGTTCAAGCCTGGGCTGCAAACATAGACCAATCATAGGAGGAACTCAAGTTGATGTCCTAGAGCAAGTCTCCAGAGTCACTGGAGCGAACTTGAGACTTGGTCCTCTGACCCACATCAAGGAGAGACTGATTTGATACCGAGATGCAACACTAGTTTTGGTCCACTTCAATAGCGCAACAGGGTCTCCACAGCAACAAATTGTTTGATACTTGGAGAGTCTCCAGGGCTTGAGTGCATCACACATCTTTCCTGGGCCATGACAACTGGATCTAGATGACACAAGTAGTTTACTATCAGGTGAAAAATATGCTTCCACTATCACTTGTATACGACTTAAAAGGATAACTAACCTCCGCATTGAAGGTAGAGGGCTCTCAAAGGTGTAGTATTTAGGTTGGGAAAGGCCTTCCTTCCTCAGTGACAGAAAGGGTACTTGGTACAAAACCTGGTGCCGAAACCCTTTTCTCACTCCGTTTCTTTTTTCCTAGTGAGGAAATCAGAAAATCTAACATCTCTTGTAGGATCGCATCATGCTTGCTCTGCATACAAGGGCAGTGATTGTACAGGGACCTCCTACCTACACTAAAAGCAAACATTCATCAGATGATGTCCACATGCAAGAAGTTGTGTGGGTTAGCCAGCGAAAACGGTGATACGGAGTGCATGGCCTCATGGTGGAGCATTGAGACATAAGTCACCTGAGCTGAAGGAAGCGATGGGAGGAAACACAGAAAAAAGATGAAGCGTTATTGGTAGCACTGTCTGCATCAGGAATTCTCTGAGGGTATAATCTCGGACCACCTACGTCTGAGTATTGTGCGCACTAAAAATTACGGTACCCTGCGAGTGCTGTTTTTCTAACTGTGATTTTGTTATAGATTGTCTTTATTGGGCACAAGTGTAATGCGTCGAATAGCCTGTGATCTCACTTTGTAAAATTCTTCTCCTCCATTAAGACTTTTTCCGTACTCCTCCCTTTGAGCTGAAGACGTCACCACAGCAAGGGATGTGTTGGGAGTGTCCCTCAATAATTCTTTCGGAGGATGATCACACCGTGGAAGCTCATAAGCTAACGCTGCTTTATTTTTTTTTAAGCATTCTAAAAAACACGGCCGTTATTTCTTGAAGCACCAACACGGAGCTGCATATGCTAACCTATGACCAAAGACGCCTTTTACCTTTGCGAAACAAACTAGGAAGCACTAGTTGATTGCAATTCACGTTGCTGTGATTTCAAGGTGCGTCACTTTAAAAAACAGTGGAGACGGCTTCTATTTGGATGATGCACTTTGTAGGGTGGAGATCTGTTTTATCCTCCGGTTCTAAGGCGTGTGGAAAACGTGCATTTCAAGTGTGGTGACATTCAACGCGGTGCCCCGCCCGGCCTCTAGAGCAGGGCGTGACGCGCCGTCAGTGCGTGACGTGCCCTCTGCCGAAGCCTGGATTATGATTTTCATAGCGATATAGTTCCGGTTTGGGTGCCACGTCTGCTCAGTGAGAACAAGTATTGGCCGTCCAAATGCTAATTAACAACACAGTATGCCACACTAACAATATATGTCACAAGCAGAACTGACGAGGCCTCCAATCAGAGAGAATGGTTCACTAGTTTAATTGAATGGAGAGGATGTGGTCCGTCGGCTAGATTGCCGACTTTGGTGCTGGAAACCAAGGTCGCGTCCTCATCCTGTGATTCTGGGTTAATCACTCAATCTCCCCGTCCCTGAATGTGTCCTTGTGTAACGTAACCGTGCTCATGTAAAGCGCTCCAATACCTTCGGGTCGGGTTCGCTCTATATAAATCTGCATTAAAATCAATAAAAAATGCGTTTGGCTTCAGTTTTGTGATCTGATCAGGCTATCGCCCACTATTGATTGTATTTTACTATCCAGTACTCGATCTTGAAGCCCTTACAAACTGCCAAAACAGTCCCACATTCAAAGGCTAAGCTCTGGAGCTGCAATAAGAGAGGGGATCTTTTGCACAGGAGCCCTCGCAAACAGCCCGTCCTCTTCAACGCATAATCCCCGGGTCCATATTACTAAAATATTAGCATTGGAGTGCAACGGACGCGTCTGCTCACTTTCTAGTGTAGTGAGCCACCCGGCTCATACAATACATTGTTGCCACTTCAACTCCCTGGGCCGGGCGCGGACCTGGGAGTATAAATAAAGGGTGACGTCAGCGCTCGTGGCTGACGCACGGACCCGAGCAAGTGTGTGGTCGTGCTTACTTGAGTGTTTCAGGTATTAGGCCCAGCCGCCATTAGTGTACACCCCAAGCCCCTAGGCCACCCCTTACCCCCGCTATATCACATCTAGGACACTTTGGTATTACAAAGGGGCATTCAGATGTTTGTACTGCCTTTTTGTAATACCCAGGAAAAAAGTTAGGAGCCTTGTAATGAAAAGTGTCTTTGCCTCATTTGACTGAGCACGAACCCATGGAAAGAAAGTAATCCCTTTGCCGAAGCACTTCCTCCATGTTACAGCAGATTTACCTGCTCCATTTTATAGAAGCAGGTTTACAGACAAAAGTCCTGGCCAGATGTGCTTTCTTGGCGTGACAGGGGAATTGGTGCACAGTTAGCCTGCCCCTTTAAGGAGACCTTTTGGGCAGTGGCGGCCACAACTAACAAAGGGTGGTGAGGCAGGTGGGGAGAGTGCGGGGTGGGGGGGGGGGGAACAGGGGAGAGTGCGGGGGGAGGTTAATAATGATTTTTAAAAACGTACCTGACGCCGCCGGCCACCTCCTGCGTCGCTTCTGCTGGCCTCTTCCTGGTCCCAGCAGCCCCTGAGACAGACTCCCATCCAATCCCCGTGCTGCAGAGCAGCGCGGAGATGGGCCTGAGCGGGCAGGAAAGACGCTCCACTCAGGTCATGGAGTCTGTGGGGTTTCTCCAGCCCAGCTGCTGTATGCAGCCAGGCTGGAGAAACCTAAGTGCGCATGTGTGTTTTGTTCGGCCTGAGACGGCCGGCCAAACACACATGAGCACTTAGGGAGTGGACAAGCACTCCTCCTCCCCCTCCCATGCCCGCCCCTCCATGCACAAGCTGGCATTGTTTTATTTTTCGTTTGCTGTCTCTGGGGCAGGCAGTGAGGCAACACTCCTCCGCCATAGCGGAGGAGCCGCCACTGCTTTTGGGAGAGAGCACACACGATCCTGGGGCTCTTCCCCCTTGTGGCGGAGCTGGCTCACCAAAAGGGAAGTCTGGAGCTGCCACTGGGTAACGGTCTATATAGACCAGGTGTATCCAACCAGTCGATCGCAAGCTACCAGTAACTCCCAGACACCTTTAGAGCAGCTCACAGTCTTGAGTGCATTTTTTAATATGGGCAGAGTCACACTTTCATTTTAAAGTTAAGGGACGGCTGTGTTTATTTTACATTATCATCAGGCTGCAGATAGCAGGGCCTGATAATTAGCAGTGCTCAGTCAGATTTATGAACCGGGCTGGGGCACAGAGGGGAAGAACTGAAGCACTGAGGAATTTATCTCTTTTAAAAAAAACATTTTTAAACAATTTTATTTAACATTTTCAAAAGAGAACAAAGAGATACGACACATCGAACAATTAGACTAGGAATAGTAAATTAGATGCAACAAAAATGACGGGGAAAGGCAGAACACTTACACCCAGACAATATGGGAAAAATCAGTTTAACATTTCACCCCACAACGGTCATGCACATGAAAGTTATATTTTGACAAAACCCTCCTCAGGGTCAGAAGAGGACATAATGTGGATGTCAGATGTGCGTAGAACCCTGAACATCGTCATGTGAAGCCCCCTGCTCGTTGTTGGAGTTAAACGTGCGTGGTAAACGGGTGCCATGTGGCGTCAAACTTGGCCACCCGGTCCCGAACGATGGCGGTCAATTTTTCCATGGTGTATATGGACCATACCATCCCCCACCACATATTTAAAGGAGGAGGAAGTGGTTGTTTCCACAGCTGCGCCATGGAATCTTGTGCTACTAGAAGCAAGTGGCAGAGCAGGTGGCCTTGAAGGGTCGATGAAGGGAAAAATCTGTCAGCCCCGGGGTCGTCCAAAAGAATCGTTAGTGGTTCAAGTGGAAGATGAACCTTGATTATGTTATGTATTATATGTTGAATCTCAATCCAGAATTTCCGGATCACTGGGCATGACAACCATGTGTGTAGGAAGGGGCCCCTCTCCCCACACCCCTTCCAGCACAAGTCGGAACCCCCGAAAATCTTGGCTAGTCTAACAGGTGTGAGATACCAAGGGGTCAAACTTTTATGTGCTTTTTCCTTATAGTGGACACAAATCAGAGACTTGGCCGCCCTAAGCCAGATGCCCCCCAGGTGTCGTCAGATGTCTCAGTGGCTAACTCTCTTTCCCATTGTAGTACATAAGCATATTTGCGAGATGGAGTCAACTGTAAGAAGTATCAGTGAAACTACGATATGCCCTTTCGGCGTACGTGATTGAGGCAGAGAGACTCCACGGGTATATCATTGTGCAGGAGAGTCATACATGCGAAGGGCCTACCTGCCCAATGAAGAGATTGACTCCGTCTGAAGCCGTCAAGGTATTTATCTCTTAAACAAAAGTCCTTGTCGACTCACTATTGGAGCTGAGAACAAAATGAGGTTTCTGAATGATTTTAAATGGGAACACATTTAAATGAAGTTACCTTAATGATTAAGCTAACTTCTTTTTAATTTTCTCCCGATTCAAAGTGTTTTATTTACAATCAGCAGGCCTCCTGCTCTCAATGGAAAGTGGACACTATGCCATATGTATACCTGAAAAATACAGTATTTTTAAGTGGGAGGAATTTAAAGTGCAGAAAAATGTTTCATACTTGGAACATTTTTGCAGAACATTTTTTTGCACTTTAAATTTCTCCAATCTAAAAAAAAAATGGTTGTATGTTTGTGTCATACATGTAACGGTGCAGCATATGGCGAAAGGTATGTCCTGTGCCAAAGGTACATACAACACAGGCCCCTAGTCACCCTTACACATATGTCCCATTCATATGCATACATGTTCATACATCCCCAAAGATCACATTCTCACTGACACACATGGCAGCCCTGTCATAGTGCCCCCAGTCAAAATATTTTATTTTTCAAACCATAGTTTCAGGCTCTATGGACATTAGCCTTAAAGTTAAAGAAGCTGGGCGTGGGGGCGTCTGGTAACAATGTGCAAGTTGTTTAGCCTTCAGTAGCTCACAATGATTTTCACTGATCACAAATAGCTCTCACTACAGATAAGGTTGGAGACCCCTGATATGTTGTGTTCCTGGTGCACCTTTCACACCCTGCTCCAGAGATTAGACAAATGTGGCAACCTTTCATTAAAATCACAACAGCATACAAGGCTGAGCTTTACTTTTTTGCACAAGGACTCAGCCATACTTTGGAGCATCAGCAGAATGCAGATTGAACTGAACTATCCATTTCTCAAACCAACCCAAACTGAAAGGGCGTTTCATATTAAATTGTTTGAGTTCTTAAAGACATTTTGTCTAATTTTTTGGACCACAAAATATTACTATAGACTAGCAGCCCGTGTGCTCAGGTGTGGTTTTTAGGTTTGGAATATTGCACTTACAGCATTGATGGCAAACATATTACATTTTATGCTTTAAGGCTTCCTCCAGCCATTGGCTTCTTTTGCTCTGAAACATTCAGCCACTGGCTTGAGACATTGTTGCAAGAAGCGGGGTTTCTGTTGCAGTAACCCCCCCCCCTCCCCACACACACACTTTTTGCCAGACTACTGATGCACTTTGACTTGATGTGCCCTGGGTCCCTGCCAATCAGGTTCCCAGGGCCTGTGTTTTTTTTCCCAAAACTGTACCTTGTACCCGCAACTGGCACCTCTCTGGCCACGTGACAGTCCCTTGTAAAAGGCACCATGGGTGTAGGAGAGTAGGATCTGCTTCACATGGGTACCCCCACTTTTTGCTGATGCTTCACTGTTTTTCGACATTAGTCTGGCTGGGGCCCTGCTAATCAGAACCCCAGCCTAGCTGCTTCCTCTCTAAAATGGTTTCCATGTGCCTTAGGCACATCACTGATTGGAATCTGGAGTGCCCTTATAAGTCCCTAGTATATGGTATACTATGTAACAAGGGCATAGGTACCTCAGAGGCCTACCAGGGGCTGCAGCATGTATTATGCCACCCCTGGAAAGCCATCCAAACTGACACCACAGGTCTGCTACTGCAGCCTGGGTAAGGTGGTGCATGCACCCCTTACTGTGATATAGGCTACCTATATCACTAAATACATACACACATATAAACCTATAAGTCACTCCTAAGGCAGGCCTTATCAATCCTGAAGGCAGAGTGCATGGTTCCTATGTGAGAGGGTGCCCCTGCATGAGCCGGGCCCCTCTGCAGCGTTCGGAGACCCTTCTCTGATGCTGTTTGTAGTGCAGCCTGACCATATACTCTTAAGCGCATTATAACCTCGCGTTAAATGCTAACTTTGGAATGGCTGCACCTAAACATATCGTGTTTGGTGTCAAACATCTTGGAATACTACCCCCTGCCAATTCTGGCGGCGGGGGTAGCATTCCACCCTTCTAGAGGGAAAGACATGTTAACTCTGGCTAGCCCGGTAACTTCTTTCTAAAGCCCTGGCATCACAAAATGGATACTGCTGCCACAGACACGAGTCTGGCCTCCTGCTGCTGGACGAAACTCCGGCAGGGGAGGCCTGGACAACAGGTTTCCTGTCCCAGGGAGGTGTGACCACCTCCCCAGACAGGATAATGTGTATTGGGGCTGGGCGGGAGCACTTTCGGGTGCTTTGAAGTCCTGCACTGGGGGCACATTTGGTGTCCCTGTGCATACCCCAGTTCAAACCGGATCAGGGGCTTGCAGCCCCTGCTTTGGCGCGAACTGGACAAAGGGAAAGGGTGTAGCCACCCTCTGCCCTGACCCACCCATAGGTGGGGCCACAGAGTAGTCCAACCCCTAAACTTGGTATAAGTATAGGAACCCAGTCCTTAGGACTTTAGATTATCCCTGGACGAAACTCTGAAACAGAATCCTGGACCTTCGACGCTCTACTCAAGATTAGAGGACAGAAGAATCTCCCTTGGGGTCAAGGAGTGACTCCCCTGCTTGGCAGGCACCAAAGACGCATCTGTCCGGTCTGCATTTCTGAAGCTCCCGTCGGACGCCGAAGTCTTAGCATCACCAGAGGTGGATTCTCAGACTTCCCCGAGGCTACCCTGAGTCCCCAGCAAAGCGGAGGCCCGTAGCTATCGTGGGTAACGTGAGACCGTGACCCCTGGACACCGAGCACATTTGCAAGTGCATCCTCTTCTGGGTCTCCCACGAAGTCGTGCTTTGGGCTCCGAGTAGCCCTAGCCTCCAGCACCAACTGCACCGAAGATCACTGGCCTCCACTCCACGAGTGTCCTGTGAGCCAGATCCACGTGCGACGTCTCGAGGCTCCTTCGCGGTCGCTAGCCCGTTGGCTAGTAGCCCTTCACGAAGGCCAATCCTTTTCTTCTTGGGCATCCTGGTTGCTCCAGGCCTGCCCTCACTTACCCTCGCTGGGTGAGTTCCCCAGACCTTGCTGGTCTGCACCATCGACGATCTTCATCTTCATCGAGACTTGCCGTTGCCAAGGCTTGTTGGGTCCAATCCGGTCGCCGACACCTCAGCACTCGACAGACATCGTGTACCAGCCCGAATCCTGCTCCTGGTCGCCGACAACGCCTCCTGGACCTCGTGGCTGAAGAGTCAAGACGACCGTCAACGCACCTGAAGCACTCGACATCGGTGGGCATCTGTCCATCGCCTTCCTGGTCACTGGCTAGTGACCCAGACTCTGTCCCCTCTGCTTTCAGGTTCTTCAGATCTCCGATCCACCCGGACACTTTCCACTTGGTCGCCAGCAGCACTTTGCAGCAGATCGCCATTCAAATCAACGACGAAACCCGACCCCGAAAGGCACCTATGCACCCGGCTTCCCTGGGTGAGGTAACACGAGTACTCCGGTGCTCCCGTGGGTAGAGACTCTAGAACGACCTAGTTCTCAAAGGGTTTGCTCCAAGTCCTCCTTTAAGTGTCCCTTTTCTTTAATTTCCTGATCGCAACTTTCTCCATAGAAGTTAACGGCGTATCGCGGTTGTGTATTTACACTGCACGCGTCCCCCGTGGGTCCCCTGTGTCACTACCTTGTGGTCCAAGCACTTCTAGAGGCTCTAGGCCTAGTGTCTAGTTCAGTCGTGGTTCTTATACCACTTTATTGGTATATGGTTTGGTACGCCCCTAGGGCCCAAACATGTATTTGTGCTATTACTGTGTTTAAATAACTTATAACTTGTGTACTTGAACTCTAGCCTCATAAAGAGACTAGAGGGGTGTGTTTAGCAATAAATACATATATTTTGAATATATACCTGGTGTGGTGCTCTTTCATTTGATCACTCAAGAGATTATAGACTGGTAAAACAAGCTGCTTTACATTCCTTCAAGACTTAGCCTGAAGGCTGCTCTCCATAGCTACCACTAGGATAGCTTTCAATAAGGTTGTCTTTAACCTATCTCCAATAAGGGGTTGTTTGGACTGGTGCAGGGTGCCCACTATAATTAGTGGACAGCATATACCAGGCCAACTTCTCACAATGGGTACTGCGGCCAGTGAAGGCCTCTAAGGGTCGCAGCACTTATTATGCCACCTTCAGAGGCCCTGTACATATATATATATATATATATATATATACATATACACATATATATACATATACACACACACACACACACACACACCCCCCCCTCCCTCCCCCCCCCTCCTACAGTGTCTAAACCAATTCTTAGACATTGTAAGTGCAGTAATGCCATTAAAAGTATATGGTGCTGGGAGTTTGTCATTACGAACTCCACAGCACCATAAGGGCTTAACTGAAAACTGGGAAGTTTGGTACCAAACTTCTCAGCACATTAAACCCACACTGATGCCAGTGTGGGATTTAATGAAAAATGCTCTCAGAGGGAATCTTAGAGATGCCCCCCAAAAAACGACCAGCCTCTGGTGGGTTCCCTGACTGGTACACACCAGCTTGCCACCACGAGACATGTTTCTGGACCCCTGGGGTGGGAGCCTTCGCTCCCTGAGCCCAGAAACAAAGTTTTTCCTGGGCAGAGGTGGTCACACCTCCCCCAGGCCAGGAAGAGCCATCTGTGGCAGGGGAGCTTCTAAGGCCTTGCCGCCTTTGTAGCGCGACCCCCACCCTCTCCTGCTATCAATAGCAGGTTCCTTCTGTCTCCCCTCCTTTTCGGCGAGAAGACAGGTGGGAAACATTTGCACAGCCCAGAAGGTGTGCCCACCTCTGCCAACCCCACCCCTCAGGTGGGGAAGGCGAGGTGAAGCCCACTCTTCAGTGCCCGCCATCTTGCAGATGGCAGGCAGTCTCCAATCAGGATTAGGGATTGTGCCCACTCCCCCATATGGAGTGAGCACAACAAAGGGTGTAGTCACCCCAAGGTCAGTAGCCCATTGGCTACTGACCTCGAGGGCCCTAAAACACCCCCTACTTACAGTATTTAGGGGGCAGCCCTGAACCAAGAAGACAGATTCCGCAACCTAAGAAGGACGAAAGACGACGCCCAGCAGAGGAGACTGCAGAGAAGAACTGACTTGGCCCCAGCCCTACCGGCCCGTCTGCAGTTTCCAGAGATCCTGTGCCAAAAGTTGCCTTGTCCTGCAGCCAGCGACCTCCAGAACCCTAGGAGGACTGACTGCTTTCAACAAAGACCGGATCTCCTGTGAACAGCAGCTCTGTTCAAAAGAAACTCCCAAGACAGACACTGAGCATGTCTCAGCGAGGTCCCCCAGCGATCCAGAGTCCGAGTCCACTGTGGGTTGACCCCTCCATGACTCCCAGACGTCGCCTGCAGCCTCTGCACGGAGACACCCCCAACCGCGAGTGGCCCGGTAAGGTGAAATCCGACCTCAAAAGACACCCCTGCATCCAGCCGCCCTGCGCCCTGGAGAAGAGAATCCAAGGTGCACCTACGTCCCCGAGCCCTCCAACTTACCTGCCCAGCTGTTGGTTTCTCCCGGAAATCTTCCTGGACCGAGCCTGCAGCCAAAATCCAAAACCGACAACTCCCATTGAAAACAACAGGGCACCCGACGCCAAAACAGCACCCTGCACCCAGCCGCCCCTGCGGGTGCAACTTGTGTGCCAACTCGGATCCCCCTTTGCCCTGAGCCTAACACCAGGAGCTGCCACCAAACGGAGGCCCCCTATCCCCCATTGGATAACATTGGGCCTCCACACTCTGCACCCAGCCGCCCTAGTGCCACTGTGGGTGCTTTGAGAGTGCATCCTTGACCCTGGGGGAACCCTCATTCTAACCCCAGAAAACCAACTCCCAAACCCAAGTACTTATCTTGAAACCGATAACCACATTTCTTCCCATAGGACTGCATACTGCTTTCTTGTGAAAATTGTTTTAAGTGTGCAGTTGGTTTTGTATGAGAACTTGAAAAACTGCAAATATCTAAAAACTGCTCTACTTAACTTTTCTCTAGGAAATGTCCCAGTGTGATATCTAGGCATATCACACTGAGTAGAAAAAGTAATCCATAAAGTAATCTGAAATGTAATCAAACAGTAGTTTCCACTGTATTGAAAGTATTTACAAACTTGTAACAAAGTCATTTCCATTCAGGTTGCTTGTATTGTTCAATCTACCTTGAAAAGTATCATTTACATTTACCTGTACCAGGCTTGCTTGGTTCTAGAAAATAAATATAACTAAATAATATTTTTATACAAACAAATTGGTCTGAGTTCAGTCTTTGAGTGTGGGACATCATTTGCTGCCTGAGTGTGTACAACAAATGCTACCCTCTGATAAAGCCTTACTGCTTGCCCACACTACCACAAATAGAGAGTAAGGTGCTATCTACTTTTACCTCTGCCTACCTTTGGGGTTCCACTGGACTCTGTGCACACTATACCTCATTTTGGTATAGTATATACAGAGCCAGCTTCCTACAATTGTCAATTACGTCTTGGATCCATTGACAGAAGTATTTGAGTTTCACTGCTTCTCTATTTGCTGTTTGGGTGTGTCCTTCCATGTTCACTGGAATGTATGAGGGACTATTTTACATCTAAGATCATTTAGCTAGAAGTCCAACAGGTGTCTCTTTCTCATTCCATAGCAGTGATGTGCCCGCCAGAGACTGAGGGTATTGGCAAAGATAGCAGGCCAGGCCCACAGAGGGAGTCAGGCGATGCCTGCTTACCTCAGGCGGAGGTGGTACCGATGAGGGGTTATGGACATTGAATTGATCAAGTTGAGTGTAAATAGTCATGTAAGTTCCAAACTCTACCACTTCTAGTAGTATCTTTACTGCATACTCTCACTGTCCTTGGAGAGTAGTGTACAAAGGGAATAAAATATGTTATCCTGTTGGATTGCAATTGCACATGATGCTCTGGGACATCAATGTTAACAGCAGTACCCACTGTGGATACTGCCCAGTAACCACACATTGCAACAAGACCCTGACAAAAGATATCACTTTTGGAAAGCAAACAGTGTAGAATTTGGTTACAGACTTCTGGAGACATGTACTACCATCCACTGAGGCCCATTACATTTACTTGTGAAATTGGCACTTTAGCACCAGGCACCACACTCCCTTTCCTCAAGCCACCAAAAGTCTTCTTCCAGCCCTTGCTTTTAGCACACTACACTGTCCACATAAGATTTACTGAAAATTAAGCATCTTACGGGGGAGATGCTTAGAAAGGAAAGCCAGAGAAGACCGGAGAGTTTGAGCAGGAAAAGCTTAGTAGGCAACTTCAGAATGAGGCAGATGAAAGTGAGTAGAGAGCGCTCAAAGTAGAGGGAGAGACCAGAGTCTAGATAACAAAAAGGTTGCCAATGTCGAGGAGTTCAAGTCGTTAGAGTAGGCGATAGTAAATCTAATGCCAGGCCATACTGCAGCTCTAGTTGCAACCGACTCTAAATCAGTTTCCCCCAGTAATCTGGTAGAGAAATGCATAATTGGACTAGATGGTTTGGATTATTTGTCGAGCTTTAAAGTTGCTTAGTAGATTGAGAAATTAACTGGAGAAGAAATGGACGAAGCTTCATGGGGGGAAAAGCCATTATTGAGTTCAGTAAATGACTGAGCAGAGAATAACTACACAACAGATATTTTGATTTTACGTTTTGGGCTTAACCTAGTCCAATAACCTAATCGCTTCAAGAATGTGAGTAAGAGTCAAGGACTCACAGGGAGGCTTGAAAGCAAAGGGTGAGAAGTCAATGACGAGGAATTGTGCAACTTACTGTTAACTTAATGTCCAGGTTAGATGAGGCAACAGGCGAACTCTGCAAATCCGAAGCAGATACACATGGCTTGCTTCGCCACCAACAAGACGGCATGGGGGAAAGCTGCTTCTTTATAGAGCTCTGTTAAACAAACATCTAATGAGGTTCCCCTCACTCCAAATCAGGCACTCACCCAAGTTTTATTGACCATTGGCACATCTGATTCTCCAAAAACAACACAGCAATATTTGCAAGTGGGATCGGTCTAAATCTGAAGATCTTTCTTGGGTGGCATGTGCAAAGCTTTTGCTACAGGAACAACACTGTGGACAGCTGTACAGGTGATGCAAAGTTCCTCAAAGGTGATGTATCTTGCCATTGGGTAACCAGTGATGAGCTTGAAGGGCGCAGGTGAAGTGTTCATGAATGCCGAGCTACAGAAGCTGTCTGGTGGCCACATTCTGGAAGTGCTGGAGTCTGCAGAGAATGAATGAATGAATGAATAATATATATATATATATATATATCTCTCATACAAAGGTGCCCAAAGGGTGAAGACGCAACCAACAGCAGGCGAATCCAGCTACTGCAGAATCCTTTATTCAGGCAAAAACCGGCATGACACTGAAATTTCCCTTGCCTTTCCCCAACGCGTTTCGGAGCTCCTGCTCCTTGCTCACGGGGCCGGTACTGCATGGGCAGATGCGCGCGAAAAACAAGTATCGTAAATTTCAGTGTCATGCCGGTTTTTGCCTGAATAAAGGATTCTGCAGTAGCTGGATTCGCCTGCTGTTGGTTGCGTCTTCACCCTTTGGGCACCTTTGTATGATATATATATAAGCGCCCTCCGCCAAACCCATGCTTTCGGCCAGGAAAGCATGTGCATGGGTTTGGTGGAGGGCGCTCAGCTGCATATAGTCTAAGTATATTTAAAAAAAAGTGATGGATGGGAAGATTTAATTAATCTCATCCACTGGTAATTAATTGGCCCGCATACCAGTCTGTTATTTTGCACACTATACCACCTCAGTTTGGACCCAGCCATAGACAAATCAGTCTTGACCCTGCGCCAATCGTAACAGTCCAGTCCGAACTGTCAGGCCAAGTCCTCTTTGAACCAGAACACAAGCAACCCAAGTATGGTTTGGCCCTGTATGGGGCTCTTCAGTTAGGTGTAGCTTGCTTGGCTATAGGGATTTTTGTACAACAGGGATATAGGGATTTTTGTACAATTTCATGAAAGCCAGTGTGCCCCTACTAAATCAGCCTGAGGGTGCATGGATGGATGACAGGCACGGAGGCCTCTGTTGGAACTTAGAAGAAGCAAAACGGACCAGGGGAGGGTGGGAGAGAAGAAGCAACACGGACCAGGGGAGGGCGGGAGGGAAGAAGAAACACGGACCAGGGGAGGGCGGGAGGGAAGAAGCAACACGGACCAGGGGAGGGCGGGAGGGAAGAAGCAACACGGACCAGGGGAGGGCGGGAGTGAAGAAGCAACACGGACCAGGGGAGGGCGGGAGGGACGAAGCAACACGGACCAGGGGAGGGCGGGAGTGAAGAAGCAACACGGACCAGTGGAGGGCAGAAGCAACACGGACCAGGGGAAGGCGGGAGGGAAGAAGCAACACAGATCAGGGGAGGGCGGGAGGGAAGAAGCAACACGGACAAAGGGAGGGCGGGAGGGGAGAAGCAACACAGACAAAGGGAGGGAGGGTAGAAGCAACTCAGACAAATGTAGAAGGGGGAGAAGCAACACGGACAAAGGGAGGGCAGGAGGGGGAGAAGCAACACGGAGAAAGGGAGGGCAGGAGGGGGGGGAAGCAACACGGATAAAGGGAGGGCGGGAGGGGTAGAAGCACGACAGACAAGGGGAGGGCTGGAGGGAAGAACCAACACGGACAAGGGGAGGGCGGGAGGGAAGAAGCAACATGGACAAGGGGAGGGCGGGAGGGAAGAAGCAACACAGAAAAAGAGTAGTACCTGAACCACAACGCCAGCAGCGGAAGGACACTAATCAAAATGAAGCAACCAGTAATTGATCCATGCGCCACGTGAAAGAAGAGGAAGTGAAACTGACCCACGCACTGACAGGCAGCATCTAAGAGTGACAGTGGCCAACGAATGGTAAGCAATGTACGGGCTCCAATCCCCTTTTATTAAACAAAATGTCTAGCAAACAACAGCGCATGTGTGCTGTCTTACATGAGACCTAAAACAGCCCAGCAGAGCTCTGAAAGGGCCAGTGATATAAGGCAGGGATGATGTAACTGAATCAGGCTCAGCCTACCTGGCTTGACAGGAAACAGACCTCACAGGAATTGTCAATGTTTCCCTATGCACCAGGCTCCCTCTGCATTACTTGCAGGAGGGAGATGGGGGCTGGGCAAATGATTGTCAAGGCCAAATTGACCTATTACCTGAATCACCAATCATTTCCTCCACCTATTCCTTCAGAGACAGGGAGAGATGGGGAAAGAGGGAAGAAGTTGCGAGAGAGCAGGAGAGAAGGAAAAAAGTGAACAAGAGTAATAGGGAGAAAGAGAGAAGGAAGAGGGAATCAATATTTATTCTCTTCCTATCTTCCTTGAGAGAGATAGAGGGAGAGTTAAAAAGAGAGAGAAATACGAGAGAAGTCTGGTTTCTGGCAGTGTTAACCACGTAGAGCCAGGCTCACGAAAGGTTCACCCCAGTCTTCCTGAACTTTCAGAGTCATGTGTCAAGGGCATTAGAAGATGTAAAAAGAACTGAATCATCCATCAACGTTTTGTATTTATACACTAAAGGGAGCAATTAGCAATGAAAAAAGGCGTCAGGGATCCAATGCTAGTCTAATATCACTAATCTAGATAAGTATGACTTCTTTTAGCAGCAGAGCAGTGCACTAATAGCATGTCCATGCTCCTTCAGACAAAAAATTCATGGAATTAAGCAATTATGCGGCTGTAGTGATTTCCTCATAATTATGACCTTACCACAGTTACCCCATAATCATCCATTTACTACATAATTTTCTTATTTCTACATAATGGTTTCTAGCTCAAACTTATCATAAGGGAATAGATGTGGCCTAGCAGCACGAACTCCCACCTTTAAAACCTGGGGACCCAGGCTTGAATCCCGGGCTCCCCTGTATGCTAGACTCAACATCGTGTGATTCTGGGCGAATCCCTTTATCTCCCTGTGTCTAAATGTTTGAAATGTATTTGTGTAATCCCCACTTGATATACACGATCTTCATGCCTGCCAACTCACACGGTGCCACCGTGTGACACACGATATTAGCTCCCATCACACGGTCTCCCAGTGAGGAGCCTATATCACACGTTGCAGGGAAAACGAGCTGAAAAACCACTGTAAACAGTGGTTTTCCAGCTTTTTTTTCTCGAGGCTTTGTACTGCCGACGTCCATTAAGAGGTGTGAAAACACCCCAGGAGATCGGCACCGGCCACAGCAAGCTTTTTTTTTTTTTTTGGGGGGGGAGGAGGGGGCTTGGGGGTGGAATGGGGTTCAAAAGTGCCTTGTAGGTACTTGTCTGCACGAGCCCTTGCCCTTTCAAGGCCCGCCCCTCCTCACACTGTGAGCTTGTTCTTCAAGTTGGCAGGTATAGATCTTATGGATCGTCTCCTGAACCCTCAGGTAATATACAGCGCTCCGTTGCTTCATAGCTAGGTTCGTCCTATACCAATACATACATAAATTACTAAAAGAAACAAGACACTTGTGGTGCAAAGGTGTACGGGACACTTAGTGAATGTTAACTCGTATTCAGTTGTTAAACTGATACCAATGAGGTGAAAGGTTGCCCAGAGAGTATTAATATCCCTAGTTGGTGGACTGGAACTCAACTTTTACATAATTAAATACAGTACAAACGGGGTAGAAATAATCTCATGGTAATGTTTTGTTTCATTACTCGTGTACATTTTCTTCTATTATTAAAGTCTGGTGTCTTGAATCTTACAGCGTTTTCTAGCAAGATACTAATATTAAACATAAAGAACGTACGCGCCTGCTCTGCCTCTCGTGACTCAATTTGACATCTTTTGAAAAGGCTCGAACGGACGGATATTGAGAGAAGGAATCCAGTGCTCACACCAAGAATGAAATAGTCCATTCTGACCTTCGGCTCCATATCGGCTCTCTATGCCGTTCACTCGGTGTATCAGATAGGGCCCTGACCTCAATCAACAATGAAGGAACACAGAAGTCATCTGAATGGATACTTGTAATATGTTTGAGAGGCTTAGCAGAATAGCCAGGACACTTCCATAAAATATATTCCACTATGTAATTCGGGTTGCTCTCTTTAGTTGACTTATATCGTAAATTAAGGTGTTTGGCAACACCAGTGATCATGGCATAGGTCTCTGTGACATGCTGGCGAATCAGACAATTCCTGAAGGATAGAAAAAAATTGCCTATTGGGAACGTGCTTGAAGAAATCTGATACATATATTTAACATAGTATGTGTATTTGTAAAGCCATGTTCACTGGTAGGCATCTTGGCGCTGAATAACAGATGTTTGTTACCCAACTCAATGGTATTCATTTTATCGACCTCAGATGAATGAAAGGCTGAGTGGACCCACTGGGATTTGAACATGTGACCATGAGGTTGAAACGGAGGCCCCTGGAGTGGATGCTTTAGTCCACTGAGCCACCAGACCCGACTAAGAGAGAAAGGACCATGGTGCTACCAGGACACCACCATTTTAAATGCAAGAGATACTTCAGATGCACAGGAGCCACTGCCACCTCACTGTAAAGTGCCACCTTTATCCAGACCACCGAGGGACGCCATTTAGATCCTTGATCAGCTCATATGGTAAAATTCTAGAAGCCTCGTTTATGTGGGGGGGCAATCGCCGAGCTTCTTGAAAAATACATACACCGTATAATTACGGAATTGATGAAAGGCCAAAGTTGGCACTTTCAAGCTCACGACCTGCAGGTCACACTCACACTAGTGTCACTGAGCCATCATGCCGGCTAAACGCGGGGATGTCTCAGCAGCTGTGTATGGCAGGCCCCCACTGACCACCCCATGAATACCTTCTGGTCATTCTCCAGCCCCACAGAGGAATTGACGCAGAAGTGACTGATTCATGGAACGAAATCTTGTTTATATGGTTCTCAAATCATAGGAGACAGCGCTGTATTCATTACTAGAATTGGGAACGCTAGTGGGGAAGTCTTGAAAGTTCTCAACAAGTGTACCCTCTACTTAGATTTACACGTCCACCCCCCAGCATGAGAATCATCAAACCATTTTGCTCACAACGATGACACGCACTCGAAAAACAAATACATCTGCAGAGTTATGAAAAAAAGCCATGGTTAAATTCCAAGGACAGCTCTGCCCATGCTTCACTTCCTAATAATAAAAACAAATCGCTAAATAAATGTGTTTTTTGAATGATGCAGATTTTGGATGAATACTCACTGGGCGGCCCCTGCCTCGGCTTGCGCCACTGAGCAGCTGCCGCATCTGGACTGAATCATGTTGCCAGGCAGCAGCAGAAACAGAGCCGTGCCCCCTGCCTCTCCCTGCTCTGTGAGAGTCTCACACGTTGTGTCACCTCTGACCCAAAACCCACATCCGGGACTCTCAGGTTGCGCAACGAGGCAGGACAAACGCAGCTTTAGTTGAAAATTCGAGCGAGGTGTCGAGTAATTTCAATTGTCAAATATAACGAACCGGACAGGATTGACTTTCTTATATTGTAGTGTAGACGGGTTTGACATGTTTTTATACAATGTATGTGTATTTGTGAGACTTATGTAGTCCAAACCTAGTTACAAAAAGTGTTGTATACAAAAGTAGATTTCCACTGGACAGGAACCTATGAAGGGAGAAAAAGTTCCCTACCTTTGCTAAAGCTCTTTCTGGTAGATACTCTATCTAACCCCAGATTCCTCACCTTTAGAATATTCCTGGGCACTAGACTGAATCCAGAAGTTCTCTCAGCAGTGCTCTCACATGCTGCTAGTTGCCACTGTATGGCTCTGCGTTGGCTCCATACCGCCTTGTAACCCTGCGTTGCCTTTGTTCCACCCTGGAAGTGATGAGGCTGAGCTGCATATAAGCGCCACCAATGGCGGTTTCTTACTCATATCTTTTCGTGCCCTCAGATGTGGAGCACAAACTACTGTTGGTACCAGTGTGCAGATCTCTCATTTGGGACCTTTTTTCGAAGGTAAGAGACCACTCCATAGAAAGGGGAGGTGGGAGGGCAGTGATGAATCTTGTGTTAGAAGTATCCATCAGACGATCAAGTGACTTACCTTCAGTAACGCTCTTTCTGGTGGATACTTTCTCTAACTGAAGATTCCTTACGGTTAGAATAGACACCAAAGCAGTACCTCTCTAGTTACAGGGTCTCTTGGGGTGGGCTCAGTCCAAATAGTCCAGTAGGAACAAATAGTAGTGCTTGGCCAATGTGTGCACTAATGCCCACGTAGATGTTAAGGATAAACACCCCGCAAGCCAAGTCAGCGGTGGCTGCCTTGGCGGAATGGACCATCAGTCCTTGCAGAGGCTTTTTTGTGGCCAATGTGCAGTAGAACTTAATGCAAAGGTCTATCCACCTTGACAAAGTCCTTTTCTGCACTGTCTCACCTTTCTCTGCCCCAGAGAACAGCCCACAATATGTGATCCACCACCCGATGGCCTGTAATGCAATCGATATAAAAGCTTAAAGCTCTATTGGGGTCCAGCCAAAGGAGCCTCTCCTCCTCTTTCGAGGGGAAAGGCAGGACAAAGAACATTGGGAGAACAATGGATTGTCCAATGTGAGAGGAATCATGACTTTAAGCAAGAAGCCTGCCTGGGTCCTCCGCACCAGTTTGTTCGGAAAAAAAAGAGGTGTAGGGCAGCTGTACCGAAAGAGCCTGGAGGTCACTCATGTAACTAGCTGAAGTGATTGCAATGAGGAAGACACTTCTGAAAGTCAGAAGACGCAACAAACACCTATGACTTCACTCGAAGGGAGTATACATAAGGATTATCAGGACTAACTTAAGGTCCCACTGTGCCATCGGAGCTGGTTTGGGAGGGAAAATGTGTCAAACTTTTAATAAACCGCATCACAACAGGTGATTTAAGCAAGGACGTTTGGTCTGTCAAATGCAAAAAAGCCGAAAGGGCCAACAAATAACCTTTAATAGTGTCCAGTGCAATACCATGCTGGTTCAAAGACAAAACTAACAATAAAACATCAGACAGTTTTTCCTGTAGAAGGGTCCGTGTTGCAGACACCAAACCAGGACACAGTGTTCCCAGCGTAAATGGACTTTGTAGAGGGACACCTGGAACAAGGATAACATCCATAACCTCAGGTGGTAGATTAAACACAGTTAACTGGTATCGCTCAGTCTCTATTATTGGAGGTATAGATTGCACAGGTTTGGGTGCAGTACCTGCCCTACTGATGCGACAGAAGATCCTCCCGAAGTGGTAGCCTGATCAGAGGACAGATGCTCATGCCCAAAAGTTTCAGATACCAAACTCTCCTGCCCAATCTGGAGCCACTAGGATGACTTGGGCCTGGTCATTGCCTTTCCGCCTCTGCCTCTCCTGCCCCAAGTTCTGAAGATCAGGAATGTCTCTACAAAGGCAGAGAAACCTGGAGCTGTTTTATTAGGTCCAGCACACTTGCTCCATATGCTAATAATTGTTGAGGTAATTTGGGTGTGCAGTTCCTAAAGGAAAGGTAACAGAAGAAGAGGAGTTGTATTTATTGTTCCAGGAGAGTGCTCCCTTAGGAGCAAGGGCCCTCACACACCCAGACGGGTGTCATGCTTCATCATTGGGCTAGCTCCTCATTGGGCCAGCGCTGCAATGCCCAATGGTCACCCACTAGGGGGCTCTTCGCCAGAGATATTTTCTTTTAGCCGTTTGATGAGGTGAGGGTGTGTGGGCTCAAGTGGTGTGTGTAGAGTGGTGAAGGAAAGTGGGTTTAAAATAGGTGATGCTCAGGGTCAAGCTATTTAATGAAGGAGTTTGCTCACCTAATTAATAAATGTGGCACTTAGTTAAGGATATCATGGTCCTTATAAGCTTTGCGGGAGAATAGTTCTAAAAAAGGGTCAACTTGTTTCTCGCCTATGTATGTCAGTCAGTGAGCGCCTTGAGACCCTCACGGGTGAGTAGCGCGCTTACAATTCCCTGATTGAGTGAGCATGTGGCGATTCTTCAGGAACTCAATAAAGAACCTACTCTACTTTTGACTGGATGCATTTAATGGTATAGTGATAAGTCACACAACAGATTAACAAGTAATTGTGTACCTTAACCTGGAATAATACAGTTCCCTGGAACATAAAGGATGCCTGCACATCTCCTGAAAACGCTGGCGGATCGCATCCAGACATAGTGATGAAGCATCACACTGGTATGGAGTGCTGTCCCCAAGCAATCTTGTTATGTGCCACAAACTAGGCCTAAGTAGCAAACAACCTTTCACTTACATTTGCCCTACCTTGCTCTGCATAACGGTTCTAAGCACTGACCTTTCACCCAGTTACGTGCTGAATAAATGTCGATGGATTCCCTTGAAACTAGTCTCATTTATTATGCATGAGGATTCTTGGAAAAGTCCCCTGCACATGACGTAGATAACAGCATGAACATTCTCTGTATAAAAGTCATGGTCATCTTTAACCTAGGGCGAAAGAACTACTTTGCATAATTGCAGGTATTGATTTAGGCTAATTTACATAATCCTACTCATAACATATCGATTGTGTTAGGAACCCAGAGGCTATCTTTATGGTATAAAAGACCCATACCTATACTATATAGACAGAGGAGATGTTTCGACGCGGACACAAGACACTGGGGTCCCGGCCTGCAGAAGCACCAGCAGGCAGTGGTCTGACATCCCATGCGGGGTGTCCAATTCGAGACCAAGATGGGGTCCTTCGTTCTCTCCCATCAGGTAATGGGGTTGGATCTTTCCTAGGGGATTCTTGGCTTTACAACCACATACATGCTAGGTACACTTAGATAGGGTCCGCATAATAAGAGTACGCTTGATTATTGTCATGTTTATATATGCCGGCATATATTCACTGTTTTAGCACCATGGTAGAATTCTATGTTCTATTTACTTTGTTGGTGCTTGTAATCTCTTACGTTAGCTTCTGTCTATTAATTGTTGCAACACATATGTTTTATACTAGAATGACGCTGGTTCAATAAATGCTTATTGAAAACGTCCCCATCGTTTATTCTGTATATTTCTCTGAGACTAAGTGAGTACAAGTGACTGAACGAAAAGTACTGTACTGTTTTCACGATCCCTGATGGATCAAGAGTTGTCATGTTCGACGGTTGCCAGAAACTAGTCGCTCCTTGGTAAGACTAGAAGACTTAGAGTCGCACTTTGAGCTGGCTGGTCTAAAGGCTAACATATCCTGCCGGGGTGTCCAGAATCAGTCTCAACACCAATCCCTTAGTATATGTTGTCTAAACGGGCAGATCCTATGTACTTTTAGGAACTACTCAACAATGTCATATCCAGGCCAACATGAATGACTTATTTGGTTGCATCCTGAATGGTTTGAGTCAGGGAGGCCCTAAATTCTTCTGGTACCACCAGCAAGATCTTGCTGACCATGTTCCACAAGACTTGTGTATATTGACCTAGTAAGCACTGTGTGTGGACTTAACTCAAGGGCAACCTGGCAGAGAAAACATTTGTTTTTTGAGTGCCTCAATCTTCTTTGACTCCCTGTTTGGTGGTGGGAGGATTCTTGTTGGGAATGACTTTTCGTTGACTTTGCTGGTGGAAGCCTGGCGCACCAGACTCTCAGGAATAGGATGCTGTGTCCAAAAGTCAGAGTTGCCTGGCACCTACCTGTGGCGTCTGACTACTTGCCTGATCTGATCACCAGAGGGCAACAGCAAGATTTAGACCAAGTGCCCATCAGTTAGGGCTCCAATTAATGGAAGTAAGGGCTTAGAGGAAGCAAGCCCAGGCTACAGGACCTGCATAAGGACATTTGTTTTAACTTCAACAGCAGCTAGTTGTAGGTCCAGGACCTCAGCAGCACATAGAATTACCACACCAAAAGAAGCACACTCCTGTTTGGGCTACAATGAGGGATAACAGACCTGAATAAGGGAAGTAGCAAGCACACTAGCTTCCTGTAGTTCCATATATAATCTGTTATCACCATAACGTGGGCAGTTAATCATCCCTATTGGCATCTCCAGGAGGTAAACGTTCGTCTGAATCAGAGCCAAAAAGGTGATGCACCCTCCGAGGATAGAGCGTTTTGCCTTGATGTGATGAGGACATGGCCTTCGTACCAGCGTGAAGGACAGTCCTAGGGGGTAACAGCTACATGAGCCTCTTGAAAGGAAACCTATTCACAATACTACATTTGTGGTGGTGATTGTCTTTGAAAGTGGTGAATGTAATAGCTGCCCTGAAATGTAGCGAGTGCGCAAGCCCAAATTGCTCAAGGGGGGGGGGGGGGGGAATTCTTCCCACAAGAAATTTTTTAACAAAATGGTGTAAAATAGTGCATTTTGCAACAGTTTTCATAAAAAATTGCTAAAAAGCCCTATGTTCAGAAAGGGCACTTGTGAAATATTCTAATACTTTCATGGTGTGTCCGGCAAGCCTGACCCTTCAAAGGAGTGTTGCATGTTTACCACCCCCTACCCCCCCCCACCAAGATGAGTTTGATAAAATAGTGGCAAATGTGACATTTTCCAGCTCTATTTACTTCCAAAAGCTCTAAAAAGCAAACTGTGATACAGGCAGTTGAGAAAAATAAAGCTCACGTGGCCTATCATTTACTGTAGTCTCTATTTTATGCTTTCTCTTAATTTCATTTTGTGTCCCAGTCCCTCGATCCTCAATCATATGTTATGAATGAGAATCACCTTGGCATAAACAAGGCGAAAAAATAAAATACACAAATCTTGTAATCGGAAGGACACAGGTGAGGGAGACATATTTTAAGGCAGATATAGCCGTTTTATTGCTCAAATTACAGGACCTTGCAGTTTCGGACAGCAGACGGCTTACACCTTCCTGTCCGACAGCGGTAGTGAATATCACTTAAATAAAGGCATTACATATATATTTGGAAATGCAATCATTTTCTCCCAAGCAATATCTTGTGAGTTCATAATGATACACACATTGTGCTATCAATAAATCATTTTCGTTTTTGGGAAAAAATAAACTTTTTAAGAAACGTGGTAAGAAATTTGGGGGTTTTCTTGGACTCGACCCTCTCTATGAGCTCTGAAGTTAAACAGGTAAAAAAAAAAATCCCTTTCCATACTATGCAGACACAATGACTTATCTTCCATCATCGAGTTTTCCAGAAGGTCAGGCTACTACGTACCATGTTATAGAATGACTGAGCTACCCAAATGGCCTGCATGGAGCTTCAAAGCCTTGGTCATTAATCACCTTAAGAGAATCCAGACTGCAGCGGCAAGTCATCTCCTGCACAACCACATCTCATCGGCCCTAGATGCCCTCCACTGGCTCACTAGTGCCAGAAGATCTGCTTCAAAGATACTCTGCATTACTCACATAGCAAAGGGCTAGCAACTGCCCTATTAGCATCTTCACTAATCATACCACACGACAAGAAGAAAACCATTGGAGGCACATCCTTCTCTGGACAAGCTGCAAAATTATGGCACTTGCTTGCAGCATGTATACAGGCAACGATAACCATGCAAAATTCAGATGACTGGCTTTTCCTAAATGAAATGAAGCCATTGAAAAGGAGAGATAAGCCCTACATTACTACCACCCTACTTGAAGAGGAAGCCCCCGGATCTTTTTTCCTGCAGAACCTCAAGCAGCACATATATTGTATTGTGCCACAGAGAGGACAAAGGAGCTCATAAACATAGTACACTTCAAAGGGCCTGCCATTCAAATCAGAAAGAATTAGAACCTCCTTAACTGCTAAAAGTGGAGGACAATCAAAACCTTTAGTCATTTAAGGGCGATCTTGCACCCATCTGAGCCATTGTGTATCATTACTGCACAAATCAAACACTGCATGTCCCTCGATCCTCGTGAGGGGTTTGTTAGCCCACAGATTAAGCATGATGTATCCCTGACCTCCGAAGATGGGTCGTGTTACCTGTCATCACTTTTGCGAACATCCATGGGGCGCTGGAGAGGCCTACAGGGAGCACAGAAAACTGATAATGCTCCTAGCAAACTTTGAGCCACACATAAGATTTATGGGACTGCAGGACAGATATATGAAAATACGTGACTTGCAGGTCCAAGGACACGATCCAGTCACTGGGGTCCAGGGCAGACTGGATCTGGGCTAGCAAAAGCATTTTGAATTGGTCCTTCCACAGTAAGGCATTCAAAGGCCAAAGGTACAAAATAGACTGGAAACCACATCCTTTTTCTTCACAAGGAAATAGCAAAAGTAGCAACCCATTCGACAACACCCATGGAGAGTAACACTTGCATGTCCTGCCGAAGAAAGAACAGGTGCTCTTCTGAAATGCTCTCTGATAGGGGGGAATGTTTAGCCATTCAAAATGAAAAGGTAGGGCATAGCCGTGCTGAACAATTTGTAAGACCAATCTGTCTGACGTGATGAATCGCCACTCTGGGAGAAAGTGTTCAATCGTGCCTCCCACTGAAAGGGCAAGTGCCAGTAAGGGCAAACTTAAGCAATTTGGTGGCTGTTGCCACAGGGGAGGGGGAATGGGAGGACTGATGCCACTGCTGGGCTGTGCTCAGCTTGCCAGACCCATGCCCACAGCCTTGAAATGATTGAGGTGACTACGAGTTATGGTCCTCGTTAAAAAGGAGCAAAGGCTCAAACTTGGATGGCCTAAGTTGTAAAAAGTCTGTAAGAACGTTGGTTTTGGTCTCGACTGGGGCTAGCTGCAAATCAAGAATCTCAGCAGCCCACCCCTCATAACTGCAAACAAAGCACTTTCTTCCATTGGTGGCCCCAGTGGCAAGTGAAATTCTGCCTAAGGGGGAAGTGTCAAACCCACTGGTCTCTTATAAGTCCATGTAAAAGTTGTCACCTGTGTAAGCGGGATGAAAGCCATTTCAATTTCCACCATCATCCCCATCCTGGGGTGTCCCTTGTTCAAAGTCCGAGCCAAAAAGATAAAGGAGCCCCTGCTGGTGTAATCCACCTGTGTTGAAAGGCGGGGTCAGAGTCAGTCTCTATGGCAATCGGTAGAGCTTTTGTAATGTCACAGCACAGCATTGGCTGAGATTGCCCTAAGTTGCTTCTATGTCTGACTTCAGAATCATCATTAGAACCTCCTACAGTACTAAAGGCACTGGTGCTGGCATCGACGAGGAAGGGCCTGGTGCAGGTCTCTGAGCCGGAGTGGAAGTATGTAACAGAGTCAGTATGCAGGCAACCAGGGTCCTAAAGGGTCCCAACTGCACCTAGTATGGTCCGCTGGTGGTAATCCAACTGGTGACCCCTATAGTTCCTTGGGGCCCAAGGCACGCCAAAGGGAGCTGGAAGCTCACCAAACGTCTGCAGCATGGATTCCTGAATTTGCTGCGGCGTCAGCAATGGCCCTGGGAACACTGTGTTCCCTGGGACCAGCTGATTAATTGGGTCTGCGACAGGAGACCTCAAGGGTGAGCAACTCACATTATGACTCCCTCTCCTTGAGTTCAGGGAAGCGGGATGGAGTAGAGTTCCACTTTGCTTTTGTTTTAATTTTTGACTAGGACATACCAAAAGGATTTGGAGTGCAAAGCTCACAGGATCTGCCTCTGGAGCTCAACTGCAACTATGACTTGGAGCAGGAATTTTATTTATGTGAAGGATGTAACTTCTTTTGTGGTAGGCAACATACTTTTGCTTCCTGGAATACCTACAGGAGCATGAGGGTACATTTATCACATGGCTTTGAGTCATCGCCTGAGCCCACACACAAGACACCTCATGTGGGTCCTTTACTGACATTTGTTTCCTGCCATTGCATGATTTGAAACCTGTAGATTTAGGAGGGGGACATTATTCTCTAGAACACTGTAACTTATATGAGAAGTCGTTGGAAAACCAACAAGGTTGGGAGTGGAGTGCCATATCAAAGTCAAAAGGAATGGAAAGGACAAAACTGGTGTCAGTACACAGGGTATGCGCTTATGTGTGGCTCCAGTCTGCAACGTCTTGGGTGTACAAAGCCAATGTGAAGCAGCACGGTGCCATCTAATGGCACCAGGAGCAATACTGATTTTTTCCCCCCCAGATGCAGTGTGGTGAATATTCTAAGGTGAGTAATCAGTGGTTAGCAGTAATGCATCATAACGAGCAGTTCTGTAAACCTGAAATATTTTTCAGATCATTATTTAGGAGAAATACTTCTATGAGAAGCTTTCTGCTTATCTTGGACCTGTGCAGACACAGCAGGTCGTTCCACTCCCTTCCCAAGATGAGTTCCTCTGGAATCACCAGGGGCCCAAAACTCCAGCTAGCCAGCGCCATTAAGAAAGCTTTACCAATTTAGTTAATTAGGTCAGATTTGAGACACATGGGAACACCCAGTCTATGAGTCCAAATAAACAACTTGCTGCAGAAACTCTGCAACACAACCTCCAAAATACACAAACTTCTTTTGGCCTTCCCATTCTCCTTTGGAGGCGAGTGGTGCTTTCTTGTATACAGCCTCACTCCTGCAGTTAAGAAGCATGCAGCACTGTTGCGAATGGTGTCTTTACATTTCAATAATTTTTAATGTTTGTAAAATACAAAGCACATATTTATACAGAACACTAAGAAAACAACCATCTTGAGCACAAAAATGGGGAAAACTAAAACATACTGAATAACTGTAATACTTTATTCTCCCCAATTAATCACTTGAGACAAGGCGGAAATTCACAGCCTAAACGGAAGCAAGGGCAAAACCACAGGCCTAGAGAATTATAGCATCAATCACAGCTTTCTGGTTCTTCTCATTAGCGGTGTCCACTAGAATAGGACTTGTTGATTAAAGAAAAAGTTACTTAACTACTCTTTCGATCTTTCTGTTGAATACTCTATCTACCTTCAGATTCCTCACCTCTTGAATAGCCCCAGGTGCCAAGCCAGATATAGAAACTTTTCCACAGTTCTTCCCCGGTAGGGGGTTCTGCCTCCATTTTGGCATCGGAAGCAGTGCCACGGTATCGTCAATAGAGCCAGATAGCGCCCACCCTGGTGCTCTGTCAGTTCTACGAACCTTTTTTCACTTGTGCTTTTTGAAGCAGACATGAGGAACTGAAAAACAATTTAAGATAGTGCAGTACAACAATCTAATTTGGAACCTTTTTAATGTGACCTACTGACCATCTTTCAGAATTGGGAGGAGGGCAAGATGGGTGAGGACTCTGCAGGTACATAGAGTCCACAAGAAAGATCGTTACCAAAGGTAGGCAACTTTCTTCTTGGCTTGTCTTTTCACCTTGTCTTTGCTACTCCCATACCCCACGAAGAGCTGGTCATCAGACCTGGGGGCATATTTACTAGAAAATTACGTGGCGCTGCATCATTAGTAAAGTGCAGTGAGGCATCGTATTTACAGCAATACAACACATCCCTGTGCTTTCCTCTGCACTGGTGCACAATTGGCTGCTTAGCTCTAACGCAGGCACCCTTGCACCATGGTCCAGGGTGCCTACATTGCAGGGATGATTGTTTTTGTGCAGGAAAAGACACCGTCCTACACAAAAACAATCATGAGTCAAAATCCATGGGTATTGCGGTGGAACAACCACAGCAACACACATGGAACGCTCCTTTTGCGCAGAGTAATGCATGAAAGGGTCCATATTTATAAGGCCATGAAAAGCCATGCAGGGTGGCTCTGCGTGGCATTGTAAATATGGCTCAGCATTGTGCACCACCGGAGTGTCAAAAAAAGTGATGCTCCGGTGGGGCAGGGGCCTTGTAAATATGACCCCGATCTCTTTGTTGCAGTCGATGTACTAATAGACTGACCTTTCGGGGTCCCGCTGGTTTAATCTATACTTCTTCTTGGTGGGATGAGGCAGAGAATAAAATATAGGAAGGATAGTGGATTGTCCAAGATGGAAAGGGGTCACTGTCCTTGGAAGGAAATCCAATTTAGTTCAGAGAACTAACTTGTCTGAGGAGAAGCATGTGAAGGGCTGGCGAGCACTCGGGTCTTGCAACTCACTGACGCGCCGCACTGAAGTAATGGCCACCAGTGCAACTCTCTTGGACATCATCGGACGCAACTGCGAATTACGGTTAACAGATCAAAAGGAGCATCCATCGGAAAATGGTGCATAACAAAGAGCAGGAACAAATGTGATAGCTCTTTAAAAAAAAAAACTGATCATGATGGGAGAATGAAAAGGGATGGCTGTTCTGGAAAGCAGAGAAGTACAGACAAGGCTCCTGTGTATCACTTAAAGGTGCTCACTGCACAGTCCTGCTGCATCAGTCAAAGACCAAAATTAAGGACCTCCGACAGGTGTGTCCACTTTCTCCTCCACATGAAAATCTGTTCCATCCTCCAGAGTAGAGTGACTTCTTGGGAAAATGACGAGTGGACAGTATTGCGTCGACCACCTCCGGTGTCAGCTGAAAGGAGCTCAAGTATCCCCTAACAATCTACAGGCATGAAGGCCTTAGAGGTTGGGGAGCAGCACCTGTCCCGCCAACCGAAGAAGAGGTCCATCCTGAGAAATAGGTGGAGCAGGGGACACAAGGAGCTGTTGGTCTGCATACCACAGCCTTCTCGGTCAGTCTGGGACAGGACAACGATGATCTATTTGCCCGGTCCTGACAAATCTTCCTCAGAACTTAAGGAATCAATGATGTGGGAGGAGACGTGCAGAGAAATGGAAAAATTCACCTCAACTGAAATGCATCCCCCAAGGTTCCCTGCAGTCGATACTGCAGGGCAAAGAACTGTGAGCAATGGGTGCTGCCATGAGTGGCAAAAGTTCCATCTATAGTGCCCCACAGGGCAAAAATGGTCTGGACCAACAGTGGGTAGAAATGCCACTCTTGGTTGGCAAGATGATGCCAACAGAGATAGACAGCCCCGGTGTTCAGAGAGCCAGGCAGATTGTTGGCGACGAGCCAGATCCCAAGTTGGTGCATTGAAGCCCAGTGTCTGAACGCATAGTGACACAGAAGATAAGACGCTGCTCCTCCCTGCCTGACCTCGAAAGGAAGGGAAGAAGGTTTTGAGAGCCATCTGAATCACCCTCACTTCAAGCAGTACCTGTTATTCTGGAGTTTAAAGGCCCTTGATCTCCAGCTCCTCCATATGAGCACCCCACCAATGTTGTCACAGCTAGTGGGTGGTAGAAGGACATTTCTTGGAACAAGTGCTCCCTCACCGACAACCAGGCAAAGTCTGCTGCAGGGTTCTGGGAAATAGAGACAGAGCCAGACAGAATCCTACCATGCTGGAACTAGAGAGCTCTCATGTGCAAGTGCGTGTTCGTGACAAGGAGAAGAACCAATAGCACAGGCATCCTCACAATGTCTTTTGATTTTAAATCATCTATGAGTTTTGAGGTATCAATCGATGAAATCGAACCTTCTCTTGCACGCAAACTATATCTGCAGTTTAGATAAGATATCCTTCTGGTCAAATCCTTCATTTCTAATTGGTCTGCAGGGAGTGAGGGTGGCGATGACCAATGTCCGACATGTGAGGTGGGGAGATCACTGGAAGACATATTGTTCTTTTGCCTCCAGCACAGTAGTTTCTCATGGCAACCTGGATAAGGCGCTCTAATTGCCTATAAGTTGTGGTAACTACCTCCTGAGCAGCTATAATAGGGATGAAACCAGTGGAGTGTTTTGCAAATTGTAAATGTGTTTAGCCTATGAACTGCTTTACTTTGTCTTAATAATTTTATCTGTTTTATGACAACAGTAAGCCTGTCTTTTATATATTTTGTAGTTTGCAAATTGTGTTATATTTTTCTACTTTGTTGATCTGTTTGATTGAAATAAAGTATTTTGACTGAATGACAAAGAATGCAGGAAGCCAGCAGGCCAAGTAGACTAAGAGCCTACAGGAGGGGAACCCACGTGGTCACCTGAAATATCAGAATCATATCCCAAATGTCCTGGATCCTCTGAAGAGGAAGGAAAGCTCAAAGCAATGTTGTGTCCAATATTGTCCCTATGAACAGGTGGCACCGAGAATGCTGCAGGTGGGACCTGGGCACATTGATGGAAAAGCTCATGTCAAAGAGCAGGGAAGCTGCTGTCTGCATATGACCCAACACCATCTGCGGGAAGGTGGCCTTGAGAAGGCAGTCGAACACGAAGATCCTCGACCTTTTCAAATGCACTGCACCACTGCCATCAGCGTGGTGAAGGCTCAAGATGCAGATTTTAGTCCAAAAGAGAGGACTGTATATTGATAATGAGTACACACTACCATGAATCGCCGGTGCCGGTACCTCCTGTAAGACTACAGGATCAGTATGCGAAAATATGGGTCATGGAATGTGAAAGACAATATCCAGTCTCCTCGTTCCAGTGGCAAAAGAACCTGAGCTAGGGACAGCATCTTGAACTTTTACTTGTACTGGTAAAAGTTCAAGAGCCTGAGGTCTAGAATCTGACAAAGGCGGCCATCCTTCTTGGTAACCAGCTAGTATGGAGAGAAGCTCTCTCGTCCAATTTTCTGCTCTGGCACAAACTCCACCGGCTCCTTTCTGAAGCAGGGGTGCCACCTCCTCCTGCAGTATCCACAGCTATTTCTCTGACTGAATAGACTTTTGGGGTGGTATAGTGTGGTGAGGGGCTGTTGGAAGGGTAGGGTATACCCTCTTTTTCCAATTTGAAGAACTCACTGTTTCAATGTTATGGCCTTTCAGGCCTGTAGAAAGGAGGACACCTGCTCTCCTGTGGGCAGCACATGCTCCTTTGGGGGGTGAACAGTCTGTAGTGGACCTCCTATAGAGAATGCAAAAGTCCTTAGTCAGAGATTGACGCTCCAGACTTTGGCCCGTACCCCTACCAGCTTAAAGTGCTCCAAGGCTACATTTGAATGGTCTCCAAAGTGATGTACGCCATCAAATGGCATGTCCATGAGTGTGTCCTGGACATCGCCAGACAAGCCTGTAGTATAGTCGTATTCACAATAGAGAGTGAGAGAAGCAGATCAGTTGCAGTCTCCCTGGTACAATCGCATCACAAAAAAGCAACTGCTGTTGTCTATAAATCCCTAGGGATGTCTAGACTGTAAGAAAGAAGGAAGAAAGACGAGTGAAAGTGGTGCCGCATAGTTTACTTCCCCTCCAAAAGTTTTTTGGTTGGGACATCCAAAGATATTGGAGAAGACGCCTCACTCACTTATCGTGACATGCTTCATCATAGGCGTCTTTCCACACCCAGGTAAGATGGTACAACCTGGGCGGACTCAACCAAAGTTATGGGAGTTCTTATATAAAGCATAAAACTGGCTATGCAGGGAACCAGATGAGTGATGTTAAAAATACATCCAGGTATACCCAAACGGTGCGTTTATTCGGTGGGTACCTGGGGTATAGGATAAAAGCGTGAATGGGGTTGTGTCTGAATTTATTGATTCAGTTATACCCTCTTCAAAGTGCCAACATGTTTTGGCACGCAACGTGAGCCCACCTGGGTCTGGGGCCTTCTTCAGGGCTGGGTAATCTACTCTTCAAAAAAATCCCTGCTCTAAATCTAGCGCGCATTCCATGCAAAGAAATGAGGCCTAATACGCTCACCTGTGTATTCGGTTTTTCAGTAGTATTACTACAGCAAGGGAAACAAAAAGAGTTATGGTGGGACCTTACATATAGCCTAAGTTTAGACAGGTTGCTTCCACCGTGATTACTTCATCCTTTATTTTTTTATCCATATACTTCTGTTATCCAAAATTCCATGATAACTAGTGTCAAATTCCTCAGTACTATGACTATACTATTTTTTAGTGATCTCCGTGTAATTATAAGAACCATGATGTTAACTGACACCCTACAAATAGTCTATTGTGAACTATAGTCAAAAGTGTTTAACCAGAACAGATTCTACCTGTTTTCATTCCATGCCATTCGCATTCCAAATAGTGAAAGACTCCCAGAATTTACTGTGCATCTGGTGTGACCACGCTCATGCCAGTGGAATCTCATCTTTCAGTTTTCAATGCTTACCTACTGTGGTATGCTAATTAGCACCATGCAGGTCAGGCGGTAGGTGCTGTCTTTTAGTCACACACTGTGAAGGAAAATAGTACATATCGCGTCTGACATAAGAAATGGGTACTGGCTAATCTCTCTGAGCACGTTCACATATAAATTTGTAGTGTTACCCCCTTCAATCACGACATTGGATCAAAAACGAGGTTTCGAATGTCACAAGGGCTGTGATGACGGGCTCGCACCAGTTTGTTTGATTATATTCAAGGCGCAATCGTACGAGCTTGACAATCGCTAAGATCCTAACTATGTAATAAATGATAATCATATAAAGACAAGAGTATGGGACACGAGCGGTGTGTTGAGACGAGGACAAAAAAAAACGGTTTGTTGAGAAAAGTCAAACACCAAGACAAAGGGGTATGTGCAAATAAAACAGGTTGCGCCAACTCCTATTTTCCGTTAGTGCAATAAGAGATAATTTTCAACCTTAGAGTACCATGGAGGTAAACAAATACTTTACAAACAAACAGCATTATTTGTGTGTACACATTCTTGGGCTCAGGGTGGAACTCTACAAGATCGGCTGCAGATGCAAGGGGTGGCCGGTATCTCCGTCTTCTAACACCACCATCCCTCAACTGGAGCATAAAGTATTGGAAGGGATCAGAGGCAACTGTCAGTTTTTCTTTTATCCGAAAAGGTCATACTTTTCTTTTAGGGCATAAAAAATCTCCAAAGATATCAGGGTAATACAACACAATCCCCTCTGCGCCACCAACAAAAAATCGTTTAAAGAGACTTTTAATATCTGGATCAAACTTAGCCAGTAAGAAAAGCACACATTTTTGACTTCAGCAGATCAACTGAGCATATACTGAATGAGGTCTCAAACCGGAATAAAAGAATACAGAACGAAGTGAGGGATATCAAACATATCAATCTGTGAATGGTGGAAAGGTGGAACATTATGTTATCCCAAACAGCTTGAGCAGAATTAATGGGCTGGAAGAGGCTTGAGCGACAGCCATGAGAGGGCTGCTCCAGCCATTGTCAAGATCCAACACCTTTGGGAATAAGTTCAAGATTGGAAAATAGGTGCCGATTACAAAAACTGTGCCTGGTCAGCCTTTCGGAAGGAAAAACGAGACAAGAGAAAAACACTTTCACTATGCCATTGAGATCCCAGTAGACTGCAGTCAAGCGATAATGGGTCCAATGCACACCAATAATTAGGCCACCAAGCAGTCCCACATTACTACACTCACAGTAGCCTAACCAAAATGATACCCCCCCGCAGAATGTAAGGAGGGGGCACGGCGTCTCCCGTATCTCATATTTATTGACCTTGGCCTGAATTGGGCCTCCTGAGGGCTGCGCCACATGGGGGCTTGTGTTACACCCCTGCACAGTCAGTCTGCAACATTGGCTGTATGGAAAGCATACAGCTCGAAAGCACAAGTCAGTGTAGACAACCAGATGGCAGACTATTAAAGAAGACTCTGTAGAGGTAGTGGTCCTACAGAGGGAATGCAACTGTTGTTTGAGGCCTCAAAAGCATCTGACATGAGGTTGTTGTGGGCACTGAGCCTGCATTACTATCGACAGGTGCTCTGGTCTGGTGTTGGAGGATGGTGCAGTGGGAAGAAAGAAATGGTAGGGCATAATCATGGTGAACGATTTGGGGCACCCATCTGTCGGATGTGATGGATAGTCATCTTGGGAGGAATTACTGGATTCAGCCTCCAACAGGGTGGTTGAGTCTTGCTAAAGGCAAACTCAAGTGTCTTAGTGGCTATTGCCGTAGGGGAGGGGGACTTTGAGGACTGATGCTCCATGCGCTGCTTGCCAGATCCACGTCCTTGGCCACGAAAGGACCGGGGTGATTGCAGAGTCGGCTAAGGATGGGGTGCTGCCTGTACACCAACCCCTTGGAGTAGCCTTGGATTTTCCTGATCTAGTGAGGAAACTGGCTGGGGGTCAAATGCGTGCTGTGGGCTTACTCTCCCTAAAGTGTTCAAGGACCACAATAGCTTTGTCACAGAACAGACATAAGCCATAGAAAGGCGCACTCATAAGGGAGGCCTGTACGTCTCCTGAGACACCTGTGGACTGCATCCATGCATGGTGACAGGGAACCACATTGGTGCCAGCTGCCCATCCCACGCAATTAGGAGAATCACATATTTGGCCGTATTCTGAATGATTTGAGTCACGGAGGCCACTAGTTCTTCCAGGACCACCAGCAAGATCTCACTGGCCATGTCCCAGAGGACGTGCATATATCGGCCCAATAAACAAACAGTACTGACTGACCTCAATGCTAGACTGGCCAAGGAGAATTCTTTTTTCCTGAACACGTCAATTCTCTTCGACTCCCTGTCCGGAAGGATCGTAAGGTATGAATTGACTTTCACCTTGCTGGTGAAGCCTGGACCACCAGACTCTCTGGAGCAGCATGCTATGTAAGGAAAGCTGGGTCGCCAGGAGACAGCCTTTGGCATCTGGCCACCAGCTCATTCACCAGTGGGAACAAACCAAATGTCCATTAAAGTATCAGTAAGAGGTTCATTGAAAGGAAGCAAGGGCTCAGATGAGGCTGGCCCCAGTTTCAAAATCTCAAGAAGGACAATTGTCTTGATTTGAGCTGAAGGCAATAGTAGGGCCAGGACCTCAGTGATTCATTTAAAAGGCAACACTCTTACGCTGGAGGGCCAAGGGGTGAATTAAATCCTGTATCATAGTAACTATCCAGCTCAGTGGCCTCATGTCAGTCCATGTAAAGGCTGTGATCATCATAGTATGTAGGGGAAATCATCCTCATCCCCACTGTCATCTCAAAGTAGTGGCAAGCTCTGGTCAGAGCCAAAAAGATAGTAGGGCCTCTGAGGGCTGGGCTTCACTTCACTTCACTTCACTTGCATAGGATCAGACTCTAGTTCTATAGGGACCGAGTGCGATGCAACAGATTCAGAGTTCAACTTCGTTTGGGGTCTAGTCCATGGCTGAGTATCAGAGTTTGCATCAGTGTTGAAGGAGTGGCTTATGCAGGCCTCAGAGCCGGGGGTGAAAGTCTGCACCGGAGTTGGTGCTGAACCCGTGATGAGTCCAAGAGGGGTCAGATAGCGCCAAGGACGAACAGTAATCTGACTGGGAGCCCATGCAGACGCTTGGGGCCCGAAAGTGTACCACAGGAGCCGAAAGAGAACCAACAATATGAGCATTGCCACCTTAGAATGGACATGCTGGGGAGTCGCTGATACATGGGAAACAGGTGCATCGGGAACTGCGGAATGGGCTCCTCAACCAGAAGCAAGATCAACTGCCACCTTTAGGATTTTCTCTTTCAAAGCTGTTTATTGAAAGATTGCAATCTTATATCACAGTGTAGGAACATATAACAGATTTTCAATAGTATACAGCTGGCTTTGTCAGTTGCACAAGTTTGGTAATAGCATTGTCACTGTATATTACGTTTCTATAATCATAACGGCTATGGGCACAATTGTGCCTTGTTGGAAGCCGCTAGCTATGGTGGTGTACAGGTAACAAGGAACAGCTTGGTATGCGGAAACTAACGGTGTCCTTAATGTGGCTCAAAACCTCTTTCCAATAAAGGGTCATTGATGGACCGGTCCACCATGTATGTATGAAGTCCACAGCCGCAGTTTGGCAGTGCCAGCAATTGGGAGGGAAGGCAGGGAACATCTTGTGCAAGCGCTGGGGGTGTAGTACCATCTTGTCATGAGTTTGTAAGCGGTTTCCCGCTGAGGTATGCTTCTGAATATTTTAGGAATGTCACGCCATAACTGCTCCCGTTGTTTCGAAGTGATTTCTTCTGTAACATCTGCGTGCCATTGTGTTTGGTATGTATGGGGTCTGATCAGGCTAGAATGCTGCAGCACCTGATAAGTACGAGAGATCAAGCCCTGAGGACCGTCATATGAGCGCACTAGTGTTTCAAAAGAGGTGAAGGGCCAGGTTGCCCCTTGTGTGTTTAGTGGTGTGTGCAACCAATGTCGGATCTGATAATATTGCAGCCTGGACTCGTCAGGTAAGTGATAAGCGCTCTTGCATTGATCAAAGGTTTTGAATCTATCTCCCTCAAAGAGGTTCCGGATTGTACGGCATTCGCCCTCTCTCCATGCCGAGAAGGATTGTGGCTGTAGAGCCAGGGGGAAGTTGGGGTTAGGCACCAACGGTGTGTTGAGGGAGGGAAAGGAGGTGAGGCCCCTTTGTATTGCAATTTTATCCCAGATCTCCAGCACCCTTTTTGTGGGTGTGGCTATGTAAGCACTACGAGGCCGGGCACGCCGTGGAAGCCAAGCTAGGTCCCAGAGCAGCCTGTAGGCCACCGCCCGATCCATGTGGAACCAGTGCTTCTCGCTTTCACGGACCACCCATTCCAAAATAAAAGGTAGGTGTGATGCCCAGTAATACTCCAGGAGGTTGGGACACACCAAGCCCCCGCCCCACCCCCATCCCTGGGTAGCATGAGGGGTTTATTGGGGAATCGCGGACACTTCCCTCCCCAGATGAAAGTGGTAAGGTCCCGCTGCAAGCGCAATATATCGGTCTGTGGTACAGGGAAGAAGTGTTTGAAATAGATATAGGATCTTCGGCAGGATGGACATTTTAATTGCGTTAAGTCGTCCAAGCCACGAGATTGGGAGCAATTTCCAGGTTCGTAGGTCCTCCAGCACTGCTTTCCTACACTCCTACCAATTTGTCTGTGTCCATGTGGATAGAGAAGGTCAGGTTCAACCTGTAACGGATCGAGTGTGGAGCCCACTGAAAAGGGGTGAGGTATTGCAATTTCGGGATATCTTCGCTAGGGATCAACAGGTTCAGTGTCTGATTCGGCCAAATTAATTTTAAGACCCGAGGCTGCCTCAAAGGAGCAGAGAATTGATATCAATGCTGGCAGAGAGGTCCTAGGAGACGTCAAAGAGAGTAAGAGATCATCGGGAAATAGTGCTATCTTGTGCTCGGTGCCCCCAAAGGGAATGCCCCTGTCTCCTGATTGACGGATAGCAATTGCTAATGGCTCAACCATGTGGGCGAAAAGCAGGGGCAAGAGAGGGCAGCCCTGTCTGGTGCCCCTGTGAATGGGTTGAGTGAGCTGGCTGTTGACCCTAACCTGCACCTGGGGAGTGGAATAAGATGCCATGATCCGAGAGACCATTACTGGGCCCAGCCCTATTTTCTGAAGGACCGCCCGTAGAAAGACCCAGTCAACACGGTCAAATGCTTTGTCATCAAGGGAGAGTGAGCAGGCGGAGACATCCAGACAATGGGCTTTTTATACTAGATGAGCTACCCAAATGGGCGAATAAAGACAACCTGGTCAGGGTCAATCAGGCAGGACAGGTAAGGTATCTGTGTTGAGAAGAGCAATAGGGCGGTATGATGGGCATAGTGCATGGTCCTTGCCTGGCTTAGGAATAAGGGCTATCTCGGCCATGGACATTGTGGCAGTGAGACCTGAGCTGCTGGAGAATGAGTTGAAAAGTCGCAATAGATGATCCTGTAGCTGTGGTAAAATCATGCAAAAAAAAAAAAAAAAAAAAATTGGCCAAACGGCCGTCTGGGCCCGGGGTTTTGCCAACTGGTAGGTCCTTTAGCACCCGCTGAAGTTCGGTTAGCGTGACTGCCGCTTCAAGAAGCTGTGAGTGCTGCTCATCATGGGGGAGTCAACGGGCAGGTCGAGAGGAGAGAGTGGATCTCGCTTGGAGTGGAGGGTTCTTAGTCATATAGAGCGGTGTAGAAAGCGTGAAACGCTTGTAGTTTGTCACTCTTCGATATGGCCCAAGCACCCTCTGCATTTTTAACCTGTGCAATATGAGCCCTCACCTTCCGCCGTCGCAGTCGGCGCGCAAGAACTGGCCCCACTTTGTCCCCTCCTTCAAAGTATCGCTGCTTCAATGCCAACAGTTTCCGCTCCGCCCTATTTGTCCTATGTGCCCTCAGTTGGCCCCGGAGTATAGCGAGGCACCGTTTATGGGTTCTAGAGGGTGCAGTGATCTAATCGCTCACAGGCTTTAATATCGCTAACCAGACCAGTTTTGAATAATAGGGCATCTCAACTGCGCGGTATCGTGATTGAGGTGATGACGCCCCGGGTTGTAGCCTTAAAAAAGTCACACAGGACAAAGTGGGAGGTTTTAGGGAGGTAAAGTCGGCTGAGATCTCCCCCTGTATCTCCGCCACATTGACCAGGTCTCGTAGGACGTGGGGGGGGGGGGCAGTCGCTAACATGATTTGAGGTGAGCCGAGTTAGCGTGCTCTTGCAATAGTACTTCCATATGGGCATGGTCAGAGATGGAGATGTCTGAGATACAGGTGGATTCTAAGCCCTGTATGAGTGAACGGGAGAGGAAAAAGTAATTGATGCTGGAGTATGAACGGTGTACATGTGAGTAGTAAGAGTAATCTCGTCTGTCTGGAAATTGGTAGCGGCAGGCATCTATAAGGCCCAGGTCAGTGAGGGCTCGTTTCAACGCCGCAGACCTCGCCCTGGTGCCCTGGAAGGCACTAGAGCTGCGATCCAGGTCTGGGTCCCAAACAAAGTTAAAATATCTCCCCAGAATTAGTCGGTCCCCTTCCTGTGTCACCTGGTCTTTCAATAGGTTTCTAAGAGAGAGATCTTGTGCTTTGTTGGGGGCATATATGTTTAGCAAGGGGAGGGGCCGTGCATTGTGTTGGATTTCGACTTTTTGGAACGTGCCTTACCTGTCCCTCACCACCCGCAAACCCCCACGGCAGTTCCCAGACTTGCATAGGATTGCGACTCTGCAAGTCTTGTTTGGGGAGGGTGCCCAATACTGTGTTGGGTATTTAGGGTGGGCCATGCGATGTGTGTCGGATTGCAAGAGATGAGTCTCCTGTAGGAAGACAATATCCGGATCTTGTATGAGTAAGTAGCACCAGACCGGACTCCTTTTGCAGGGGGCATTGAGACCCTTCACATTAAGGGAAAGGATTTTAATACAAGAGGTGGTACCCATTGTCAAGTACAAGGGGAGCTGCTAGTAAGATGGGAATGGCCTGTAGAGGTTGCGCCGGCTCCTGCGTCCCAGGAGTAGTCGCAGTCATATGTGTCAGGTTACCGCCATACTAATTATAAGGGGAAAAGGGTGAGACGGGCCCAGGGAGGCAAAAGCAAAGGATAGCAGCAGCAGTCAAGAGCGTTGATAGACCCTGTGTGGGACCCAACCCCAAACAGAGATCAGCCCAACATAATCTTGCCTTCCACCCCAACCCCCGCGGGGATAAGAAAGAAAAGAGTAGGAAAATGAGAAGAAACCATCAACAATGAGAGGCCAACCGGGCCAAGAAACTCCAGTCCAGTCCAGGAATAGTCTGTAGTATCCCATAGCAACCTTGGGAGTTCTGAGAACGTTCTCCTCGGGCTGTTTGTATATGAAATTCCATGAGTTCAGTGGATTGTTAGCCTCCAGGTGGATGGGACATTTTTGTATCCTGGGACTTCCCTTGAATAAAGAAATTAATCATCTAACTGCAGTTTCCCGATGCTTTTCTACACTGGCTACGAGTTGGAGCAACCAGGAACCCGCTCCGCACCTTAACAAAGCTTTACATTTCTTCGCATGAGACTAGGGAAACGCAGAACGCAAGAAACGTCCCAACATATATTCCCCTACGGTCTTCTTAAAGGTACGGTTCTACGCTGTTTTAGCCATTTTGCCCTACACTTTATTTGCGCAAAGACTCTGTTCAGTTTCCCGATGCTTTTCTACATAGCCCCATAGCGAGGGCACGGGCCATTCTGGAGCGGTCACTCTCCAAAGGGCAGGATTGGACGGGGTGGGCACAACAAAGGTCGTCGCTGGTGTCGGAGCCCGTCCCCCGCAGCCAGCATATGGCATCAATCAATCATGTCACTTATAAAGCGCACTACATACCCGCGAGGGTCTCAAGGCACTGGGGGAAGAGGGGGGGTGGTGCTGCTACTGATCGAAGAGCCAGGTCTTGAGGAGTCTTCTGAAGGCCAGTAGGTCTTGGGTCTGTCGGAGGTTGGTGGGGAGGGTGTTCCAGGTCTTGGCGGCGAGGTGGGAGAAGGATCTGCCGCCGGCGGTCGTTTTCCGGATGCGGGGGGACTGTGGCGAGGGCGAGGCTGGTCGAGCGGAGCTGGTGGGTGGGGGTGTAGAAGCAGAGTCGTCTGTTGAGGTAGGCTGGTCCGGAGTTGTGGAGTGCTTTGTGTGCGTGGGTGAGGAGCTTGAAGGTTATCCTCTTGTTGACAGGGAGCCAGTGCAGGTCTCTCAGGTGGGGTGTGATGTGGCTGCGTCGGGGATGTCGAGGATAAGACGTGCAGAGGCGTTCTGGATGCGTTGCAGCCGTCTCAGGAGCTTAGCCGTCGTTCCTGCGTAGAGGGCGTTTCCGTAGTCCAGCCTGCTGGTGACGAGGGCCTGGGTGACTGTTTTTCTTGTTTCGGTGGGGATCCACTTGAAGATCCTGCGGAGCATTCGGAGGATGTTGAAGCAGGATGAGGAAACGGCGTTGACCTGCTTAGTCATGGAGAGGGTGGGGTCGAGGATGACCCCTAGGTTGCGTACGTGGTCGGTGGGTGGCGGGGCTGTTCCCAGTGATGTTGGCCACCAGGAGTCGTCCCAGGCTGAAGGGTTGGAACCAAGGATGAGGACCTCCGTCTTGTCCGAGTTCAGCTTCAGGTCCTCATCCATTCGGCGACGGCCTTCATTCCTTCGTGGAGGTGGGCTTTGGCGGTGTGAGGGTCTTTGGTGAGGGAGAGGATCAGCTGGGCGAGGGGAGAACTCCACCGCTGAGACCCATTCCATGATAGCGGTGAAGCTTCAGGTGTGGGCAAGGTGCCCGCGGTGGAGAATGGCGGTACTCGATTAGTCAGTTTGCTTGAGTATACATTCCTGAGTAAATAGGTGCAGGGTACCGTGCCACCCGACATGTACAGTATATGGTAATGGTATAACAATATTAGAGGTGCGCTCAGAGCATGCAAACGTTCTGTGGTTCAAACAGGAAAGGTAGATGAATAGCGTTACTCAGAGGCTGCTCGAGAGTGGGTGGGCGAGTGTCCACCGTCCATGGACTGGAGGTGCTGTATAAGATCTTGGTTGGCTTGGGAGGAGGACCGATTCCCACACCAGGCTCTGCGTCACGGCCGGGACACTGTGTCCCTCTTCGGGCATGTGGGCTCCCTAGATGAGATGAGTGGAGGATAGGAAGCTGTAGAAGCTGCTTAGCTTCTCATAGGGAACGGAGTGCTCAATGTCTGCCCTCCCAGGTGAAGATAAAGGCAAAAGGTTGGCCCTTTGATTTTTAATGTCCCGTTCTCGTAACTTATCTGTGACCGGTTTAAAGTCTCTACGACGTTGCAGCGTTACCAGAGCAATGTCCTGGTAAAGTTGAACAGTGTATCCCTTATAGGTCAGCTCTGTTTTACTTTGTGAGGCCTTCAGGATAGCTTCTTTCTCAATGAAGAAGTGTATCCTTGTAAGTATGTCTGGTACAAAGTTTGGGCGACCTGGAGTTGTGGCAACTCGGTGGGCTCTGTCTAGGGCAGGCGGGGAGGCATCATCGTTGCCTCTAATCTCATGGAGCAGGTCTGCCGTGAAAGCCATAATGTCTGGGCCCTCCCCCCCTCTAGGAAAGCCTCTGATTCGGAGATTATTCCTCCCGTTTCGGTTTTCCAAGTCTTCCTGTTTTATCTGGAGGTCAATGTGTTGTTCCTCTAGAATAGCCATTCTCTTCCAAAGGTTCTCTTGATCTTCTGACCGGGCGTCCACTGTGCGCTCCAGGTCGTCAACCCGCCCCCCCAATCTCTGCTACATCTCCCTTCAGGTCTTTAAGGCAAGTCTGAATTTGGTTGTGAGAGAGCAGATCTCCGATTTGATTTCTGGGAGGAAGGTATTCATGTAGGCCTGTGTGAGCAGCACGGCTGCTGCCTCTAGTGGAGGGTCCATGGGGGCTGGGGTCAGAGGGCCGGACTTGAGCCACATAGAAGCGACCAGGTTGTCTCTGGGCAGGCTGGTCGCAGTTTCTTTGTCCGTTTTGGTGTGTGGCATATTCCAGCTTAGGCGTCTCCATCTATGTGTAACCAGCACACAGCCAGGATTCACAGTCCCCAGGGATCATGGCACTAGTCCTCCATTTCAGAGGCCGCCGGTGGTGATACAACTACACCGAGAGATGCAGTCACTGGGGGAAGCTGGGACTGGGTGTTGGGGTGACCGCAGCCTCTTCTGGATCAGCAGAAATACAGCCCAGGTCGCAGTATTAAGTGTCGGTAGGGTTCCTCTAGTGGGCAGGCAATCCCACAACCGGCCGAGGCGAAGGGTCTCACGAGTACTCCAGTGAGCAGTGAAACTGGAGCTAGCGCAGGCTGGAGGGCGAGCCTCAGCATTCCAGCACTAAAGGAAGAGGGGGTAGTGTCTGCATAGGGGCCTGTTAATGGCAGCTAGGCATTGCCACAATTAGAACAGAGGGAAGGACACAGTCATAAGCAACAGTTCGTCAAACCAGGCTCTGGAAGGACGCAGAATAGGCCAGGCCCAGATGTGGGCCCCTGCAAGCTGCAGAGGCAGCAGGGAGGTCCAGGATCCAGCAAGTTGGGTGTAGGGGGGACCAGGCATCGCCTCAGGGGTGGGAGGTGGGAAGCAGAGCCCACTGAGCGATCTCACAGCCGGTCACCTCCGGTCCCCAAGGCGCGACCAGCACCCCACCGGGTATCTCCAGTCAACAAAGATCGCAGGTTTAGGAGGTGGCTGAGGCAGTAGGCAGGTCCAAAGGCAAACCAGCCTGCATACATGGGAGTCCGGGAACAGTTCAGAGGCAGGGGCAAGGAGCAGAACCCGCTACATGACCCCACAGCCGGTCACCCCTTACCGCTCAAATGCGGTCAGTGCACCGTTGAGCGTCTCCAGCTTCCAAGAATCTCTAAACACAGGCCGTGGATTCAAGCACCTCCCTGAGCGCCGCCAGAGGCCCAGCAGAGGAGTCCCTTCAACAGGAGGTAATCCGCAGTAGTCCCCAGGTAGGTGAAACAAAGTCAGTGAAGCTTGGGAGCAGCAAGCCCAGGCCAAGAGCGGGCCCCTGGGAGGTCACAGGAAGCAGTGCCAGGGTCCTAAATTCAGCGGCCGCCCAGCGCAGAAGATGCCAGCACGGACTGACTCCCCCCCCAGCTGGCATGGAGGGGCGGCCCGCTGCATTAGCGGGGGCTCCCTGGCAGAGGCAACAAAGGCCGGGGATCCGCGGCAAAGCAACGGTTGTGCGGACTGCGTCACCGCAGGTTAGGCCCAGACCCAGCTACTTTGTTAAATGGCAATGCGGCAGGCTCAGCATACTTCACCAAGCCGCACACACCACTCCAGATTACTGCCTCTGCTCTCACCTCAGGGGCCTCTGCTGGTGACCGGATGCTCTTCCTCGTTTGGGCCCTCCGCGAGGCATCATATTTAGGGGGGTAGGCAGCCCCCTCTTGTCACAATGGCGCTGTTCCTTCTCGGGCAACAGGTCCGCTCATCCGACAGGGATGCAGCCGCACTCAGTCCGCCCCCTCCAGGCAACGGAGACAGAGCGGCCCCCGGAGTCCCCGAAGGCCAAATAAGGGGGTCCCTGGGGTCGTGCTCAGCCCAGCGACTCCGCAGCAGGCCCCATGATGGCGGATGCCATCCGATAGAGAGCTCCTTCGCCCAGGGTTATGGCGGGCCACAGAGAGCCAAGGAGGTGCCCTCCAGCTCGGTTTCTGCCACTTCAGGTGTGTAGGGTGTCTCACATGGGGGGGGGTTCTCCGAGAGTCCCGATGCTATAGGATTATCTTTAGGAGGCCATAGGGGCACAGAGACACTCCAAAGCGCGTCTCACTCCATGAGCGGCTAAGCCAAGCCCCCACTTTTATTGCTTTTGAGACCTCTCTTTTGACAGAACGTGGCGCGGGATGGGGTGGAGTCCTGCTTTGCTTTCTTCTGCTTTTGCATGGACTTCAAAATGCTGGAGGACTTTGATCACGAAGATGGGGACATTCTTCCCTTGCACACTGGATTTCATTTTGGGGGTCATCAAAAGCCTATGAGGGGGGTGCCAAGCACCGGATCTGCAAAAAGAAATTAAAAGACTTAAGGTGCACAGGGGTGGCACTTAAATATGGCTTTGCTCCGTCACTTTCAGTGCAGAGTTGACCCTACGTGGAGCCTCAGAGCTCCACCTAGGAATGCGCAGTAGAACTGCCATGAAAAGGTTCTGGATTTAGTCTGGCACCTGGGAAATATTTTAAAGGTGACAAACCTGCAGTTAAAAGTATCCATCAGAAACTGTGGTACATATGCTAACAGCAGCAGGGACAGCGTAGACATTCCAGTTTCAAACAGAGGGCTACATGCTGCTGTACTGCCACAATTTTGCCCTTCAATAACCAGGACAATGTAAAACTAACAGTACCTTGCCTACTGTTCACAGATGCTCTATCCAGGCTAGGTGAGGGACACTACCACCCCTTCTAAGGAGAATTCCAACCAGATATCACTCTGTGTTTTTCTAAGCTGAGTCCACTCTTCTTTGAGGTTCCCAAAAGACTGACGAACTCTTGCTCACTAATATCCCAATGAAATGGGACACAGTTACGGTCACTTTCAACACATCTTAACCCTATTGGTGACAACACATGATTATGAAGATATAAAGCCGTCCCATTCTGCAAAACATGATCTTGTTTTACAGCCGGTGGATGTATTTGTGCGTTGATCAGCAGTGATGTTGCACAACATGGCAATCTCTCTTAAAACTTGGGAAAGTAAAATCAGCACCAAGGCTACAATTTACAATCTGTTCCCAATCAAAAATCATTTATACAATTTACAACCTGTTCCCATATTCCCAACCATTCTTGACACGGCAGACCAGCAAGAATGCAGAACGTTTTTTCATGCTAAAATTAATTGTGGACTACTCCATACTCTAACCAAGGGAACAGTTAAACACAATTTACATGTGCAGGTGCAACAAGGAAATGAAGAAAATCCATACCATTGTGTTTTTGTTTGGTGTAAATGTTGTCCTTTGCCCAGTTTACCACCTCATACATAAAAATTGTTACCCCACAGAAAAAGATGACAGTTTCAGACAGATAAGCACTGCACTGTTTTGAATATGAAGTGATTACCACAAGGGGAAAATGAACAGCAGGTTCCGCACCTAGGCATGAAAAAGATACAGAGTGAGTGAACTGTCAAGCAGAAAGTGTGCTACAAATCCAATAACACAAAAAGTACTAGTATAGGCCTAGAAGTGGCAATCAGTGAGCATTGTAAAGATACAGAAAGTATGCTGTGCCTAATTACAAGACAAGGGAACACTAGGGGAACCGGTTTTGCGTGGTCATGAGAAGTAGGAGGACGGGGATTCCTCCTCTTGGAATTTGGGGCCCTCACACACCCGGCTGGGTGTCATGCTTCATCATAGGGCTGCTCCTCGTCAGGTCGGCGCTGCAATACCCGACGGGCTCCCTATGAGGGGCTCTTTGGCAGAGATCTTTTATTCCAAATTGTCGTTTGGTGCCATGTGGGTGAGGGGCCCAACCAGTGTAGATGAGCGAGTGGAGGTGTGTAACCTGAAGGAAGTTTAAAACAGGTTTGGAAGTACCAACGAAAACCATTTTAATCAATAGGTCTCCCAACCTGATTAAAAGAAACAAAGGCGCATGTCTGAGGTTATGTCTCGGGTAGGGCGCTCTATTGTGTGGTCAACATGTTTCTCGCCTGGTAGTCAATCAATCTGGTGGCGATTCGTCAGGACCTTCTAAAATCAAATCTATCTACACACGGGTGGTTATATGGTGTAATCTACCTCTTTAAACCAGCCTAACACATACTATGTGTAGTACCTGATCGAACATGACCAACCCCAGTCGGGTTTCTCATTTTACTTAATCAATACCCGGCAGGTATCACACAAGGAATTTCCCTATGTAGTTTGTTGAATCAGCAACAGGCTCTCTGACCTACCCACTTCTGCCGGAATCGGGATCACAATAGAGCGCCCTACCTGAGACATAACCTCAGACATGCGCCTTTGTTTCTTTTAATCAGGTTGGGAGACCTATTGATTAAAATGGTTTTCGTTGGTACTTCCAAACCTGTTTTAAACTTCCTTCAGGTTACACACCTCCACTCACTCATGTACACTGGTTAGGCCCCTCACCCACACGGCACTAAACGGCAATTTGGAATAAAAGATCTCCGCCAAAGAGCCCCTCAGGTATTGCAGCGCCGACCTGACGAGGAGCAGCCCTATGATGAAGCAGGACACCCAGCCGGGTGTGTGAGGGCCCCAAATTCCTCCTACTTCTCATGACCACGCAAAACCGGTTCCCCTAGTTTTTCCTGGTCTCGTAATTAGGAACAGCATACTTTCTGTATCTTTACTAAGTTTGGGCACGTATGCTGGACCTGTCGAAAAAGCCCAGAGTCCCTCCTTTGTGATTGGTTAATCAGTGAGCATTCCCAGACAATGCTTAGAGAAATGTCCGTGGAAACAAAGTTTGATTTCATCCAACAGTCATCTTCTAGACCGTTACAGTTGTTGCCCGCCATATTACCTCAAATGACTGCTGATTTGTTAACCTCTAACACTTGACCAATATTCGCTTTTTTATTATGAACTATTGCTGACATTTTTCTATTTGCCATCATTTTCAAATATGCTCATTTTAAGCAGAACACATTTGCTGAGTCCTGCAAAAATGGTTGGAGACAAAAGTAGTAAATAGCGTCAATATGGCTTGCACTTGATTAGGAAACCCTTGCATTGCCCATTACCCTTTTCTTCAGGTGGACAAAGTTCCTTGCATTTCTGGACCAGTCCTAAACAATACAGTTACTGGAATTTTCCAAACTATAGTTCTTAGAACTGCACTTATCCAACCCAGCCCCAAAACAAAATTTCACCACTCCTACTCACCCTGCTCTGTACTTAATTGTAACATACATAGGGAATTACCACACAATGTTCTATAGATCCATTCAGCGCGATCCTGGATTTCATGGAAGATCACTCCATCCACAAGAGATCTCACAGTCTTGTGCCATTCTTCTCTCCTTTCCCTCAGTGCTTTGACACCATCTTGAGTGGTATAATTAACAACAAAACGCAAGTTCCAAGACTATTATCTACTTTAAATGTCAGGGGACATCAAAGCTCAGCCTAGCTGAGCTCCCCCCCTCCCACCCCCCACCCTCATCTTGTGATATCTTTGGGGTTCTCAAAAAAAGGTAAAACCAGGAGGTAAGAGAAATCTCTCATCTCCTAAGTATTTCTGTGCGAGTGTTATGCCATTGCAAAAGTCAAGCAAAGTTTATTCTTCACGTACTTACATTCCAAGTTATTTTGTGACTCTTTGAAGGAGACTTAATGCAGAAATGTTACTGCAGTGGATTTGTAGTCACTTAATAGAGTTGCAAGTATATTTTTCATTTGTGAAAATAAGCAGACAATCACACAATTTGTAACATTTTATTAAACCCTGAATGTTACAAAACTATAATCAGATCAACACAGCAATTAGAACAATAACAGGCAGGGGATTTTAAACAGTTAAACGAAAAACAAACACAGATTTAAACATTTTCAGCTGGAGATGTCACAGTCACTGGCAGCATAAGTCATGGCAGCAATAGCAGTACATTCTCTTTCCCTGAACAAAGCTACAAACACCCTCGAAGGAGACAAAACAATATTAAAGCATTATTCAAGTTTCCTCACCTGCGAATCTTTGGCTAACCATTGGGTAAATGGTAACTTTTCTAAAGAAATTCAAAAGAACCAAGCCTGCTCGATTAGGTTTTCAAACAGATGCAAGGTATGGTATGACAACCGTCTCATCTTTTCTTCCCCTACATAAAGAGCTGTTTGGAAGTAAAATTAGATTGACAAGAATGGAAAATCTTGAATACCTTTTTTCAGAGAGGGTGTGGTTATTTTTCAAAGCAGCTTTAGTCGACGAATCTCAATTCCTCATCCGCATCAAAAAAACTATACATTAATGTAGAAGATTGTCTGCATGTGTGGTTAGGACTGACATTTTTGGTACAAATTAATGTGCATTAAAATAGGCTGCCTTGCGCGTAGGAAATGCAGCATTCAGTGTAAGACATCAATCCATTTCTGGGTCCTCAACAGAGACATACATTCTGGGAATTATTGGGGCACTTATCAATTGCAAACCTTTTATAATTCCTTCATTCTACTGGAGAAATGTGGAGGAAGGTAACCTATCTCAGGGGAACTCCCAGAAAGGCTGATTATTCTAACATTCCTCTTAAGTGTGAGTTGGTCTCATTCCTCATTTGATAAAGCATGCTCCCCTCTAGAGTCTCTGGCATGCTATTAGGCTGTTCCTCAAACAAAGCCTACCTAAACTGCTCATCTGAATGTAAAGTTGATCACATTAGGGGGCACACCTATACCAGGATGGCTTTTGAGAGTGACAGGGTAAAGGTCATGTACAGTTTCTTGCTAGAATGTAATATTTCTGTAAGGGCCCATTCAGAAGCAGTCACACAACATGCCGTCTACAGTCACTTCCCAGAGCACCAAACATTTTGGTTTCTCCACCTTCTCCCCGAGTGCAGATTCAAACTGTGCCTGAAAACCATGCAAATAGCACCTGGTGTGGCAGCAACTAAGCATGCAAAATGAAATATACGACAGAACACAAATTTTGCATATAGAAAACCCAAAAGTTAAGAACTACAAACACCCTTATAAAAGAATCCGGGTCTTTTGTGGAAGCACAGAAGCCTAAACTGCGCATCTGTAGATAAAGCTAAAACTGATGGCATAGTGAGGCTTATTTTACACTTTGCTATTCATAGCTGTTGAATGATTCAGACCAATCACTATGCCGGAACAGCCAACCTTAAAGTGTTTGCATCACGAGAAGTCTGTCAAATGGCAAACATCCGGAACTACGATGCCAGAGCCAAGAGTTGCAGAAGCAGGCTTTGCCTTAAAAATGCACTCTAGTGTACGGAATGAGCGGGGAAAGAGGAGCGTCGGGAAGCGGACACGGACAGGTAAGCGGGGCTGGGGCCGGGTCTTGGGGGTGGTTTGTGGTAGTTTTCAGGGGTGGTGGGGGTTCGGGGTAGTGTTCAGGGGTGGTGGGGGTTTGGGGCAGTGTTCAGGGGGGGTTTGGGGTATTTTTTAGGGGTTGTTTTTAGGGCTCAGGGAGGGGGATGGGTAGTTTTTAGGGATTAGGGGAGGGCAGGGTCGTTTTTAGGGCTCATGGGGAGGTCGGATACATTTTTAGGGCTTAGGGGAGGGCGGGGTTGTATTTAGGACAGGGTTTTAGGCATTAGGGCAGGGGCAGGACACAGCGTGGGGGTTGGTAGGGGAATTTGCACTTTAGGGTGGGAGGGAGGCGGGGGAGTTTGTACCTTAGGGCGGTGGGTGGTAACCTTAGCCACAGATACCCCTTTACCATGCATGTCTTTACCACGAAAATTCGTGGTAAAGGCATGCGTGGTAAAGCAATGTGTGGATAAGACGCAGTCATTATACAGACCGCATTGTTTAGGTATGCGGGGCTGAGGAACACGTTGTTCCGTCATACAACCCTGTCAAATCAGTTGTGTTTGTTCCAAGTTACAAGCTTTGTGACTCGTGGCTAATCTCTTGGATTACCCATGCTATGGGGAGAACACGAGCCATATTGGAACTGGTTAGCCTCCACATCCCAGCTTGATCACACATATCCGGATGAAGACACTGCTAATCTCTGGGTTAATGTCTCAGAGGAAAGTATTGGCTTCAATAATAAGTGCCAACAGTGTGTGCCTCCTTGGGTACAAAGAAGGAAATTGGGGGGAGGGGGGGATTCTCAATTCAAGTTTTTGTGTTAAGGCATTGCAAGAAGAAAAAGAGTAAACAAATATTCTTTTCCATAGACTTAACAAGGTAATGGCTAAAGCAGTCTTCTTTCCAAGAGGGTCACAAGGTTAACAGGTGTTAAAAATAACCTAATTACAACTGGAACAACTCTGTTTTTTCAGGGTTGAACTTCATTTTATTAAACAACATAATATTGTTACAAATATAAGTGGGTATTGGAGCAAAGGAATGGCAGTGACAGTGTGTATACACACACAAAATTAACCCCAAGTGGTCTTCTGATCTTTAGATCAATGTATGCCACCCAAGTTGAAAACTGGGGCATTTCCAAATCAAATGCATCCGATGTAGGATGGCTGGCAGAATAGAAATAAATTGTTTTTAATGCTCTACTGGACATTACTCTGGCCATCTTGCCCACTGTTGCCACCTCCCTCCAGGAATGAGACCAGCTCCATCTGATCTGTGAACTTAAGGAAACCAATAAACCAATTACAGTCTACCATCTCAAGAAGAAGTACATCAGATGGTGAATGACTGGCTAGGTGTTGGGCGATCTTCCAACTATGTGTGGTGTGATCACGCAACTCGGACCTAAGTGACCTTTTTGATGCATAGATAAGGAGTGGAGATGCCCACTTGGTATGGAACCATATATGAATTATAGGAAAAACTTCATGCACAGGACCAGTAAGCTCTGCTAATCCATGTACTGCAACTGCAGAAGGTGATATTCTCTGGAGATTAGTGACAAGGGGGATTGCAGATGCTCAAATCAATGGAAACAGACCACCGCGGGTGAGAAACCTATTTAACTCTTAAAATGTCACTCCTTAATAAGCATCAGTTGCAATAACAAACTGAGCAATGATGCTTTCATGACAAGCCCAAAAACTGACTCCCTTAATGCATCTGAAACCCTTACAATAAGGAACGCACTCCCCCATCACAAAGAACAAAACTCTACTGGTAAGGTTCGAAAACGTCTTGGACAGAGGCAAAGAGGAATAGGAGTGAGGCAAAGATGAATAGGAGTGAGGCAAAGAGGAATAGGAGTGAGGCAAAGAGGAATAGGAGTGAGGCACACAGAAAATGTATAGGTGCATTTGGTATTGAAAATTGAGGTAATTTTGCCTTAACGAAAAAGTTGTCAATTTCAAATATAACCTATCAGATGTGACGTTCTTGAAGGTCAGGATTAGTGTCTTGACCTAACTAAACAAATATTAGAAGTGAATTTGACAAACGTTTACAAAACACAACGAAACCAAAAAAGAAAAAATACAATGCTAATGAACAGGAATTTGGCAAGTTTTGTAGACTTAAGGTAGTAATCCTAAGCACCTCTATTGTTTGGTCGAGGCATTGGAATTACATTTTCTTCCGTGCAACATCAGCTTTTTGTTCTGAATCAAGTAGCATGTGGGAGAGGCAGACAAGGCGCATGCATTTAAAATAGTAGCCTTAAACAAACCGTTAAGATTACAAACAGAATGAGGAAATATAATGCAACAGCCAGAGGACCTTATGTAGCTGGATAAATAAGGGGCAGTCTAAAAATATGTACTGAGCTGTCCAATACTAGGCCTGATCACTGAAAGGATAAGGAAGTGCTTTTAACTGGGAGATTCAAGAGAAACACCCAAGTCACAATGCAGTCACCTTGTTGGAAAGCAACCTAAAGGGTAATGTGACTCTTAAGGGTAGGTGTTTAATGAGTAACAAAAGAAAACAAAACAAGGCAAGTGGGCCCAGAAACTGACCTTCTGCATTGTTCCACAACAAAATTAAATAACAGAACAGCTCGTACTCCCTCGAACAAGTCAATTTGCTTTGCTGAAATCAAGTTGCTTTCGTTAGATATGTTACATATGGGGTCAAGGTCCCAGTATTGTTTGCAGGCAACTTAGACAAATCTTAGTGTTAAGATCATTAGAAACATTTTCTTTGCACTGCAGTCACTTTGCATCACCAACATTCTTGCATTTTTTTTTCTTTTAAGGAGTAGCAACCGGTGTTCCTTATACTGCAGGTATTAATCCCTCTGTACTCCCCAGCCCTGAGTAGACTGGATACGAGCTATTCTGACATTCAGATGATGATAAACAATGACCATGCAGGTTCTCATACTCCTGCCTACTCTGAAGTGGAAAACCTTTCCACGTGATCTGAAATTCAAAAACACCATAATAACCAAGTAACCTAACACATAAGCAGGACCCCCCAATAATCATAGATTTTTGACTCCACTTTCATAAGGCAAAAGGTGATAGTTCATGTCAATGGCAAATGAAATTGTACATATGTTGGAGCTGGGGCAAATGAAATAAGCTTTTTGGAAAACCACCATTATTTGAGGGTGTTGTGGATCAATCTCGGACTCTCAATAGAATATATTAAAGTAGAAATGTAAGAGTCCAGAGAGTGCACTGCATTCACTTGAAGAAAGGGATTTAATTAACCCACAACATTCTGTCTTTAGAGCGAGGCACTATCATTTATACCTTCAAATATAAGACTGCATGATAAGAAGCATGCAGAATTATGATATAGGTCAGGTGATGAAAAAAAGCAGAACAGGACTTCAGAACAAGTAGTTGCAAGGGTCCCATGGATATTGAATGAGAATTAATTTGCACGCCTGAGACTCTCCTCATCTGGAAAGTTAAAAGAAGTCCTACTTTAGTGGAAAGAGTCCAAAGTAATTTTTGCACTAGTTGCACACAGGAGGATTTATCAGACAAAATAGAACCTTGGATGAATAAGCAGCGCTCACGATTTCAGTAGGTGGTACAACAGATGCTTCTAAGCCACCAGTATAGTGGCTCAGAGCGCTCTCTGAATGAACAACACAAATTCCCTCTCCCACCATCCTCCTAGGCCATGAAACAGTTTAGCAATTGGGATATTGATCAAAACAGCTAGAAAAAATACTACAATCTCACAAGAGTAGAAGCTCTGGGTATCAAAAGTGGGCCTTGCTCTTCAATGTGGAGACCTTACTAATGGGCATACAGTGCTAGTAGTCATGAGTTCGCCGTGGCATATTAAAGGAGTGTTACACCCACCTTTTTTAAACATCGCTTTCTGTCCAGCTTGAAAAGGTGTGCCTCCACAAGTCCAAAGGTCAAGATCAAAGTAGCTATGTGGAATGGAAGTTGAAATTGGTTCATTCTTAGATTTTAGAGGAGCGAGGCAGGGGAAATTTGCTTTCTATCATACTGTTCGTTCCATGTAAACACATTTATGACATGCCCAGCACACAACTCGCAGTCACAAGTACGGTTTTAAGTAATACTTAGAGATAGACCATAACTATTGTTAAATTGCTGCTAACACAGCATATATTAAAGTAAAACCAACGGGAAAACTCTAAAGAGTTTGCAAACAAAGATCAGCTGATGCTCTGAAGATTTGTTTTCACTGGTTCTTAGGAGCACATTCACAATGTGAGGAATGATTAATTACTGTAAGTTTGACCAAAGGATAGGTGCGCAGGGAGATGAAGTTTGAGTCTCAAAGGCTGGAGGAGGCATGCCCTCCGAGTACAAAGGAACATCTCCAAGAGACCGTTTCAAATTAGGCCATATTTACAGTAAAAGTCAAGAACAGGGACTCACTTGTTCAGACGTCACTACAGTAAGTTTAGGTGGAACGGTTGAAAATCACATGGACAAAATGACCATATGTACTGCCCAGTGACATCAGCCTTGGAAGGACAGTCTTCATCTGTATCAGTCAGAGAACACCTGGTAGACAAAAGGAACGAGGCGGCAATAACAGATACAAAGGGCACTCACATAACTATATCAAAAAGTGCACAGATTCATCATCCCTTGTCAAAGGCTAATGTGTCAGGAACTACCAAAAAAGTAGAACATGCAGGTGGGAGGATTAACAATTTCTGCCTAATAATAGAAACTTAGGAGGTGGACTCAATCCAAATAAGTGTAGGTTCTTTGTGATACATTACGAAATCCTTATGCTTAGGAACACGTAGTGCCAGCAGCAGTAGAAACACTTGTCCTATTTTCACAACATCAGGCAGTGCCCCCATAAAAGGACTCCTCAATAATATGTAAACAAAAAAGCTGTCTTAGGGAATGGGTTTAGGATTCTCCAGAACCCTCTTGACAAGTCTAAGAGCACCCAATAAACGTGTAACCACTGTTTAGAGGCAACTGAGGAAAGATCTTTTAAAAAAGCGTCAGACAGCTCCTAAATTTAGTGTCCTGCGCAACGTAAAGAAGAATCTTCTCAGACAGATTCAAGTCTCCTTTCCATCAGTGGCATCACAATGCGATTCTCCAAACAGTGTTTTCACAGAAATAACTGGCTGCAGTCACCATCACTGATTTGTTGTATATGCAGCAATTACCTCAAGGAGACCCATGAATAAAAGGAATGCTTGTGTTACTCAAGGCACACAAAGCCCACTTTTCTTCACAAGTTCCTTCTGCAGCACTAAGATGTGCGTGTAAACAGAAGAAAGTTATCAACACACATAGACCCATTTTAATTTGAAAGTCACAATTAGACAATTGGTTTTAAGACTTGTTATGCTCCATCAATATGGGTCAAATAATCACTGTCTACATAGGCAGTTAGCTAATCTACAAAAAATGTCCAAGGAAGACCAAGATTGCTTAAAAGTTTTTTGGGCCATTAGTAAACCTTTCGCCAATACATTAATTTTCCCTCTTCAACTCCTTAACTAGAAATTTCAGCTTGTGCGCTGCCATTAGTGACCTGAAATGCTTCAATGGTCACTCAGAGCAGAGCTCATGGATCCCAGAATGAAACCGAGCAACTGGTACCCACCCTTTCAACATAGCACGTTTTAAGTCTGTTCAAAGGACGGGAAGAGCTGTGCTTAATTAGTGTAAACGCAAACATGTCTGTAAATGAAACCGAATATACTACTGCTGCTACAGTGACCGAAGCAATGTAAGAAGTTCAGAGAGGACAAACAAGTCGCCTCCGACTCCACTAGTATGCCTGTCCAGTGCAAGCAAAAGCAGCCTACTGAGCCCCTTTTTAAACTTTGGCGATTTCATCTACAAAGAAGTAGCATCAAGCCCGTGTTCATTGCATAGGATTTAGATTTGTTTATTAACACATCCTGCAAAAACTCAGGCTCCAACAAACGAATGCAGTGGCCAGCACCCACAAAGGGCCAATTTTTCCCTTGTATCAAGATGCACTCGTGCAGTACTTGGGGTACCTCAAAACAAAGCAAGCCAAATTGCTCTGCATTTAAAGGATTCTCTCCAGATAAATTAAAAGAACCACATTCTACTAGTAAAGCCTCATTCAGTTAGAAATGCATCTTGTTCATTTGGGAAATTATAGCAAAGCAGCATTGAACATCAGTCTAACGACACACAGCCAGTGCCATAATCACAAATTCTGATGCATACAAATTAGTAGAAATCACATGAAGAACTGGAAAGTTTAAACAGTGCATTCACCATAGAGCGAAAGTCTCTTCAATTTGTTAAATTATTAGAAAACGATGTTAAACTATAGTCTGCGTTTAATGCTTAAATAAAGTGAGTAGCTTTGATAATATGTTTACTATGGTTTTCTGAAAGAGTGCCTAAATGGGAGAACCTTCCCCAACATGCCTGTCAAAGCTGTTCAAAACGTAAGCAAACTTACTAGGAGTCCTCAGTCTATCAACTATGCAGTAGCAGTGCAATGTGTGTGTGTCTCCGGAGGTTCGGTCGATGGGACCATCTATTGGTTAACAGACTCACATTTAAGAATGCCTAACTCGCCACAAATATAAAACACAGATTACTGGAGATCTTTTTGTGCTTCAGCTACTCTAACTTAACGACTTAACTTAGTCAATAGGACGTCACAAGGCTACCATCTGAAGCACCATTACAATATTCTGGTATATTTGGACTGCGATCAGATGGTGCTGTAGCAGTACAAGAAAATATTCTTGCATTAGAAAGCATTAAGAACATTTGCTTCACGAGCAGTCTGACAGTTTGCTACATTCCAACTCAAATATGGAAGAAAAGATTACTAACATTGAATGTTCAACCTTATCAGAACAGTAAACAGGCGACTTCACCACCACTTTCACTGGGGTGTTAATTACTTTACCAGGTGTACAGAATAATTATGTTTCATTAGACTATGGCACCTGTTTTTGAGCCGTGATGGGCAGAAGGTTCAGTAAAACAAACAAAAAACGGCCAAAGGCTCTGAACTTTTAAAGCACAAGTCAAATTGTTGAATCTACTACAATCTTGAAATAAATTCAACATAAAACAATATTGTGTCTCCAAGTTAACAGACTGATAAAGAACTCTGCTCTATTTCTCAGTAACTCCAGTATAGGACTGTGAGAGATTTAAGAAGATACTAAGGAAAAAAAACTGCATTGTTTTAACTAACACATTTGAGATATTGTGGATATAAATAATCGGCAACATTGAAAAAAGACAGTAAAGTGGTTTTACACCATTGCCAGCAAATACCCAACACTGTAGCAGCTGCATAGACCTTACAGAATGTGTAGTGTTGTGCCAATGCACACTGCAGCGATCAGAAGCACTCTGTAGGGTTAACACCAGCAAGGCCACAGCCTCCAGTGTCTTCTTCTGCAAACCAGGACACCTGAGCAGGCATTCTGATAACATGAGCACGTTACCCCTTAAGAAGAGCGCAATGCAAACAAAGTTTGTTTCACACAGCAGAGCGATGAAGCAAGAAGTTGGGCAACAAGTCATGCAGGAGGACTGCAGTCGGTGATCAGCGCAGGGTTTGGTACAGGTACCCCTTCTTGTAGGCACTCAGCGGATAGAAAGTGGCCACCACAAACCTGCCATCAAACATCCTTCCAGACATCATTTTTCGAGCAGCTTTGGAATCACCAGCCTTTGCATATTCAACAAAGACCTGCAAAATCAAAGAACACTACTTATTGTATGTGGAATGTACTATACTAGACTGTTTTAGTGAGTTAGAGACGGTCCTCCCGATTTTCTTTTTCGGGGGGGAATACTTTATTTTACAATACCAAAGCAAACTTACAAGAACTTGGCCAAAAAGCTACATGTGTTCCAGGCATTTTGTGAGAGGTGCTTGAACATGGAAATGAAAAACATGGGTCCAAACAAGGTTCTTATAAGTGCATTTCCAGAAAAAGTAGAAAACATTGTTTGCAACTTGATACTTCCTCTTGTTATTTTTCTCAATTGTTAAAGTTATCTTTCTCCACTTCTACTTTTCAAATCCTCTCACCATTCACAAATAAGCCTTTAGTGAAGTTAAATAATCCTTGCAGTTTCTAACTCAGTCTTTTGCTCTTCTAAAGTTTAAAAAAAGACCAGTTACCTTTATTAAGTTTAAGAATGTCTAGTATTCTATCATGGGAACCCCAAATAATGAAATTAAATCCAACTTTCAACCACTGTCACCAGTCCTTGAAATTTACCGCACCAAGGGACTTGGGGCAGCCCACTATGGCGCAAAATTATGGGGCTTAAAGAAAATTAAGAACAGGTTCATTCGATCAATATTGGCCTTGCCCACAGCACCCTACTTACCCCAATGCAACTTGACCTAGGGGGTGAGGAATGTTATATACATTGCAGCTCTTAAACCACTGATACACTTGGTGAAGCTCTGGATGAGCAAATCCTAGATTCCAGTGAAACAGGCAGGTGCAGAGATAAAATAGCTGGAAAAACAACTAGTAATACCTTGGCTTAAACAGAAAGACTTGGATGTATAAACTAGGTCTGCAAGGCATTTGGGATAATCCTGAGAGCCTGACAAGGGGTATGGTAGCCAAACTGAAGAATAGGTACTGGGACTAAACCCAGTACCTTATCAGGGTGTTCACTGATTTGATTTTAAAATTTATATAGCGCACGAATGCCCAAGGGCGTCTAGGCGCTGTGCGGAAAGGTTTGCCGGAAATAACAAACAAGTGACTTTAGTTGGAAAATAGCCACGTTTTTAGTGATTTTCTGAAGGAGAGTAACGTAGGTCTGTTTTTGATGTCTATCGGGAGTGAGTTCCATAGTTTCACTGTGCCCAGAACAAAGCTTCTACCTCCCCAACGGGCTTTATTGAATTTGGGGGTTTGGAGGAGTTTGCTCTGCGATGATCTTAAGTTCCTAGCTGGATGGTACCAGGTGAAGTGTTGTTTCAGGAACAAGGGACCGGTCCCGTGCATAGCTTTGTAAGCTAGGCAAAGGGATTTGAAATCTAGCCTCTTTTTCAGTGGGAGCCAGTGAAGTTTTCTTAAGCCTTGGGAAATGGACTGGAATTTGGGAATTTCCAACAGCAATCTGGCAGCTGCGTTCTGCGCCCGCTGGAGTTTGAGCAAATTCTGTTTTTGAAGGCCTGCATACAAGGCATTTCCGTAATAGAGTCTAGCCAAGGCTAGAACGGTCACCAGTGTTTTTACTGCTTTTGGGGGGATAAAAGTACGAACTTTCCTGATTGTCTTTAGCGTCAGGAAGACCAAAGATGAAACCTTATTAATCTGATGATGAAAAGTCAGTCTATCATCGAAGATGATACCCAAATTCCTCACCTTACAGACTGGGATTGGAAGAACTCCCATACCGGGAGGCCACCAACGTTCTACGACCAAAAAGATGTATCGGAGCTCAGCAGGAGAGCCTCTGTTGAGCTTTAGGCAGTTCGCACTCATCCATTGGTCTACGCGAGACATGCATTGGCTAAAACGGTCCGCTATTTCCTCCAAATTTCTTGAGATGGACACTACTATTTGGGTATCGTCCGGGTAGGAAACCAACGAGAAGCCAAACTGCCTAATGAGATCAGCCAAGGGGGTCACATACAAGTTAAACAGTGTGGCGCTCAGTGAGGAGCCCTGCGGCACCCCACATGGAAGCGTAAACTGCTCTGAGCATGAATCACCAATCTGAACATATTGAGATCTATTGTTCAAATATAATTTAATCAGATTAAGGGCAGAGTCCTTAACTCCTGCCTCTAGGAGCCTTCCGATTAGGATATCATGGTTAACAGTGTCAAAAGCCACCGATAGATCCAAGAGTATCAGGGCGGCTTTGGCACCTGAATCCAGTATTGCTCGGAGCTCCTCTGCTGCCTTAACCAGGGCAGTTTCCGTGCTGTGCGCCTGTCGGAAACCATATTGTGAGGTATCCAACAGGTCTGCCGAGGAAATAAAGGCTGTTAATTGGGTGTTTAGGATTTTTTCCAGGACCTTAGCAGGGAATGGAATCCTCACAATAGGTCTGTAATTGCTAGTGTCGCTGGGATCCAGATTAGGTTTTTTTTAAAAGAGGAAGAATTGAGACCGTTTTTCAAGAGTCCGGGAAGATGCCAGAGCCAATAATTTCTTTAAAAAGTATGCTGAGTTGCTCACTGATGCTATCAGGTGCCATCTAAAATATTTTGGGGGGGGGGCATGGGTCTGTGGGTGCTCCGGACTTTAATGATCTTACTAACTGGGATATCTGTCCTAAATTAGGAGGATCGAAAAATGCTAAAACATTATCGGAACAGGGGAGTGTTTTGGTGGGAGTGTTGCCTGTGCTATCGATGCCCTTGTCTGTAAGGGATCTAAAAACGGTCTGCAACTTTTCCTTGAAAAACCCTGCGAGTTGGTTGCAGAATTTCACACTGCTGTCCCCTCTGAATGTTTTGGGTAATTTAATTAGCCTCTTTAAAGTTGCAAAGAGTACTTTGCTAGAGTTACCTGCCTGCTGAATTTTCTCTGAAAAATAACTACTTTATTCCAAAATCTTTTTTTTTTTTTATAGTCGGTCAGTGTCTGTGCATATGAGATTTTATCAGCTACAGTGTAATGCCTTCTCCACCGTCTGTCTACAAAGTTGTTTTTGTGCACGCAGCACGTCACAAAACCAAGGTTCGGAGTTTTTCTTACGCTTGTTGGTGAAGCTTTTTTCTGGGGCTAATGTATTTACTGCAGTTTTGATCCAGTTGGTAAAACTACCTGCCGCCAAGTTTGCCTCGGATGTTAGGTCAGGCTTTGACGATGCTAGAGCAGATTGCAGCAACTGGGGGTCTATGTTCCTCCAGTTGCGCCCTTTTTGTGCCCTATGGGGATTATGGGAGCGGGGGGTGGGGGGGGATATGATGTGTGGTGGTTACTGCGAACAATATGGCTTTATGGTCTGAACAGGTGATTGGCAAAACCTCTTGAATTTTCAGATGAGGGTTTGATGTGAAAATTCCGTCTAGCGTATGACCGGCATCGTGTGTGGGCTGCTTGACCAGCTGCTCCAGCGAGGCACTGGCCATCATATCCACAATTGATGCTGTGTTGTGATAATTCTAGATTTTCTAAATGTTAGTTAAAATCACCTAAAATCGAGAAATCCTCTGATTCGATGCTTGATTCTAAGATCGGGTTAATAATTTCTGCGAATCTGTTTTTCGCACCAGGAGGTCTGTACAGTAGTGTTCCTTTGAACGTATAGTTATCACTTCGAGTGATTCTAAAGGATAGCAGTTCGCAATCTGTGCAGCTTCCTGTGGGGGAACCCTTCATTGTCAGAGTGTCTTTGAGAATGATCGCTAAACCTCCTCCCCATTTATCTTGTCTGTCATTTCTGATTATTGTAAATCCTGATGGGATAGCTAGGGACAGTTCGAAATCGGAGGTACTGTCCGCCCAAGTTTCGGTAACAAAAGCCATGTCAATTTTGTGAGCTGTCAACAGCTCTGCAAATTCTAAATTATGTTTGATCAGAGAACTTGTGTTAATGAGCAGGCCTAAGATCGTTTTGGGTGAGGGTGATTGTTGACGATGAAATTGTTTCACACTAATGCAAGCTCTTATTATCCTGAATAGAAATTTTGAAGCGCAGTGCAAGCATGATTTGGGCTCCTTAAATAGATCAAGCCGAGGACAAATGTGAGTCTTATCAGACCTATTGAGACTCAAAAGTGCATGTTTAGTGTAGGTCAATTTGGGCCCCTTATTGGATGGGGACCGGACAGGGGTTCTGGTTCTGGGCCCGGTCTAGGCACGGACAGGCGCAGACGGGCTTGCCTTCGGCGGTGTGAAATGTGTCCCAGCTTTTGAACAGTTTCTGGGTCAAATAGAACCTCCGCTAGCAAGATCTATTTTTCTTAAAAACAGATATGGGATCTTGCCAGTAAATGTGTTCAGAAACAGGTGGCAGATGAATGCCAACGTGCCCATGTGCCATCTTCCCATTAGTCTTCTCAATCACTTCTCTTTGTCAATGGACACCCCTTCCACCCTCTACTTCCTTTGTTTCTCACCTCCCTTCTCGCTCCACTGTTGCTATAACAAGAATTAACTAATTTTAGATGGCACGTCATTCATTTTGGACTAAGACATTCATTAATTGGAAACTACAGTATGCAGCCTTTTTGTAAAAAATATTGGAAATGTGTGCCAAAAAGAATAAAACAAAATAAAAATAAAGCTCTCATTGCGATAACCAATGGCTAGTTTGATGTTCTTTACTTATAAACCAAGATTAAGGGGAACATGCACAGCTGAAAATTGAGATCCGACAACTAAAAATGCTGTGGCAATGCTTCTTTTCCAATGAGCGAAGTACAATCCTGGTGTATAAAAAAGAGAAAGGTTGGCAGTCTTCAATTCTTATTTTTAAACTTTTTTTTTATGATTACCGTAATATTTTTATGATGAATTTCTCTGGTCTTTTTAAATGTAACTTTTATTCCTTCATTGTGCTGCTATTGTAATGGACAAAAAATGAGTATTTTAAATGTTTTATGTCGTTATTTGTACTTGTTAGTGTCTTGTTCTATGTTGCACTTTTCTGATCTATAGTGATCGAAATAAAGTCTTCTGAACTGAACACCGTAATATATTTATTAAACACACAGAAATGCTGTGAGACTACAACTCTGAGGTCAGCCTTCCCGCAAGCATGAAAAAGTTCAGCAGATGAAACCGATTTAAGGGGAGGAGAGAGCAAAAAGGCATTACAGCCTCGTTCTCCAATTCCTCACAGCTTCTGTCCATAGCGTCCAAGTTTTCAGTTTGCTTATGTGTGGCATTCCCAGGTTTTCAGAGGGCACATAATTTGAAGGCACTATATGTGACACTTTGAATGACAATTACGCGCCGTAAAAAACAAAGCAGCAGTGTGAATGTAACGAAATAGATGCCAGAACTCTCCCCTTTTGTGCAATATATTGTTTAGAAAGCACCTTTACACATCTACAGTGCCCCTGAAGTGCCTATGCAAGGTCCCTGAACTTTAAGTGCTCATGGCTAAAATCCCAGTTCCCACTTAGTAGCCATGTTATGGATGAAGTTCACAGACAACTGCGTGTGGGCCAAGAATAGGAAAAAACAGAGTTGGAGGAGCACAGAATTGGAAGAGTTGTTTATGTGTTACCCAGTAATAATAAAAAGCAGGGGCAGTGCAGGGCATGACTAAGGTGCAATGGCAGAGTTGTTAATGTTTGTCCCAGAAATGGAATAGCAGTTGGTGTGGTGGTAGATGTAGGTCATGCCTGAAGCACATTGGCAGAGCTGTGTATGTATCCCAGGAACAGTAGGGAGTAGTACAATTCAATATCTAGGTGCAACATTACAGCTGTGTGCGCAATCAGGTGATGACGCAGGGCAAGGTGGCACTGGCGCATGTGTGTGGGCTTCAGTTATTTGAATAGTATGTGGATACAGGTAAAGATTGGGGTGAACTAAGTGTGGTTCTTCGGTCTCAATGCCACATTGGCAGGGTAGTGCAGAGCAGGATTGAAGGTACTGATGGAGCAGTGTGTTAGTCCCAGTATTGGAGTAATAGGTAATGCTGAAGGGTAGCAAACAGTATAGGAAAAGAAAGGGGTGCTGCGGGTTCAAATGAAGGTGTGCTTCTACAGAGCTTTCCTACAATTCAGCCCCAGTACTGGTATTTATTTATTTATTTATTTGAGTTTTATATAGCGCTGGCTAGACCCGGAGGTATCAGAGCGCTTTACATAGGGTTCCACAAAGTTACAAAATTACATCAGTTACCAGTTACATCAGTTACTAGAAAAACATTTCAAGTGCGTAAAGACGAAATAAATGGAGCTTAGAAAGAAGAGGGGGTAGGGTAAAGGGGTAGGAGGGAAATAGGGTGGAGAGACGAGGGAGAGTCTGTCCAAAGTCCGGCTGGGTAGGTGGCGGCCGAGGGGAAGTCCACAGCCCATCTCCTCTATAGCTATCAGGTAGCTCCACCGGGCATCGGCCAAATATCTAGGTCTCAACGGAAAAACATTTAAAAAGCATAGGGGACGAAAAAATGGAGCACAGAGGGGGAAAGGGGTAGGGTAAAGGGGTGGGAGGGAGAATGCGAAGGCGAGACGAAGGAAGGTCTGCCCAAAGTCCGGCTGGGTAGGTGACGGCCAAGGGGGCCATCTCCTCTATGGCTATCAGGTAGCTCCACCGGGCATCGGCCAAAAAACTAGGTCTAGCGCTTAACATAAGGAAACATTGTGTTTTAAATAGCGCTGGTTAGACCCGGAGGTATCAGAGCGCTTTACATAGGGTTCCACAAGGTTACAAAATTACATCAGTTACCAGTTACATCAGTTACTAGAAAAACATTTCAAGTGCGTAAAGACGAAATAAATGGAGCTTAGAAAGAAGAGGGGTAGGAGGGAAATAGGGTGGAGAGACGAGGAAGAGTCTGTCCAAAGTCCGGCTGGGTAGGTGACGGCCGAGGGGAAGTCTACAGCCCATCTCCTCTATAGCTATCAGGTAGCTCCACCGGGCATCGGCCAAATATCTAGGTCTCAACGGAAAAACATTTAAAAAGCATAGGGGACGAAAAAATGGAGCACAGAGGGGAAAGGGGGTAGGGTAAAGGGGTGGGAGGGAGAATGCGAAGGCGAGACGAAGGAAGGTCTGCCCAAAGTCCGGCTGGGTAGGTGACGGCCAAGGGGCCATCTCCTCTATAGCTATCAGGTAGCTCCACCGGGCATCAGCCAAAAACTAGGTCTAGCGCTTAACATAAGGAAACATTGTGTTACAAATTACAAAAATGATCACATTAATTACAGAGAGGTCACAAATTCAATACAGGAGTTATTAGCGACCATGAAAAACAAGATCCACAAAAAGGAGAGGGGGAAAAAAGAAAAGGCCTGGGAGAGCAGGGAGTCCACGGGAGGAGTCAGCAGCGGAGAAAGATACGAGACATAAGTCAGAGGTCCGGCTGGGTAAGTGACGGCCATAGCGGTGTGCCAGAGCCTGTCTCCCCTATAGCTGTCGGGGCACCTCCACCGGGAATCGGTCATACATTTCGTACTCCGCCGGATAGAAATGAGAATCAGGAAGGGACCAAGAGTCAGCAGCGGAGAAAGAGACAAGACACAAGTCTGAGGTCCGGCTGGGTAGGTGACGGTCATAGTGGTGTGTCAGAGTCTGTCTCCCCTATAGCTGTCAGGGCAGCTCCACCGGGAATCGGTCATACATTTCGGACTCCGCCGGGTAAAGATGAGAATCAGGAAGGGACCAAAAGTCTAGAGTCCAGAGACGGGCTGGTGTAGCAGGCGAGGGTGGTAGGATAGGAAGGGGAGTGTAGCTTGGCAGCCATCTTAAGGTCAGGCAAATAGAGTCTGTTGATCTCCAAGATTCTGTAGGTGGTGTTGTCTCTAGATCTTAGGATTGTTTCCTCAAGATCGAACACGGGCGCCATCTGGGGGTCAGGTCACACTCGGTATAGTCAGTTATGCATTGCATTATATGCCGCAGTAGATGTTTGTGCACACTGGGATGGCTCCTCGGGCGGGGGGGGGGGGGTGTCGGTATAGCAGAGGATACTGCTGAGAAAAATAGGGGTGTACTGGCAGAGCTGTTTGTTGGACACTATACTGGCATATTAGAAGGGCTTCAGGTCCTGACAGAAATGCATAAGGAGAGCTCAGATTTTCGGTCTGTTGCAGTGAAGGAATAACAGTGGGTGAAGCAGGGTAGGACTGGGGCATCTTGCAAGAACTGTGTGTGGATCCTTGTGCTGGAATACAGGATGTACTCTAGGTCAGGACAGACATGATTTGACAAAACTGTGTACAGGTTGACGTACTAGAATAGGACGAGGTTCAGTAGGCCAGAAATAAAATACGTTGGCAGAGATCTGCAGTATGTTGGTTCCAGTATCGATATTGCAGTAGGTGCTCAAGAGTAGGGCTGAAGAGCTTTGGCAGAGTTCTGGTACTGGTATTGCAGGTCGCACTACAAGTACTGTATTTGGTGATGTTGGATCTAACTATCCTGCTTTAATATTAGTTATGCAGGTTTAGTAAAAGTTAAAGGAAAACTCATTTAGAATTTGTGTATTTTAATATAGATATCCTTCCCACATTTTATAGCTCAGACGTTTCTATTAGATAGAATTGCATAATATTTCAAGCATGAAGTTCACAATGACATGACACATTTGGTGTGCATGAAAACACCACCAACATTTAGACACACAATGTATATATCCCAAAGTGTAGCCATCTTAAGGTTTAATTTGTGTGTTGCTCCAATACTTAGAACTGCACTAGAAGCCATAGTCCGTGGCCAGTAACACATTCACAATTTCAGGGTCATGACTTCTGGTTCTTATGCTAGATTCTGCAGTTTGGATCATGTATCTGTGGTTTTTGGAAAGCATTTGCGAACCAGAGGCTGGATGATGGTCACTACCCTTACTGACCAACAGCTGCAGATTGTGGAAGATAGCTCCCTACCACAAGGGGCAGTGGGTGCTCCAAGTGAGTTGTTTTGTAAGCATAGGCCTAGTCTCTGGGTGACTGCTCCGTTCGAGCGCATCAGGCTCCACAACAGCAAGTTTCCCTCCTCAAACAAACAATGGGCTGTGGCTGGACGAAGGTGAAGTCCTCCTATTTGGGAACATTACTGAGCGACTCCCAGGATAAGAAGAATCCCGTACCACCGCCTGAACCACAGTGCACATGCTAGCTGTCAGACCCGGGCTCCAACTAAAGAGTTCACAGGCCAGACTTAATTGATCATCTTCTCGATGACAGGCATGTGTATGTAGCATAAAGATGGTGATCTGGGGGCAGCATGCCCAGCCTTCAGCAATGGAACTAGAGCACAGTAGTTGTAACGATGACTACTTCACCCATCCTCAACTCCAGTTATAGCCACCAGGCGACAGCAATGAGGAGGTGAAAGTCTGCTGATGGACGAGTTTCAACTATTACGTATTAGATGGACAAGTTTCAACTATTACGTATTAGAAAGTGCAATGAATCGTGTGACAGTAGGTTTTTGTGCAGACATGTGGGGCAAGCACCTATAAGTTTTATTTTAACCCTTGATGAATGATGCTTGGCAGGACTGTCCGTCCAAAGAGAACATCTTACTATCAATACAAACTGAGCTCGAGCCTGAAAGGATGGATGCATGTTTACACCCCAACCTCCAGAGGTGTAGGCTCTGAAGGTTGGGGTGTACACCTACCACTCTGATTGGGAGATTAGGTCCTCTGAGAGGTAGTGGAAGCAGGGGGGGGGGGGATTGGACTCACACAGTAGAGTCGCAGGAGTTCTGCATACAGCACCCTCCTTGGCCAGCCCAAAGAAATCAGATTGGCATGAACCTGGTCGTGGCCCAGCTACCTCAATAATTGAGGAGTTAGTATGAGGGGAAATAGATAGTGAAGCGGAAAATCCCACCTCAACTGAAACATCCCACAAGCCTTTCAGCAATGGACACCGGGGAGCACAGAATTGTTGGCAGTGCGAGTTCTCGTACGTTAACAAAAAGGTCCACCTGAGGACTACCCCACAGAGCAAACATGGCCTGCTATAAATTGCTTGCATTCTTTTATTCAAATACTTTGGGAAAATGTGAATATCTAATGTTGGCACTATGATTCCGATGTAATTTTAGCTTTTTGACAACATATTGATCTATGCATGGAGGCTGCTACAAAGCTATCCCAGTGGGTAAAACATTTGCAACATGCATTTGGAATATTTATGTAGAGCGAACCTAGGTGCAGAGTACCTTTGGAAACTTTAATTACAATGACATGTGGATAACAATTTACGTTTCCCAACTTTTCACTAGCATTTGGCAAACATAAGCCTAGGAAATTAAAATGTGCTTGGAGAAAAAAATTAAAATACTCACTTGGCCTTTGCCAGGATTCTCCTTTGGAACAAACAGAGAAACCACAGGTCCATATTTCTGACATTCTTCCCTCAGGTCTTCAACCACATCTATGAGACAAAGAATACTGCTCAGCAAGGAATAGGTTACGTCTGACTATAAGCCAGCAACTATGCAACCTGAAGTGGAGCTGCTTTGAAAATGTTCTCCAGGTACTGCATGAATCAAAATAGGTCTATTAAATATGCCCAATTTATTGCATGCATCCAAATAAATGCTCAATTGTGTGTAAAATAAGAAACACTTGCAACAGTATTCAGAATTACAAAAATAATCTTGTCAATCGTTTTTTTCAACCAACCCTCTCATTCCCCAAACATTCCATCTTAAGGCCAATGGGTACATCTCAAAGTAAAGGCAACAACAGAACAGGAAGAGGAGGGCTGTGAAGTGAGGAAGGAAACTGAAATACAGATTATGCACTGTGACTACTTAAATGCAAGACTCTGGGGACATTAATTTTAGGAGTTCTAGAACTCCATCATTTGAAGAATGGATGAACTCCCATGGTGAAGTGGTGTACCCTTTAATAGATTTTCTTGGGGTACATTAACCTATAGAACCGCCAAATAAAAGCAAATAGGGGACTTTAGGCTGCACAATATCAGAAGCTACCAGATTAGATTTTTGTGTCTCTATAAAAGCAGTCTCTTCAATTCAAAGATTTGCTACTGGGTTCAAGACTGCCATAGATAAAAAACATCTGCTACTAGAACGTGGATAGTGTTTCTGATCCCGCTGCAACACACAAACATCAGCCAATCAGGTACTCTACTATCACACCCAATTCCGAAAACTGGATATGCCAGACCTCCAATATTTCTCGACCATATTTGATACAGAAAACCAGACAGTTCAACCTCTAACACTATCAGTCCATATGAGAATGAATGGTAAAGCAGTAAACAGTTTTCTTCCTTTTCCAAAGTACATCTCTTTAGGAAGGAACATCCCACCTAGCGGCACCTTATCATTCACTAATGCGGAACCACTCACTTCTTCCATACCATGGTCTCAAAACTTCTAATTTTGACTGGTTCCCTGCACTCTCCACCTCACAAAAACTTGACCCCTTACTGCCAGGCACAGTGCTCAAATTTGCCCTACTTAGGTTCAGGCTTAAATCATACACAGGCCCTCATCTACACGAAAACACTCTTTCATTACACTGGGATCCGCCAACTACGAAACACTTAGCACTGTGAAAACGGCAGGACCTGAATTTCCTTTCAGTGCAAAAATTGGGCACCACTAAAAGTGATTTCATTCATTAAGATTTGTAATACATAAGTAATGTAATGCTCTGTTGCCCAACATACAATACTATTGGCCTTTTAAAACTGTACATCAAAAAACAAATGGTCTCCTTCATGCAAGATCACCAGGACATTGATCAATACAGCTTATTAAACCTTCTACATATCATCTGTTCTTCACAAACAGATGGGTCTTTCATAGGCTCCACTTGCTCTCTGGCCTCGGTGAATCAGCACCACATCTGGCTCTTCTCTATCCATATGGAGCAAATCTTATTGGTGATGTTGGTTGTATATGGTAAGTTACAGGAGGGCAGTAGTCCCCCATCACTTACTAGATCTCCAGCTAGGATTAAGCCAGTTCTTGTACAGGGATGACCATGGAGCAGAAAAGATACAAACTCGACCACGCAAAAATAGAATGCGGATTCTGTACCAGATAAGATTACTGTCAGCCATACATCCAAACATGAATGTCCTAATACAGAGTTAACAGTTCTTTAATTACCCTCACATGCCACTACATATATATGTCAAGATGGTTAGTTAGTGTGCCTCCCTACACTGACTTCAATCAGAAAGAAAACTTTGGCCAGCTCAAAAACAAGACCATGTATTAGTTACAGGTGCCCTCTGGAGGCCTACCAGTTATGTCAGATGAGGTGGTCATAGTAAGATATCTCTTGGATTGGTTTGTCTTCCAAAATGGGCTGAATCAACGGAGTCGCTGTAATTTTAAAAAAATCTGGCTTTATTAAGCATTTGTTTTTCAAATGGAACTGTGGAAGACCTATACTTAGTAGGACCAAAGCAGTACCACGTGGATATTGGATATTTTAAAAAACACACATTATCTTGTATTGTGCTGAGGCAATCCATTTAATAGCAACGAGTGCTGCTCAATGAATTTATGTTGCTTCAGACCCCACATCAAAAAAAATGTACCTCCTTGGAAATGTCAGATTCAAATGACTTTAAATGCAACTAAACCTGAAATTGTGACTAACTTTTCCCAGTCTTCAGCTGAATCTAGGAACTCTAGACCAATTGTTCTCCTCCCCATTTCTTCTAAAATGGTCAATGAAGATTGGGTTAACTTTTTTACGGATTATAATATTCTTCTTTATGAGACTTAGGCTACTGCAGAGTTGAATTTAAGTGGTTATTCCACCCTTGTCATTACTGCTATTCTTCGTCTCTTGGGGAGAGCAAAAAAGAGGGTTTAACTATATGGGTGGCTGGATCAAGGGCTGTACAGTCAATGTTATACCTGCAGTGCTTCTAGGAATACAGGCCCTTATTTTGAATCTTAAAAAGGACTTTAAACTTTTTCTGATAATTTTTTACAACGGTAACTTTATTTCGACATACTTCATTGTTAAAATGATAACCTTTCAGAGATGAGGTTTTGACTTCCAATAAGTCTGACTGTAGCACCAGACTATCATTCTGGCAAATGATTTGAACGCTAAACTGGGTGTAGTTTGCCTGAATCCTGGAGCTAGTATTTGAATAATAGACTATATGTAAAACAGATCAGTAAGGTGAGGCTTTATTAAACCTAGTTGTGAATAGAAAGGATAAGTTACTTACCTGTAATCCTAGTTCTCTTCCAGGGGCATACTCAAAGTCATAAGCACTGAATAGTCCCACCCATGTGCGGGGTCCCCAGAGCATATACATACATACATACACACACATATATACACATAAATATATATATACACATATATATACACACACACACACACACACACACACGCACACACCTATCTATATCTATATCTATATATTCCTTTGCCCTTTCTCGCTAGTCTCCGCCGCTTCTCCTGACTGAAGGGCGCGTCGCCTCAGCGGACCTCACAAGAGAGGGTCTGTAGTAATTCCACCTCTCCTTCTGCAAAAGGATGACGCCGCCACGTCGTGTAAATACTTCAAACATTTTATTGTCCGGCCTCCACTGAACGCGTTTTGGCTGCAACCAGCCTTGCTCACCAATGCAGAGGCACCATTACAAAAAGTCCCAATAAAATGTTTGAAGTATTTACACGTGGCGTCGTCATCCTTTTGCAGCAGGAGAGGTGGAATAAATAAATATATATATATATTAATGCATGTTTAACCAAATCTAAGGACTAGTCCTGTGGAAACATATATATATATATATATATATATACATATATATATATATATATATATCCCACATACACACACATATATATATATATATATATATGCAGTCTAAATCCCGAATTAGGTTCAAATATGCCAATATTGCATTGTATTTTTTCATTTAATATAAAACATATATATGCAACATTTCCATGACAGAGAAATGTACTCTTAACTTGTTTGAACATAGCCTTTATTTTCAAGTAAAAAAGGCAAGGTAATAGCAGGCAGATTAGTCCAGAATGCTGCATATAGAACACACATCAAAAAACTGGCGCTGTGCCTTTAAGACCCATCATGCCCCACAGGTGACAGTTAGGTCAGGTCTTTAACGTCGTGTTACACTGTGTAGAGATCATGAGGAAACAGAGTGCTGTTATAAACATGGTATTCGTCCTGGGAGGAGGGAGGGTTGCTTATGACTTTGACAAGTATACCCCTGGAAGAGAACTAGGATTACAGGTAAGTAAATTATCCTTCTCTTCCAGGGGATACTCATCAATAGTCATAAGCACTGAATAGAGTAGCAAGCCCATCCCCAGAATCCTGCGGACGAACACCAGTATAGCTAGCACACTCTGAAAAACATGTTAACCAAACAAATTCCTCAAGGAAGCTTGCCCAAACTGGGCATCTGCCCGAGTATCAGAATCTAGGCAGTGATGGGGGGTAAATGTGTGTACGGATCGCCATGTAGCCACTTTACTTATCTCTTGAATGGGTAAAATCCAGAGAATGGCCGTAGAGGAGGCTTTGCCTCTAGTGGAGTGAGCCTTCGGTCTACCAGGGAGCTGTTTGTTAGCCAACTGATAAGATAAAGTGATACAGGACACTATCCATCTGGAGATGGACTGCTTAGAGGAAGGAAGACCATAGCGCATCGGACCATAATTCACAAAGAGACGATCCGACTTTCTCATGCTCTTAGTTTTATACAGGTAGAATTTTAGAACACTTTTTAGGTCAAGGCAATGTAACGCCCTCTCAGGTCGGGGATGGCAGGATTTGGAAAAAAGGTGGGGAGAGTAATGGACTGATTTATATGAAAATCCGAGATCACCTTGGGCAGGAAACTTGGATGGGTCCTCAGGACCACTCTGTTAGCATGGAAAATGAGATAAGGTTCTTTAGAACAAAGGGCCTGAATCTCGCTCACTCTGCGAGCAGAGGTAATTGCCACAAAGAAAGCAGTCTTCCAAGTCAGGTGCTGCAATGAGGCTTTGTGGATAGGTTCAAAGGGTGGACCCATTAATTTAGAAAGAACTACGTTCAGTTCCCAGGGAGGGGGGAGGTGATCTAATTGGCGGTGGAACTTTTTCAACCCTTCCAGGAAGTCCTTAGCAACTGGCATCTGAAAGAAAGAGACCAGAGTAGGTGACTTTCTATAAGCTGTAATTGCTGTCAAGTGAACTTTAATAGAGGTAAACTGTAGACCTGATTTAGCCAAGTACAAAAGGTATGGGAGAACAACCTGTTCCTGACCAAGAATGGGATTATGTCCATTGGATGTACACCACAGATAGAAGCGCTTCCATTTGCAAACATATGATTTCCTCATAGATGGCCTCCTCGCTTCCTTCAGAATATGCATACAGTCTGGCAAGAGGCCTAGATGTCCATATTGGAGAAACTGAGGAGCATGCCGTCCATCTCAGTGATGGAAGGTTGGGATGGAACATCTTCCCTCCGAACTTGCTTAACAGATCCGGATGGCATGGTAACCTCCTGTGTGGTGTCTTGGAAAGATGAAGCAAGTCCGGATAACACCACTGGCGAGGCCACTCCGGCACAATCAGGATCATCTTGGTCCTGGTTCTGTAGAGTTTGTTGATGACCAGTGGTATGAGAGGGATTGGTGGAAAGGCGTAGAGTAATGTCTCTGACAAGTCGATCAAAAGTGCATTCCCTCTTGAGCCTGGTTGAGGGTACCTGGATGCAAAGGCGCAGCATTTTTCACTTGTTACATTCGCAAGCAGATGGATGTCTGGATAACCCCATCTTTGAAAGAGGTCGTGCGCTACCTCGTCTTTTAGCACCCAGTCGTGTGCTTCGACGAAGTTGCGACTTAGCGCGTCTGCATGCACGTTCAGAGTACCTGGAAGGTGAATTGCCGATATGGTGAGCTTCCTCCCCAATAGCCACTTCCAAATCGTTTGAGCTTTCTGTAATAGTGGCCTGGATCTGGTCCCTCCCTATTTGCTCAGGTAGTACATAGTTGTGGTATTGTCCGTCTGAGCCAACAGGGAGCGCGTCTTTATGGAGGGAAAGAATGCTTTGAGCGCCAGATGTAGAGCTCTTTGTTCCAACATATTGATGTGGTAGGTTTTCTCCTTTTTTGACGACATCCCCAGAATCTGAAGAGGGCCCATGTGGTCTCCCCAACCTCTGAGGGACACGTCTGTGACGAGTGTTTGTTTTAGGAGTTCCTGGTGGAACAGGACTCCTTTCAACAAATGACGACTCAGCATCCACCATCTCAGGGAGTCTTTGACTGTGTGAGGAAGAGATATGGTGCTCTCCCAGCAGTTGGGAGACTTGAGATTACTGATCTTTTAATGCCTGCTCCAACGGTCTCATCTGCAGTCTGGCATTAGAAACAATGAATATGCAGGATGCCATCGAGCCCAGCAGAGAGTATACCCATCTGGCCGCGAGTTGAGGTGTGCGGAGGACAGTGCAGCATTTGTGGAGGATTGAGGTTAGCCTCTCCTCCAAAGGACACACGCTTGCGTTTGCAGTCTAGAGTCGTGCCTAATTAGTGGATTCTCCGAGTTGGATTGAGAATGGACTTCTTGTCGTTGACGCACAGACCCAACTGATTTAGGACCTGGATGCAGTATTGTAGGTGTTCTTGCAGAAGACTGGGAGAAGCACTCGAGCAGCCAGTCTTCTAGATATGGATAGATGAAAAGGTTTTGCTTTCGCAGGAAAGCCGCTACCACTGCCATGCATTTTGAAAAAGTGCAGGGGCTGATTTGAGTCCGAAAGGGAGGACTTTGTACTGGATGTGCTCTGACGCCATCTTGAACCGCAATAATTTCCTGTGCTTTTGGGAAACTGGGATATGAAAGTAAGCATCCTGAAGGTCTATGGAGCACATCCAGTCTCCTTAATGGATTTGTGCAATAATTTGGTGTAGTGCCAGCATCCTGAATCTTTCTTTGAGGACAAACTGGTTTAAAAATCTGAGATAGAGTATAGGCCTGTACTCCTTGGTTGGGCCTTTCTTTGGAACCAAGAAGTAACAGGAATAATTCCCTGTCGATGTTGGAGCCCAAAAACTTTTTCAATGGCCTGCTTTTGTAACAGGATGGATATCTCCGCTGGAAGTAGGTTTTGCTGATGTACTGATGATCTTCGAGGCGGTATTGCCGGTGGAGGGGACTTGAATCTGATTGAGTATCCATTCCGCACAATATAGAGCACCCAATCGTCCTTTGTGATTTCGTGCCACTTGTCCAAATGACACATGATACTTCCTTCCCCCCCCCCCCCCCCCCCCCCCCACCGGAGTGGGTAACAGAGCTGGGGGGAAGCAAGCTTTCACTGTTTAGGCTGCTGTTTAGCAGAGGGAGTGGTTTGCCTGGAAGACCCTCGTCCAGGTCGGTGCTGGTGAAAGTGGAATCTGGAATGGTGTTGTTGGGAGGACCAGTAAAGGGTTTGAACCAGGGATGTGGAATTCCTATAGATCGACGCCCAGGGCATATTATTTGGGGTCAAGGGCAACAAGTTTTCACGTGTATTTTGTCCTTGGGACAAGTAGGCCCAACCCCCTGCAGCACAAATCCTTTGGCTACCAGTTTGCAGTACCACATTATGGATCAGGGAAGGGCCCTGTCTGCAGTTAAGGCAATATTTTTGCCCATATGCTAATGCTTTTCAAACTTGTATTTATGGTTCATTAATTGAAAGCCATTATTATTAGGGTGAGCACTCTAAGTAAATGTTGTAAGCTCCGACTGCACTACTGACAGTGGTTCCAGTATAAAAATGTGTACACATGTTTTCAAAGTTTAGGAATATGAGGCTATGTATAATGCTCCCAGAATGCGCTCTGATTTGATGCAAATATTTGCAGACGCTTGAAAGCAAGATTGACGATTCTTTGCTTTCAAAATGGTAAACAGCCATTACAATGCATTTAGTACAATGCATGCTTTTACAACGCAAGTACAATTACATCGCAATGCCATTACAACGCATGGCATTACAACTTGTATGCCTTTACCACAAATTTCGTTGTAAAGGCATGAATGGTAAAGGCATATGTGTTTTACATGTAAGTATAAGGTAAGTATAGGGTTTATGGTGGGTGTGGGTTTTGGGGGTAATTTTAGGGTTCAGGATGGGTTTGGGTTTTGGGGAGCTAAGGGTAATTTTAGGGTTCAGGGTATGGGTTTTGGGGTGCTCAAGGTAATTTTAGGGTTCAGGGTGGATATGGGTGTAGGGGTAATTTTAGGGTTCAGGATGGGTTTGGGTTTTGGGGAGCTAAGGGTAATTTTAGGGTTCAGGGTGGATATGGGTTTTGGGGTGCTAAGGGTATTTTTAGGGTTCAGGGTGGGTATGGGTTAAGTGGTGGTAAGGGTAATAATGGGGTTTGGGGGGTATGGGTATTCGGGTGGAAAGGTTATTTTTAGGGTTTTAGGGGGTATGGGTATTGGGGTAGTAAAGGTAATTTTAGGGATTTAGGGGGTATTTCATAAAAAAAAACATAAGGGGACTGCAAGTATTCAAACACTACTATGGTATGAGCCCTGGCATAATTAGAGAGGCTATATCAGAGTTCTTATATAATGAGATTGCTGCCATAATTTGTTGCTGCACTACATGGCACCAAAGGGGCCAGTGGATTTTGTTACAGGACAAGTAGATTTATGAAGCAACCTGCCCCATGGACAAGTAGATATGTTATTAAATTCCACACCCCTGGTTTGAACCCTCTGTTGGTATTGGCGGCGGCCATAAGGACAGTATCGGCGTCTGAAATCCTTACGTTTTTCCAGACCTACTGCCTTCAGCGTGTCAAGCTCGGACTTCATTCTGGACATCTCATTGTCTGCGTGAGTGCCAAATAGTGCAGTTCTGTTGAAGGGCAGAATCAGAATCCTGTGTTGGGCCTCAGGTTTTAGGCCAGTGAGTCTCAGCCAGGAGGAGCACCTAGCACAAAGGCCATGTGAATAACCATGAGCCGCCAGATTTGAAGCATCGGCTGCTGCACTTATGACCTGGTTCGCTACGAGTCCTCCTTCCTGTAGGATCTCCTGGAAGTCCTGCCGGTCTTCTTTTGGCAGTTTGTCCGTGAACCTTGAGAGGGAGTCCCACAGTGATCGATCATATCTTCCGAGGAGTGCAGAGGCACTAGTGACCTTCATATAAGAGGCTGAGGTGCTACACATTCTCTTCCCAATAGAGTCCATTGACTTGCTGTCTGTCAGGAGGGACTGCGGAGAAGGACGTCGCCGAGTGCGCTTTCCTTGCTGGTGACACTATGACAGAGTCCGGTGGAGGATCGGACCTCAGGAACAGTGAATCCTGGTCTGGGGCTCTGTACTTTTTGATTATGCACGGTGGCGCTGCTCCTATTGACGCAGGAGTGAGAAAGGTACGAAGAGCAGGCTCCAGTAGACCAGGTACCAAGGGAAGCAGAGGTCTAGTGGACGACCTGTGATGGAGGGTTTCGAAGATGACCGACGCCGAAGGGGTCGTAGACGGCATCTCAAAGTTTAGTTTTGCAGCACCCCTAGATAGGACCTAGTTGAAAGTAATGTCGTCCACTGGTGACACTCTGGCAGGAGGAGTGGCAGACAAAGTAGGGGAATAGTCTTCCACCGAGGATCTGGAGGGGTTTGTAGGCCACGATGGAGACCCATGGCTACGCACCAGAGGTCTTGAGGAATGGGTGTGTCTGGATCTAGACGGGAAGCGCCCGAGTGGTATCCATGATCGATGTCTCCTTGAAGCTGGGGATTGTTGTCTTGGAGATCCCCGAGGAGACGTTGTAGCTGGTGTCAGTGGGCGCACCCCTCTACCGGATGTTCGAGAGAGGGGAATATATCTGAGAGTAGTTTGACCCTGGACTGCGCCTTGGCACTCTCCACTCTTTCACACTCCTCAGCCATCTCGGTGTGAGGTTTATCGGAGGTGTGTGCGGTTCTCGAGCCGGGGATCCCTCCAGCGTGATCTGTACAATTCTCAGGACCGGAGGTCTTCCTGTCAACGACTTGGAAGCAGACAGTGAGCATAGAGGTACCTTCGACGCTGATCTTCTTTCCGTCGACGGCGAAGCCAACCGATGTCTTCTTTTTCAGCTCTTTTCCTATGCTCAGACCGTACTTGAGAGGTGGGCTCTTTAGAAGGCCGTTTGTTACCTTCCAGGCCACTTGGGATCCTTTTCCTCTCTCCTGCATGGCATGCAGCTTAATCCTTTCCCTGTCTCTGAGGGTCCTTCTGGAGAATTGCTGGCAGTAGTAACACTTGTCTGGTCTGCGTGAGGGTGGTAAACACACAATACAGACCAAGTGTGGGTCTGATTTAGCCATTTTCTTCCCACACGAAGGACACTTGTTAAACAAGGCTGGTGTTTCCGACTAAAAAATATCTAGAGTAGTCAGAAAAAATGTTAGAATAGTACAGCTTGTACTAAAAGAAGTCGAGTGAAGCCAAAAAATTTAACTTCGCCAATAACGGACAAGCTCAATGCTCCAGGACCCTCACAAAAGGAGCCGGAAAAAAGAACAGACCTAACTGTCACCTGTAGGGCATGATGGGAGCCTGGAGGACTTAAAGGAACGGCACCAGTTTTTTTGATGTGTGTTCTATATGCAGGCTTCAGGGCTAATTGGTCTGCTATTTCCTTGCCTTTTTTCCTTGAAAATAAAGGCTATGTTCAAACAAGTTAAGAGTACATTTCTCTGTGTCATGGAAATTTTGCAAATATACGTTTTATTTTAAATGAAAAAATACAATGCAATATTGGCATATTTGAACCTAATTGGGGGGGTGTGTGTATGATATATATATTGATGTATGTTTCCACAGGACTAGTCCTCAGATTTGGTTAAACATGCATTAATATATATATATATATATATATATATATATATATATATATATCCCCTCGCTCCAAAGTACCCAACGTACACCGAGGCCCATCTGGGGGCTATGAATGTTACAGCAGCAACATCGTGCGCTCCATCTGGAGACAAAGGACACTACAAGGCCCATAATGCTCCGCTAGTCGCGGCAGAGCGTCCCATTCAGGGCATTCATTGGAGCATTTAAATGATGAGGGCGGTGTCCTATGCGCCTTCAATTGCCAAAGCCTCTGAAGAGAAGTGGGGACACTTCGAAACGCGTCAGGCATCCGTGGCAAATTGAACTGCTTAAAGTTATCGTTGTGCCGGCGGATTGTATACCAGAAAGGCTCTTCATGAGCATGTTGCCGTTCGAGTGCTCCTTGTATGTTGGGTACTTTGGAGCTAGACACACCTACACACACACACACCTACACACACACACACACTACACACACACACACACCTACACACACACACACACACACCACACACACACACTACACACACACACACACCTACACACACACACACACACACACACACACACACACCTACACACACACACACACCTCACACACACACACACACCTACACACACACACACACACACACACACACACACACACACCTACACACACACACACACACACACACCTACACACACACACACCTACACACACACACACCTACACACACACACACACCTACACACACACACACACACACACACACACACACACACACACACACACACACACACACACACACTTCCATCCTGACAGCGTTAATCAAACAGGAACAGACTCCGTGAGAATTTTGGCACAGATGGCAATTTATTCCAACAAAGGCCATATATACATATATGTTTTTGTATATGCTCCGGGGTCCGTGCACAAGGGCGGGACTATTCAGTGCTTATGACTATTGATGAGTATCCCCTGAAAGAGAGAGAGTGTGTGTGTGTGTGTGTGTGTGTGTGTGTGTGTGTGTGTGTGTGTGTGATGTAAATGGGGCCCTGACATTCCATGGCTAAACAATCCCCAAGTTTGCAGACCGATTTAGTGTTCCAGAAACACACAAATAATCCTCGTGGTGGTATGAAGTCAAATCGTCAATTAGAGCAAGAAAATCTGTCTGACAGAAGAAAATGGGTTACATAGACTGCCCTTGGCCCTGCCACAGAGCACCTACCTTTTTTCCAGGTCATAAACTCAGGATGCCCCATTTGGAGAATGCTATTTAGTTACTGGCCATACTAACACGGGTATCAATCAGGCCACTCATTTAAATCGAGAAATTATTTAAACAGTGTATAAGCCTGGAAGCCAACTTGAAAAATTTTGTGTTCTGAACTTGGCAGATTAGAATTATTTATTTTATAAAACCATGGCTTATTGTGAAGAAAGATACACTTTGGTTAAGAATGCTTTAAATGAACAAAAAGTGACTTAAGAACTGAAAAGAGTTACATAAATCAGTTAGATATTTTTTATTTTTAAAACTACTGATGATTTGGAACCATATTTACACTATGTCTCATACGGATGCACATGTTGCTTATTCACAAGGTCTGAATGGCTATTGTACAAAATTCGTTTGCTTTTAGGTAACTGAAATGTTGCTTTTGAAATGTCTTCTAGCTATACAATGCCACAAAGCAGTGCAAGCTTTAAGTCAAGGACCACTGCTGCGCGTAGAGCAAGCAGAGCCTTTGTTGACAAATGACCTTTGGATTCAACTGAAATACGTAAGGTACTCTGGCATAATTTGTGAGATTATAAGAGCAACTCTAGATTTTATAAAGATAATTGGAGGCAGAGTGGATAAGACTTGGATTTCTCCAGTTCTCCCGGCCAATACAATGACCAACAGGGTGACTATTTTCCAAAAATTTGTGAATGACCTTGAACAGACTCATGAGTGTGCCTAGTACCGTACTGAGTTCCCACACTAAGGCTGTTAGTTACAGGAGGTAAAGTCCTCAAAAAAGGCCTCTCAAATGGTTTAGCCACTGAACTAGACATAAAAAACTGATGCTGACAGAATTCTATGATATTGCAAAATGGCTGCTAAATGGATTTGGAAGGAAGCTTAGTTTAGGCCAGAACTCACCAGATGTAACAAAATTGTGTAGGCGCATTGCTATGTTGATCCTAGCAATTTAAACAACTTTCCCTCTGTCACAAATCTGCCATGAAAGGGACAAAAATGTGTTGCAATACAACTCAATCATACTAAAAATTTATAAACACAGGAAAGTTTTGCTATTGAGACAAACGGAGCCGAGTTATTACAAAAAAGTTCGCTTTAAAGTAATACACAGCGCATGGCGAATCTGGAAGCAAGTTTCAAAATTTATGTCGATTCCTAAAATCTGCAGATATACTCCCCTTTGGCGTTCTTCGCTATTTCCTCATCAGGTATATGACGATATGGGGAAAAGGTGGGAAGAACTGGGGGTAGGCACAATTGGTGATTTTTATGGGGGGGTTCAAGGTTTGCAATTTTTACAGCTTCAGCGTGACTTTGGAATCCCAGCAAATCATTATTTTAAATTTGTACAGATTAGGAGTATTTTAACTATATATAGGTCAACGATGAACTTAGAAAGGATACCACTGCTAGAAGCTATCACTAGGAGATCAAATAAAATCAGGAATACTTACAGTTTACTACTTGGGAAACAACCAGATGATTTGGAAAAACATGAGACATCCTGGGCATCCAAATTGGATAATCCTGAGGTGGATATATACATGAGTTTATCCCTATCAGCTAAGCTATTTATATCCACAAATTTAAAGGCACAACTATATAAAACTATTTTCAATTTATATTTTACACCCTCCAAGTTATTTTTATGGGGAAAAAGGCAGGATGATAAATGCCCTAGGTGCGGGGTAGGTCCTGCAACCCTGATACATATGTTTTGTGACTGTGTCAAACTAGGTGTATTAAAAAGGGGCTGCTTGATTTCTGGGAGAAATTGTTTGGTTTCAGATTTGAACTGACTCCCACACTGCTGATGTTAGGATGTGATAGCTCTCTGGCCCTCAATTCTGCGCAGGGATATTGTTTATTTCTGGGGACAGCAGTATTTAGAATAATGCTGGCTGCCAGGTGGAAAGATGCAGAACCTCCAACGTTTCAGATGTGGCTTGCCAGTCTGCTCGGAATTTATAACCAAGAGAAGGCCCTGTATGCTTGTAGGGGCAGACAGGCTAGAACTCGAGGGAGGAAAATCTGGGCACTCATTTCGGAATGGAATAAAGAGATGAGGGAGCCGTAGTAAGAAGAGGGATCCCCAATTGGTGTAATAATGTGAGGCTGATAGGGTAAGCATGAAAAGTACTGCACAGGATTTTACACTCTGGTTTTAACTGTTAGAAGTTTATATAATAAGTTTTTGTAACTTTTACCCGATATGTATTATATGCTATGCACTTTATGAACCGCTTAGACCTTGGTTTTAATCATTAGACTGTATAGTAAGATTAATATTGATCTGGCAATAAAGGGTGATTCCGCTTTGGGCCCTTATTTTGTTCTACCTGCCAAGTTTAAAAAAGAAATGAATTTTATCCCCGGTTAATGTATATATATCTACTAAATGACCTGTGTAATATGAACTATGATTAATTAATAGCTATTTTTTGTGTGTAATATGATGTTTCTGGATATGAAATAATAATAAAAAAAAAAAATAAAAAAAAAAAAAGGAAAGTTAGGCGCTTTACTGAAGACAATGGAGTGGCTTTGGAGGAATAATGGCTTGTACAGAACTTCTGCCCCAAAATTTCAATGCTTGCCTTTCTGTTTCTCACTTTTACTTAACATTCCATCCCCAGTGCCCGGAAAGTTCAATAGCTTAACAGCCCTCCTGCCTCGGGCTGGAAAAGTTGTTAAAGGCCCTCATTCTCATATTTGTTGATCAGGGGCTTTAACAGCCATTAATGCCTCAGCTGCACACTGTAATGCTTAAGTAGGACCTTCTTGCACCATATGAACAAGATACTTACCTTTGGTAACGATGCATCTGTAAGAGACATTAGTAGTTCTAGATTCCTTACCTTAGAATTACCCCCAGGCGTCAGACTGGATCTAGAGAAATTTTTTCTTAGCAGTACCCCTGCGCGTCGGCCGACTTCACCTTAGTCGTCGTGGTCGCCGGGATGACGTTGCGGTGTCTACTTAGACGCCACCCCTGTGCGCCGACGTCAGTTCTGACACGACTTTCCACGCCAGAAGCGCAGAGCCATGCAAGACACTGACCACTGGGGCACATAACTAGGGCACTGTAAGGGAGTCCCTATCCCTAGAAGTCAGTTCGCAGAACAGATACATTGTTACCGAAGGTAAGTAACTTGTTCATCTGAAAGAGAGTGTAGTTATAGATTTCTTGCCTTAGAATAGATACCCCAGCAATGCCAACCCTGGAGGAGGGTCTGCAAACTAAGTTCACACCAGGAAGTCCTGGAGAACAGAACGGCCGAAAAAGCGGTCTCTCCAGACTTGGCTGTCCAGGCAGTGATGCTTGGTAAAGGTGTGCAAAGATGCCCACGTGGCTGCCTGACAGATGTCAAGTAAGGGAACTCCTCGTCCCAAAGCAGTAGTGGCTGCAGTCTCCCTGGTAGAGTGGGCGCACAGTCCCACTGGAGGCTCCTCTTTAGCCAAAGAATAACAGATCTTGATACATAGGACAACCCATCGAGAGATGGTATGTTTGTGCACTGCTCAACCTTTCTTAACGCCCACATAACCCACGAAGAGTTGATTGTCCACCGGAAGGCTTTTGTGCGGTCAAGGTAGAACGACAGCGCACGCTTTGGGTCCAGACGGTGGAGTCTCTCCTCCTCTCTGGAAGGGTGAGGAGGCGGGAAGAAGGTGGGCAATGTGATGGTCTGACCCATGTGGTAGGAAGTAACCACTTTGGGCAGAAAAGAGGGCCTAGTACGGAGGACTACTTTGTCCGGATGGACAGCAAGAAAGAGGTTTAGAAGATAAAGCGTGAAGCTCACTCACCCTGCGAGCAGAGGTGTTGACAAGCAAGAAAGCAGTCTTCAAAGTAAGGAGACGAAGAGGACAATTATGTAGTGGTTCAAAGTGAGCACAAGGTTCAAGTCCCACTGGGACATTAAGAAAGTAGGAGGAAAGAGACGAGTAATGCCCTTCAGGAATCTGTTAACAATCGGGGAATTGAAAAAAGAAGGCTGATCAGGAAGGCGAAGAAAGGCCGAAATGGCTGAAAGATAGCCCTTAAGAGTGCCACAGGAGAGCCCTGGAAAGAATGAAGAGGAGAACCTCTGTAAGAGGGGCAGAAAGGTGATACACAGCCTTTGCTGTGCACCATGCCACACATTTGTTCCATCTACAGGCGTATACCATTTTGGTGGAGGGACCCCTGGCTGACAAGATGACATTACAGATTTCCGGAGGAAGGTCGAAAGCGATTAACTGTCGCCGCTCAATTTCCAAGCAAGGAGGTGGAGGCTGGACAGGTTCGGGTGGAGGACCGTCCCCTGCTGCTGCGACAGAAGATCCTCCCGAAGAGGCAGTCTGATCGGAGGATCTATGGCCATGCTCAAGAGCTCGGGTACCAAACTCTTTGTTCCAAGAATTACTTGGGCCCGGTCGCGCTTGATCTTCTTCAGCACTCTGGGTAGAAGTGGTACAGGCGGAATGGCGTACAGGAGGCCGCAATTCCACTCGCGACTTAAGGCGTCGCCAAGCGAGTGCCGTCTTGGAAACTCCAACGCACAGAACTGCTGACATTGCGCGTTCTCTTCGGTGGCGAATAGATCTAACCAAGGCTCTCCCCACTGCTGAAAGAGACCTTGCACCACCTCCAAGTGAAGACGCCATTCGTGATTCATCATGCACCGGCGGCTGAGCTGGTGCGCCCTGGCGTCCAGGGAACTTGCCAGGTGTTGAACCACCAGGGATATGCCCTGATGTTCCAGCCATGTCCAGAGGCGGAGGGCCTCCTGACATAGGGTCCACAACCCCAACCCGCCTTGTTTGTTGCAGTACTACATGGCGGTGGGTGTTGTCCGTGTACACCTGCACTACTCTTCCTTTGACAGAGGGAAGGAATGCCTTCAGTGCAAGACGAATCGCCAGGAGCTCCAGAAGGTTGATGTGAAGCCCGGACTCTGCCGGAAACCAGAGGCCTCTGATCTCCGCCTCCCCCATGTGGCCGCCCCACCCCAGAAGTGACGCATCCGTCACTACTGTGAACTCTGGTTGGGGAAGGGAGAGGGATCTGCCGCTGACCCAATCCTGGTTCGTGAGCCACCACTGCAACTGACTTGCAGTCCCCTTCAAGATCTGGACAACATCGGAAAGATTCCCCTGAAGCTGCACCCACTGGAACTTCAGGTCCCATGGCAGAGCCCGCATATGCCATCTGGCATGATCTACCAGCAGGATGCAGGAGGCCATGAGGCCCAGCAGCCTCAGGGTAATTCTCACCGAAATCCAGGATAGAGGCTGAAAGATCGGTATCATAGCCCGAATATCCCACACTCGCTGCTCGGGAGGATAGACCCAAAACTGTGCTGTGTCCAGAACCGCTCTGATGAAAAGGAGCTTCTGAGAGGGAATCAGGTGCGACTTCGGCACGTTGATAGTGAACCGCAACAAATGCAGGAGGTCCGCCGTAGTCTGGAAGTGGGAAATGACAGCCTGGGGCGAGCGCGCCTTCAACAGCCAGTCGTCGAGATAGGGGGAAGACTGGAACCCCTGATCTGCGCAGATGAGCTGCGACCACTGCCATCACTTTCGTGAACACCCGAGGGGCGCAGTAAGGCCAAAAGGGAGCACAGTGAACTGAAAATGCTCGTGGCCTACCGTGAACTGTAGGTAACGCCGATAGGCAGGCAAGACGGGGATGTGAAAGTAAGCGTCCTGCAAGTCCAACGCTACCATCCAGTCTCCAGGGTCGAGGGCAGACAAGACTTAAGCCAAAGTTAACATCTTGAACTTCTCCTTCCAGAGGAAGAAGTTGACGTCCCTGAGTTCTAAGATAGGACGCAGGCCTTTGTACTTCTTGGGCACCAGGAAGTAGTGGGAGTAGCAACCACAACCCACTTCTGGCACAGGGACGCGTTCGATAGCACCCTTGGCCAAGAGAGCCGTAACTTTCTGGCGGAGAAAGGCCAAATGAGCCTCCGACATGCAATGGAGTGTAGGTGGCATGGAAGGAGGGGTAGACTCGAAGGGGAGGGAGTAGCCCCTTCAGACTATCTGCAAAACCCACCTGTCCGACATGATGTTGCGCCAGTGGGGGAGGTGATGGCGGATCCTGCCACCCACTGGCAAGTGGTGGCCCTGAAAAGTCAGACTAGGAAGGTTTGGAGGCTGCTGCGGGGGGGGGCATTAGTGGACTGGCCCGTACGCTGGCCCCCAGACCCACGGCGTTGGGTCCCCAGCCGCGCAGAGGCTGGGTAGCTTGCGCAGGCCTGTGGCTCTTGGTGGAGCGCGGTGGGGCACCCCTTCCGTAGCCACGAAAAGCAGACTGCATGGGGCGAGAGGTGGCAGCGAGGCCAAAGGATCTGGCCGTAGCCCTAGTCTCCTTGAAACACTAGAGCGCGTTGTCCGCCTTGTCGTCAAACAGGCGACGGCCATCAAAGGGCACGTCCAAAAGGGTCGATTAAACATCCCCAGAAAAGCCAGTGGACCTCAGCCAGGCGTAGAGTCTCAGGGTTACGGACGTTGAAATCAAAATCGAAAAGCAAGTAGGCGGTATCCAGCCCACACTGGATGGCGAACTTTGCTGCGTCTACTCTCTGCGACAGCGCGGGTGAGCACAGCCCGGGCCTCCTCCGGGCACTGCAGCAGAACTTGCGCAACCGTGTCCCACACAGAGCGCGTGTAGCAGCCCAAGAGACATGCGGTGTTAACAGACCATGGTCCTAAGCTGACGTAAGAAAACATCTTCTTCCCAAGATGGTCCAGCTTCTTGGATTCCCTATCTGGGGGAGCAGTAGGGAACGCGCCTTTTGATGTGGAGGCTTGGACCACCAAGCTCTCAGGGGTAGGGTGTTGGGAGAGGAAAAGTGGGTCGCCCGGGGCCTGGCGGTGGCGTCGGGCAATCATGCTATCCACAGAAGCCCCTGTGCTGGGCTTGGACCAAGTGCCCAGAAGGAGGTCAGTGAGGGCCTCATTAAAAGGGCAGCAGGGGCTCCAAAGAGGCCGCTGCCGGCTGAAGCACCTCAGTCAGGAGGTTAGTCCTGACTGCCACCGTAGGAAGCTCAAGGCCCAAGGCCTCAGCCGCCCTACGCAACACAACAGCGTAGGAGGCCCCCTCCTCCGTAGCCACGGTATGGAGGGAAAGCATACCAAGGTCTGGTGAGGTATCCAGACCACTGGCTTCACCCAACTCCTCTCGCCAGTCCGGCTCCTCAAGTTGGTCTGCTAGAGGGTCACCAGACCCCTCCCAGTCCTCCTCACCCTCCTCTGGCTGCCAGTCAGGGCGGTAGGGAACGCCAGGAAAGAACAGTGGTATAAAAGTACCGGTCGGCACCGGTACCAGCTCCATGTCCAAGTGGGGGGTGAGTATGGGGTTGATGCCGGTTGGGGGCACAACCGGCATCAGGGGCGTAGTCACTGGAATCGGCGCCGGAGAAGGTACCGTGAGGTCGACCGGCACCGATCCAGGTCCAGGCCTGGATCTTTGGGGGCCTCCGGCGCCGGAATCGGAGCTGCTGGGCTCGAAGGTGCAGGGTCCCCAGCCGAGCCCGCGGGGCCCAAAGGCGCGCCGGTGGAGTCTGGCTGCCCAAAGATGCTATGCAGCGCTTAATAGAAAGCTCGAAGCTGGGCAGGGGCGCTCTGGCTCCCGGAAAGGGAGGGAAGCGCGGATTCGTCCCAGAAGCGGGCTCCGAAGGCGGAGCGACAACGCTTCGGTTCCCGCGTCGCGTGACGGACTGGGAGAAGGCGAAGAGTGACTATGCTTCTCCGACTTCTTCTTGTGCTTCGACTTACCAGAGTAGTGCGAAGACTTCGATGACGAGTGGTGATGGCTCCGCGACCGGCCCCGAGACCTTCCTCTCGACCGGGACCTCGAGCTGCGCTGAGCCGACTGCCGGGCCTCCAGAACCTTTCGGGACGCTCCCGCAAAGACTTCGGGTTCATGGCCCGACAGTCGGAGCACAACTTCGGGTCGTGGTCGCGCTCCAGGCACCAGAGGCACATGAGGTGCAGATCTGTGACAGACATCAGCTTGTGACAGGAGTCACAAGGCTTGAAGCCGGTCCGACGATGGGACATCCCTACGTGCACCAGGAGTTGAAGGACTCGAAAAAGATGTCGACAAAAGTAAAAAAAAGCTTTAGTCATAAAGTGACTTAGGGGCACGCTCTCTCCGGATCTGCGCTGGCTGGCGCAGAAAAAGAAAGAACTGATGTCAGCGCGCAGGGGCGGCATCTAAGTAGACACCGCAACGTCATCCCGGCGACCACGACGCCCAACGCTGAGTCGACAGACAACACCTACCCATGCGCAGGGGTACTGATAAGAAAAAAATTCTTCCGATCCAGTCTGACACCTGGGGGTAATTATAAGGTAAGCAATCTATAACTACGGTCTCTTTCAGATCAATCTGGCTCTCGCAGTGGGTGTAGTACTGCATTTGCCACTTAAAATACTGGACAACATTCATCGAATGGTGAACAATGGTGCCACTTACCTCCTTATTCTCAATGATTTCTCTATGACATTCCATACAGTGGATCATGTAAGACTTCCAGATCTTGGAAACTCGAATGGGCACGAGGTACTGAGAAGTCTAGACTTTCCAACTGTAACCAGCAGAAACTCTGTATTCCTAATGCTGTGGAGTTCCTGATGGCTCAATATTGTCTACTTCAGTTTTAAACCTTTACGTACTGGAAGTAACAGGGGAGTCTGTGCACCAATATGCAGACAAGCAACTTAATCTAAAAATATCACAAGCTCATAACTACTGTGAAGAAATGTATAGCAACTCAAAAAAACTGGACGTCTGCAAATTTATTAGAGCTCAACTCACGGAGAACGGAATTTATCCTAGTTCAAAATCCTCTAACACAATTTTTCAAACAGTGGCTAGATACTTGGTGCAGTGCTGGTTTCTTGCCTTCCTTGTTGAAAGTAGTAAGATCCCTAGGAATCTGGCTGAATTGTCTCCTGTGACAGTGTTAAAAGAAGAGAGGACAAGGATCCTCTCTTTTAAAAAAAGACTTCTTTTAACCCTGTCACAGGAGACCACGGAACAAAGGTCAATTGGCCTTCTGTAGACAGTTATTTTTATTTTCGATTTTTCTTCTGCACTCTGCCCCTCACTCTCCAATATTGCTCTCAAGTTCCCTAAAATACCTCAGCTCCTCTTCACTCTTTGAGGAGTTCTAGCCCACACCAATGACCTTGCGGCCTTGGTGTGAGGAAGGAACCCAATGATGAAGCATGTCATCTTCCGGTGAGTGAGGGTTCTCGTCCTGAAAGAGGTTCTCTCCTGCACAACCCTGTTCAACACCCACACTGACACAATATCTTGGACAGTTACCCTCTATTTCTCTGTCCAGTTTGACCAGGCGTACTTTTTGTGAGATTCATACATAGACAGTCAGCAGTACGTCTTTTGGTCTAGGCCCTCTCCCGCTAGATCCCATGTGCGTTTATGATGCATGGAATGACTACAGCAGTTCAGGAAGAAATGAAAACCAACGTTTAGACTACATCTGGAGTAAGCTAATATTAGCTGTTATGGCTAGTACTTTCTAAATGCTGTTCTCTTTACCCTTTCGGATTTCCCTCAATCTCGCTTTTCAGAATCTCACTTCTATGTAGTTTCATCTCAAAACCCGCTTCAAATGGTCCCAAAAGAGACTGCTTTCCTGCCACTTTAAAAAAAATTGTGCTTTATGTTTCAATGTACAGGGCGCTGATACAGTTTGGAGTAGTGTGCTCTATAAGAATGCTCAAATAAAAAAAAAATAAAAAAAATTATGTGTCAGGAGTAGGGAGAACACAGACTGTACTTCCCCACCTGCTGAAGATCATTCATGGATATCTCATGTATATCTTCCACTCATATTAGTCCCGTTGTGCCTGCTGAGCCTGGCTGCCACTACATTCTGCAGACCGGGAACATGCTCCATTGTGTACTGTTAGGAAGAACCCAGTGCCAAGGTTTAAGTTGCCGAGATAGCACTTGAGATTGCATCCCGCCTTTCATTTTTTTTTGGGGTCAAAGATCTTTTTATGAAACATGAAGATCAGATGGCATTACAACGTATATGAAGAACAGACCTCATGCATTCGATACAGTCTAGTGAGGATGCAGCTTCTCACTGTGTGAAGTCCTAAATCCCCCCTCCACTCATCTGACTCATGTCTTCTTTATTAAGCCAGTGTTTAAGCCTTTTTAAGACTTAAAACCTTGTAAGCCTACTCCAACTGTCCCACCCCTCCCCCCTCCCATACCTTAACTAATGGTGGTGGTGGTGGTGGTGGTGGTGGTTTCGTAGTCTATAAATGCGGCACGGTCTGTTCTCCATTTCTCACAAATATACCCCTTGCGTATTAGTGGCGTGATCAAACCCGGTCTATAACTGTGCTAAAGCTGAAACAAGTGCAGGGCTCTTAACGAGGGTAGACACACTGCTGGGGGATGGCCCCGAGTTAGGTATGAGACCAGGGGACCCCATTTATATTCAAAGTTTTTATATTCATCTCTGAATATGTCGGCCAGTCTTTCCATGGTAAGTATTCTCCACAGACGTGAGTGCCACAGCGACAAGGCTGGCGCTTCTTTTTCCACGCTGCCGCTATTGTCGTTTTTGCCGCCCCCAAGCAGGCCCACATTATTGCCTTATCTGCTTTCGTTAGGTGTTCTAAGTTTGGATCTCTGACGCCCCAGAGGACCCCCTCTATGGATGTCGTGATAGGGTAGCCAGCAGGTCTTTGATGTGTGCTAAGATCTCCTCCCAGAAAGTTCTAATTGTAGGGCAATCCCACCAGATGTGGCGGAAGTCCTTTAGGAGGACTCCAGAAATTTCTTTTTGAGTTTAGTGGGATATAGGTACCAGTCAAAGAGGGTTTTATAATGTGCTTCTCTTAAGTCCAGGGAGTGATTACTCTTAGCGATATTGGACCATAAGTGTTTCCATTCCTCTTCTGAGATGTCCCTCCCGGCCACCTGCTCCCAGAAACTCATAACGTGCTTGTGGTGAGTGTAATGTTGAAAAGTAAAAGACCATAGAGGAAGGAGATCGCCCCTTTCATGGTGCCCGCCCTTTGTACAAACTTTTCTATCGGAGTTCGTTCTCGTGTGGCTGCTTCCCTGATCTGTGGCTGTGTTACCCAGTGTTTAAGCTGAAGATAATGAAAGTGTTCGCTGGGTGAAACCTGAAAGTCCCTTCAGCAATTCTCAAATGTAAGTATGTCAAAGTTATGAAATAAGTCCGAGAGCATCAAGCAGCCCCCTGCCCTTTACTCGAACAGGCCCTCTCGCAGTGCTGAGGGTAGAGGGGGGGGGGGGGAAAGAGTCTGGATTGGAGTGTAGGGCGAAGGGAAGGATGTCCACCTCCCCTCCCTCGTAAAATCATCCCATACCTTGAGGGTGGTTTGTGTAAGGAGTACTGATGTAGGCATTAGCCGGTCTATCTTTCTTATGTTTCCAGAGCGCATCCCATATTGATCTCCCCACTATCGCCCTGTCCATGTGGAGCCAATGTTGGTCAGACTCCCTCATGGACCATTCCACGATAATCCTCAACTGCGTTGCTTTGTAGTATAGACCAAAATCCGGTAGCGTGACCCCCTCCCTCCCTCTTCGTGCGTCATAGTGTGTGGAACGGGAGACGTGCCTTCCCATTCTGCCATATAAACTTGTTGATGAGAGAGCAGATTCTGGGTAGGAGATCCTGCTCCAGGTCGATTGGGAGTGCTTGGAACAAATAAAGCAACTTTGGTAACATTGTTATTTTTATGGCGATTATTCGCCCGAGCCAAGAAATGTAGAGGGGTTTCCAACACTTGAGGTCCTGTTGGAGTTGGGACAATAAGGGGGGGCGCCCTGTAGAGGTCCTCTATCCGTGGAGTGAGCTGAATTCCCAGATATTGGAGGGAGCGTTTAACCCATTGAAATGGAGTCTGCCCCCAGAGCCGCTGTGCCTCTCCATCTGGGACGTAAGATTTAAAATGGAGGATTTTGACAGGTTTACTTTAAAGCCAGCTACTTCTTCGAACTTTCGAAGTTCTGCCTGCAGTGCCTGTAGTGAGGGGCCTGGGTCTGAGAGTGTCATCAGGATATCGTCCGCGAATAATGATAGCTTGTGTTCCTCTCCGCCAAAATGTATCCCCCTTATCTCCGGGGTGGCCCTAATCTGTATCGCCAGTGGTTCGATGCTCAGGCGAACAATAGATGTGAAAGTGGGCAGCCCTGTCTCGTACCCCAATTTAATGGAAACGGGGGTGACGTTGACCCGTTGATCTTGAGTGTGGATTCCTGTAGTTAGCCCTGATCATGTCAATAAACCTCTTCCCGAATCCAAATCGTTCCAGGGTGAGAAAGAGGAACGACCAATCCACCCTGTCAAAGGCCTTCTTGGCGTCCAGGCCCACGAGTATCGCCGGGATTTTAAAATTTCAATGCTTTTTCAGTCAGGTGTATAGTCCTACGGATATTATCATGAGTCTGCCCCCTTTTTATGAAGCCTGATTGATCAGGGTGGATTAGTGCAGGCATCAGGTCTTCTAGTTTTACGGCCAGTATGGCAGAGTATAGTTTGGCATTTAAGTTCAGCAGGGCAATTGGCCTGTAGGAGGCGCAGCTCTGCGGATTTTTCCCTGCCTTGGGAATTACGGTGATCACTGCCTCAGCCATAGAATTCGACACCATGTTTCCATCCACTTTTGCATTAAATAGAGAGGTGAGGTGTGGTATAATCTCGGACGCGCACGTTTTATAGAAGTGGGCAGTCAGGCCATCGAGTCCTGGAGACTTGTGTGGTTTGAGTTTTGCAATTGCCTTTCCTACTTTCTCGGTGATGAAAGGGGCGTTTAATTTGTCATTTTCTGACGTCGGAACTTGTGGCAGGTCCAGTGAGTGCAAGTATTGGTGTTGCGTCTCCTGGTCCGGGGGTAAGTCTGTATAAAGCGCTCTATAAAACCTTGCAAATGTATGTGCCTTGATATCAACTACGTGTATTAAGTTGCCTTCCCCATCGCAGATGCCCCCTAAGTATTCTCTTTCCCTCTTTTTGCGTAGTTGTCTAGCTAAGTGAGCTCCCACCTTGCCTCCCTGGGCTTATGAGATTGACGGAGCCGCAGTAAGGTGTATTCTGCCCTATTAGTATAGATCGCCTTGATTTTCCCTTTCAATTCGCTAAGCTGGCGCTGTAGGGTCCGTGTGGGCGTCTTCTTGTGCTGTCCCTCTACTCCCTCCAGTTCGGCCTACACCGCAACTCGCTCTCTAGCCCTCCACTTGTTCAGTGTAGAGTTTAGTTCAATACATTTGCCTCTGAGAACCGCTTTGAATGCATCCCAGTTGTTCAGGGGTGAGGTGACTTGGGGTTGGTTCAACTCGAAATATTGGTTTATTGCTGACCTCAGTTCATCCCGAAGTACCCGATCTCTGGTAACAGAGACCGGGAAGTACCATCTTGGTGGGCCTGACGTGGTGCATCCCCAAGACAGGTTGATTGTAACTAAGCTATGGTCTGAGATACTGATTGGGAGTATCTTTGCCGCTTGGAGTGAGCCCAGTAGGGATTGACTTATAAATATGTGGTCCAACCGGGAATATGACAGATGTACATGGGAGAAAAAAAGTGTCATCTTTGGTGGTTGGGTGCAACGTTCGCCAAGCGTCTGTGACCTAGTGCTTGTATTTTCTGTTTAATCCCTTTGGGAAAGCTGCCTGTGGCCAACCTGTGGGGGTGGGTGCTATCAATTACAGCATGCCAGGTTAAATTAAAATCTCCCATAAGGAACGTTGGGCCTCCTGCAAACCCGCCTATCAACTTTAATAAGGAGGTCATGAACGCCGGTTGGCCCGTGTAGGGTGCGTATGCAGAGTTGAACGTGCATCGTCTGCCCCTCAATTTCCCCTTCACCATGATCACTCTACCCTCTCTATCTGCTTTTATGGCTTCTGGCTGGAATTTTGTAGAGTTGCGGAACAGAAGTGCGACTCCCTTCTGCTTAGAGCCAGCCGACGACCTATAGATTAGGGGTAGCTTTTGTGGCGAAGTCGCAGTTCCTCGGTTTTCTTTAGGTGCGTTTCCTGAAGCGCTACCACCTCAAACTGGTGATCTGCCAAATATTTCCATATTTTCTGTCGTTTGAGGGGCGAATTTAGACCCTTCACATTCCAGGAGGCTATTGATACCATCCCGTAATCGGACCCACCCCCCTCCTCTTAAGCAGACCTGTCAACGCTAGTAATCCTCCCCCTCTTCCCTCCAGTTACAGCTGGGGACCGTCAAAGCCTGCAACAGGGAGTCCTACTGTAGCCCAATCGTGTACTGCTTGTCTGATTTTCCCATTTGTTCACCACCCTCTCCTGACCCCCTCCCCTTAAACACATGTAACAGGTAACCAAGAAAAACTTGCACCCCCCCCTCGGGTCCCCAGTGAACGCAATGTTGGAGGCTGAGATCGTGGTGGCGGGCGTCTTGGTCAGTGCCCGCAGCCTCGGCTGTCGAACGCATAGTGTATAGATAGCCACAAAAGAGTCTATTTTAGTTCATGGTCCGGTGGAAGTCGAAGTCCATGGGCGACGCTATCTGGTTCCGCCGTCTTTCCGCCTCTATTTCAGCAGGCCCAAAATAACGACTGTTTGTAGGAGCTTCACAGTCATTTCATCCCACCTCATCGCTGTGTGTTTATTTTTGAGAGGGTTTGCCTCTGGAGATCGTACGCCATTGGGAAGTCGTGCCCCTTGTCGAGTCTGCCCTTTTTGATGTCCCCTGGCTGCAATCGACTTCGGGGTTCGGAAGACCCAGGATTCGTAGGCCCTCCTCCAGATCAGAAATGTGGTGCGTTTTATTGTTGAATTCGAAAGCCAACCCAAAGTGGAATGTCCATCTGTATCTTATATTGTCCTCTCGAAGCTTGGACGTTATTGGTCTGAGTTGTTGTTTTCGAACCAGTGTGGAGGGGGCCAAGTCTTGGAACAACAGACACTTGTATCCTTGGAAAGAAGTCTCTTACTTCTTCCTTGCTGCTTGCAAGATTGCTTCTTTTGTTTGAATGAGTGGAGCTTGACGAGGATGTCACGTGTACGGCGTTGTTCGCCTGTTGGTTCCCCACGTGATGCGCCCTGTCGTTTTTGATCTTTATCTGGCGCGGCCCAAGAATCTCAGCAGAGAGCCCCTCGATAAAGGTTTCCAGGTCCGACCCCTCCGCGCCTTATTCTAGGTCCCGTATTCTGATGGTCTCTCTCCGGGACCTATTTCCCAAATCTTCTGCCTTCAGGCGCACCAGTTGTAATTGCGTATGGAGATCCTGTTCTTTTTCGAGGGAGGCCAATGTGCGTTTGTCCAACTCTTGTGTCTGGCCTTCGATCTCCAGAACCCTAGTGCCTATGGAGTCTACATCTTGCTGGAGTGCTGTCATACGTTCGGTGAGGTCGGATTTCAGGTGGTCCATGGAGGCTTTTATGTCCCGTTTGATTTCCGTGCGGAGCTCAGATTTAAATTACCCGAGTGAGGCTATAAGATTCTCCCTGGTGAGTGCCATCGTGGTTGCTTTTCCCCCTTCGTCATGGGTCTGCCTACTCCCCGTGGGCGTAAAGAAATTGGAGACTTTATTTGCTGACTTTTTCGGTGGCATAAGTGCAGATTTGTAAGCCCTCTCTTCGAGAGGCGGCAGTCCCCCCCCCCCCCGAATCCCAACCCCCCTGTAGTCGCCAACAGGTCTGAAGCTTTCTGTCAGCGGGCTAGTCACCAGCAAAGTCAGTTCACCAAGATAACAGTCGGCAGCCATCTTAGGGTCAGGCACAGAGCATGTAGCTGGTGCCCGGAGGCACTTCCCAAGTTTGCACAGTTGTGTCTGCGGGTTCTAGGTCACGGCTATCACCATCTAGGGCTAATACATAGATATTCCAGGTTTAACGTTTGATCCCCCAGCGCCCTTCCGCCATGGGAGCCATATGAAGGGTCAGGCGTGTCCCCCAGGCCTCCCAGCACCTCTGTCTTTGCTGTTCAAAAGTTCGGCGCTGTTGACTTCTGGGGACCCCCCCCGCCACCCGGGCCCAGCAGCGAGCTGCCCGTTAACAGCGGCACGGCCCCCGCTCACTTTTTCGACTGTCTTGGTGAGTCACCGCCGTGTCAAGCGGGCGTCTCATGGGGTCTACTTCGGTCCTGCTCCGTGCTGGTCCTTCTCTCCCCCGGTAGGTCATTCATGTGGTCCCCACCTACTGCAGTGACTCTCCTGTGGGCTCACTCTCCCGGGCAGGAGCGCTGCAACCGTGATTTACTTGTTCTGCTCTCCTGAGGCGGGCAGGTCCGGCGGCGCCATTTGAGTGCTTGCGCCGTTCACCTCCTCCGCGGGATCGCTCGAGTTTGAGTCATGTGTCGGTCGGATTTGGTCTCTTGGGCTCCCAGTGGTGTCACACTTCCTTGCGGACCACTCCGGTCGGTGTCTGGCTATCTCGCTGTTCTGTGGCTATTCGCGACAGCTACAAGGCTCCGGAGCCGGTGTGGATCACATCCACCCAGCCATCTCGCCTGGCCACGCCCCCGCCTTTCATTTTTATGTAATGGAGGGTTATTATTACATTGTCTTCTTTGATGATTACCTGTCGGTTAGCAATACGGGAATGATTTTAGTGCAAACATCACTGCTCATAGTTTCAGTACATAAGTATGGTTTTGTGTGTTCTCCTGAGAAAACAGGACACTGGCGGAAAAATCCTTGGGTTTCAACTTCCGTGGTGAGGTGAAATACAGGCTTTGATGAAAACCAGTCCTGTCCTGCAAAGATCTTGGCACAGGGTTCATCCACCAGATGGAAGCATGCTTGACTTTGGGAGTCATTAGACTGGGTCATCCCAATGACCTGTGGCTTACCTCCTTGGAGGGCCAGCTGCTTCTAGAGAGGGCACGTGCGTAAGAGACATTAAATCAGTAAAAGCGCACCAAACTACATCCACAGCATGGCTTTGTACTTGCATACTGAGGAATAAGTTACCTACTGTCAGTAAAGATCTAAAAAGGAAAACATGAAGCCGCAAATGGGCGCCACCTGAGAGTTCTCATCTCAGTTTATTCCTCCTTTGTGCGCCCCGAGACCTGAAACATGACTGCTAAATTGAGAACATTAACAGGGTGCAAAATCTAGATTGGAATTTATCAACTCCAAAAAGTACACTCCTCAGAAAAGGGAAGGACTGTGTTGGGAAATCAGAGGATAGAGTTTCTATCAAAAGAGCATTACCAAAAGGCAAATAGCGAAATCTTCTAATTGACACATCTAACTACAGATTACTCGTCATCTTGTAAATCAATACAAAAGAAATGGCTGCTCCAAGGAGGCAAGACTGATAAAGGAACAAAAGGAATGGCCTGGTGCCAGAAGAAGAAGATTAAGCAAAGCTTTTACAGGGTTAATCATTGCCAGGAGAGGCCCCACCAGATCCTTTCAGTCCGATGCAAATTTGAGAGGTTTGGAAACACCTTGAAAAGCTGCAGCATGGCCTCCTTGAAGGCTGTGATTTGCAAAAAAAATCAACGATGGACCACGGGAACATCGCATCCAAAAGTGGCTCAGAATAAGATGTTGAAGTCAGAGTCTGGCCTTTAGAGCACAGACTATAAACTCACTCCAAGGTACCGGGTCGTTGATGGGAAAAAGAGCTCCGTTTGGACTTTGTTTTCTCCTAGAATAGCCTCTCAACTTCATCTTGAACTAACCTGAAGATGGGAGAAGGAAGATATTGAGAAAGGCCTCACGACTTGAAGCAGGACCAACCTAATTTCTTATGCCCTATGAGAGAATTTAGCTTCCTTCTCCCCAACAACCGCGGGGTGCAACAAGAAGCTTCAGTCAAAGATCTTTGTTTTTGATGCCTCAGCACCAATTAGGACTCTGACATTGTGGAGGTCTGGACAGAAATCTGCTTTCAATATGTACAACACAGATTTGTTTTTTGGGGTGGGGGGCTTATATCTTTGCAGTGCCCAAAAAAATTACAACAGTTTGAAAATCGAAGGTGCCATGCATCGGAGCCACATGGTTGCCGAAAAAGAGAAACGGACATTGGCACTCAGGGATGGCACCTATGTTCGGCTCTGTATAGTCATGTTTGGAAGTAGGACGAAGTCACAAATGAGGCTAATGACACCACATACCAGCATGCTGGAGCAATTACAGGAGTTTCCAGATCCGGTCTAGTGCCTGAGAAGATTCACAAAGTGAGGAAACTATGGTTATGGACCCATTAGAAATATGTGCTTGTTTGTCAAGCCAATGATATCAGTTGGTCCCCTCTTTCTTGTGATCTGTAAGCTTTGAGGGCAGACGTTCAGAAGTGAAACCACAGGAATATGATCCGTTGCTGAGGAGAGAGCATTGACTTTTTGTTCCTGTTTAGGGTGAGACCCAGTTCCTGAAACAGAGGTATTGTTGAATTTACTGCCAGATTTGTGCCACAAGGAGATGGGCCTTTTGTGAGCCTTTTATATAGGCAGAGAAATACCCTTAGGCTAAATCGTCGTAGGTGCGCAGACACTGCTCCTAGACCTTTTGTGAAGACTATAGACACAGAACGAATACCAAAGGGTAGTGTCCTGAAATAGAACTGCTGCTGTTGACCATGAAACAAAATAACTTCTTGCGTCTGATGTGGAGTAGAAGATGAAAATAGGTGACAAAGTCAAAACAGGTTTCAAAATCATCCATGTAGATTGATTAGAAAATATTGAGACGGAGATCATCTTGAAGGATTGTTGTGATAAATTTGTCAAGTGCTCTCATATCCAGAACCAGACTTTATTCTTCTGACTTTTTGCGTCCCAGGAAAAACGAAAGTAAAACCCTTAGGTTTGCTGGGATTTTGGAACTGGTTCATCCCTGCCCTGCCCCCCCCTACCACCACCACCACCACCACCACGAAGCGAGGCAAAGAAATCCTGCAGTTGAAAGAAAGTTGCCTGAGGTTTTGGGCCATAGAGATGGTGTTTGCTGTAGGGGGAGTTCTAACTCTGCTCCAGAGCCTGCAGTTACACCCAGCTTACAACAACTGCAGATGCTAACCAGGCCATTTCACACTCTTCTTTACCCTCCATTCATCATTGCCTAGTGCCTCAATCGAGGGGCCTCTGACTCATCAGTCTTCTGTGCAACCTGCTCACTCCGCCCCTGTGAAAGTTTAGCATCCTTTCCCAGCCCAGGTCAGCCCTAGGAGGGAGGGTCCATCAGTGTTACACCTACCCCTAGCTGTCCATCCCTATGTTGTGGTTTTAGCCAATGTCACGAAACAGGAATCCCAGACAACAGAGAGTACCAGACAGTTAATGAAAAAAGCCCGCCAATGGCTGTATTCTCATGTCCGCTGTAAAGTTAATTTGTTTTCAGATATTTTGTTTGCCCATAGAATGGCGTGGGTGGGAACCCTGGATTAGGAGTTTGAGGGCGATTGTGTTGTTGTTAATTTTGCCAATCCATCCATGGTTGGAGATCTGACTCACTCTTCTTACCTAGGGCTGGTTAAGCCTAGCGGTGTGAAGGTTTTGCCATTGGGTTATTTTTACAGAGGCCTGGGCCAGTGGGTTGCTGTCTCAAGGTTTAAGCCTGTCCCTCTACCAGTGCTGTCTGTATCTTATTCTGTCCCCACCAAAAATCATTTTTCAGCCTTGTCTGGGGCGGGTGACATCGATTTACTGAACAGCCTCGCTACCTTCTAATAAAAGGGGATATCCGAGGCGATGCACCCACTAGGGATTCAATTATGCCATCTAACACTGACCCAATTAATAAGGTATCTCTCAGCTGCTCCATAAGGCTTTCCCCTATACCTCCTCACTCAAATAAAGTAAAACTGCAGAGCTGAAATATTGCGGGTCTTGGAGCTTAAGTCAATATGAAGAGTTGGGTAGATTTTATTTCAGCTTTCGACATTGCTAATCTACAGGAGACTTGGGCTCCCAAGGACCTTTTCTGTGATAGTTTTATTTGTTACTCTGTTTCTGCAACACCTCCAGTGATGGGCAGGGCTCAGGCCGATCTAGCTGTGTGTTTTTAGACTATGTGAATAAAAACAACGTGGAAATGATTTAGATGAAAAAATTCTGTACAAATTAATCATTTATTCCTGACTTGATCTTAACTTTTTTCTTCCATGCAAAAGGTAGCACATGGTTGAGAAGGAGGATTCTTACCGGATACTCCAGTTCTCTCGTAGGGGAACTTCCATGATAAGTCATAAGCACTGAATAGTCCCGCCCAAGCGGGGGACCACGGAGCACTTTTTTCAATACATTTTCTTAAGTGTAGATGTTTGCCTTTCTCCGGGAAGGCCTGCAGAGTTACTTAAAGAAAATTATTATGCAGCCTAAAGGAGAAGGGCTCCAGTGGCCACATTCTTCATTTTGTAGATAAGAAAAGTGCCAGGAGAACGGTCTATGCATATAAATACATAATGCCTTTGTAAAACAATACAAATGTCTTTCATAAACCATTTTTGAGTAGAGAAATGAAGGAGCGTAGGACAGTGTAGCCCCATACGCTGCCATTATAAGAGCTGAAAAGAGACGTGGTGCCTTTAATACCCCAGTGACCTCCAGTATTCCCATTATGCTTGGCTAGAGGCCGTTTGCTCAGTTCTTTTTGAGGCGATGAATGATACGTACAGGACCCAGGAGTACCTCTTTCTACTCCACCGGGGAGGAGGGAGGGTTGCTTAGGACTTATCATGGAAATTCCCCTAAGAGAGAACTGGAGTTGCAGGTAAGAAACTATTTATTCTCTTGTAGGGGATTTCCATGTATAGTCATAAGCACTAACAGGCCTCGAAAAAATCTACTCGCAATTGCAAGTTACATTTATCAGGTCGAGCTATTTTTAGCACCTACTAGTCCCATCAGGCAAATAAACTCAGGCTGGAAAGAAACAGGTGTTCTGTTCATTCAGAAAGTGAATGAGCAATAACAAGCTATTAAACTTGTATTTATCTTGACACATTCGCTGTCTGTTCAAGGAAAGAGGTCAAATGTCAGTTTGACTTAACTAATTGCTGCTTGGAAAATGAGGTTTATTTCTCTCTTACTAGAGTTAAAGGTTTTTGTCAAGTGAGCTGTCTGAAGATGTCAGTTATTTTTCTCTAACACTCAACATTTAAATAGCCTGTAAATTAATATTACAAATATTTCAAAATATATCAGGAATTAGAAAAGCAATTTTGTTTGTAATGAAGAAGTGTGATGCAAACAGAGTTAAATAGGAGCAAAACAAACCAGAACACTTTACTTGGTGATGTGCAAAAGACATATTTGCAGAAACTATTTCCAAACATTGTTTGTACACTATATAGTTTTATCAGTAAAGCTGCATGTCAATGGGAAAGTTTGTGGCCATTTCAATGTAAAATCTAACGATTACAAATGACAGTGTGCTACGACTTCATGCTTTAATTATGCATTTATTAAAAGTGATAAGTTTTTAAACATGATTTGAGAAACATTCCTGCCCCTACGCTGAGAATGCTGTTGATCAACCAAGAGGCAAGTCAGGGGTCATGTGTATCCTATATGTGGCTAGATTTGTATTATATATGGAAAAAGGGTTTAATCTATTAAATCAAACAAAGGTTTTGTGCAGCAGACATGCTGAACTCGCACATTTGGAGGTGCTCTCATATGTGATAACGAAGAAGAAAACGGCGGCTCAATGAATTAAAATATTTGCCCACGATCACATCATTTGAAACCAGTTTATGGGTCAAGAGCATTACAAATAGGTCGAGTAGATTATTTAAGTCACTAAACCTGCAGGTCTAGTAACATTTTAATGATTTTTGAGGCCTGACTAAAGAGAGTAGCAAGCCCATCCCTACATAAAGCGGTGGAGAAGACAGAGTGAACCACAGAAGCCCTTTATGCACAAAGATTTTTGAGGGAGGCCTGCCCTACTTGGGCATTTGCCCTAGCATCAGAGTCAAAGCAGTAATGTTTGGTGAATGTGTGAATAGACCATGTAGCGGCCTTGCAAATCTCTGTAATGGGGATATTCCTTATAGTGGCAGCAGCAGCAGCCGCTTTACCCCCAGTGGAATGTGCTTTAGGCCTGGCATCGAATGTTTTATTAGCTTTCTGATAACATAACAGGATGCAAGAAACAATCCATCTCGAAATGGACTGTTTGGAAGTGGCTAGACCAGTGTGGACTTGTCCATAATTAACAAATAATTTGTCGGTTCTGCAAATGTGCAGGTTTTATCAAGATAAAACGTTAAAACCCTCCGTACATCTAGAGAATGAAGTGTTCTCTCGGCTGGCATGGAGGGGTTCTGAAAGAACATAGGTAATGAAATGGTTTGGTTAACTTAATTAAGAATTTGGATAGAGTTCAGATTGCTACAGCCAAATTGGCATTAAATAGATCACAGAACTCCTCCGCTTCCAGTGCTCTCAGGGCTCTTCACGGGTTGCCCATTATATAGAGGATCCTTTTGAAATCACTTTGCATTGTATTCAAAGCAATCCAGAATAAGGGCCCCAAACCATTGCAGACCAGACTGAGGAAATACACTCCAGGAAGGCTGCTATGCTCAGCTACAGCTAATCTTGCTCAAGAATACAGATTCAGTAGGGTAATTTTGTAAGCAGGTCGGGTCTGCATAGATGCCGGAGATGGGAATGCTGTGACCGGTGAAGTAGGTTCAGGAACCACCATGGACGTGGCCACTCTGGAGCTATGAGGATTATCTTGGCTTTGGAGCGGGACAGCTTGATTAGAATCACAGGGATCAGGGGAATTGGTGGAAAGGCATAAAGAAATTTGCTTGATCAGTCGATCCATAGAGCATTCCCCAGTGTCCCTGGTTGGAAGTATCTCGAGAAGATGAAATGCCATTTTTTGTTTTGTGCGGTGGCGAACCAATCGGTGGGCGTGCCCAACAGTCCAAAGACGTATTATTGAACAACGTCGTCGTGCGAGACCCATTTGTGGTTTTCTTGCAGAACTCTGCTGAGGGCATCCGCCTGCACATTCTGCATGCCTGGAAAGTGAATCGCTGAGATTCATAGGTTTCGGGCGATCAACCATTTCCATATTGACCCCCCGCTTGTTGAGGTAGTACATTGTGGTGGTATTGTCCGTTTGAACAAGCAGGTTCAGTGACCTGAATGATGAACGGAAGGCTTTGAGAGCTAGATGGACCGCCCGAAGTTTGAGGAGGTTGATGAGATACGACATCTCCTTTGGTAACTACATGCCTTGGAACCGCTTCTTGACGTTGAAAGGACTGTGCATTTCGACCTACTCCTCGACGCGATCTGCGGCTCTGTGTCGATGACGGGTGAGTCTTCGATGTTGACCTACCCAGTATCGACGTCGATGTCGAACCAGCTCCTGATGGCGAAACGGTCGGTGCCATACCTTGTCTTGACATCGATATACCGACAGGGAATGAAGCTGTTTTTGAGCTGAAAACCTCTTTTTTATGTTCCATGTCCAGAGGTTGATCATATAACCGTGGTAGAGGACTGAACCTCTCCTCGCTCTGTAGGATATCCTGCAGACTACATCTGTTTTCTGCGCAGTTCTTCCACACCCTGGAGGCGAATCTTCTCCCTAATACATAGGGTTCGCCTGGAAAAGGTCCTGCAGTGTTGACAGCCTTCAGGAAGATGACTTGCTGGAAAACAAAGAATACAGACATCAGGGGGGCTTTTTTTGCTTTCTCTCACAGGAAGATCATTTATCAACTAAAGATGGCATTTTTAAAGACAAAACACCCCAAATTCCGGTCAGAAAATTGCATAAAATGCAAGGGAGAGTTGAATGACATCGAATAAAGTGAATTTTGAAAAGAAAAGACTTAGAAAGCCAGAGTTCAGTGCTCCTAGGTCCTGTCAGCAGGTGCCGGAAAAAAGAACTGAGGTAACTGCATCTAGCAGAGTGTAATGGGATACTGGAGTTCCCTGGGATCTTAAAGCCATACTGTCCGCTTTCTGCTCCTATAATGGCAGCCTATGGGTCTACACTGTCCTACGCTCCTTCATTTCTGTACTCAACTAAAAAAGGGTTTGTGAAAGACATTTGTATTGGTTTACAAAGGCATTAATCATTTATATGCCTAGACAGTGCTCCTGGCTCTTGATCTACAAAATTAAGAATTTGGCCACTGTAGCCTTCTCCTATAGGCTGCATAATATTATTCTTTCTTAAGTGACTCTGCCGGCCTTCCCGAAGAAAGGCAAACATCAACACTTAAGAAAATATATTGGAAAAAGCATGCCGGGGTCCCCGTACATGGGCGGGACTATTCAGTGCTTAAGACTATACATGGAAATCCCATACGAGAGAACAGTCACTGCGTGTTTTTCTCTGCGAGACCAGTTGGCCCTATGGCTCTAAAGGCTTAGTGTGTTTCCCCATACTGATGGATTGTGAGTCAATTTAGTAGTTTGCGAAAGTCCTGGTTTGTGTGTAAGTGATAATTAATAGGTTTATCACTATTTGCACACCAGTGCAAAGGTGCTAAACAATGCCCTGGAGTCCAATTTTAAAACAAACCCTTGCATGTATTCCCAAGCAAGACTCCAGGTAAACCTTTCAGTATTTATTACTGCTGTTTTTTTCACGTGACTAAGCCATTTCAACAGAGAATGAATGTGCTCACTATGCAGGATTACACACAACCATATCACTTGTGTATGCTTTTCACACACGAAATGAGAAATATGGACGAGGCTGAACGACTAAGCTGCCGTCTGTGGATATGGGGAACCAGATTTGAGTCCTGGCGTTGGCTGAACATCCTTTAATTCTGGGAAAATCACTTAAGCTCCAGTGCTTCTAATCATGTAAAGTGCTCCAATGTCCTTGGGCCGTGTTCCTGCTATACAAAAACTGCTAAATATACATATATGGAGCTCAAAATGCAACACTGGCCCTCATTTTAACACAAAAATGGGTATGAGGCCTTACTCCATATTCTGTTGTAGAAGGGATTTCTCAAAGTCACTGGTATTAACAACAAAAATTTTTAGAAGCCTTGTGGTTTTAGTGAATGGATGCCACAAACCAGCATCCCACTCTGAAAAGCACTACAGCTCCAGAATCCAGTGCAGTTCATCATCTGCCATTTTAAGGGCAGATCAATAACCTGGCCACAGTCGGATATCGAAGAGCATGGTCAAGGTTGTGACGCTTCTAAACAATTGCTGTTATTGCATTAAAAAAAAATTTAAACCTGACTCATGTCCATTAATGCTAGGTGGGTCTCAAAAGTTTGTCTTTCTTAAAATTAGGTAATCATTCTAAAAAGTATGGAAGCACTGGCTTAGAGCGAAGATATTTGTAGTAAAAGTCCATCAAAAAAAGGTTTGTGGCGTGGCCGGGCAAGATGGCCGGACAGACGTAGCTCGTCTCGGCTCCCGGTCCGCGCTGCAGTCTCGTGCCTCGATCGCAGCCTATGCCACCTGAAAATCGACCCCGACGGCACGGGTGGCCACCGGAAAGCAGAGGGCACATAATGCTACCTTGAGACGGAGGCACACCTCATGTGGCGCCTGGTTGCGGGGCTCGACACGAATGAGGCCGGAGAGCGACAAAATGGCGGACCTCGTTCCAGAGGGGGCGGCTGATCTCCGATAACGGCAGCACTGGAGGTAGACTTGCGACGGCCGGTGCACACAGGTGAACGCAGCGGAGCCCGGTGACGATTGCGGTGTAAACACACCGGAGATGTGGTGCGGTACCGGCGCTGGTGGCTGCGGCGACGTGTGAGGCTCCGATGGGCTGAGAGACGAAGTGTTATGCAGCAGGTACGTGGCGGACGCAGTCCGTCGAGCGGAGCTACCCCCGACTATTCCTGACGCGGCTGTTGCTCCCGGGGGTATGATGTTGGGCACCGCGGACTGCTGACTCCCTTCTAACGCCGAGGCCCCTGCTCTGCCTGACCCTAAGATGGCGGCCCTTGGCGAGCGCCGATAACCGAGAGGGACTTCTCCCCATCGCTGCTGCTCCCACCTCGCTTCAGGGACCTGGGGCGGGCGCTCCCGCAACCTCACCGAGAACCACGAGGGCAACGCGGGCCGTTTCCTGCATGGAGAGGGGTGGCACAGGTCCCCACACGCCCTGAGGGAGAGAGCCGCGTTTTGGGCCTGGATTACAAGGGTCATCATCCACCCCCTACTGGTAGGACGCATCAGCAGATGGGCAATCCAGCCACCTACCCTCCCAGGGGGGGGGGACATCACGAGTCACCTGGTACGCCACCCCTTTACCACGGCTGCCACAGAACGAGGGACCGGCCCCTATGCCACCAAAGAAGCCGTCGTGTAAGGCCACGAACAGAGTGTCAGATTTCTTTCCACCAGCAGACAAGAGCCAGCCCTCGGGTAGTGACGGAGGTGCGAGCACCATGGCTCTCACTAAAGAGGATCTCTTGGCAACTCTGCGGGAATTCAAGACGGAATTGAGGGCTGAACTGGGGCAGGACCTCAAGGCATCAATAGACCAACTAAAAGCTGACCTCACCGGAAGGCTCGCTTCTCTCCAGCAAGATGTTGATTCTGTCGGCACTAGGGTCCTAGACTTGGAAACCCAAACCCAGGATATTGATAAGCACACAGCTGCCATGCGGGAAGACATTCATACCCTCCAAGAGCAATGGCACCAAGCGCAATTAAAGGCGGAGGATTTAGAAAACAGGGCCCGGAGAGAGAACCTTCGACTCCGTGACCTGGAGGAGGGCGCGGAGGGGACAGATCTGGAGGCCTTTCTGGAGGGGTTGTTTGCCGAGGTTCTGAGTCCAATCACCCTCAAGATAAAGCTCGACAGGGTTCACCGCGTTGGAGGCCAGCCGACTGGAGACAAGAAAAGACCGAGAGACGTGCTGGCGAAATTTCATTCCTATAAAGTCAAGGAAGCAGTACTACTCGCAGCCAGGAAAAAAGGTACGGTCTCTTTCCAAGACCACTCATGCGCCATCTTTCAAGACCTAGCACCGGCCACGTTGGCCAGGAGACAGGCGTTTAGGCCCATCACGCTGAAATTGAGGGAGGATCAGGTTCGATATCGCTGGACATATCCATTTGGGCTGGCGTTCGAATATAAAAACAAGCCACGGCACATTTCAGACCTGCGGGAAGGACTGGATATTCTGGGCCTCCCCTCCGAGGATACTGGCGAGGCAGGACACAAGACACGAGATCCGGCGGGGGCCAGCCCTCAGATGAGCTCATGGACCGCAGGCCGGAGGAGAAATCGTAGGTGTGGCCTGCAATTTCCTATTTAGGAGGGGTCTCGCTCCAGGGACGGACCCCCAGAAAAAATGGACCACCACGGGCCATAAAGGGGACGAGAACTAAGGTCCTATGGAGGGGAGGCCACTCCTACTGAACCCTGCCACGTTGATCATATGGACCCTCCCTAACAACAATGCCAAGACAATGTGGAGGCCGGGGGCAGCGGCAAGCGCCACCCTCTGTCATTGGATCGAGTGGGGTACGAGGGCAGGCCTCGATGTGACTCGAGCCGGGACCTGAAGCCAGACCCCAAGGACAATCTGTACTATAAACGAGTCCAGAGCAGGCGGACCTCGGGATACCTGGGGGTCCGGCGATTACGGTAGGCCGCCCAAGGACGAAATGACCAGGGCCGAACTTGACACGTAAATGACATGGTATAGGCACATAACATTGTTTTTGGATAAGTACGGGGCAGGCGCGGACGGGGACCTCGGTCCCTCACCTCCCCCAATATGTTTAATGGGGTGCTTCACCCCAATGTCGGAGATCTGCCATCAATCCGACGTCTGTTCATGAGGGTAACGTTTTTTTTGCTTGTTGGGAAGGGGGGGGGGACGGGTGGGAAGGAGGGAGGGAGGGAGATTGGTGGTGGCTTTTTTAATGCAACTACATACGCAGGTGTGTGCCACAGGTTCGTCTCTATACATGGTAGCTTCCTCAGGTCCATGCGAGGAGCTGCGGTGCGGGGGACATGAAGGATATCCAACGGTTTTCTAGAGGGCGGAGGGGGGATGCAAGGAACCAATGGTAATTACACTAGGATCCTGGAATGTAAAGTGCCTTAATTCACCACAGAAACGCCAGAAGGTCTGGAAATACATCACTGATCATCATTTAGATATTGTGGCGCTGCAGGAGGCACATCTTTCGCGCGCAGAGGAGACTTGCTTTCGCCATCCTCAATACCCCCTGATCTATAGAGCCTCTGCACTTACTAAACACCGGGGGACGGCGCTTCTTTTCCATACCTCTACGACATTTCAACCTACTGCCACTAAATCAGACAAAGAGGGCCGCTGGGTAATGGTCAAAGGCATACTGAAGGGTAAACTTTGCACTTTCATTTCGGCCTACGCACCGAACACGGGTCAAACACCCTTCCTGCAGCTACTTTTGGGGAAAATACAGGGATTTGCGGAGGGGCCGACACTTCTCCTAGGCGATTTCAACTTAACCTGGCAAGCGGATCTTGACAGCACACACCCCCACAGACATGAATCCAGCGGCTTTACCAGGGAGGTTAGACAACAGATTCACGATATGGGCCTTAGGGACACATGGAGGACTCTTTATCCCCAGTCGAGGGATTACACCTTCTACTCGCACGTGCACCGTACATACTCTAGACTCGATTACATATTCATCAGCCAACATTTAGTGGGGTCTCTGCGGGAGGCGAAGATCTTTCCGCTTTCAATATCGGACCATTGCCTGGTCTCGATATGTCTCTCTTGGAGCCCGCAGGCTGCTACAACCCCCAAATGGTATTTCCCGGCTTCTCTTACGAGAGAAAAGGGGCTGTGCACGGAACTCCGAGACACGATCAAGGATTTTTTTGCCCAGAACGCGATCTCAGACACCTCAGAGTTCAATACCTGGGATGCCTTTAAGACAGTCTTTCGAGGACGCTGCATCGCGCTCAACTCCGCGCTGAACAAAAGAAGGACTCAAGAAAGGATAGAGCTAGAGGCGGCGCTCTCACTGGCAGAAGCTTCCCATAAAACAAAACCCACTAGGGACTCCCTACGCACACTCACCACACTGCGAGGAAAACTTAGGGCCATTTATAACAATAGGGCAGAACACACCCTTCTGAAGCTTCGCCCGATATCTTACTCCCAGGGGAACAAGATTGGTAGACATCTGGCCCGCCAACTGAAAGAAAAGAGAGAAAGGGAATACATCGGAGGCATACTACTGGAGGGAGGAGGGCTGACCAATGGAGACATTGATAAAGCAGACACCTTTGGTGCCTTCTACCGAACCCTGTGCGACATAGAAGTGCAAAATGAATACTTGCGAGCCCTGTCACTCACCCAAGTTACATCTGAATGGAATGAAACGCTCACGGCCCCCATAACCTCGGGGGAAGTGGCCCTCGCTATTAAATCTCTCAAACCGCACAAAGCCCCAGGCCCGGATGGCTATACAGCTCAATTCTATAAAACTTTTGCTCCCGATATTTTGCCTCACCTGACCCATCTATTCAACACCATGGCCGAGACGGGGACGGTCCCCCCCACGATGGCGGAGGCAGTGATAACAGTCATTCCGAAACAGGGGAAACACCCGCAGAAATGCGCCTCATATCGCCCTATAGCTCTCCTCAACCTGGATGCCAAATTATACTCCTCCATTCTCGCGGCACGGCTGAATGACTTGATGCCAGCCTCATTCATCCAGACCAGTCTGGGTTCATCAAAGGACGCCAAACTCATGATAACACCAGACGTATCATCCACCTAATTGAAAAAGCTAATAAAAAGCAGATCCCGGCGGTACTGGTAGGCCTTGACGCCGAGAAGGCGTTCGATAGGGTGGACTGGGCCTTCCTTTTCGCTGCCCTTACTCATTTTGGATTAGACGACAAATTTATCACTATGGTCCGGGCCAACTATACTCAACCTCGCTCGAGAGTTCAGGTGAATGGGGTGCTGTCGTCTTCCTTCTCTCTCACTAGAGGCACCCGCCAGGGGTGTCCTCTCTCGCCACTACTGTTTGCTCTTATTATCGAACCCCTGGCTGTGGCGGTCCGTGCATCACCAGAGATACGAGGTATCCCCTTTAGTGGAGAATCACACAAGATATCGCTATTTGCGGACGATGTGCTCCTGTCCCTTGCAGAGTCAGCCACTTCTCTCCCTGCACTCCAAGTGGAGCTCAGGCGCTTCGAAACAGTTGCGGGGTTTAAAATCAATATGGAGAAATCCTCCATCCTTAATCTCACGATCCCAGCGGCTGAGGTGGAGATGCTACGGCCATGCACCTCATTACAATGGACTACCCGCCCCCTTCAATATCTGGGGGTCCAGTTAACATCACGAGTGGAAGAGCTGTACAAAGCCAATTACCCATCCGCCCTCCTGCGACTCCAGACAGATCTTGCACGCTGGAAACCGCTTTTCATATCCTGGCTTGGTCGCATACACGCGATTAAAATGACGGTGCTGCCTAAGCTTCTCTACCTTTTTCAGGCGCTTCCCATTGAGTTAGACACAGACCTTCTCCCCAAATTAAAATCAATGGTGTTGAAGTTTATCTGGCAAGGGGGCGAGCGCGGTTTTCCTATGCAATCCTGAGGCGGCCGCGGAAAGAGGGGGTGGGCCTCCCAGATTTCGGATTATACTATAAAGCAGCCCAACTGAGGGTGGTCACCGAATGGGCCAAAAGGGAATCGGAGAAGCATTGGCTTCATATGGACAGGGCTGTCGCTGGTCGGTCGATTTGGGATCTCATTTGGCGCCACAAGACCGATAGACCAAAAAACACCTACCTTAGCACCCCCACCCGGACCACCCTGAAGGGATGGGACTCTCTCACATAACACCCAGTGGACCACATTTCCGTCCCCTTACACGCCAATCCACTACAACCCGGCATTTCCCATGGCCATGCGGGAAGGGCTCTTTGATCAGTGGCGAGAGGGAGGGTGCAGGGCACTGACTCACCTATTTCACAACTATGACATCCTCACCTTTGACAACTGCAAGAGGGACTACGGGGTGGAACATATTGAACACTTCCACTACCTTCAATTGAAGCACTGGGCGCTTACGCCTTCCGTCTACGAGGCCGCCACTAGACCACTTACGAAATTCGAAAGCTATGTACAAAAAGTAGATTCTATGAAAGGGGTGATTTCCTATTTGTATTCCTATCTTTTAACCTCTCTGCACAATCCACGCCCCCGCTATATGAGCATGTGGGAGGGTATTTCGCAGCGCAACATCTCCGATAACGAATGGGAGGGCCTATGGTCTGACATTGTGAAATTTAATCATTCCACGGAATTACGCGAGGCTCATCTCAAAACCATGATGGACTGGTACCTTTACCCTGCCAAGCTTAAAAAGATATTCCCTGGCTCGTCCGACAGGTGTTGGAGGGGGTGTGGGCTACTAGGAGACTTCCAGCACATTTGGTGGGACTGCCCTGGGATAAGACCCTTCTGGGAAGAAATTCTTGCACAAATCAAAGATATACTAGGTTATCCCATACCGACCACTATGGCAGAAGTCCTCCTGGGTTTGCGCGATCCATCACTTAAGCACCAAACCAAGGCTGATAAGGCCATCATGTGGACATGCATTGGGGCCGCGAAAGTGGCGATCGCGGCCGCCTGGAAGAAAAAAGAGGCACCCGCTATTTCACTGTGGCACTCCAGACTATGGAAACTCCTAAGTTTAGAACGGATGGCTGACATCTTTAGAGATGATTACAAAAACTTTGAATACAGATGGGGGCCCCTGGTTGCTTTCCTCACGAAGGGGTTACCGTCGGCGGTATGTCCTCCCTCCCTTAGAGCAATGCATTTATTTCAAGTATAACACGACCTGAGAATGACATGTCGGCTGAGACGCACTAACTAGGCAGCCACCACCAGTAAGGGGATGGGTGGGGGGGGGGTTGTTTTTGTTTTAGTTAATTCAGTAATCCCCTTGGGGATCTTGAACTCTTGGTAGAGATTACCTCCCCCGTTGGGAGGTTTGAGAATACGGCTGTCGCAAAAGAAAGACAGATGAGTGAAGGCCTTATTAGGACGCAATATGAGTTTGCTAGCCATGTCATGAGAAAACTATCTTCTTATTAGGTTCTTGTGTGATTGGGGCTGGGCACCGGTAGAATTGGTGTCTCTCACTCTTCTGTCTTCTGCATGAGCACGATACAAACCTCTTCATGCTGTACCATTATTGACTGACGTTGTTTCAAAATGATTAAATGCTAATAAAAAACACGTTTGAAAGAAAAAAAAAAAAAAAAGTGTGAGGTTTTACTGAAATATGGATATAGTAAATGGGAAATCTTGAACTGGTCAACAGTAGGATTCCAATGTAATCGTGCCTGTGGATTCCCACCTGCAAACAGCTCCAGACTGCATGTTTACTATGGCTGCCAGCCATTACAACTCATGCAAATACCATATATGCCTTTACCACGCAAATAAGTATAAATAAGGTAAAACATTTTTTTTTTTTTAAACACAAAATGTTTTTTTTTAGGGGGGAGACCCCCCCCAAACACCGCCACTTTAAAAAAATAAATAAAACAAAGTCATTTTATTGTTTTATGGGGGGGGGGAAACCACCTTTTACTAATGACCTATACCACCACACACCCTTAAACCAACCCAATACCCTTGACCACCACTAAACCCTAAAAATACCCTTACAACCCCATGCCCATACCCACCCCATAACCCTAAAAATACACTTATCTCCCCATGCTCCTACCCACCCCTAACACCACCCTTACCGCCCCATGCCCCTACCAACCCCATAACCCTAAATACACACTTACACCCCAATGCACTTGCCCACTCCTAAAACCTAAAAAAAAAAACCCTTACCACCAGACACCCCTACCCACCCTAAACAAATCCATTACCACCCAATACTCTTGCCCAAACCTAAACCTACCCTTTATCACCCTATACCTACCACTAAACACACCCACATATATACATATACACACATATATGCTGGTAATACAGCTAGAGGAAACATGATTTCCAAGTAATTAATGTTGCTGTAGGCTAGTGTGCTCCGGACCCTTGCATTACCATTGTGCATGGATAGCCATGAGGTTTACAACTGTACTAGAATGTCACCAGAATAATATACTGTGCCAAAGATGCTAGTAATCGATCCAGCTATACCAGGGGAATTTGAGTTACTGCAATGAGGGGTAGCATTGCTGAGTTGTTAATGTTTGCTGGAGCCTCTTGATTTGTCACATATTTGAGGATGAACCTGGGCTACACTTATTGGAAAGACTCCCACTTGGTTGTGGCTGTCATGCTACCTCCTTTTCTGTTGTACCTGGTCTACGAGCTTGCAATGGGCAGCTAAGTCAAATGGAAAATCCTACCCTACATGTAGTTCACGGCTACCAACCGGCTTATTTGATCACATTTTTTTAACAAAAATTATTTTTTAAAAAGGTGATCATCGGAAGTTACTCTGATTATTAAATATCACTTGACTTAAAAGGAATAGGATTAGTGAACCTATGAAGTTAACCATAGAGTGCAGTTTTGAGGGAGGAAGAGTCCGGAACACTGGTTGGACCGGTGGTATTTCAATTCACAATAGCAAATAAAGGCGGTTTAGGCGAGCTAACAGACTAGGGAGTGGGATCTCAATGAGAAGTTTAATAGTATCCCAACTCAGTGATCATTTGAAAGGTCAATAAAACTTGCATTTTCATCACAAAATAATGGTCTTTTGAAAAATGTAATTTATTCAAGACAAAATTAGATGTTAGCTTAGATGCGAAGCGATTTTCCTGTACAACACTATATACCTAAAGGAAGGTGTTTGGCTTTCATGTTTAACGTTAGCGATTGTAACAATAAAGAATAGGAAATTAGGTTCGATTGTGTGGGGCCCTTTGAAAGATGCAGTAACTAAAACAACCAGAAATAGTCAACACTGGCTCACAGTTCAAATGTTTTGGTGTGAATTATCACATCGTGGATTAGGACTGGTGCTTCCACTTCCTACAACAGATCATTTGATCTTTAAGGTGTATGTGGGATTGTTGAAGCAGAGCGAGGAATTATGGTAACAGCAGCACTGATCCAAAAATACGGAGCTTTGACATCAAGCCTACATTAAATTCTTGTCTAGATTATTTTTCCAACCGAGCCTGGACTGGAGGCCACATTATCTACAACTGGCTAACAAATGCCAAGCAGGAAGGGTGTCCAATATCTGGTAGGGAGCAAAAATGCACAAAACTGTATACATGAGACTATATCCTACTTAAGAATTATCGGTCCATATCTCTAGGAGAAGCAAGACAAAGCTTTTAACAAACTACTCCAGACCAGAACAGAGGACAAGGAAGGGCAGAAGAGCTGAATGGTGTTAGTGTTGATCCTGGTTCAGTAAATGCAAAGGACCATTTGAAACTGGCATTTCTGCTCAACAGAATTAACCCCCAAGCTGTCACTGAAAGATTTATATACGTGGTTAAGGGGTCTTTTTGGAATTTGGGTATTAACTCAAATTGGCTGGAGATGTCAGAGGGGACTGCCTACTAGCATGGTAAATTAAGGGCAAAGACCACCCAGGGCAGAACGTTATGTGGAAGTAATTGTGAAGGGAAAGCCCTTAATGTTAAATTGTACCAACTACTCGAAGATTACCCGAGGTGTATACGACATTCAGCAGAAATGCAGAGTTGTGATTGGTCTGAGCACCGTAGCTCGGATCTCAGACGGGGAATGGGAGGCTGGGCATGTTCCCCACCAGGCTGTGTAATGCAGCCTGGTGGGGAACATGCAAAATGCGCAGGACTGTTTGGCAGGCCTTAGAGGGCCAGCCAAGCAGCCATGTCCACTTTGGAGTGCAACAACCACTCCTCCTCCCGGACGTCACGGGGGCCCAGCCGCACCCAACCTGACTGATCATGAAAATAAAATAACAGAAATAACTTCTGTTATCATTATTTTTGATTTTACACTGCTCCGAGAGCAGTGGGGTGATGTTCCTCCACCTTAGCGGAGGAGCTGCCACTGACGGCATTCCATAGGAGGGATTATGTACGTAATGAGGTACAAAGAATCTATTGCACACCTTGTTGGATCACTCACTATGACCAAATTAGGAATATACAGACTAATTTTTCATATATGAGAAAATCATAACCTATTCGATGCCTTTTCAAATTGTACCTCTACAGAGTTCAGCTGTGTTACTGTGTCAAAATAACAGTATGGAGCTTTTTCAATGAAGATCTCAGCACTGGCGTTCTCATTAAAGGCTTGGATACCTTTTCCTTTAATGGTCCAAAAACTTTCTGCTGAGGCACAGCAGGAAATCTGCCTTTTCAGAGTGGTCACCCTGCATTTGCCACCTTTTGCTGGACCAAATATTTTTAGCTGGTTTCAGAACTCTGTGCACTTCACCTCCGCTAAACAATGGTAATCTGCCCGTGCTCCCCCTTTAAACCTGGTTGAATTGACATACTCCTTTATGGTATATGCAACTTACCTGTAAGCCTCTTGTATATGATAGGAGTACCCAGGGTGTGAAGTTAAATGCCATTAGTGGACTGCAGCACCTATTGAGCCATCCACTACAGTGGTATTGCTAACACGGCTTCAGGCCTAACCTGTGCTGCCTTACTATAGCAGTGTAAAAACTCAATCAATCAAACATTTGTAGAGCGCGCTACTCACCCGTGAGGGTCTCAAGGCGTTGGAGGGGGGAGGGGGGGGCAGCTACTGATCAAACAGCCAGGTCTTGAGGAGTCTTCTGAAGGTCAGTAGGTCCTGGGTCTGTCGTAGGTGGATGGGGAGGGTGTTCCATGTCTTGGCGGCGAGGTGAAGGATCTGCCGCCGGTGGTTGTTCGGTGGATGCATGGGACGGTGGCGAGGGCGAGGTCAGCGGATCGGAGCTGGCGGTTGGGGGTGTAGAAGGTGAGTCGCTTGTTGAGGTATGCTGGTCCGGCGTCGTGGAGTGCTTTGTGAGCGTGGGTGAGGAGCTTGAAGGTGATCCTCTTGTTGACGGGAAGCCAGTGCAGGTCCTTCAGGTGGGCGGTGATGTGGCTGTGGCAGGGGATGTCGAGGATGAGGCGTGCGGAGGCGTTTTGTATGCGTTGGAGTCTCTTCTCGAGTTTGGCCGTGGTTCCTGCGTAGGGGGCGTTGCCGTAGTCCAGCCTGCTGGGGACGAGGGCCTGGGTGACCGTCCTTCTGGTTTCGGTGGGGATCCATCTGTAGATCTTGCGAAGCATACGGAGGGTGTTGAAGCAGGAGGAGGAGACGGCGTTGACTTGTTGGGTCATTGACAGAGAAGAGTCCAGGATGAACCCCAGGTTGCGTGCGTGGTCGGTGGGTGTCAGCGCAGTTCCCAGTGAGGCTGGCCACCAGGAGTCGTCCCAGGCGGAAGGGGTGGAGCCGAGGATGAGGACCTCAGTCTTGTCAGAGTTCAGTTTCAGGCGACTGCTCTTCATCCATTCGGCGACGGCCTTCATCCCTGCATGGAAGTTGGTTTTGGCGGTGGCGGGGTCTTTGGTGAGGGAGAGGATCAGCTGGGTGTCGTCGGCGTAGGAGACTATGTTGAGGTCGTGCGAACGGACGATGTTGGCGAGCGGTGTCATGTAGACGTTGAAGAGGGTCGGGCTGAGGGATGATCCTTGGGGTACGCCGCAGGTGATCTTGGTGGCTTCGGATCGGAATGGAGGAAGGCGGACTCTCTGGGTTCTGTCGGTGAGGAAGGAGGTGATCCAGTCCAGGGCTTTGTCGCGGATCCCCGCGTTGTAGAGGCGTGTGCGCAGGGTGCGGTGGCAGACGGTGTCGAAGGCGGCCGAGAGGTCCAGGAGGATGAGGGCCGCGGTTTCGCCGTTGTCCAGCAGGGCCCTGATGTCGTCGGTGGCGGCGATGAGGGCGGTTTCGGTGCTGTAGTTGCTGCGGAATCCGGATTGGGACGAGTCCAGGGTGTGGTTCTCTTCGAGGAATTGGGTCAGTTGTCTGTTGACGATCTTCTCGATGACTTTCGCCAGGAACGGGAGCAGGGAGATGGGCCGGAAGTTCTTGAGGTCCTTTGGGTCGGCCTTGGGTTTCTTGAGCAGTGCGTTGATCTCTGCGTGATTCCAGCTTTCCGGGAAGGTGGCGGTCTCGAATGAGCTGTTGTAGATCTTACGGAGTTGGGGTGCGATGATAGAGCTCGCTTTGTTGAAGATGTGGTGGGGGCAGGGGTCTGATGGTGAGCCGGAGTGGATGGTGTTCGTGGTCTTGATGGTGTCTTAGTCGTTGACGTGGTTCCAGGAAATCAAGCGGCGGTGAGTCTGTGGTGTCGGCGGCTGTCGGAGGGGTCTGGGTGTTGAAGCTGTCGTGGATGTTTGCGATCTTGCGGTGGAAGAAGGTAGCTAGAGAGTCGCAGAGGTCTTGTGACGGCAGGATGTCGGAGCTGGAGCTGGGGTTGGCGAGTTCCTTCACGATGTTGAAGAGCTCTTTGCTATTGTGTGCGTTGTGGTCGATGCGTTCCTTGAAGGAGGTCCTTTTGGCCGTTCGAATGAGCTGGTGGTGTCTGCGGCTGGCGTTCTTGAGGGCTGCATGGTTGTCCGGAGTTTGCTCGTGGCGCCATTTCTTCTCTAGTCTCCGGCAGGTCTGCTTGGATGTCTGAAGGTCGGCAGTGAACCAGACGGCTCTTCTGTCAGTGCGTCTGTTTGTGGGTTTCTTGATTGGGGCGAGAGTGTTGGCGCAGTCATCAATCCATTTCTTGAGGTTGCGGGCGGCGGTGTCGGTGTGGTCGGTCGGTCGGTGGGTCTCGGGCGAGGGTGGTGATTAGCTTGTCTTCAGTGACCTTGTTCCAGCTGCAGTGGGGGATTCTTTGCTGGTGGTTGTGTGCGGTGGTTTTCTTGAAGGGGATGCAGCAGTGGTCGGTCCAGTGGAGTTCGGTGGTGTGGCTGATGGAGACGTGGCTGCTGGCGGAGAAGATGGGGTTGAGCGTGTGTCCGGCGGAGTGGGTGGGTGTCGTGACGAGCTGTTTGAGGCACAGGTTGGTGAGGTTGTCCAGTAGTGTGGTGGAGTTGCTGTCGTTGGTGTTCTCGAGGTGGAAGTTCAGGTCTCCGAGGAGGATGTAGTCTGTGGAGGCCAGGGCGTGCGAGCCGACGGCGTCTGTGATGGAGTCAATGAACTGTGGCCGGGGTCCGGGGGGGTCTGTACACGAGTGTTCCTCTGAGGGTGGTGTTTGGGTCGATGTGGATCTGGAAGTGTAGGTGTTCGGCGGTGCAGAGGGTGTCATCGGTGTTGGTTGAGATTCTGAGGGTATTTCTGTGGACGATGGTGATTCCTCCTCCCGGTCTGTTGGTGCGGTCCCTGCGGGTGATCTTGTAGCCATCCGGGATGGCTATGGCAACGTCGGGTGCCGATGAGGAGTTCATCCAGGTCTCCGTCAGGAAAGCGACGTCTGGGGAGGTTGAGTCGAGTAGGTCCCAGAGTTCGATGGCGTGCCGGTGGACGGAGCAGGAGTTGAGCAGTATGCATCTGAGGTGGTTGTGATCCGCTTTGGTGGGGTGTGCGGGACGTGCCGGGGGGGGTGCTGGCAGGTGTAGCTGCAGTTTCGGCAGGTGAAGGGTCCGTGGGTGAGCTTCGGGGTGGCCTGGAAGCAGGTGGAGGATCGGCCGGCGTTGAGTGCGCGGAGGGTGTTGGCGTCGTAGCAGCGTCTGGCGCCGTGGAGCTCGCGGGGGCCAGGGGGTCTGGCGCTGGGCGCGGTCCAGGTGCGGACGGGCGCAGACGGGCTTGCCAAGGGCGCGCCAGCGGCGCGCCCACTGCGTGCGACCGCGCAGCGGTCGGCATATGTAGGGGAGGGGGGGGGCGGGAGCAGCGGAAGGGAGGCGGGAGCGGGCTCGGTCGGGGGGCGGGGCCGCAGCGGCGGGAAAGGAGAGAGTGGGTGGCGGCAATCAGGGGGCACGGGGAATGAACAACAGCGGCACAATCACAAGTAACACAGGAGAACAAAAAAAGGCAAAACAATCAGGCAAACAATCAGAAGAAAGAACCACAGACGCCGGAGGACCTGCGGCGCAGTCACGGCAGCCGGCTCGAACCCAGCAGGGAGGGAGCACAGAGCCGCGGGCGAGAGTGCTGGCCCTGGCCCAGGAGGTCAAGGAGTCACGCGCGCTCCCCCGCAGCGGTCGGCATATGTAGGGGAGGGAGGCGGGAGCAGCGCAAGGGAGGCGGGAGCGGGCTCGGTCGGGGGGCGGGGCCGCAGCGACGGGAAAGGAGAGAGTGGGTGGCGGCAATCAGGGGGCACGGGGAATGAACAACAGCGGCACAATCACAAGTAGCACAGGAGAACAAAAAAAGGCAAAACAATCAGGCAAACAATCAGAAGAAAGAACCACATACGCCGGAGGACCTGCGGCGCAGTCACGGCAGCCGGCTCGAACCCAGCCGGGAGGGAGCACAGAGCCGCGGGCCGCCGATCGGGTGGAGCTGCTGGGGAGAGTGCTGGCCCTGGCCCAGGAGTCACTACAATTCGACTTGTTAAAATAAACCCTTTTGACAGGTTAAAGCCTTGATTTTTTCATACTAATAAGTCACCCATATGTAGGCCTTGTTATGCACAAGGAAGGGTGGTATGGTATTTAAAAATAGGACATGTGGGAATTTAACCTCAACATGTCCTTTCAGTAATTAGTAAAGCGCTATTTTGCACTGTGGCAGGCCTATCTGTCCTATGTAGAAAACAACCGTACAGATTAAAATCCTAATACTGTATCTCAGGAATGGAAAAGCTAGAAAAAAAAAGTCTAGCTAGAAATAACTGAACCTCTATTTTTAATAGTTATTAAAAAAGAAAATCTAATTCAACTGTGATATCAGATTGTTAATAAATATTAGTGAAAAAGTAACTTTTAGAAAGGTACCTTTTTACTGCCTGAAGTTCCTAGGTGTTAAATTTGCATTTGCTCTCCCACTTTGGACAGCCAGTAATTAGCATTTAAATATGAGAGGAAAAAAAGGTGCGAAATGCTTTCCAGGAGCAAACAATAGGCTGGCCTGAATGGGTGGACCAAACTCCTCTGAACCCAACAGAATATGTAGGGTGTGAGCATCCTTTTTGACATTAGTGTCACATCCCGCTTCAATGCTGAATCCTGCTGGATGGATCTGCTATGTTTTTCATATTAACACTTTGGGGTGCACTTAAGGAAGGGAACCAGGATGCCAAAGCGATTCTTGTGTCTGGTGTCTTGTGTCTGGTTGTTGGCAAATCCAATTTAGGTCCTACCAGACTTCCGTTTCTGAGTTTATTGTGGGTACATGGGCTGCCCCAAACTGGATTTTAGTGTTGGAAGTGGGAGGACTCTAGGATTAACATAGTACACTCCCAAAAAACACCCACGCCCTTAGAGTCCAAGTTGAGTGTAGCCACTTATTTCTGTCATCTTGGAAATGCTCAAAGTGGGTAGGACTGGACCTGCTCTCTCGAATCCAGGACCAAGAAGTGGGCTCCTAAGCGTTATAAGACTGACCTTTTGTTCAAGCTAAAGGGATACAACAAGCTACAAGAGGCCTTTTCTGTAACTGCCCGGCTGATCAGTGGCAACTGAAACTGGACTGGCCTACAGTTTTTCTGTAACTTCCTCTTTTGTGTGTTCCTCTCCCTCTTTCTCTGGATCAGAAATGACGGAGGAAAAGTAAGTGCTGGCTTCAAAAGCAGAGTGCCAGTGGGCCCCACCTGTAACCACTGGCTGAAATTAAGCACTGGCTGCACCAGCATAACCTCAAAGTCAGTCGAAGCTCATTCCTCTGACCAGACCGCCAAGCCATCTAGTGTGAGGCCCACAGAACTCAGCAGAAAGGAGCATAACAGATAAACGGACCCTCAGTACCACCAGCATCATGACATTGGCTCTCATCTTTCTCTGAACCTGTACAAGCTTCCCACGATACTATGGTTCTAATCATCCCACAATACTGTTATTAATCATCTTCACATGCAAGAAAGACACTAAGTCTTGGGGTTTGCAGAGGATTTCTAAAAGTGTTGGAAACGAGGCTTAATACTGGTCAATAATTATTTATAATAAACGTAAAGATTATAAAAATTTCTCATATAAGACATTTGGGGGCAATCCCATTTGAAGGCCATATGACACTTTTGGAAGATACTTTAGAGCCTAGATAAGGGGAGAGAATGTGGCCTAACGGCTAAAGCGCTCAACCCCAAATCTGGGGAATATTTCGAGTCTCGGTAGGGACACTTAACATCCTGTGATTCTGGGCAAATCACTTAATCTCCCCGTGCCTAACAAAATTAACGTTTCCGTCTGTAATGCAACTGGTCCTCATGTAATGCACTCTGATACCTTCGGGTCGAGTTCGCGCTGTGATATGAAACAAAAAAAAACAAAAAACAAAAAAAACAACCTTGATGTAAATAACACTTCAGAGTTGCCCAGCAGTTGTGTCAGTATCAAATGGCTTTATGGGGAGTATGCCCTCAATCCTTGGACAATCAGTCTTGAAATAACATATCACTACATTGCAGAATTCTTTGAAAACAAGAGTACCCTCACCTAAAGAGGGTGTTCGCACACGTAGGACTCTGCTGCGTTAGTGCTACAAACTCCTACATTGTCTGCAGAGCATCAAATCCAACGAGCCACTAAAGGTGTCTGGTATACAAGTACAAATAGGTATCATGACGCGTAGGTAAAGGGAGGAACAGTAGAACAAATCATTGGCCACTCCAAAAGGACAAAAAAGATTAGGGCATCTTTAAGCTAAAAATGGAGAATTACCACAAAAGGACTCTGGTTTAAGAAGGAAACAGGTGTGTAAGGAAGAGGAGCCTGTGCATGTACATACACCTAGGCTCCCATCAGAGTCTATTAATATGCAATGAGATATTAAAGTCTGCTGGCTGAAGCCAACACAGTAGGGCAAATGGACATACCACAGGCAGTCAAAGCGTCGTTTGAATTTGCACTTACAATTGAAGGGAGGTGAGGGTTTACAGACTGAAAGAAATTATGAGAGTGGAGGAACGGACAAATAATCCAAAAACAAACAACTCACCTTTGCAGACAGTTGCAATCTAAGTAGCAGTAGATAATCCCTAGATGCGAGAAAAATCAGGCATATCTATATGATCTTCCGAACTCCCCATTCAAGGTAGCTGCCTGAGATGGCTTGCCATTGGCTTGGACTATTTAACAGGGTTACAGCGGTAGAATTTGAATTTGGTCAAATGATAAGAATATACTAAATGAGAAGGCAAGTTTATATTCATGCTACAGGATAAAAGCGCACATTAACATGCCAATACTGAGGGCATTTGATTTCATTATGATCTGTTCACAACATGACATCTGACCAAGCATTCATTCTTTTTTGACAACCTGACGTTATTAATTTCAGACACTCATGCACCCACTCACAGACCCACTCAGACACTCATGCACCTAGTCAGATGCACAGAGTCACTTGTATAGTTGTGAATTTTAAATGTGCTGGTGTCTATTGAATGTCTACTTTTGTTGTGTGAACTTGCTATGTTCGCGAAATATTTTTTTTTTTTACAAACTTTAAATAAAAGATTTCAGAAGAAAATGAACAAGGTTTGGAACATAGGGTGGCTCGGAGAAGAGCCTTTGTGTTTGTGTGTAGATAACTACACATAAAACAGGATGCAGTGTTTCAAGTTGTTGAGGAACACCCTGTTGCCTCTCTGTGAATTGAACTCCATCACTTCTATAGATACCATCAATGTCAAAGCGCAAGTTGTTGTTGTAGATTGAGCCCATGTTACTGTCTCTGAGGAATTCAGAAACAGTTTATTGACATGTTTCCTGGCTTTGGCCATCTGTGGACAGAATTAGTTTGACCACTTCCATTTCTGCCTTTGGCATATGTTGGAGAATACCAAGGGAGTCTGAGGGACTTCGCATAATGAGGTAACAGCAAAGAACAATGGCAGATCAGATAGATACAGGGTCAAAGCACAACAATCAAAGTACAAGTATGTTATAGTAAAGTCACCACCTTCCAGATCTTTTAGTGCTTATGCGGGTAACGCTGCGCAGTGCACCCCGGTTCCTCTATTTTGGAGCACCAGTCCATTGGTGTCCTCCATTCGACCCAAGTTGGGGTTTGGGCGGATCTCCAGTGTCTCACAATGGCACATTTAACCTGTGTAATGCCAATGCCAACAAACATAAGCTCCCCTTTGGTCATCCAGAATACCCAGCAGGGCAATGTGAAGTGAACAATCAATTGGGCGTTCTATTATCTTGGAAAGTGTAGAGAAGATCCTGGACCGAAAGTATGCAATGCAGGGTATTCCCAAACCATTTGATAAAAACTACAGTACTCACTAGTGCATCTCGAATGTGCCACCACTGAAGACACGCCCCTCTTCCCAAGGAGTCGGGGGAGAGAGGAATGTGATGTGCAGGTGTTTTAGAGCAAAGAGGCATAGACGTGAGGATATGACTGATTCTCTTTGAGCCATTTCCACACCTCGTCAGTCACTTTGATCAACGGGACCCACCCAGCCAAACATCGTTCTTTTATGCTTTAAATTTGTAAAGGATGTTGACTATCAATGATCGATATAGGGTTTAGATGGCTCCCCGACCCAAAGGGCCAAACAGGACTTTGGATTCGAGGGGGTTGTATTTTGGGAGGGTGGTTAGAGGAGGCTGGTGAGTCATCAAGGCATGGCTTAACTAAGTATTTGCAGAATTGGGATTTGTGAAGCATAAAGTCTGCCTGTAACTGCACAAAGGATTTGACCTATGAACCACTAAACACATCGCCCAACTTGGAGATGCCGATGAGGTCCCAGCTGCCATATCTTTTCAGTTTGGTAGTTTGCAGAAGCCAAGTACTGTGTCACGGGGGGAGGGGGGGGGGGGGTTTCCTGTGCCGGTTTACGATCCCACTGGATCCACCTGAAGCCGATCGCCAACACAGGATAGGCACAAGAGTGACCTCTGGGAGTAATTTAGGAAGAGGGCTTCCATACAGCTGTCCTTCAATGTGTTGCCAGTCAAGCAGAGACACCTCAAGTCGAAATGCAGGGTCTTCCTGATCCCCGAATAGCAAGTCGTTAATGGCCTGGACTTGGGATGCTTAGTAGTAAAGGCGTGGATATGTCATACCCACCTGTCCCTCGTATGTGCATTGCATACATTTTTGGAAGTGGATCCCAGGGATTTATTCTCTCAAAAGAGGGCCATATGTCCGTCAGAAGACGCTCAAACCAAGTGCAGAAAATGAGGGGGAAGTTTTGCAGGACAGAAGAATCTGGGGAGACTTCATTTTAAATAGGACCACTCGTCCAAGTACGTTAAGTAGGAGGTTTGCCCAACTGGCCATATCCAGATTCGTTCAAGTCATCAGAGGGTTACGGTTAAGGCTCCAGGTTAACTCAGGTTCCAGGGAGATATGGCTCCTTAAGTATTTAAAATTAAGGTAGAGGATCAGGAATCACGCACCAAGCTTTCATTCTTAAAATGACAGACATCTCATTTCTGAAGGATCGCTGCACTCTAATAAAAAATAATAAAAATATTTTTAAAAACCTAGTACAAAACATTATTTTAATACGCACTGTAAATGGCACTTACCTTCATATTCTTCCTCCACTTGCAGGCAGCGTTCATCCAACACATTTAACAAACGCAGCACAGGAGTTGGAAGCATCACTAAATCTTCAATATGTGGAGCTGTTACAGAAAACACCCAAAAGGGCATGTTACAATCTAGGAGGCATGGAAAACTGGAAAACACGAACAGTGGCAAAGCCAATCAGTCTGACAATAATAAAACTTTAACTAATAAAAATGCCGCTAAACGTAAAGAATGTTTCAAAGAGGCATTTGGTCCCAGGAAGATGAGAAAGGATCATAAGAAGCATCCCTGCACAGAGAGGAAATGAGAGATAATTTCTGACAGTGGGAAGGCTGAAAGAAAAACAGTTGGGTCTATTAAAAGCTTTCCAGTCCTGTGATGTTTGATAAGCAAGAAATGTAAGGTGAAGAATTGTTTTCAACTAGCAGATATGAAAAGGCAATATTTAAGCACATTAAAACAAGCATGGTAAAAATTGAGGTACTAGTGGAGAAGTGTTTGACTGACACCAGTCTGTAAACACAAGAACATCCAAATGAAGCATTAGCAATAACTAGGACTGTAATGAACGGACTGCCTATAGATATGCAATTGTACTAGGCGTTGAAGTTGCTACTTACAAAGAAGTCCTCTGTATACAAAACATTTATAAAGACCTTGTAGTCCTCACGGTGATAAACGTCCTCATCCCTTTATCCTTGGGGAAGTTCTTGGGCTTATGTAGCAGATACACATCTCACTGTGTGGGGGTGATGGCCCTGGTGATCTTGTGGTGCAATCCTAATTCTATTCAAAATCTGAAAATATGAACAGAAATCACCTAGCAAGTTTTAAATGACTTCAGGTGACCATTTTGATAGTCCCGCTGCACTAAAAAAAAGATGCTTGGGATAATTCTTGGAATGGTGGAAATTTTGTTTTATGTAAGGTTCTTGTGCAAAGCAATTTGCTTGAATGCCCTTTAGTTGGACCCAGGCAAAACAGTAGGTGACTCCTCTCCTCCATGGTCGACCACTAGATCCTAGAAACCCAAGTGACCCCATACACTGTGGACACAAAATAGGGATCCAAGAGCCCCAAAAGACGCTTGGCACAACATAGCCAATGCCCTATTTGGCGAAGTAATTACTCCAACTATAGCCATATGTCTCGGTCTGTCTCCCCATGAGTGTTAATTAAACAGCACTCCTGTTCTACAGATACCAACCATGTGATCAGGAAGGTTTTCAGTGCTGGGAAGGCTCAAGTGTCTCTGCTGCTAGGAAGGCGTTTCCACATGAGTCAGCCCAGAGAAATCCAGATACAGAGTGTTTACAGTGCTTCGTGCCCCGCAGTAGTCACCTTTATGAGGAGCAAACTCCATCTCTGTGGATGTAGCTTGCTTTATCAACTACATATTGATTTTATCTTGACTGTATCTGATCGTCCAACGTTACATCAGATCTACCAGATTGTGGTTAATAACTTGTCTGCCATGGTCTGTATAGGACATTCATATTGTCATGTTTCAGAGAACTTGGCTTCTCGTGCAAAGAAAAGAATATGCATAGCACTTACAAAACCCTCATTTGGAGAGTCTGACAAACAAGTTACTCTCCTTTTTCAGTGAAACTATATTAATTGCCCTGCAGTGACCATCAAAATTATTCATTCAACTCACAGCATTTCAAGAAAAGCTTACTGGAGAGGTTGAGTCTTAGCCAATCGGCGCCTGCAGAGGGTTGTGGGAGAGAACGCGAGCATAGGGGAGCAGCGGTCGACAGCGGCTCTCCACGGGTGCCGGAAGTCAACCATCCACCAACAATCGGTCACTGGAAGTCATCGGGACCTGGCCCCTGCCCGCCAAACAGGCTATATTGGAGGCCGATATACCCTTCGCTTTCCCACTGTATCCCGGCTTGCTCTGTGAGCAGTGCAGCGAAGAGGACCCCTGCGGAACAGCTCAGAGCACACTTGGCAGGAGCAACAGGAGGTCGACCAGTGCGAGTGCAGGTAGTGGAGTAAGGTTGGACCTTGGGGTCGCAACGTATTACTGGTAGGCGTGTAGACGGCTGGCATTAGCCAGTGCGGCTTGTGTCTACAAGCACTAGGTTGCATACCAACTTCACTTCCTCAGATTTATCTGCACTCCATTCCACTGTTTGCAGTGTGCGTCGTGCAGTTCCCCAAACTCACTGCTGCAATTTGTAGCACAAAAGGACTACCTGGGCGGCTGTCAGACTGTATGTGCACTCTTCGAGCAACCAGTTTTCTGTTGCAGGGCTCGAAAAATCCACTCGCATTTGCGAGCCAGATTTAATTAGGGTGAGCTATTTTTAGGTCCTACTCGCCCTTTCTGGCAAGTAGGAAGACAAACTGACTTTTTACCTCGGTCTCTGAAAGCAGAGCAAATGTGACAAGATAGCAAGATTTAAAGGCATATTTATTGCTTACAAAGTGAATAAGCAATAAAAATGCCTTTAAATCTTGTTAACTTGTCACATTTACTCACAGAGGTCAAGCGCATTACAGTTAGGTCGAGTAGATTTTTGAAGTTACTAGACCTGCAGGTCTAGTAAGAATTTTTTGATTTTTCGAGCCCTGTGTTGGTTGGACACCGCGTTTCCCAGTGGCAGCACACACATGCATGAGGGCAAAGTGCTCTCTCTCTCAGCCACGGCAGACAGCCCCACTTCTGCTTCTCCCTGGGTTTTGCCTTTGTAGACCCCAGCTGTCCCCGTAGCCCCCGCTATCCTCCCCCTGGGGGCCATGGCTGCTGTTTTCACCCCCCCGCCTTAAGACGGGAGGAGTCACAAGGTCCTGATAAAGACCTTACTGTGACTATTATTCATTGCTTCTACTATCCTGTTTACCTTTTTCCTTCACTGACATCAGAAATAAAAACTGTGACTCAGGGTTACTGGGTCACTGTGCAAGTGGCCTTTAGTATCCGTTTCAGCACTTGCGTTTGGTGCATTTGGTACTTTCATTTTGACAGACGCAGGCTTGTGGTGACTTCTTGTGGCGACTACATTGAAAGAAATCACACATCCAGAGCGCAATTTCTTCAATAAAATTTCTTTATCTGCAAGCAGAGGTTCTCAGCAGCAGCTATCCTACACGTCCCTTTCATCTATTTCAGGCTTTAAAATAAAGAAATAAATAAAGCCATGTCAAAAGAAGCCAAGGAAGCTTTTAGCCCCTCTTATCTGGAAGCTTAATCTTCGACAATATCTTTTACACCTCTGACTCAGGCAAGTGATTGCAAGCCTTTTTGTTTCCTTTCAGCAGTGAATGAGTCCCATCTTCTGACCATAATGGAGAAAATTAGGAAGGAGGTTAAATCTTCTGGGATGCAAATGGACACAGGTGAACTTGCGGGATTGGTCCACAAGTCCTTGGAGGAGATGTCAAATCCATCACTTGGGAATCAAATGTTTGACCAGGGTAATGGAGAGTGTTCTACTAGGTTCTTCCCAGTAACCAGAAGGTAGCTCTCTCTAGATCCAGAAGCTCCCGTTAGAGTCAATAGTGTCATTGTTGAAGATGAAGAGGTGGTAATGATGGAGGACTTCACCCTGCCTGATGTTGATCAGGTCTCTTGTCCGGGGGCAGGGATAGTGCCCTCTAAGTTGCTTCCCCACTGACACCTACGGTGACAAGGGACTTTTGAACACAAATGCACCTAATCATCCCTCTCTGCCGACATTATATAGGAGCCATTCTTCTGCAGTGTCTTCCTCCGATCATGAGCAATTTTTCTGTAAGTGCGCAGTGGAAATTGAGCCAGTCTAATGTTGGAGGAGAAGGAGGCGTTTTTTTTTTTTTTTTTACTAGGCACACCATCAGACTCCGTTTTTCATTGAAAGTTTTATCTTCTATTTTTGCTTTTGTTAGAGAAATTCATGTCTAGTTCTGATGATGTATTAGATATGTTATCAGCGATTTTATTGGAGATACAAAATGTTAACAAGTGTGGCTTAATGAAATCTAATACAAATGTTGATGATGCAAATGGAAAGTTTAAGATGAGGTTAGTAACCGCGGACTCCTTAGAGGGGTTAGGGATTCTTTTGTACAAGCTGGTATACCATGGCAGTATGAGGTGTCTCCAAACAATTTTAGTCCCAAGGTTGATGAGGAATACTGATTAAGTTTGTTTGCGGAACATAGATCGGAAAATCCTGCAGACTCAGCTATGATGAAGATTTTTCCCTGCTTTAAAAAAAGCCCTAAAAAAGGGAGTAAGAAAGTGGATAAAGGAGAATGCGTTAGTAGTTAAATTGAAAACTGGGGCTGATGGTGCTTTTAATTCTGTTACTAATTAGGTTAATTTGCAAAGATCAATCAGGTCAAAGAAGCAGCCTAAAGTTTCACCTTTGCTGACAGTCCAGCAGGGTTCTATAAACAAAATAAACAAAAATATCATAATCTCTAAACTTAAACAATTGAGATTCTTAAGCTGTTCATATACTAAGTGTTCTAATGAGGAGATGTAAATGTTTTGTTGGGGATGCTTTGTGCCATTCCTCCCTACATTTGCATCCTGAGCTCAGAAAGCTGGGGCAAATTTAGTTGAGGCCCTTATACCTTCTGTTGTGTCGCCACGTCCCCAATGTCTTTCAAATTCAGTACTGAATGCCCATTTGCAGAGATCGGGACAGGGATTCCGACTGAATGTACAGTAACTTCATGGACTTCTGATGCTCAGGGGGTCGAGGAACATGAACGCCCATGTAGATTCAGTTGGGCTCCATGATGGAGATAACCCCCAACCAGTTAAGGAGAATTTGTGTAACCTGGTTCATTAACCCCTGTGTATTCGCAATGAGTATGATCAAGGTACCGTAGCAGATGCCGATAATAAAACTTGTCCCTTGCTCAATTTTGGAGCTTGGGTTTTTGTCCGCTATTTCCATTCCTGAAAATGTCTGGGTGGGGCATATTTCTAGCTTATACTCTAGCAATTGGGGGGGGGGGGAGCCGATCCCGTAGCGCTTAGCTTAGATGAAGGGATGTTGGAAGGATATGTTGCTCCTTCTGAAGCAGCGATTTTTGATTATATAAAAAAATGCAGCAACCTCTGAAGAAATGGGGCCTGATGAGATCCCTACTGCAGTCATTAACAAGCATTGGCATAGCCAATAGGTCTCGCCTTTGGGACCTTATAAGTGTTTAGTTATCCAGCACAATATCCTTGGTGCAACAACATCAACTGTTGCATGGCTAAACACTTATAAGGTCCCAAAGGCGAGACCTATTGGCTATGCCAATGCTTGTTTATGGTGTCTCTTATTTGCTGGTGATAGCGCCTGAGTGCAGCCTTGTACATCAGTGGTGTTGTGGCTGTCTGTTTCCTTTCTAGCGGTTTACATTGTCGTTTAGTGTCTTGGAGGTCTTCTGTGTATCACCTGGTCTGCTGGTTTGATCTAATATGCTTGTTGAGTTGTATGTGTGCAAGGGAGCCCGTACAGTTCTTGATCCAGTTCTTGATGTCCTTGTTAAGGTAGTATGTGGGACTACGTTGCATCTGTGCTGAGGGTGCTGAGGCAGTCTGCTTCTGTGATTTTGCCCAAGCTGCAGGTTGGAATGCTGAAGCTGGTAGGCATGTTGACTTGAAGTGTGTTGATTTGGAAGTGGATGATAGAGTGGTTGGTCCATGTTAGCGATGTGGGGTAGTTGTAGTTAATGTTGTTGCTTGTGGTCCTGTTGGAGTCCAAGGTGTGTCCTGTGGTGTGTGTTGGTTCTGAGACAAGCTGGGTGAGTCCTATGTTGCTCACGCTTTTTAGGAGTGCTGTGGAGGATGGGTCATTTCAGTCTTCCAGGTGAAATTTGAGGTCACCAAGGAGAATGTAGGCGGGGGTTGAATGGAGCAGCGAAATCGGTGATGAGGTTGGTAAAGGTTCGTGGTCTGGGTGGTCAATAGCCGGGTTCCGTTCAGGGTGAAGTTTTCAGAAATTTGCAGCTTGAAGGGCAGGTGTTTCATTAATGGGGTGGCGTTCTCTGTGGATGTTATGCATTTGATGGATTCCTTGTAGATGATAGTGAGTCCTCCTCCTAGCTTGTGATAGCTGTCCTGTCAAGCGATCTTGTAGCCCACTGGGATTGGCGTGGCAATGTTGGGAGCCAATGAGGGGTTGAGCCAGGTCTCTGTAACGAAGAGGATGTTGGGTGCATCGCTGCTCAGCAGGTCCCATATTTTGGTTGTGTATTTGCTGAGTGATCGTGTTTTGGGAAGCATGCATGCAAGTGGGTGTTGACGTGCAGGTTTACTGTGGCGTGTGGTGTAGGGTGGGGGCGTATATGTTGTTGGTGCTTGTGTGGTGTCTGTGTTGGGAGGGGGAATTGAGGGCGTTGTTAGTATTTGCATGGGGGATGTGGGTGGGTGGCTGCTGGAGAACCGCAGTAGGTGCAGGTGAAAGCTCCTACAGTGGTGTGAGGTGCAGTGCGACAGCAGTTGGGAAAGTGGCGTCCAGGGTCTAGCAACCTATGGAATGCTGTTGAGTATCACTGGACAGTGATCTGAACAGGGAGCCTGGCGCTGGGTGTAGTCCGTAGGTGGACTGGCACAGAAGGGCTTGCCTGTGGCTCACCCACTGCGCATCCATGTTGCAGCTGCCATTAAGGTATTCCTGGGAGGGGAGGAGTGCTGGGTGCTGAGATGTAATTTCCTGTGCTGATGGCAAAATATTTACAAGGCAAAATCACCCAACGTTGGTATAAGATTTTCTATTATAGTTTGTATTTTCTGAATATTGATTGGGTTTCTGAGACTTTTTATCAGTATGCTGTTTCTGGAAATAGATGAGGGCAAGCTGTATTCATGTATTTTCTGTTTTTGTCATATTAGTAGAGTGCATGGCAGCTGTTAATAGATTATTGCTCCTGAATATTGATAGAGTGCCTGTGAATTTTAATTTATGGGTTACTGTTTATGAATATTGATTATGTACTGATAGTTTATGTTTCTGGATGGGGTGTCTGGGACATTGTACTAAAAGATTATTATTGCTTAGTTCCTTACAGGCCTGTTCCTTCATGAAATCCTTAGATCACGTGACACCAGACCAGATTGGGCGAGACCAGCCTTGGTATTCACTGGGAGGGAATCAATGTAAAAGGCCTGCACAGGGCCAAGTCATTTCTTAATTGTTAGTGTTGTGGCATTTTGAATGCGTAGAACCAACCACTCACGCACAAAAGTTTTCTCCTCAAGCCACTGACTGTAGTAAAACTGGGAGTGGGGAATCCGAGCAGGGGCATGTTCACCCTCCTCTTCTAGGCGCTATATCTGATGCAGTTTCAGACTGAAGTATTGGATCTTACCCAGGATTAGTGGCATAACTAAGGCCCCCGCAGTGCGGGTGGCCCCCTCAACACAGTACCCTAGCCCTAAGTGCTCCAGACTCCGGGGGGGGGGGGTTATTGGGCCCTTCAAGTTTAGTGACGCCACTGCCCATGAATACTTCTGTAGCCTGACCCGTGCAATACCAGGAGACAGGCCCCCTGCAAGAAGGAAGTGGGGGGAAAGTGGGGAAGGGCGGGCTGTGTGTGTGGCCTGTTAGCCACCGAGCCCACAGTTGTGAGGCTCCCAAGAGGCAGAACTTCAGATGGTCATTAAAACATAAAAGGAAGACAGACTCATGAACATTTGCGACGCAGGTCTCGGAAGTGAACGAGAGATTGCGGAACTGTGGGGATAAAACCCCCCTAACCAGGCCCGGGGTGTTTTGTTTTACGAAAGGATCAGTGTCGGCGGATATGGTCGCTCCTGGCGACAAGGGAGCACCTGAGACACACAGAAAAGGGCGCCTGCAGATCTCTGCACACAGGCCACGCAGCAGGCTCTAAACACTGTTCTGCATGAACTGCCAGTGTCTTATTCAACCCCAGCTTTTAACCAACTAATCAATTAATCAGTCAGGGGCTTGTAAAGCGCTACTACTCACCCGTGATGGTCTCAAGGCACAAGGGGGGGGGTAGTCTTTGCGATAAAGACTGCGGGAGGGGGGGGGATATGTAGGCTGTATGACACTCGCAGACTCAAAACAAAGAGCAGAAACGGGGAGCTAGGGGGTTTTTTTTCACAGAAGGTGCTGGTGGTGGTGCAAAATTTGGTTTTGCCCTGGGCGCTATTTACACAAAGTCAACCTCATGTGTTAGTATGCTTGTCGGGGTAGTTGTAAGCAAGGCTGATTCTAGTATTGCAATGGTTGCGATTAGGAGCTGTTGTATTAAAGCAACCTTTCACACAGTACTTAGTGGCGTAACTCAAAATAACTCACTCCCCCCACCACAGGATGTGATGGGAGGGGGCTGAGACTCCCACGTCACAAATATTCATATGCCTGGGGCTGAAAGGGGCCCCTGGAGATTGGGGGGGCTGTACATCGGGGGCTGCGTTTCGCCCTGACACTCCGTGGCTCACTGTGCCGTTTTGCTCGGGCGCTGTGCACACATGGGTGACCACCCTCGGATCCACAGAAAGGCGACCAGCCCCCCTAGATAAAAAGTGTGGCCTGGAGGGCCTGCGCCCTTCCCCGCCGGGCTGAGAGCCGAAACCCAGGGGTCAAGTCTGTGGAGCCGCGAGGATATCAGCGATATTTCGGGGCGGGGAGGGCCGGGCAAGGGGCTTGTTCAGGGAGGGGCGGGGCAAGGGACATGCAAGAGCACATAAGCTTCTCTAAAAAACACCCACTACTCAGAGACTCAGTCTCAAACCCAGCAATCGCGCACACTGTAACCAAACAGGATGACTGCCACCATGGAGACAGACACACAAACTACTGCAGAAACACCCACACAAACAGACACAGCACATGCACATTCCTGATATCACCCGCATGACTTGGCTCGAGATGACAGCGACGCTCGCTTGGCTCGCAGCCGACACAGCGCCAGCGACAGATGCCACCGCGAAGCAGCGGTGCACAACTGGGGAGCGAACTGGTTCCGAGACAAGAGGCTAGAGAAGTCCGAAGAGAGCGCACTGAAAGGGGGACGACAGAGCGAGAAGGGAGCGAAAGAAGGGGAAAAGAGAAACGAGAGAGGGGAAACGCACGTGGGCAACTGAGTGTTATGGCTCCGGCAGCCATGTTGATGTGACAACCCAAGGGCACCACATGGTGCTCCATTTGTAAAAGCCGCAAAAAAACAACAATAACAAGCGCGGGAGCTCGGAGGCCTGCACAGAGGGAGACAGGCGGGAGGGGAGGGAGCGAGCGGAGGGGAGAGGGAAAAAAGCATAAGGTGCGCGCGGCGGCCGCGAAAGTCGTCCAGCGCGCGGCACCAACCCCTCAGTCACAATCATTCCTGCTTTAGGGGTCTCCTATACGAAACAAGAAAGACAAGCGCGGGAGCTCGGAGGCCCGCACAGAGGGAGACAGGCGGGTGGGGAGGGGAGGGAGCGAGCTGAGGGCCTGTTTCCCTTGCGTGAGCGAGCAATGTCACCATCTGTTTGCAAGTTAATTACAAACCGATGGTTTCAAAGCTCGCTCCCGCAAGGGAATCGCCAAACGTGCACGCGTTGCCATTCAAAGCAATGCAATGCGTGCACGTTTTTGCCTGCAAAACTGAATCGATTTCTAAAGGTCTCCTCCTAATCAGCGCATGCGCGCTGCATAGGCGAGACCTAAAAAGGAGGCTGTAGAGTGGGGACTATTTCATAGTCCACTTTTAGAATATTATCGGATGGGATTAATCCCTTCCTCTTGGAGGGGCAGTATCATCATTCCGCTTGTAATAAGGGCCCAAAATCTTCTCCTGCTAGCTTCCGACAGATTGCATTATTGGATGCGACAGGTAAACACTTTGCTAGGAGTTCACTCTCCCATCTTCAAGAGTGGGTGCAAGAAAATAATATTCCCCCTGAACAAGCCGGTTTTAGGAGAAACCATAGCACCATTGAGAATATTGCTGTTCAAGAAATTATCAAGAAAACCCCCTTATTCCGGGGTGTAACAGTGTGTACGTCCTTCATTGATTTGAACGTCATTCTAATCCTTGGTGCCAGATTCCCATGGGAGGAACTCAAGGTCTTACCTAAAACGTTGCAACCGTTAATGGTCTGAAACAGGGCTGCTTGTTGGCTCCCCTGTTGTTCGATATTAATATCAGTTTTTCTTCCGAAATATATACATCTCCATCCTGCCAGGCAGGCAGGATCCAACAAAAATTGGCAATATGTCCATTAGCTGCTGGTTGTATGCAGATGATGTGGCTATACTGGAGTTAACCCCCATTGTCCTACATTGTTGCCTTACTGCTTTGATGAAGTTTGCAGAGGTCCACTTTCTGAAAAAAAATATATCCAAAAGCAAAATTTTGATTTCCCGTAAGAAATACAAGAGAAAGGGGTGGGGTGGGGTGGGGGAAGTTTAATCGGTACCTGGGGGAAGGTAAATTAGATTAAGTGGATTCGTACTTGGGTAAACTCTTCTCCAGTAGCGGACAGGATGACGCTCATGCTGATCTTTGTTTGCTACCAGTCAAATGCCTTCAACAGATTATATAAATCATGTGGGAGACGTCGCTTTGGTCATGTTTTTCGGTTTATAAGATTACAATTCAGTCTGCTCAAAGTAACGCATGTGAGGTGGTGGATATGGGTTACTGGCGCTCCTTTGAGGCACTAGAGGGTTGGATCTTTCGCTAGATTTGTGGTTTGAATACACTGGCAGCCCCTCATGCTCTTCGCCTGGAAATTGGCTTATTGTCAACTTAAATCTTGGTTCTGGCTGCTGTTCTGAAATGGGGAAATCAGGTCTTGGGTGGAGAAGCAGGTACGCTTAATGCAGCCCTGAGGTGTGAAATATTTACCCTATGGAGTAGGCCAAAGAAACCTTTAGGTTGGACTTGAACGTAGGTTCTTGTTTCCCTAAATCTCTTTTAAAGAGTCATATCAAAAATACTTCTTAGAAAATAAGCAAGGACAGAGATAGTGCCCTATGTCAATTAAATGTGCGAGATCTGGTGTTACAGGAGAGCAATCTTGGGAACAAACCTCAACCATATCCAACCAGGAATCTCTCTCATGGGATCCGAAGATTGATCCTTTTAATGAGATTGGATCTGCTCCATCTACGTGTCATTACTGGTATTTGGGATAAAGTGCCAAAGGAGGAGAGAATCTGTGAATGTCAGCTACATGTTCAAGATTTTAATGATGAAACAGTTGCATGTCCTGTGTTGCAGAACGCACGTCGCCACTTTTTAAGGCAACTGTTTAATTAGAACATTCATTCAGTATAAGAGACCCATAAGTACCTAATGTCTCCTCCTAAAGGAATGATTTGTAATAAGATTTAAAACACTTTTTTTTAGAGGTTTTTAAACATATTAATGAGCAAGGTTGTTTATCCTTACAAATGGGGTATGTGCAATATTTTTAATCCTTAACATTGTGTAGGTACGATGAAAAGTAGAATGCCTAGCGTTGCACAATGTAAGTTGATGCCTTTCAAGGCTACCGATCTTCAATTCATAACATCTGATCCACATAGAAGGTTGTAGGTGTTTAAGATCCGTCAATGATATGGGCAGTAGGTTTGGAGGTTCGAGGGCAGCATTTGTATTTTTAACCTTGCACAATGCACTTTGTTACATTTTAAAGACTTTTTTTTTTTTTTTTTTAAATATAGCATTCAAATATTTTAAGAGGTCAATAACTGTTTAACATTTGCTGTCATGACTTGGGCCGCGACAAGATCTTTTCACTTTTTTTGTGTTTCCATCTTTGTTAAAATGTGCACTTTGTCTGATCTTTTACTCAGCGGACTATATTCAAGCTATCGTAGTATACACAACGTCACTTTTTTAAAGGTACTGTCCCAATGATTTTAATGACCTTGTTTTGGCAGTTTCTCTATAATACAGTTGGTGTGAAGATCCTTTTTAATTTAAGAAGGAATTGTTTGAATTTATGACTGCATATAACATGTTTAATGTATAATTGGTTTTTTATCTTTTGATATGGTGATGTGCGTTTCTCAATTGGAGTTCTGCATCATAAATAACAAATGAAATTTGGCCATATGCAATATCCTGTAATAAATTGCATGTTAATGTTCTACCACTTTTTATGCGCGAGTAGATGTGAATTTTCAAACTGCAATATTTGAATTTGGGTTTGCAGTAACTTGTGGCAGTGTATCCATGGAATTGTGCACCTTTTAAAGTATTGCTAAAGTTACAGTGCATTTCATATTCATCAGAGGGATTTTACTCTCACCATATATATAGTACAACCCCTGAATCTTTAGGAAATTCGAACGGACCACCATAACTTTGAATATGTTAATGCACACTTCCTGTGAAGGACCCACATTATAAATTGAGCATTCCACGAGCAGAGGGCACCAACACTTATCAAACCAATATCAAAATAATGATACAATATTACAAAATCTAGAATAAGATTCTTGTATAGGACACTGCGCAATTACTGCCATTATAAAATCAATCACATTTGAAGGGTTGGTGATGCACGTTTTGAAGCCCTTAGAAAATCAAAAGGGATAATAACTTACCAAAAGGAATGCTAAAGAACGGACTGCACAAAGCTTTCTCAGCTGTGATTCTGTCTCTTGGGTCTTCAAGAAGCATGCTGTATGGAAAATGTCAACAAATGATCATTTCTACAGTTTACTCAAACACAAGAGGTAAGCTTGCTTGGGTAAGGCAGAGAGGGAGAGATCTAGTTAGCGATGGCTGTAAAATGTGAGATCGCAGGATAAATACAGATTTATTCTATTTGTTATGGTGCCAGCACGAGTACTTCTAGCTAATTCAAAACATCTGTTTCAGCAAAGTCTCTAATAAATTTTCATTTTATCTAGACAGACTAGGACTTCCACAAATTCTTGTTCACTGACTCTAAGAACTCAGAATGCAGCAGTCCAAAGGCTTGTCCATCAGGTGAGATCTGACCACTTCACTCTAGGATTTGCCACCCCTCACTGGTTGGGAGCATTAAAATGCATTCAATTCAAATCTCTTAACACCGTTGGCCATTCTTTCAACAACCAGCATAGATTCATTCTATGTTGTAATATGCTAGTTTAAAGCATGTATAGCTGCAGATCACATACTATTTACATTCCTGCCATCTAGTGCTGGGCTGAAAATGTTACAACTTATTTCTATTCGAAGTTCTTTCGGGTTTGGAGGAGACTTGTGATACCTCCCCTGAAACCCATAATGCAGCAGGACAAAAGACTCCACCTTAGATTGTTTTTTCAGATTCAGATGCTGTGTTCCATGTGCACCAAAGTCTACAATTGGTCGCCAGAGGACCAAGACTCCCCGGTAGGTGATGGTTTCAGGAGCAAATCGGTCAAACAGTCGTGGGCCAGGTTGTATGAGAAGGGCTCAACTAAAGGGGGTGGGGTGGGGTGGGTTCAGGATTTCAAAATGGAGCATACACATTTTTAATTCTCAAGCAAGGGCACATTCCCATTGTCAGACCAGGATAGGATATGTAAATTACATCCACAAAGTAACCACAACAAAATAGCAAGTTTGGCTTGTAATCCCTTTTGGTCAAAGAAATCTATTTAACAAAGACACAATCTGAGATGGGTGCATTATTATATGCTACTGAGTCATCCACTGTGGTAGCAAAGACAAGGGAGCAGACTCCAATGACGAAAGAGGCCCATCCTTTAGTCGAAGTCACACTGAGGCACAATACACAGTATGTCTCCTCACAACCCAAGAAAAGGATATCCAGGGGCCTCCAATACACCCATGCCAAGACCAAGAGTACACCTTGGGTTTCTAGCACAGACTCAGACTGGCTCATCCCCTATGGCCTCTCGCAAATATCGTACCTTTGCACACGGAGGATTCTCCTCCAGGGTTCAACTTCGAACAAAGCCTTAGCTCAACACCATGGAATGGCCCCAGAGCACCAATCCTGGACGTAGGAACCGCCATCGAAAAACAGTCTGCACAGCCCACTAATGTCTAGACTATTTGGTACTGAAAGGCAATTTTGATGCTGGAAATTCTTGGAGGTTGAAGCCACCTCTTTGATGCTGAAACTGGTACTAAAGTCAGACAAGCCTTTGGCACGCAGTACACCAGCTGCTTCAAGAAGATGGTGAACAACCAGATCGAAAACAGCGCATTATTTACACTGACCTCCAACTGTTAAGAAATCCACACACATGCTACTTCCTCAAGCCATGTTCTACACAAAAAGAGGAAACTTACATTTGCGTAGACTATTTTGAAGGAAATAAGGGAATACCCTATTCCAAAGAAAACAAAAACTGACCCAGTCCTGCCTTCACCACAAATTTTCTGACCCACTATCATATCATCACAAGTCAATTCATAACGATCATCAAGACAACACTTGGCTTGACTACAGGGTGGAATCTCAGAATGATACATCTCTAGAGTCTTACCCTGTAAAAGCCTCACCCACAGATGATACCATCTCATTATCATCAGGTTATTGCAAGAGAAATGGCACATCTAGATGCATGTGGAAAAAGAGGAAGATTTATTTGGTTGAGATGATTTAATGTCCTGCATAAACTACAATTGTTGGATCCAAATAACTTATTTCTGGGCAGGTTGTTTCGAGACCTACAGCAACTAGTGACCATCAAAACAGACAATTTCCTAATGGGTTGTAGTGCTCGCATGAGTCGCCTCACCATGCAATGTTAGATTTCCATGCAGGAATATTTTTCACAACAAGGTGTTGGAACCTATGGGCATCCAGACAGAAATTCGACCGTTTTTGCCTCACATTCACTGCTAAGTGGTTTCTATTTGAACAGACAAATCGGCAGATAAGTGATACATACAAAAACTGGGGGACAAGCACTCACAATGGTTGTATGACAGAAGCACGCATGGCTAAACCACGCATACCTCAACATTGCGGTCCCAACAACCAATGAGTCTTAAGCATGCATGCCTTTACCACGCAATTCCGTTGTAAAGGCATGACTGGTAAAGGGATATGCGTAGTAAAGATCACCCAAAAACTATCCAGACCCCCACCCCGGAGCCCTAATACTGCCTTAGCCCTGAAAACTGCACCCCCACCCTGAGCCCTAAATCTTGGCCCCCCCAGGTCCTAAAAACTACCCCACCCGGAGCCCTAAGTGTCAGCCCCCAGCCACCCCCTGGCCCTAAAAACTGACCCGACCCCTGAAATCTACCTCGCCCTGAGACCTAAACCTGGCACCAGCACTAAACTCCCCCCTCCAGCCCTAAAACCGGCCCCAGCCCTAAAAACTACCCCACCTCCCTCAAGCCCTAGAACCAGACCGAAAAACTACCCCCTACCCAAAACCCAGCACCAATACTAAAATACTACATCCCCACCTCCCCAAAAACCAGGCCCCAGCCCCACTTGACAGACCGCATCCCAGAGCTTCCTCTTCCAATCCTTTCTGTTCCTCTCCACGCCCATCCGCACAAATAGACAGCTCACTGCCTTAACCACGTTTATGTGTGGTTAAAGCGCAAGCGTGGTTCTGCTGGAGGGAAAACATCATGCACGGCTAAAAGAGGGTTGTAAAGGCAGTTACCCCTCACAGCAGCAGTCCCAAATTGAATAAAAACAAGATTTGGCATAAGCCATCAAGTACACTTACTGGTGGAACATCTCCCAGGTGTGGAGAAGGGACTTTGCAGACCACCTCAGCAGGAGTAATCAGCAAACACATAAATGGGAGATCCATCCAAAGATGTTAAATCAATTCTTCCAGTTGTGGGGCACGCCAACAGTCTACCCGTCTCCAACTCACAAGAATTGCAAAGCTTTGCACGGAGGTACTCACATGCTCTGCCTGTGCAGGGACATTTCCCTACATTTTCCCGCAGATAGTGCTGATCGCTCTAACCTGGACGAGACAGGCATGGTGCTTTCGGAATTCGGTAGGTCCATTCACCCTGCAGCTGTATAGAGCCCTGCTCATGCAACGAAGAGGGCAGCTGCTGCATCCAAATCTAAGTTGCTACATCTTACGCTTCGGCAGTCGAGATCTTAGAATTTGGATATTTGCACCTCCCAGATGAGTGAATGAAAATCTTAAGGGAAGACAAAGACTGCACCACCAGCATTTTATGCTGTCAAACGGAAGAGATTCATACAAGACTAAAGATTGGAGCATGAATACAATAAAAGCTACCGTACAAAACATTGTTACTTGCTACACCGGCAAAAGTCAGACTTATCCTACTCTTTCTGCAGAGCTCATTAACAGCAAAGGTAGAATACATACAAAATAGCCTTTGTCAAACTATTTTGAAATGCCAGTCATTAAAACATTTCTGAAAGGATTAATAAGGGGTCATTCACTTGTTCCTTAACATTGTAGTTACTAAACTTATGTGGCTGTCCTGTGAGCAGCACCCCCACCCCCCTTTGTGTTTCACTACAATATATAGCTTGGAAAATTGCTTTTCTTATGGTCACCTCTTCCTCTTGTGGAGTCCGTGAGCTACAAACAATGTCACTGGAAGAACCATCTGAATATTTTTCCTTAAAGTCCTCTCTTCTTTTCATGTTGAATTGCCTTCATTCTTTCCGGAGCCACAGGTAGCATCAGAAAGGGCTCTGCACACTTTAGATGTAAACCCAATCTTCAAGTCAGGGATAGCCAGATTGACTGCAAAGTGCATCCAGATCTGCTGTGATGACCAAACATATATTGCAATTTGCACGGAGGGCACATTCGACATAATAAATAGGTGTCAATTTGGCTTTCCTGGTAACATTCCATTCGCTGAAATTTGTGGATAGCTGAACGAGTAGCAGCTTTGCAAATTCATTAAACATTACTCTGTGGACATTAAGGCATGCCAAGAATCTCAAGTGGACTAACAGTCCATAAAGCATTATTTCCACAAGTCTTCTGATTCTGCTTGCAAATCACTGCTTTAAGGGGAACAGGTACTGCACGTCAATCAATGCAAAGCATGTGATCTACAGCTAACATGGTGCAAACGGAAAAATATACTTACCTGTAACAATCACTTTAAAGCCTTAGTCCTGTAGAGTCAATCACATCCACACTACCAACCTCCTCAGATGAGTTTGCGTAACACGTGCAACATTATATAATTTTAAATAAAATTTGTACATTACTACAGTTCACTGACATTATACTGCTTCGCACATTTACTTTTAAACTTATCCCTAGGGGTAAAACAAATATTTCAGGGGAGGAATCACGAGTCACTGATTTGAAGAAACAAGTTGTAAAGTTCCGAGACCAACACTAAATGGCAGGAATGTGCAAAGCATGTAAAATCAACAGCACTTCAAGCTTCAGACACACCTAAGCATAGAATGAATGTCCAAGATTCGGAGGACATGACGCAAGACAAATTCCCACATGGGCCATCATGCGCGCACACGCACTTAGCAACTGCGAACGGAGACTCCGGCTGATTCCAAAAATGGAAACATTTAAGCTAAACAAAACAGAAGTGGCAGCACTGTTTTACACCAAACCCAATAGGAAAGGAGCAGACGGTCATACCACAGGGAACAAGATAGGAAAGTGAAGGAGGATAGTAGGGAAAAGGGGGCATACAGGCCCCCAGAGAAGACAAAAAATATGCATGACAGCCCATCATTCAGGGCACATTGAAAAAGAGAGAATGTTTAGCAAAGGTAGACAGAGGGAACGCCCCTAGAAAAAAACAAGAGTATTAAGGAGTGCTGATGTTAAAGGGGAAGAATCCCCCTTTAAAAATGAGAGAGAATTACATTTTGGATTAGGACTGGTGCTTCTACCAGAGAGTAAGGCCAGAGTAAAGGTAGAGTGCTTTCGCAACAGCTCCTTTCACCAAATCTCTGAATCTGGAAAAGGACATTGTCCTTTATTCAACAGTACATATTATATAGCTATTATGTAATGTTTGAACAGCTCTAGGCTTAAACTCTGGTTGGAGGACATTCAAGTCATTACTTGCGTAAATCTAGACTATTGGAGGAAGTAGTGTTCAGCCACTATACTCGTAAATGTTGAAAAGTGTAAGGGAGAAGTGGGAGAACTCTACAGACAGTCCTTCTGAGACAACTGTGTTTTAGAGCTTACATTTAGTCTCCATTTTAGCTTTCCCTTTTAACTTAGCATCTTTTTCTAATGGTTGTTTGCACAGGTTTTCCCTGATGCAAGAATGCGCCATGCACACATTTATTTCTGGCAAACATTGTCGCACTGTAGTCTGCGCATTTACTTCCAGGGTCGCACAACGTCGAACACGATGCATTGTTTTATTTTTGTTCGTGGGAGTTGACTATTTCTCCCCAAACTAATTTAAAGACTTTGTTCTTCACTTCTGGCATAGTGCGAGAAGCTTGCAGTTTTATTTTTTAAACAGCGTCCATGCTAAAGTTGGTGAGAGGTTCACTTCCTGTTGCAGTGATCATGGAAGCAGTCACTGAGCTGAAACTGAGATGCTGTCCCCGACCTTTATCCTGAGAAGGAAGATAGCAGCACGAGAGAACTGTGCAGGCCTGCACAATCAGACAGGGGTGCATTCGTTAATGTACTGGAGCCAGCTTCCTGACATACAGTACCAAGGTATGGGGTTAGGTCACTCCAGGAGATGGGTACTCTCGACATGCTCTCTTTAGCATAGATAAATTAGTGATAGATAGGAGTAACCATATTAATATTATGAACAATTAACATGGTTGAATGGTTTGCGTTTTTCACCACTCTAATAATGCTTATAACAACGATGTGTCTTAGCTTTCGAATAATCTCAGATCATGTTTTATTTACAAAGATTAGAGCTTTTCAATAAACATTTGAAAATGCATTATCGTATCTTTTGTTTGTGACACATTGGGCATGCAAAAGTGACAAAAGAAAGGGCTAGATCGGTTTCTACGAATTCCTTCGGAATTTAAAGTCATGTTAGAGGTTACAGACAACATCTACTACTCTGTAAGGTTAGGAGTTTAGATGTGGTACTGTGAGCAAGCCAAACAAACCAACATTTACTGATTATATAAGAAGACTCAGTCTCTGGTTTATTACGCTAAATACACAGTCCTACTAAAGTGGTAGGAACCGTGTAACAACTGGAACCAATCTCAATATTCACAGTCCTTGCATATTTTGAATTTAGTTGAGAGCAGCTCTCCAAGAAACGTGAAGTGGTAACAAATTAGGACTTTAGGTTCTTGGCATAAGGCATGGTTCTTTGGAGTGCTGCTGAATGGGGTAGAGACGCAATCAAATTTACTCAATATGAGGGCATATCTGTGCAAGAGCGCTAGGAAGGCAAAGGATAGAACATTGAAAGATTCAGAGTAGAGGGCAGTGATGTAACTACGTATTACTGGGATTGTTATTACTCAGTTATGAGTGTGGCCAAAGATGGTCAGACGAGTGGATGCTAGGCCAGCAACTGGCTAAGGGGACAATTATATTTGGGGCTTGATTCTGAATGAAGTGAATGCAGTGTATCTGAAGAGGGTGTGAGTGACTGACTTTAAAGAACTATTGATGAAGAGGATAACAAAATTGAGAGACCAATGCAAGACGAAGCAACAGTTCAGTTAACTCTACATTCAGTATCCAAGTCTTGGCTGAAATAACTGGCTGGTCAAAGTGGATCTTACAGACACTGAGTGACAGTGAGCTGCAAGGAGAGATGAGAAGATTGGTATATTAAATAACAAGAACAGTTCCAAGAATCCTCGTGGGGGATTGGGGGGATAGAGGTGTAAGAATGAGTATGAGGAAAAGAAACTTTAGAGAACAGCGTTATGATGGTAGCAGATGTTAAATAATTTTTGCCTAGAATAATCAAAAGGCATCACAGGGCTAAATAGGATTACTCGGGCAATAAAAAAATATCAAAACTAATATGGATATTAAAATCAGACTAAAATAGGGGTCACCTGGATTACAATTAATCAATATTTCATTTGACTGGCGTAAGAGGCATTTCCCCCGAGAGTGCAGGCAGTCACACTGCACAAGTCCAAGAGAATACTGTAAAGTCAACATGAACAAACACAATCATCCGACATGCCCCTTACGACAATATTACCTGCTGGGCCATTCAATTATATTTGACAGAGAGTAAAAAGATCACTCTAGCTTGCGAGAAGACAATTTGGGAGTCTTCAACAAATAGGTGCAAGCTAAAATCGATATATAAAACAGTTTCAGTGGACAAAAAAAAAAAAAAAAAAAAAAAAAAAAAAAAGAGGACAAGGGACCTCAAGACTGAGGCTCTTCCATGCACTTGAATTTGTGGATTTCTTCTACAAGTCTCACCACAGATGTCTGCACAAATTGCAGCACCAGATAAAATTCTCGCTTGCTTTCTAAGTAAATGCAATTAAAGAAATCTAGTTGATACTGTAACAAAGCACTTGCCAGTAAGTGCAGATGAGGTTCCAGATAGAATGGAATTCTACAAGGAACTTTCACTTGCTTGGAAGAAATGGGAAAGACCCCTCGAGGACAGCCAGATAAAAACATCCCATAAGGGAGAATGCCCATGTCAGTTGTTATGGCTGGGTTAAGCTTTTTAAAATGGCCAATATACACAACTGGCTAAGTATGATTTTAAGTTAGCATGGCTGGACTCACAAACAGTACCAAAAGGCCTACCTGGCCACAACCTACAAGGAGGAACAAGTCAAACTCAAATAACAGTGATCTTCTCTTCTTCACAATGGGTCACCTGGACAAATTCCCTTTATCCGCTTGCCTCATTTCAGATCTTGCTCAGAAATTACAGATTAGAAATGAGGCATCCACAGTAATAAGAACTGCATACAATTTGGTCATCCAGTATCTCTACTGATGTTTGTACATTAGGTTGAAGACTTTAAATTTGAGAAATTAAACGATTATCGCCATATTAATTATACAACAAAAGAGGGCACATTGTATGCTAAACAAGTGGAATGTTAGTTTTGTTGGACTGTTGCATCGTCTCACACTTGGAGAAATTCAGATTAAAAGAATTCAAACATAATGTAAAATAAATACTGGACAAGCCAGTGGTTTTGTCATTTACTCTCTAAGAATGTGTTTACATGTGTCACCAACCGCACATCAGGTATTCAAGGTACAGCAGGAACGGTGTAAAATGCATCTACAGACCGATTAAGGGCAGCTGTATGCCTGTGAAATTAAGCTAGTGTTGGGACAAAGCAGTAGATTTCTCACAGTGAATCATTTCTCTCAAGTTACAAACACAGGCTCTAGAGGCTGCACACCCAGGAGGGTTCCATTCCCTTGCAACATTGCAAGGAAATGGGGAGCACCAACTCAAAGTGTTCCAAACGGAGTCAGATCTTGACTGGTGCCAGAGGGCAGATGAGGTGCTATATAAGAGCCATGATTGCCCCAGGAAATAGGAAAAGATATAGGGGGCTTGGAGGGACTATAGGGGAGTTGGACTGGACTCCTGTTTGGAGGAAATAACTGAGGACATGTGATTGTATTAAGTTATGCATGCTACCCAAACTGTGTACCATACAATTGTTGGCCAAAGCAATGCAAATGATGTACCAAACCTGATGGGGAATGTCTTGAATGAGTAATACGTCCATAGCATTTCATATTATAAACGTTGTTGTGATTCTCTCTGTCCTGCATGATGAGCTTTGTTTTAATAAAAAGAATTTAAAAAAAATGTTTCTATGAGATACACAAGTATGCTAAAGGGAAAGACAATCAATAGCAAATGGGTTTATGGTTTACTGCACTGCTTACATCACCCAAGATAGATATTCTTTTTTTAGCAACGAAATGCATGAAATAAGTGATCAACTACTACCTCGAATAAGGAATCTGAAATCATAATGCCTATTTAATACATGTAATTATGGGCATGTGTGTAAGCTCTCACATTCGCCGGGAGCCGTTCCCAGCAGTTGTCGCCTGCTGCTGAGCGTATGCAAAGCAATAAATAGGATTCGGTCCAAACCATAAATTCTGTGCATCAACACCACTAGATCTTCCCAGACGACACCGGCAAGAGCCTATGGACATGGTAAAAATTGCTGTAGATTAAGCATTCATAAGGTATGCATGTATTTGAGAGCAACGAAATGAAAGGTGGCAAGCTCCCCCATCAACTTCTTCACCTTCCTCACTGTTAGAGGTTGTGACAACTGGTAAAGGGGAACCAGTTTCAGAAAAATCTTAACTGTGGTTGGATACGCCTTTGATTTCACTGAATGGAGGGTGGACCATAGAACGTTCTAGATCTTTATGTTTCAAATAAGATTTATTTACATTGATTAAAATAAATACCCTGTGATGCGGCAACTGAAAGGTCTGCTATGTGCGATTTTGTTCTCCCTTTTAAACAAATCTGTTCTACCTGCATTTATAAAATGTGTTCTTCTAACCGTTTTCATATTTGGCAAAGGCGGGAGCACCTACAAACTATTAAACGTAAGCATTAAATGATTCACGATTAAATGGGCACCTTGAAGCAAACTGTATCTGGATCAAAAGGCGCCTGGGAGTGCTCCATAATGATCTTATCTAGTTGAATAGATCAACATCAGTTGTTACAAACCGGGACAACCCCAGGCTTTGGGTCCAAGTTCTAGCAAGATCTGCACTAATTCTGGTAAAGATGACACTTATGCATAGTTTAAAGAGTTTGATTGAAAATCATGCATTTTGGCAATGGCAGCACAGTGGATTGTGATGTAGTTCTAGTCTGGTCAGCTCAGATTGTAGCAAACCTAGCCATATCCTTTCATCAGGAAGTAAGTCTTCAAAGATACTTGAAATTTTGTTGCACAAGAGAATGGAAGTTTTGGTGGCCTACAGAATGAATTTAAGAGATTATAGTGCAGTACTACGTTCCAAAAATTAATAAATTAATTTTGCCATGCTAGATTAGCCCATGCTTGTCAGTTGGAGGCAGAAATCTAGGACCCATTGCTCCTATACGAAGACTACACAAAGGGGCCAGGAGTTGTAAGGTACTGAGGCTAAAGTAGAAAGACTGTATTGCCCTCCAAGGTAATTATTCTTCTGCCCTCCGTGTTTCAGCTAGAATACCAGGTCCCAGAGCATAAACAATGTACATGTGAACCTCTCTGGTGCAGATGCTCTTCTGTTATCAACAAGCTTGCTCCTTAAAGTTGGCAGTTTTGTGATGTTCTCAATTCAATTCAAATCCTTTTTAGTGGCACCCTGGGCAAGACACTCATGTCTGCAGACAGCAGGGCATTTTCCAATTTACAAATTGTTCCTTTAAGCACGCCACCACCGGTAAGACATCACTTTGGACAATGAGTAACTACTCCAGTCACAGACAGAATTACATTTGAGTTCCTCGGAGACTAAATACACAAATCTACAGGATAACTGGCACAATACACAGTCCTCTCTCTCACAAGCTCCAGCTGTAGTCAAATTAAGGATAAGTATTGGTTATGTCAAAATAATCCAAATGAACACGACTTACAAATTATAATGAATAATTCATGTGATTACAATACAACTACTAGCCACCTAAAAGCCATCTGTACTATATTTTTTATGGCATTGCATTGAGAAAGGTAATTACTTCCCCCCCCCCCGCAAGCTAACCCAATACAAATACCTTTTGATAAGGTCTCTGAGGTGATAGGCTGGAATGGCTGCATTCACCACACCTTTACTGGCAAAAATGTGATCAATCATGGAAGAACAGTTTCCCTGTAATTTAAAAAACAAACAAAAAGAAAAAAAAAGAAAAAACCAACCGTGATGAAATCGCAATATTACAAACTCTGAAGGCAAAAGTCATAGCTACGTCTGCTTAACAGACTGCAGATCCATAAGGATTTTATTTCACAATATCGAAAGCTTATTTGAACAGAGTGCCACTGACCCCATTACTATTTAAAAGTGATTGTTTTATGCATTGACCTACTATTAAGGTAGCAATTTGACCAAAGCACACCATGCGGCGTGGTGAAGGCAAAAGAGGAGCAGTATTAGTTTCCACACACAGGTTCTTCACATACTCAACCTATTCTCCAACAGAGCAAAAGGGTTACAGAACTGGAAGTGAATTAAAGTATGGTGACTCATTACAGGGTAAGAAAAACTGTACAGGAGCTCTACCCCAGGTATCACAGTTACATATAAGTGGTTATTGTGATTTTCAATATATATTTTTACAGTCAGACCTACATAACTTGTGGTTAATCTTCACAAAATGCTTTATTCTGAAAAATGTGTACTTCTGATGAAAGTTGAGACATTTTTCACTGTTTGACATAGCAGTTGCAATATTTAAAACTTTACACCAACACTATTTGCACATAATAAATTAAGAAACCTAAGCAACATGCATGAAATGGTCAACACATTTTGTGCCACTTTCCTTTTGCCAATTTTCTGTACCGGAGCAAATTAAATTAAAATGTTCTGCCATCTCTATTGAAGAACAGCCAACATTTACCAAGTACCAAGATTTCTACTAGCCTTGGTGGTAGTAGCCTACTACCTTGGTGGTAATAGCCTTGGTAATAGCCTTGGTGGTAGTAGCCTACTAGCCTTGGTGGTAATAAATACCACCTTACATCAGGCATACAAATGGCTACCCACCTCATATCTAGCCTTCTACTATCCTTTCTAAATTACTTTGTCCTAATCGATTGTCTGAACATTTATTTCTCTGTACCCTTGCCAATCTACCTTAATTTCCCAGTCATCTGCATGCTCTCAACACCTTTAGGTTCCTTTTCTAGTTCGCTCATCCCACTTCCATCATATTTTGGACACCTTCCTCTCCTATCCATCCTTATTATCTTTTTCACCTCTTTCAGGTGGTTATCCTTGTGGTACCTGCCACCCTGGTCCTCTTTCCCTGGCACCAATGATAGACACACACATATCTTGGGGGGGCAGGGGAATTGTCAAAGGATGTAATCGAACTACACTGCATGCTGGGCATGGATGAAGGCCTCCCCCAAAAGGTAGTAAGCTACAGATAGGGTGTGGCCAGAAGCAATGCCTAATGAATGGTGGGCAGTCACTGGAATTGGCAAATGGGTACTGGGGATACCAGTAATGGCACAGGATGTGGTCAGTCATGCCCAGTGAGACCATAAGAGTACTAGTAAAGCGTGGCCCGACACCACCACATACACAGTGAATGCTATTCTCTGTAGTAGGCCTGGACTAGCAGGTATCATGAGCTGGGTTTCAGGCACATTCTCTGCAGCTTCTAAAAGTATATTAAATCCCACTCTTCAAAATGAAAACAATAAAAATACTTTTGTAAAGGGAAGTTGTGTCTACTAAGAGCATTTACCAAAAGTTATGAAAAAAATCTGTGAAGAAATTCCAATAAGAAACTCCATTTGGAGTAATGCGACGGTTACAATCCAAATCCTAAAAACAAGCATTGGCATAAGCCAATCGGTCTCGCCTTTGGGACTTTGTAAGTGTTTAGCCAAGCAGCACATTCTGTGTAACTGTACTAAATTGACGTAGTGAACTCCCAGTATTAGAAGTTGCACCACAATTCCTACTAACAAGTCTGCTTTCACTCACGTTTGCCTTCGAAATGTACTTTTTTTTTTGTTTAGAAAAACTTTATTAGGTTGCGCTCTTCTCAACAGTGCTGCCAGGATGCAATGTGTAGTCCCAACCCTTTACAACACGGCTAATGCAGTTTATATTCGCCATTCCCATCACATATTTGCAAAAGAAGTAAAAAGCCTCGTCCTAGAAGGAATCTATGTAAACTCTTAAGATATTTTAAACCTGTGCGTGCATGTCACCTTTTCGTCGTTGTTTGATGCTGGAGCGCATCTTGTTTCTAGATGTGACAGGCATGAGGGTGTCCAATCAGAGAAGAGCAGGGTCATTTTGCAGGTCATCCAAGGCTTCATGCTGGAAAAGGAGCCGACAGCCCCCACGCCCCTTCCCTGCTCCCCATGTGATTACCATAACATTAACTTAAATTACAGATAACTTCTTCCTAAGCTGTAAGTCTGGAATGTAAGACTCATAACAAAACAAAAAAGGGGGGGGGGAAAAATGGAGGAAGTGGTAAGGTACAGGGAGTTAGCACAAACAGCATAGACAGAGGGGGGGGGGTAAAAAGAGGCAGAGCTAAGAGACAGCAAAACGCAGAGGGGTGCTTGAGACGTAAGAACGAGGGGGTAAGAGAGAGTAGAGAAAGAGGGAGAGGAGGTAAGCGAGATGAAAATCCGACACAGATCAGTGCCATCAGGAAGGGACAATAGAACCCAGTTATATACATTTACATATACACACACGTATATACATATATGATAAGCATTCAGTGGGGCCGCCTTCCGTAACAATAGGTACTTACAAGACAATAGACATGGGCAGCCCCAGGGATGCACTTTACATGAATAAGACCACTAAATCAGCCGCTCAGACCCACCCAGGCAACATTCACAGCCCAAGGCTTCCCGACAAAGAAACATAAATCTCACCACCGAGCTCTCCTGCAGCAGGCTACGCACTGAGCCTCACGGGTCGATTCTCGCGCCGAAGGGTCCTCCGGACAGCAGATAGCAGCCCTCGGTGCCCTCCTGCAGCTGGATTCCGCCAGACAGTACCAAAGGCTGAGACCCTTTGTCGCTATTAAACACCAGCTGCCCACGTGCAGCCTCGAGCGCGGGAGGGGGCGTGGCAGGCAGGAGCACGCTCGATCCTGCCCCGTTAGCTTAAGTCAGCATGCGACTGAGGTCCTCCTCGAAGCCAGCCAATCGCTGAGCGAGAGCAGACGGTCCCCTACCCTCGCTCAATCGGTGAGGCGAGTGTCAGGCTTTTGGGCGGAACCAACCCAACCGAGGGGGCGGGAGTAAATAAATAAACACCGAGGAATAAAACAAGAGTCTAAAATATGTGCGTCAGACAAAATGAAAATATTTTTATTAATTTGTATTTCAGTGACACTTGTGGCAATAACGATGAGGATTCTGCAGTAAAAAACAGACTCCCGCGACAACAAAACCCGTTAAAACGACGGCCCTTAAAAAATACAGTGAAACTGCAGGATCCTATGTTCCCCATATAAAGAGGAATCTTATCTAACTGTTGAGAGACGGCATTCTTCAGATGAATCTTTGTCTCCTACGCCGACGACACCCAGCTGATTCTCTCTCACAGACGAACCCACAGCCACCAAGAGGAACTTCCACAGCAGGATGAAGGCAGTTGCCACCTGGATAAAAGACAGCCGCCTCAAGCTCAACTCAGACGAGACTGAAGTCCTCTTTTTGGGCTCCACCCCCTCCGCCTGGAACGCCTCCGGGGGACCGCAGTGCTCGGAAACCCACCCACATACCTACGAAACCTCGGCATCATCCTGGACTCCACGCTCTCAATGAGCCACCAAATCGTCTCGTCCTCCTGCTTCCACATGCTCCGACTGCTTTGTAGGATCTTCATATGGATCCCCACCGAGCCCAGGAAAACGGTCACCCAAGCACTCGTCAGCAGCAGGCTTTACGATTGCAACGCACTCAACTTCGGCACCACCCAGAAACTCCTAAAGAAGCCACATCACCGGCCATCTGAGACCTTCACTGGCTGCTTAACAAAATAATTCCCTTCAAGCTCCTCATGCACACCTATAAAGCTCTCCACAACGCCGGGCCTGCATACCTCAACCACTGCCTCTCCTTCTACACTCCCACCAGATCTCAGCTCAACTGGCCCTGGCCACCATCCCACGGATCCGCAAGACCACAGCCAGGGGAAGATCCTTCTCCTACCTCGCTGCAAAGACCTGGAACTCCTTGCCTCTGCACCTCAGGCTATCACCATCGCTGCAACAGTTCAGGAAGGACCTCAAAACCTGGCTCTTCCCCTGAACTGCAGACCCTCCCCCACCCTCAGCACCTTGAGACCCTAACGGGTGAGTAGTCATATTTCACAAGAAATTTGATTGATTTATTGTAGAGAGGAAAGGCTGCCCTCAGAAGTAAACGGCCTTTATGCTCAGTGGTGCCCCAAAGTACTGTCAAGTGAGAGGTCTAAGCACCCGTGTCAAATTTCTGGAAGTAGAGTGCCACATCAACTGAGAACTGGACCTTTGGAGTAGTGCGAGGGAAGTTTGTGGGGCATCGTCCTGGGGTGGGTGTTGCCGGTTGTCAAACCTGATCACATCCAGGTCAGAGGAGGAGGGTGAAGGTTCCAAACAATGCTGGTGGAAGCAGAAAGTACCTGTCCAAACTACCCTTAATTTGCTCTGGGTCAAACTAACTGCCTGCCCCAATCTTCAAGTATGGCCATCTCCAGACAGATCTGACACCATTTCAAGGAGTGAGTCTGCAAGACACACAATAGATATTGTGATTGTTGTTCCAGGACCTCCTACTTACACAAGAACAAATGCTCGGCGGAGCTTTCAGTGCAAGACAGCTAAGCTGCAGCCACACATATTATCCCCATTAGTGCGGTGGATGAGACCGTCATTTCCTCCGTACTACCTCGCTTGGGCAGAGGACATGAATGTTTTCTCCTTCGGGAAGCGACAGGAAACCTCTGATTCTTGCACCAGAGGCTTCCCCCACTGAGGACAGATTCACAAACACTTCTGTGTCAGCCACGCTCTCTCCTGATACTGATCAAGGATGCCAGCACAGGAAGTTAGAAAGGATGTTGACATCATTGATGTACTGTATCGTGACCACAAGGAGATGGGTAGGTCTTGCTGTCAGAGAATGGTGCTTTTACCTGGCTCCTCAGCAGCCAAAGAGTTGGGAGAAGCAGTGCAGGAAAGGGGACGGTTACCTCTTTCCAACTGTCTCTCTCCCAAATACAGGTTTGGGCTGAGACTACAGACACATGAACCCAGAGCAGGAATCCCAGAGGGGCATTTTTGGAAAACAAAGCCCAAGTTTGATGTTTTCTCCTTCGAGGAACTAGTGCGGCGGTTCCCAGAGGGATAGTGGGGCCCGCAAGCTACCGTGGCCCTGCTGCCTGCTTATACTGCTGACTGTGGGGTCCCGGAGGCAGGTGCTGCCCAGGACGTCAGGGCCCGGCTGCTGTCTCTGCCATTGAGCGACCTTGGACCCGGGGGCTGGTGTTTGCTGCGGAGGCTAGAGGCCTTCTGCCCCCTTGGAGATCATCCTGGGCTTTGCGGAGCAGACCTCCATTGAAGACTTGATGGTGCCCAGATTGTTGGGTGGCGGTCCAGTGCATCAATTACTTAGACATCCTGGGGAGCTTGGGGGTCACTGGACTGCCTGCCTCCCTCCCTCCCTGTACCCCTGCACATCTGGGGGTAGCCCCTCAACTCATTCACTTGCCTTGGTTGTGCCGGCTTGTGACAGTGCCGGTGGCATGGGGAAGGACAGATCTCTGCACCAGGGCTACACCATCACACAGTATACCACCAGCCGTTGCTCAGGATTATGCAGCAGGGCCGGGCATCCTCATCTGAGCAGTCCCCGGAGCGAGACTTGGGCCCATCCAGAGCAGCTTTAGAAGCGGCCATACAGGGCTCCAGGGAAGCACTTGAAGGACAAATTGCAGGTGTCTCCATTGTAGTTAATCTATGCGCTGACTTGCGCAAAGTAGCTGACAATGTGGACACTGCGGAATCCAACATTAGTACCTTGCAATCAGAGGTTCGCCAACTAAAGCAACAGGTATCCCAAATGTCTGTGGTCACGAATATGCTGGAGAACCGTGTTGAGGATGCCAGAGGGCGCTCGCGCGCCGTTACCCCTTCTGGGCTGTCCGGAGAGGCTTGAGGGCCAGTCAGCGGAGACCTTAATTGAGAACTGGGTGAGGAAAGTCATGCGCCCTAGGGGCCTATCAGAGTTTTTTGTTGTGGAGCAGGCCCACCGGACGCTGGCCCCCTTTCCTCCCATGGGAGCCACTGCCCAGGGCCCTCATTGCCAAGATGAACTACTGTGATAGGGACACTATACCGAGGGCCGCCAGGGAACTTTTGGTCCCCCAGTTTGAGAATCGTAACATCGCTATCTACCCGGACTACACTCATAAGATGCATGTAATTTACTGAATGGGGCAGACAGGATTGTTGATCCATGCTTTTGCTCTTCTTGCATGGGGTTCTCCGAGGGTAGAGCTTCTATACCTTCCTCAATCCCACCCGCTCTCTTCTTGTTCTTCTTTTCTTAGAGGGGACACTCGTTAGTGTCTATTGTGGATTTGGGGTGTAGTAGTGTATGTCCTGACACTGTCTTTAATGGACTAGTTATTATGAATATGTTGTTTTGTACATGTCTGAGGTGGGGGGTAATTTATAACTGTTTGAGTAGTTTTTTAAAGTTAATGCCAATATTTTACAGGGGAGGGGGTGGAGCATCTTGATGCACACTTACTTACCTTTATTATGGTTAGTCATGACACCTACAAATTGATTTCCTGGAATGTGAGGGGTCTGGGCACTTACACTATAAGATACAGAGTCCTGTCCTTTCAGCGGCGCAATGCGGTCCAGATTGAATGCCTACAGGAATCCAATCTTTCCGATGCAAAATTGGGAAAGCGATAGAGGGGCCAACTATACTTCGCTAATTATTCTACATTCGCTAGGGGGGGCCTTCTATGGATAGCATCAGCAGTTCCTTCTGACTTGACTTACATAGAGGCCGATGCGGAAGGACGCTTCTTACTCCTTCGGGGGAAACTAGATGGGGCTGATATAGCCATCATGAACACCTATGGACCTAACACAGATGAAGCACAATTCTTTCCTAAGATTCAGGAGGTTCTCACCCCGGCATTGGAAGGGATTGGTCCATTGGGTGGGTGGCTATAACTGTGTCCTGGATGGAGGTCCGGATAGACACCTACCTCGACTCACCACTAAACCCCAGGATCACACACACCCTTCAGGAGGCAGTGGCTAATCTGGGACTTTGATATGTGGAGGGCAACTCACCCTGATGTGAGGGAGTTTACTTGTTATTTCCATACCCACAATACCCATAGCAGACTAGATCATATACTGGTCTCAAACCGGGTCTGACCCCCTCGGATCCCTCTTCCTACAGACCTATGTCCATTAATAAGGACACCAAAATCCTTAGTAAAGCCCTTACTCTGCGGCTGTGTCCCATCATTCACCAATTGGTCCATGAGAATTAATGTGGCTTTATTCCTGGCCATAATACCACAATGAATCTTAGGCAGCTGGCTCACGTCATGCACTAGGTGGATGGGAAGGAAGTTGAGCTGGCCATTGTCTCCATAGTTATTGCAAAGCCTTTCACACAGTGGAATGGCCAAACCTCATGCAAGTACATAGTACCATGGGGATTGGTTCTCGGTCTCACTCCTGGGTCCAACTGCTGCGTATCAGGCCTAATGCCAGGGCGCAAGTGAGTAAATTATGTTCCGAGACTGGCACATTAGCAGGGGAACACAACAAGGTTGCCCCCTTTCCCCTCTTCTTTGTCCTTGCTGTGGAGCAGATGGCGGCCTGGGTTCGGCAGGAGATGGCACCCTGGAGAAAACTGCCAACCTTGTATCCCTATATGCGGACGACTCTCTTTATTTGTCCACTCAATGACACCTGCTACCTCAGTTGTTGGATGTAGGAAAGTGCCCCTTTTTGATATGATCACCACCACTTTTTGCCTGGTATTTGATGCAATTTTGACAGAAGTGCACTGGGTTCCTGCTAAGCAGATCCCAGTGCCAGATCGCTTTCCCTAAAACTGTACAATTGTTCCCCCAATTAGCAATACTTTAGTACCCCCTGTAAGTCCCTAGTAAATGGTACCCCTGGTACCTAGGGAATGTGGTACTAATGATGGTGTGTAGGGCTGCAGCATGTATTGTACAACCTTAAGAAACCCCTCAGCACCAACATGCAAATGCCATTGCAGGCTGCATGCCATGGTGCAGAGAAAATTGAAGACCAAACATGGTACACACCCTGTCTGCCATGCCTGCAGGGACTGCATGCAGTATAGGTAAGACAACAGCAGGCCTTCCAGCCCTAATGCAGGGTGCACTATACTACATGTGTGGAAATACCTGTATGAGCAGGTATGCCCCTGGGATGTCTAAGTTGATTCTTAGATATTACAAGTGAACAGGAAAGCCATTTTAAGTACATGTGCAGGACACTGGTAAATACGAGTTAGCCAGCTACCTGATGGCTTCATTGAAACCCGAGAAGTTTGGTATCAAACATCTCATTTATGAACCCACAAGGATTCCAGGGACGGATTTATTAATACATACATTGAGCTAACTGTGCTCCCTTGTACCCCGGACCCTTGAGACCCGAGCCCCCCTGTTGGGAGCTCGCGGACTTGTCCCCAAGTCCCCCTCTGAAGCTTGCTCCTAGGTGGTAGTCTTCCTCTTTACTAGCGTAGCGCACACAACTACCAATGTGACCAGCACCTTTGTAACTGGATGCCCCAGGGCAGGTAACTAGAATCTGCTGGTAGTACTTTGGACCCCTACGACCCCAAGTCCCAAAGGAGACCCAAAGAAACCAAATGCAAATAACGGTATGCTATACATGCCTTTTCTCCCATAGGAAAGCACTGTGCGTAAAGATGCATTTAAGTGAACATCTTACTTACCTGCTAAAATTTACATTTCAAAAAGTACTTACTTGCTATCAAAGTTCTTGGTATCAAACTTTATATAAAAATATGACTTATTTTTCTAAATTGGTCTCAGATTTTGTTCTGGAGTGTGTTCCTCATTTATTGCCTCAGTACGTGTCAACAAATGCTTAGCACTACCCTCCGATACGCTAAACTGCTCGCCCACAGTGCCACAAAAGAGAGCATTTTGAGATATAATTTGTGCCTCTGTAAACCAATTGGGTTTTGCCTGGACACAATGAGTCTAATTTTGGTCCACTATATAAAGAGCCAGCTTCTTACATTGGACCTCTTGGACAGGTCTCGGGCCTTCAGATTCATTTTCAGAAGTCACTGATCTTCCCCTTGGGTGTACTGCGGTCCCAAGATCCCGTTATTTTGCCATGCCCTCCTCTTGCGCTGGGAGACCGCAAGGTTTCGCTACTTGGGCTTCATGGTGGCGCACACCCCTCAAACGACTGCAGCACAAAATTGTTAGAATCATGGAAGCCCTATGGGGGAGACTGTCCCATGTTAGCGGACCTCTTCCCTAATGAAGAATTTATAACATTTGAGGCAGCTCAAGAAGCTTTTACTTTAGGCCCGGAATGCTTCCTTCAGTACGCTAGCCTCTCTGCTATTACCAGGGATATCTGGACCTCCTTCCTGGTGGCCCCTCCCACTTTTCACACCTTTTGGGCCATGCTAGAATTGGGTGGTGGTGGCCTCAGTCAGGAATTGATATCAAGTCTATGCTGGCGGATAGAGGGAAGGGGCTCCAGCATATCTGGACTGGTACAGTCTATTTCTAGTAACTGCAGATTAAAACACATTTTCTTTAGTTGCACCATACATATGTGACACCCTGGCACTGCCCCTTTGTGCGTGTCTTCTGGGAGCGGGTGGTGGAGAGAGTAGAAGCAATGGTCCCGATCCCCTGCCCAACAGACCCAATTACATGCCTCCCGGGGAGGATCTGCTACAAATCACTTGAATTGGGCGTAATGGGCCCAGACCCGCAACGCTGGGTACATGATGTGGTTGAATGGGAGGTGGTAGAGGAGGGGAGATTGAAAAAAATGTAGAACAGACAATAAAAAAGGAGAGGATCTGGATACCTGGGGCGAGTTGATGTCTGCTTTCTAGACCCCTCTGGTTCAGACCATACCTCAGGCGATAAGACTGGTAACTCCTTCAGGTCCACCTCCGATTGAGCCCAAAACTCTTACATACTCATTGTATTTCAACAGTTGATTGTCTCATAAAAACTGGAAAATTTCCATTTTAGATTTTGGGTCTTTAACCCCACTACATCTGAAGTATGTGATCATTTTTAAGTTTACAGAGAACCTGTTCTGCTGCTGTTTTAGGGATGTTTTTCTGATCAGCTAAGAGCTAGCACTAGCAGCTGTTCAGCGACACCAGCTGTATACATGATGAACCTGCTCAGTCACTACCGCCTTTCAGAGATAAAATCATAAATGCAACTGCCTCGGTCCCAAGCTTACCTGTTCGTCGTAGGAAGAAAGTCAAACCTATCAAATGGACCTGGTCCAAACATCCTGCCATTCAGTGGCATTGATCCTATAACAGCCTGCAATTTAGTTACTTCGACCTTCAAGAAGAATTCCCACAAATGCCTTCTATCTTCAGCCACTCTTTTACTTATAACAGAAGCTAAAGCCAAGTACAGTTAGTCAGTAAAAGGCCTCTAGAACTGAAGGGCATACTTGTAGACTGTAGACTGTGACACAGGTACATTAGTTTTGGTAATAAAAGACAGTAAATGTTGCTGTCCTAGAATTTCTTCACACATGCGTCTTGGGTGGATGGTTCAACATTGGCTCTCTTGAGGAACCTTAAACTATACCTCACTGGAAGTAATGCTCCCCTATATAATCCTGGGCAGCAAAATAGTATGCAGATAAGACATTTCACAGTATTTTTTCTTGTTGGTATTCAAAAAGTACTCCAAGAGCCTGTTGAAATTTTCAGGTTGGTCATAAAAGTATACATATAAATTGGTAGACTAGGAATAAATTATTTTGGTAGTAACTTCGTAAAACTGTTCACACAACCGGAAGTAGAAACATTTGCTGGGAGCTAAGCAAAGAAAGCAGACCACACAAGAAGGCAAAGACTGACGAGGACTGCACATGGAGAGAGCGATCCAACACAATCGCAGTCAGTGAAGGGAGTGGCAGGTTTACAGAGGATCCCCAACACCCCAGGAAGCACACAACCAGATGTGAACAGTGAGCAAAGCCCAGCAGTCATACACAAACCGGAGCCCTGGGACTACACGATGCAAGCCTGCTAAAGGACATTAAGATGGGGGCAGAGTGACCAAAGGGAGTGAAGGGGGTGGGCGGGATTGACGCACTAGAGTGAGTGAGGCGCACCCTAAAGTTTCAAAGGAGGCCACATGGGTGACAGCCAGTGCAGAAACAAATGTTCTTTCTTCCACTGAATAAAAAGATGGGCTAATCTTCAATGACCCTTGCTAAAGACATGGGGACATTGCCTCCGAAACCCAGCGCGAGAGGACAAAAGGAAATTGAAAGCTACTGCATGAAACCACCATCTAAGGGAGAGGGCTGTTTCGATATCCCAAACATAGCAACTAAAGCAGCAGAGAGAAGGCAGCCCAAAGAAAGCCCCTTACTGAAGAAAAGCCAAGAAAGGAATGGAAAGAAGACTTCAAACATGCAGATGTCAGGCATCGATCAACTGAGTGGAGGAAATAGGGCAATAGCCAGTCCTTAAGCACAGAACACAAAAGACACACATCACTGGCAAGGAAAACAGCAACGATTGAAAAGGAAAAAGAAAATCATGACTGGATGACAAAGGATAAAAAAAAGCGAGATTCCTAGCAAACTGGATAAGCCAAACTAGTCTGGACACTCCAGATCATCAAGGCAGCCATAAGCCAGACAAGCAGAGACCAAAACTGCATCACAATGCAGAGCAGTTTAGCCCAGGGGAGGTCCTCAGCCCAAGAAGGCAGGTAAGTTGACAACAGGTTTCTGTGAAGTTGATCTTAGGCTGGAGCTCCAGGAGAATGCAGGCGAAGAAGGGATGGAGATGGCAAACTCTAGAGCAAGATACTCAAGGCAGGACAAAAGTGATTCTTCAAGGACTAGGAAAGAACAAACGGGATGCTGGAAAAAAAGGTTTAAGTGAAACCTTCTTGGGCACAGAGCTTTGCAGGCCACCAACAAGGCTGCAGCGACCGGTCAGAAGACCGCACTTTGAAAAGCAGTACAATCTTTCACCGGTACCAAAGGTTTTATAGCCACCCTTTTCTAAACTGCTGACACAACCGACAGGTGTCACAAAATGGATATACAGGATGAAGTCGGAGGTGGTCCTTGAAGAGGACAATGACAGCTCACCTTGGCATTGGAGGGGGCAGCCTTTGGACAGTTATTGTCACAACAAATAAATCCACCACAGAGAATCATCAACATAAATAATGGGCTGGTACAGAACCACAGACAAGTTGAGAACAACGTACCCAGGAGAAATAAAACATTTGCTGGTGAAGCAGCAGGAACAGAGCAGTACCCGCCCAATTCTAGTGGTCCTGCATGCAATTGGAAGGAAGTCTAGGCAGCGATTCCCTCACCCCCCCCCCAAAAGGGTTCAGTAACAGACACAACTGGCACAGTTTTGTGTATTGTTTGACCAAAGCCCAAACATGTTAAACGCAAAAAAGGGCAGTGAGTGCGTTTTAATCTTCTCACTTCTGGTAGCAGTGAAAATGGTTATAGCTGTGAGATGGAAAAAGGCAGTACCCCCTACAATAGACCTGTGTTAAATTAGACTGTGAGACCCCATGGAAATGGAGAGTTTACCAACACTTTAGCAAAGACAAGAGGGGACTTGAGAATATGGCTGCAGGTGCTACAATATATGAAGGTTGACAATAGAGAACTCACATGACCACCAAGGTTGAGAGCCCTTTGCCAGTAGAACTGTTGGAATCAAGATCCTGCAGACAATGAACAAACAATAGAATGGAAGATTCCAAGAAGGGGACACAAAGTACACAAGCTTACATACATGCTCTAAACAGGAGTAATAGAGAACTAATAAGCATTGGCATAGCCAATAGGTCTCACCTTTAGGACCTTATAAGTGTTTAGCCATGAAGCACATTATCCTGGGTGGTTCAATTATAGCTTAATTTCTGAGTATGTGTAAGGTTATATCAAGCCGAAATTGTAATGTGTGGAAGCTCGCAGCATTTGGAGCTGTGTCGGGTAGCTTGAAGCGGTGTAGGGGCAGCTAAGGGAAGATTGAAGTGAGTCCTCGTAAGCAAAAATACAAAATCATTCCCAAAAAGAAAACGAAAATACAGATTCCTTGTAGAGTCCACAGCACAGTCCCCCTTGTGGTCCTCTGATTAAGTGTTTTCCTCCTCTCGTATTTCAAAGTCAGAGGTTGGCACAAAAGAGCTGCCTTCTCCCACCAAGGAGCAAGATTGACATCTCATTGAGATTAGATCACTTGCAGGGAAGCCTCTGCTCCTGCTATTGGTCTCAGGCGACGCCTGAAAGAGGAAAAAAAGGCAGCAGCCAGTGCCACATTTCACTTTAGGTCGCGCCAGGCTGGAGCATCAAAGGGAGGGAGAGAGCACCAGGGGCAGGCAGCCTCGGAGTGTTCTGAGAGCTGCCCCAGAAAAGACATGCTGAAAAAGGCATTTTTTGTTTTATTTTTGGGCTGTATGGATGCTCAGCTGGGGAATGTTGTAGTCAGTACGTCCGTGTAAGAAGACCAACCCTAGTCTCCAGATTTGAATTTCATTATGCGGAATCTGAGGAGAAAGGGAGGGGGGTGCTGGAGTTACGTACATAATTATTTTTATATTCTATTTCCCAAAAACAACCCCTCAAAAAATTGCATGTTCAACAAATTCCCCTCCGTCACTTCCTGGAACGAACAAATGAGTTTCCCAGTTTTTTTTGCTTTCACTTGGGCTGTGTGGAGTACAGTGTTGGGGTGCTCAGGGAAACAAATGGGAGGAAGGGGTTAAGGGTGGCTGCATGGAGGGAGGGTAACTAAATGAGGGAGGGTAACTAAATGAGGGAAACGCACAGAACAACTGACTAAAAAGCCGATTGTTTGTGAGAGACGGTGTGGCAAAATAGCATGAACTGAATACTTTGTAACTGGGGAAGTGGGTTCAAGTCTCAGCGTTAGTCACTTCATGTATAATAACTCCCCAATTGGCGCCTACAAAGTAACGTAAAGTTGCACACGGCAGCATTGACAGGAGAAATCTATTCGTATTTGATTGCATTTCTTAGCAGTGGGAAGTGCTAGTTCACGCATGCCCAGCAAATCTTAACCGCCAATTCATGCCATTATGAAAAGTTCGCAACACTCTGCACTCGTCTCCACGCTTTACAGAAGTCTCATGCACCCCCGATGACAGCACGGACTCACCCCGCACCCTAAACAATTTCCAGCACTCGCCTGCTAGGAAGCCTGGCAACTCTCGAGGCTTCTATGCATTTAGAGGAGAAAGTGAGCAAGAGGCAGGACGAGTATTGGCGTTGGCTCAACATCCTGTGATTCTGGGCAAATCACTCCATCTCCCCGTGAATACCGAATATGTTGGTGTCCTTGTGTAAAGTAACTGGTGCTCATGTAAAGCGCTCCAATATCTTAAGTTTGAGTTCATGCTATATAAAAAACAAGAATTGGCATAGCCAATGGGTCTTGCCTTTGGGACCTTATAAGTGTTTAGCCATGCAGTATATTATCCCACACTCGCATGCCCACACACTCCAACACCACATAGCCTGCTGGGACCGGTAGGGCCAATCTTATAAGAAAAAAAGTGATCCGACAAGGGCTACTCTTATTGGCTGCAAATAGCAGAACAGGAAGAGGCACAGCATCAGATGTGCCAAGTTAAAATCTAAGCAGTCTGCAGAAAGGAAAAAAACTGTCTAAAACGGTCAACAACCACAGACAATATTTACCCCGTTGGTGTAAGTGTGGTACAGTAAAGGCAAAAGATGCTCGAAGGGTGGTTAAATAGCAGTTTTAGTGTCAGTAGATCTTGGTAGTTTAGCTGTGCCTGTGAGTGAAGCTGGGGGACTGGAGCTTTGAAGCCCTAAAGAGGTTTCAACGATTTCACCAGCATGCTTATAAAATACATCGTTACATATGAAGACTTGGGTTACAAAGGATTATTTTAAGTTTATTTTATTTGGGTGGGGTTGTACACCCTCTACAAACGTCTTTGCAATAGACTCAATGTATTAAACTGTAACTGGTACAGTTCTAAAAGGAAACCGATTTCCCTACAGCCTGGGCCTGTGGACAGCACTGGTGTAAAAACAGATTTTATTTATCCAACAATTCCATGGCACTCATCTTTATGTTGGCCTGGTATAGCTAAAGCAGGGTGTGTGTTTGTGTGTTCCTTAAGTGGTCAACTGTCGAAATAGAAAGCCTTAAAAAAAAACAACAACAAAAAAAACAGTTTTTCACCTTTCACAACAGTGTGAGCGAACCACTTTCCATTCTCATGTTTAACAAATATAGAGCTTTGAAGTAGTCTAGCCTGTGCAACTGAGGGCTACAAACTATAAATTTCAATCATGTGTACTGTACTTATATTGTAAGTGAGTGTGTCTTTTTAATGGACATTTGCATTCAAAATCAGCTGCATTGACCCTGCAAAGCCCTCACTCGTGCAGCTCCGAGAGACTTGGGATACAGGCAAATATAGTACAACAAACATGGTGGTCTCTGCAGCCCCATGCCTAGACTTTCGGTGGCAAAAGACTCCCTATTGTCTTCAGTCTCTGTGCTTTTATTTCAATGGTCGGTATTTACAGCCCTACCTCTCCACCCCCAGAATATAGTGTTATGTTACTCTAGGTTATGCTATGCCAACTTTTATTATACCATGCACAGCTCAGTGACACAGGAGAAGGCCAGGATGTGGGCTCTTTGGGTTGCTGACAGATTTGCTAGGTTATTAATAAATAGTACGCCACAAAGAGGTACAAACACAATAAGCACGGAGTGCATTTTTTATGGACAGGAGCTGTAGTCCAGAGGCTAAGTGGAGGAACCTATTGTATAGTACCGCAAATGCATTTATATAGTGCTTACTAACCCTGAAGTGGCTTTGAAGCGCTTTATGACTAGTAGAATGCTACTGAGGAATTCAAAGTTAGTGGTTAGTCCAGTGACTATTGTTGGACCCATACCTCAAAGTCCACCTCTGAATTCCAGCTTGCCTTCTGACCAAGCTGGTTGATCTTGGGAAACCACTATACTTCACTTGTTCTCATCTGCCAAAAAGTTGGTAGCGTCTACATGCACTTGATTCACCTGGGGGCACTATACACATAGTACATACATTGAGAAGAATACCTTTAGATATGTGTGCTTTCGCCGTGCTTTTCCAATTAAGACAATTTATTACAGAAAGCAGGACTCCAAGCTGAAGACATGGATGAATAAAACAAACTGTTAGGAGGGTGGATGGCTCGATGAACAATAAAAGCAGAGCTACTTTATCAACACTGCCAAAATCCTGTGAAAGTCAACACCTCCCTGGAACCGCCAAACTAAAAACTGTTACAATATTGTTTGATTTGAGCTTCTTGCCATTCCAAATAAATTCTATTTGAAAATATATTAAGCAAAACAGCATCTCCATCGGATAAGAAGTCATGTATCAGGGTTATGCTTTACTCCCACGGTATCTACTATCCTTTCCTTACCATCTCCCCCGCCCTCCAGCTATTAAGGGCATGTAATGTTAAACAAGGAAACAAAAGAGATATTTCCACTACATTGCTACGGGTGTATGAGACAAGCAGCGTAGGGACAGGTGGGAGGAGCAGCTCGGAGCACCGACAGGCGCCGAAACTCAACGAATGCCACCACACAAGCGTTGTGGCCATGAATTGGGTGCCGCACTAAGTTGGAATTGCTCCAAAAAGCATAAGCATGTGTAAATTAAAAACATTACGCGAAGCACGCATGTGCCGCAACAAACCCTTGAGCAGTGCTCGATTACATTGAAGCGCAGTGGCAGTGAGCCGGGTGTCGCGCTTAGTGGGAAATGCTCGGTGTTAATTAAAAAATAAAGTTCCAAAGACAGGACATACAATAGCAACAAATGGGAGTCAACAATTGAAAAAAAAAGGCGACACAAGCAGGAACCATTATCTAATTACAAGTAACGTTTTTTAAAGGACACGACAAAAGCCAAATCAGAAGCTGGAGGCGGGCTGTAAGCCCACAAATTGAATACAGCATGTCGAGAGACTGTGCATGCGCTGCCTAGGCTGGACCTAAAAAGATCTATATAAAACTTTTTTTTTTTTTTTTTTAACTATGCGCCAGAGAAAAACACATGTTCAGGGATGTTCAGATATAAACCTAAAAATCACCAAATTGGCCAGCGATGGTTACAGAAACCACCACCCTAAAATACCCCAAATACAGGCCGCTTTCTGCTTCAGTTTGCCCCATGGGTGTGTTATGGTTCGAGTTGCAGATAACTTAAAACCACTGAAAATGGAAATTACGGTTATTAGTCAAGAATAAGTTCCCTTTGAATGCAAGTTTGAGATTTTTGTGTTTTCTAATTCTGTATATAGGTGTTTCTTTAAGAAGTTCCATCTGTGTCCAGTAGTTGTGAACTGCAAATGATCACTTTAATGACACTCTGGGTAGTGAAAGGGGGGGGCGCTCTGGTTGGGTAACTTATCTAGGGCCATGAAGGGCAAGTGAACATGATCACTGTAACAGTTGCTGAGCTGTATCTGAATGAGATCAGTGTTGCCTTCTAGCCACAATTCGTGCAATACTTTGGACTTCCTAAGACATTACCAGCTCAGGTTCAAGAACTAAGAAACGGACTAAAAAATAAAATTCAAAAAACGCCACACACCCTACAAAATTTGTTGATTACTTTTCTTGGAGATTGATTGACAGCACATACCATTCTTTTGAGATTTGGTTCTCAAACCACACGATGGCAGAAGGCACACAAGTATTCTCAGTCAATCAATTAAAAAAAGCAAGTCCACAATTCAAAGTTTGCCAGCTGGTTTTCCAACATAATGGGATAGTTGAGCAAATGATTAACCATTTAAAGTCTGGTCCATTTTTGATAAACAGCTAAAGTAATTCTGAACAGATTCACATTAAAACTGAAATAAAACATTACTTCTGGCACAAACAGTTTGCTTTTGTAACAGGATGAAGTTAATGGCTTCCTGGCCACCAATATGACACCTAGATAGGATTTGAAAATGGTCACATGACCAAATGTTAGATACCCAGATATCAGACTGTCAAGAACAAGGACAAACCGTTACCCCCTCAGCACATGGTCTTGCTTCTTCAAGCAGACCACAGGTAGAGAACTGAAACTTCAACACGCAAATTAAGTAACAGTTTCTGCAATCGCCGGATTCCGGGAAGGTCCACCACAGGAAGGGAACAAAGCTATAAAGGTAAATGCCCTGGGTTCTTCATCCACCAAAGGCAGCAGATGGGAATTGACCACAAGATCACACTCACCGTGGATATTTTTAAATAAAAAATGTTAGTCTAGAAGTTCAAGAAGGGGAATGAAGTGCAGATTCATAGATATATTCTGTTGAAACTTCTGCTTTTTAGACAAATGGCATTTAGTGGCACGGGCAAATGATGTCAAAATTACAACTATATCCCCAACCACATGAACAAAAATATATCAAAATAGAAACAGGACCGCTCCACAATTTACAAAATAGTTACTTCTTTCAAGAGACTGCCTGAAAATGCCAAGATAAGTAAAGTACAAAATAAAAATTATAAAAGTGATCATCATTATTTAAAATGGGAAACTAACAACCATAACCACTTGCCTTCCATTGTGGAGAGCGAACAGCATGTTTCAATTTGGTTCCCGAGTACATTTCGAGTAAAATAATTCCCAGACTCCATAGGTCCACAGCAGATGTGCACTCCAAGTCACTGTGTAGTCCAGCCTGGGCAAGAAGGTTCTGAAGCTCGGCCTCTGGTGCACGATACCCTTCGGTCTGAATGTACTTAACATCCTGAGAGAAGATGATCAAAATTAATAACAAGGCTATTTATTTTTTTACTGGGATTGTTTTGCACCCACGGTTCTGTCAGACCACACAATAACACATCTAGTATGGTACAAAAAAAAATAATTCAAGCCAAATAGAAGGTGAAGGGCTCACAGTAGAAGAACACTCATGTGAGCTATAACATGGTCTTGTTTCATGAGCATAAATACTCTGCTCCTTTTGCACATCAAGGAGTAACCACACAGAATCTGGCATGTCTTCTGAGCACTACATACAGGAAAATTAGGCACACAGCATGGAATACTACAATGAAACAGGGGTGGAGGATATCATTTGGGATGTAATGAAGTTGTGCATGAAGTGAGAGGCAACTATAGGTGGTCATTTGCTTTGGGAGGGTAGGCAGGGTTACATACCTAACAAATTCGAGCTAAAGCAGATTGGTCGGAGGGGGTTGTACAATGAAAAGAAATTCACAAAAGTTGCAGTTCACATTCAACATGTCTTAGGGAAGTTTGGATCACTAACAATGCACACAGACCGATGGATGAATACTACACTTATCGTGAAGCTATAGCTAATCCCAAGATATTGTAAATGGCTGGCTTGGTGTAAATCAATGGAATGGTTTATGAATAATAATAAACAGTGTCTGAAATGTATATTTCTTAGTATTTGTAGAACACCTCTGCTATTTGTAAAGGCAGTTCTGCAATTGGAGTCAGGGTGCCCTTTCCATACATCTTAGGAACCTTCGTCTGGAGTCAGGTTGCCTGGTGCCACTGCGTCTTTAAAGAAGTCTAATTTGGCTAATATATTGTTTAATAATATTTGGTATTATTTAGTGTGATGAATAAAATGCGTCTAAGCCAGCCAGGGAACTTTCCAAGTCCACCACGAGTATAGATATCTGCTCGGAAACAACTAGAGTTAACGACTGTCCTTTGCCTGAACAGACATTGAATAGACTAGCTTTGTTAGGCAATTATTAGGCATAGATGCAATGTTGCGCATGAGGGTCTGGTAGGGTTACGCAAGCCTGTTGTGAATGATTCAAATATTGATTTTGGTTTTAGGGATGTGCTGGTTTGCTGGCAAAGCTTTGCCAACTATAGGACTCCTGTGAGGCCTTTGCTTGGGGACCTGTGACATCAAAGGTAACTGGCTATATCTGGTAAGGCTTCTGTATTTTGCCACTAATGAACCCAAGGCACGAATACTATTCCACTCCAAGCAAAATGTCTAAGAACTTCCGTTTGCTCATCTCAGAATAGTAGGGGAAACCAGTCAAGGCTAAAACAGGAGGAGATTACAAACCCAGACAACATTGGAACATTTTGACATCATACTTAAACACTTAAATGTCTAGTCAGTACTTGAAAATTAAAAACTTTAATAACGGGTAGATAAAGTAGTAAACTTAAAAATATGAAACACAAATAAACCTATGACTCTAGTGCCTTCTGGCTAAACAACCAATCTCAAAATGTTGTTAGAAAAAAAGTACACTGATCCCTAAGGCCAAATTCTATGTGGAGAGGTCAGTGTTCCCAAAGCATTCCGGGCCGGTGTTAAAATATGGGCAATGAGGTACAGGATTTATGTTGGAATACTTGTATCCTAATCCTACTGTGAATTAGTTGACTTGATCGCAAGCATGCGGTTGAATAAAAGGTGCCACCCATAAAAATAACCCAAATCCATAGATTAAGTGGAGGAGGGATGGAGTTTAACACATAAAAGTCCCCAAAAGGTGTCCTCCCAAAACATTTCACCGATCAGACAGCAAGGTTCCCACCCTAAAAAGTCTTGGGTGCTTCCAGTGGTGCCCTGGTAACTGGTGACAAACTGAAAAGGCACAGTCCAGTTTAAGACCTTATTCTCAGTGGATTCTAGGTTGAAGTTAAAGGTCAATAGTGAACTAGTGCTCACTGAGTCTCTTAAGCTGTTCTGAGGGGTTCCGGGGCGTGCATCTCAGCACTCGCCATGCACATTGAGATTTCATAATGGTGAGTGCACCCCACAAGCCCAGGGCACCCAAAATCAGGTACCTGAACCACCTGTAGCCATCTATATCGAGTCGGTTTTAGAAAAAAATAGCAATCTGAAAAGGTAGTTCCAAAAATTCAAATCAGGGGAACCTCTTCCAGCTTACAGGACGAGATGTCCTCTGTTCTAACAGGAGCTGAACAGAGGGAAGTATAGGCACTCTGCAGACAAAAAGGCGTGCCTGGGACGGGGCAGGTTCACCCTTCTCCTTGCAAAAAAATCATGGCGCAGCTGCTCAATCTGGTAAAAATTTTAGTTTCTCCTGGGCAAATGAGCTGGGGCAGCCTTGCATCTCTTGAGCAATCTCAGTAAACTGACATACCACAAAGCAAATTCGTTCAGTCAACTGGGACCTGGATTTCTTCTTGTGATTAGGTCCCTCTGCCTGGAAAAAAATATGTCCAATTTCTATCACTGTTAGGCAAGTATTCCTGCTCTCACAGGGCAAACAGTAATGAGCCCCACAGGCTTTACAGGACTTGGTCTTGCCTACAGGGAGAATAGTAATGACACAGGGGTTCCAATCCCGACTGATCCTCACCTTGGTGCAACGTCTTCTTCCGTTTCAGGTCGTAAACAATGAATAAAGTAATAATTGAGGGAGCCAGTACTTGTACACATGTTCGTTTTTTTGTACGCCTCTGGCAGACAAGACGAAGCGCATGTTGAGAGAGATGGGATGTAGGAGTAAATCAGAATACCAAGGGTGATCAGAGCAAACGGATTACGCATCTCGGTCAGAAAAACGATTTCCAGAAATTTCAAAGAGTAGATAGCAAAGCCCCACAAGATGCCAAAGTTAACAGATCCAAGGGGTGGGAAACAAAGGATTGGATCACTGAAGCCCTGCTCTCAAAGAAGAAACCCATCCTTGCCTTTGTTAGCTTAGCGATAACCCCCATTTTTCACAAATGATCTCGCAGCAAGGAGTGGTTGCTCGCATCAAGGGTGGCAAACAAGTTACGCAAAACTGATACTGGTAGTAGCAATAGACACATCATATTGAGGTCCTCCATCTAATCCCCCAACAGCCAATTTGTAATATCACCACGGTGAGGAAGCCATTTTATGTTTTATATAGAAGCCATTTTAGCTTTAGCTTTTAGTTTAGCATTCCTCCCTTTTAACAATTTTAAGAAATTATATCCCATGTTTGTTAGATCACGTTTGAGTTCATGTAGAGTGTCAGTCGGAGAACATGCCTTAAAAAATGCTTTCACTGCAGAATGTTTCAATATCACAGTGAGGATATAACAGTTTGTTCTGTGGTTTAGAGGTCACTATGGAAGTGCTCATCTGTTACATATTTCTGTACCCGGTTATCAAAGGAAAGCCTGTCGGAGGTTAAAGTTCTGCCGTTCCTCATCGGTGATTAACTGCTGCTGTTTCTTTTCTCAAGGTTTACGAGAAGATGATGTAGGTCTTGAAACATAACTGAAGGAATTTTATTATTGGCAATCCCAACCAAGAAACCTGTCCGAGAACCTCCTTACTGCAGCTGTGTAATCTCTATGACCCTCTTGACCCTTAATGCTTTCCTACGGAGATCATTGTTGCCCATTGTATTCTATGTAATCATGAAATGGATGTATGCTCGTTGTTTTGTCACAGACTCTATGGTCACACAACACAGAGGCATCAGTTCAGCGAGAAATTAAACTTACTGCTGGAAGACTTCCCATGGCCAACTACTCCTTTATTTAAATTACAAGATCCTGCTTTATCAAGGGGCCAACTAACTCCTTTTACTCTTGGTGAAAGGCACACGGAGAGCTATTGCTCTATGGTTCTGAAGCTACTTGCACACTACAATATCCACAATTTTCTTAACTAGAGCAGATTTGACATTTTCTGACACCTTGCAGGGTCAGATGAAGAGAATGAGGCTTCACTTATGATATCTGTGATCATCCCTAATTTCAGAGAAGTATAAATTTCAGCAGAAGAAAAAACATGATTGAAGATCAAGCTCCCACCTGAAGCCACTGCTTGGGAGACCCACAATTGGTCTGACAAGTATGAGGTCCATGATCAGATTCTTCATTGTGCTGTCACTATTCAGTACACCTCATGACCTGCTGACTGGGAGAGCCCTGTAGTTGCTGCAAACAATTCCAATGTGCATCAGTTTTCGGACTATCCTTGTTAAAAGTAATCGTCAGTCTGAAATCACTCCAACCCCATTTGCCTAACCAGATGTCCCAAAATGATAGACAGCAAAGGCCGTTCATCTAGAAGACCCAGGAAATATCCTGTGAAACCAGATCTCTCAGATTCTCCAAGCACCGATTGGCATATTGTTCAATAATATCGCATAGCATGCGCAATAGGTTTAGTGCATAGCATGCATTGACAAAATACCGTTTCGACCCAAGTACTGTCAGGGCTTCATCAGGAGGGGGGAAAGTTCGTTGACCCTCTGCATTACATCTTATCAAGTCAGATGTACGAGATGTGCGTGTTAGATTTTGGGATGGGGAAAGCCCAAGTCCCAAAAGAATTTAAGGTTCCTGCCTTTCCATAATGTTAGATGATAGCAGAATAGAGGCAGAAACAAGAGTCACAGAGTACCAAATCTTAACAGTTTTCTAGTCATTCAGGACAATACAAATCTATGTGTGGCAAAACTGAAATGAAAAAAAATCTTAATGAGATCACAACAAGAGTTGGTGGGTTTTATTATGGAGTAGAGAAATACAAAACCTCAATGGAAAAGCACAGTAGAAGATGTAGCCTAGCAAGTTAAATTAAGAAACCGTTCAAGTAACTTCAATGGTCAAAGGTCTCTGGTGAAGCAGCACTATGGACAAAGACAGATCTACTGCACTTGGGAAGAGTCAAAAGCTGCTTGAATAAACTCCGACAATTAACTTAAATTATAATTATATTGACCCTTGAGCCAAATAAATAAATAAAAAATTTCACCTCATGTTAACTATTATGCACCATGTTCTCGTGCCCCAGTTAGGTGTTTGGCCCTGCCTTTTAATTTTATTGCATGATCTCAGTCATGAGACTTTTTACAGTTTTTAGGTCTCACATTTCAGACAGCTTCTGTGAAAGACCTCTTGTGGAGCATACCAAAAGCTTGGAACCCGCTACTGCTTACAATTGGTTAGCATCACTATCACTCATTTCTAATGTGATGGCCTGCCTTTCTCTTTTTTGTTTGTCCCTTCTCGGAACGTAGTCACTTTGCCAACCTTTTTATTGCATGACCTGTATTCTTCCACTGCTCACATTCATGGAATTACTTTTTATTTTCTCTCTTCCTGCCCTCCGTGAAAGTGCATGCTTTTTCTAGCGGTCCCTCTTGTGCTGCTCCCACCCCAACATCCACCCCTATGTGCGCTCTTCTATCCGTCTCCAAGCTCGTCCATTGTTTTCCCACTCACTGGCTTTTGATTTGAATTATTTTATGGTCCTTCCAGGGCCCAACCTCAAGCACCTCTGTTGCTCCCTGGACTCCAGCCTACTTCCAGCTGATTCCCAGCCACCAGCTTCCCCCACTTGCTCCTCCGTTGCTCCCCAAGCCTCTCACTGTCCTTTACATATTTTTTTTTTTAATCCATCTATATTTTGGGAGGGCTAGCAGCTGCCATTTGATATTGGATTGCTTTGCATTGTAAAAAGGGATTTCACATCGAAAAATATTTTTTTTTTTTTTTTTTTTTTAAACAGATCCAAATGGTCTCTATCTTGGATCAGTAAATAAACAAAACTGAAAAGTGTCCGAGTGAGTCCCTATCCCACTCGTCGCCACTCATACTTGTGAATACATCACAAATGCCTACGGAATTACACAAACGAGTCACCGTTTCTTTCTTCTTTTATTTGCATCGGCAAAAAGCATTAGCAAACCCAAATGGTTAAAAAGGCTAGACCTAATGCTTTGGCAAATGCTTGGTACTATTTTCATTAAGGTGTGGTTAATGAATACTTTAATTTTAACCAATGATGAACACCAAATGTGCTCCAATTGGATGATAAAGTTATTCACTTTGGATATATATTTGGCAAGGCTTCAAATATGCCCTAGTTACACTCAGAAGAGTGTTGTTTGTGGGAACCCAAGGAAAACTGAATGAGACACATTAATGTTAGGATGAAGTAATCAACATTTATTATGCACGCACTAAAGAACTGAATTTACATGGGAGTAGTTTTCATATGACTTTATACTCAACGCTTATTTTTAAGTGAAGCCAGATTTACGAGTTGGAACCAGATTGCTAATTAAGGAACTGAAGCGAAGGGCCAACCAAGGTTCTACTGAAAAGGTAACTAGATACTGAGAGCTTGAGGATTGCCAAGTTTGAAGGCAGACCGAAAAGTTAGGGGAAATCTAATTATGTAATTTAAGTTAAGTGTCAGCTTACAATGGGGGTTTGGATAAGATAGGTTAAAGGCAGTTAAGCTAAAACTAATCTGGGGTAAACTGGGCAATTTCAGTTAAAGTGTGGAAGCTCACGGAAAGACCATTAGGGAACCGAATTGCTGGTGTGAAGCACTATGCTCGGTTTCTTTCACCAGCTTAACCTGAGAAGTATCCCAGTAAATGGGGCCTTATTTTGAGTGGGTTTTTCAAATGGGTAACGTCCACAGACTCTACAGGCATCCTACCAGATTCATTGAAGACAGCCATAGTGAAGCCCATTCATAAAAAAGGCAATAAAGACCAACCTGCCAACTATCCTCTGATTTATTTGCCTGATATAATTTCTAAGTTATTTGCCAAACCCTATTAAAGCATCTTGCCGCCTGGGCTTTTCATACTGGACTGATCCCTGCGGAGCAGGGAGGTTTCAGGCCAAAATGCTCAACAATGAACTGCTGTTTCACGCTGTGTAATGTTGCAAAGTGCTCCATGGAGCTGGTAGGTGGCCTTTGCAGCTGCTTCATTGACTTCCGGAAGGCATTCGACAAGGTGGATAGAGGCGCTTTGGCGAAAGCTTCAACAGTGGAATATATCAGAGGTCGTTAGATCTCTTGATCAAGCTATATAGCGAAAACGGAGTACAGTTCAATCTTGATAGAACAAGCAGCCGGTCACAGAAAATCCCAGCACAGAATAGCATATGCCAGGGGGGTGTCTTAGCCCTTCTGCTATTTAGTCTGTTTATAGCAGATCTTCCTCAGAAATTAAGTGCCATTCATAGTTTTCTCCTAAGATTGGAGGTAGACATTATCTGCCTTATGTATGCGGATTACCTGGTGGTGATGGATCTTACACCTATTGGGCTCCAACGCAAATTAAGCACACTCATCTCTTATTGCCTTGAAAACAAACTAACGATCAACACTGAAAAGACAAAAACCCTGTTCTTTGCAAAAAGGAAACGGAGATTTACTTGTTTTTTTAGGAAATGAGCGTCTGGCGCAGGTTCGATAGTACAAGTACTTTGGTATGATTTTCTCTGATGATTTAAGATGGGACAAACATGTGGCAACTAGCAGACTTGTACTGACAACTGAAGTGAATGGCTTGAAACGGTTCGACTGCAAATTCGACAGTTATTCCTTTGAGCCATTAAGTAAAATCATACAGGTCAAACTAATCCCCCAGGCCCTATATGAAGCAGAGGTGTTGGCAATGCATAGACCGATCAGATGGGAGGGGTTAGAAAATAGCATTTTGAAATTACGCCTTGGCTTACCAAAAACTGTAATGGTTCAAGCTATGTGAGTTGAGACCACAGCCTGGAGAGCTCTGGCGATTTTATTTCTTGACTAAAAATGGAGTCCCCTATGATAAATTATCAGTATTAGTTCTCCCTGAGGTAACGTCTATTTTCCCTGGTTTGAGGAACCCAGTTACGGTTATGTTGGAGCACCTAGAAATTCCTTATATGCGCTTTGAAGGGGGCGAAGTAAAACAAATCAGTCAATTAAAGAGCGCTCTTAGGCATTGTGCTGAGGAAATTAGAAAGAGTGAGGATTTACAGGGAACACAAGATCTGTTGTGGCTTTCCTTATTTCCCAGGAGGACATGGACCTTTATCCGTATCTATACAGAATCCCAGATAGGATGCTGCGAAATGAAATCCTGCGTTTGAGGGTAAGACTCGACCCGGGATGGCGGATGCAAGGGCGGAAAGCGAAAATAGTCAAGAACCAGGCTCAGTGTCCATGTTAGCATGGTAAAAAGTACTCAGTGAGCCACCTACTGGTGGGTTGTGAGATCTTCCTATAGGAAAGGAAGATGATTTTTTGTCCTCTTTTAAAAAAAATATGGGATATGGTCGAGAGAAAGGAGTCTAAACCGGATATGTGGTTTGAGATACCAGGATGTAGCCATTGCCATTGGCCAATATTTGCATAAAATTGTATCATCCTATGCCAGGATTTCATCTTCTTAGCTGTCCTACACTGGTGTCAGTATTCCGTTTAGGGTTGCAGTGATGTTCCTTGAACCATTAGGTAAATATAAAAGAAATCAGGAAGATGTCCTGGTTCTAACATTGGCATCGAACTTGGATAACTGGGTCTATAAATGAGCCAGACTGACTAAGATCTTGAGAATTCTTATTATGGCCCTTCACAATGCACTTTATTTCTTATTACTGAGATTTGATGTCTATGCTCCAGCAGGGCTAATTGTCCCGACAAATGCCCTGACAAATTAAATTTTAATATGGATTGACTATCTCTCATTTTTACGCTATGAAGGCCTGTACAATTCTCTCTGGTTGCCCAAATGGATGAAATAAGTCTTGCATGCTGTTGGTTAATCTGACGCACCTCGAAATATTTTGACACATTTGAGATAAGTGGACTTCAGACTGCCCAATGAGTTTTAATAGACAATATTTCACTTTATATACTATTTTAAACCCGTTTTAGGTTGATGCTATGTGCTGGCTGTACTGATTTAATTAAGTGCTATTTATTGGTGATTTTATGATCTGTAACTGAATTATGTCAATGAATTGGGTAATGTGCAATATTTCTGTAAGAATGAATTTCTTGAAATAAAATAATCTGAACCAGAGACTAGTACGGTTCAATTAGGGAGTACAATTAAGAGGACCACAATTTAGTTATGAAAACCTGGTGTATACAAGACTTAATAGGGAGATCATTAATGACGTATTTCCAACTGCATGCCAATATTTAGAGGGTAGTTGAAAGTAACAGTGTTTATAGTGGACTTAAGACAAATGGCAAGGAATATACCTCTTTTTTCCGCATTCTTTTTCCCCGCAGGGAATTACAACGCGGTCGTTACAACGACCGCGTTGTAACAACTCGGCACTCAGCAGTGGTGCGAGGAGTGGAGCTCTGACGGAAAGAGGAAGGAGGAGCCTCGCAGCGGCCCGACCGGGAAGAGCCGATCCGGTGAGTCAGACAGCAGTGTCTGGCGCGAGCGGAGAGGCAGGGGCAAACAACGGTGAAGAGAACAGCAGTGAGGGACTCCATGCGGCAGGCTACAAACAGAGGCGGAATAACTTCGAGCTGGCAGATGCCGGACCCTAATATGGCAGCCACGGCTCTATGAACACTGGCTCACTGTACGTGTGCCGAAGATTCTGCATCTCGTGCACTACTCAAGGCAATCAGCATCTAGCTGTTTATCATATGTGCGCTCCACAACTGCTCTCTCCATAACCACCGACGGACAGCATAATACCCCTCGGCCTCCCCGGACTCACTCTGAAGCACTGCCTGACAAGATGGCGGCATTACATGCTTCACGGGAGCCTTCCTCCCTACAACCATGCACTAATCTCTAAATGCACGAGCGTCTGGTAAATCTGGCATATCTACCCTACAATGTCTAAATTCTGCATCACTGCATCAATAAATCATCGTAGACAAACAAACCTTCCGTAGTGCGTTCAGGAGACTCGGGTCGGAACCTGGCCTAAGTCTAACTGGCGGCGGAGAATTTCCTCTGCCTAGATCAAATGTACTACGATGGCGCGCTCGGCCCTCCTGGGGGCGAGCTGGAGTGTGAGGCGGGCGGCGCTTCCTTGCAACACCGGGACTGGTGCTGCTGATGGAACTTTGACGATGCCCCCCGGGCGGAAACCTTGAATGTTGTACTTACCGAAGAGCCCGAGCAACATGGCCAATGCCCGGTGGAGCGGTTTAGACAGCTATAGAGGAGTTTGACTCTGGTTCACCCCCTCGGCCGTCACCTACCCAGCCGGACATTGTTTTTCCTCGTCTCCCCGTTGTGTTTTTCCTTCCTTCCCCCGCCTCCTCCCTCCGTGATCCTGTGGCTGCATCCCCCTTTCCAGCCTCTCTCTCTCTCATCGTATTCTGTCACCGATACACAAGATGTTTTTGGATCGCTGGTCCCCACCCGGTTTTTGTCTCTCTCTCTCTTCGACTGCTTTGTCCCCCTGAAGTACTCTCCCCCTTGCCGGACTGCCTGACACCATCTGCTTTCCTTACCCCTTTTCACCATTCCCCCTCTCCCTTCCATTCCCCATCAGACGTATGTCCTGACTATGCTAATCGCTAATAACTCATGTTATTGTGTAATCACTGTTTTTCTCCAATGTTTATACATGGCTCCTGTAACTGATGTAATTTTGTAACCTGTAACTCGCTGATTCCTCATGTAAAGCGCTCTGATACCTCCGGGTCTAGCCAGCGCGATATAAAACTCTGCAAATAAACAACGCATACCACACCACGCAAGTCGTAACAACGACTTGCGGAGGGGGGGGCGCAGGATGTTGGAATAGTATAAATTACTATTCCAACTCCAGTCTGTGCAACAGTAGGGAAGGTGTTGGAATTTAAATCCAACACCTTCTGCCCCCTCCGCAAGTCGTTGTTCCGACTTGCGCAGTAATGGTATGAGTTGTTACAACGCGGTCGTTGTAACGACCACATTGTAATTCCCTGTGGGGAAAAGTATTCGTGGTAAAAGATGTTTACCATGGCAAGCAGCCCAGGCAACAACATATATTAAATAAAAATAAACAAAAAAACACTTTCTACTTCAATCCATACTAATCACAGCAAGCAACTCTCAGTCAAGGTGGCTTTGTGCTTTTGGTTATTTGCCACTCAATTCAGAAAGGTCAACATTAACATGGTTTCAAACCTGGTTGCCATCTTTGAAGCTTAATCCAAAATCAATCAACTTAAAGCATTCCTCTTCTCCACTCCACAGAACGTTGCGTGGTTTGAGGTCAGCATGGACGTAACCCTCTCGATGAATGAAGGACAGGGCGTCCAAGACATCTCGTGCACAATGCTGGATGGTCCACATGGAGCAGCCCTGGTGGCTTGTATACAACAGCAGCTCCGACACACTGATGTCCAGCAGTTCTAGTAGAAGGCAACGCGTAGGCCCATTCAGAGAGAGGTGGTTGGTGAACACTCCATACAGTGCAACTAAAGAGAGAACATAGTGTTTCTTATGTATTAGACACTCATTAAAGGGATAACAGATGGTACACATCATAGCTGCTTTTGGTTTGAAACGTAATAGATGAAAGAATTGGTGTTAAATTTGGTACAAGTTACATGGTCCTCCCCCTTTCATGCACAGCCAACCCACTGTACCTGCAACTACTTATACATTGATAGGAGCAACAAAACTTCAAGAGTAAAGACCAAATATTTAGGTTGGGGAATGGGGTGGAAGACGTTAGGTTATGTTGATTTGTGTAGTGCACTAATCACCGGAGAGGGTATCCAGGTGCTTGGGCAGGTGTGTAGGTTTGCACGTAAGTTTGCAAGAGTATTCATGGACACTAAATGGCAATATGAAGATCAAGTAAGTGAAATGAGGAAAGGTAAACTTTAATTTAAAGGGGACAGAATAAATGGAAATGGGAAAAGCAGAGGAAGATTAAAAACACTAAATTTAGAAAACTGGGCCAGAACAAAAAATATATAGGATATACATTGGCTTTGAAAAACAACAACATTTATCACCGATTTATTAATGCTGCATGCAACAGTGAATTCCTTAACTTTTCTTTACTCCGGGCACACATTCCGCTATCATGTTTTGTGTGCAGCTCATTTGTTTTCCACTGCGAGGTCACATGTATGTAGATTTTTCTCGGGTGGTGACAGCAACACTGGTGCATAGTTTATTGCACAAGAATGGTGCCCAGACTGCTAAAGCACCTGGCGTCCTTTTCCGTATTGCATTTGCAGCATAAGAGGTAAGACATTGGCTGTCAAGGCACATGTAGGGCATTTCTAGATCCTTAACTAAGCTCAACAGCAATCACTTTCAGTACTTCACAGAAAGAAGCACAGTCCTTTGGAACACCACATCAGTAGGGCAGGTCTAATTATGGGCTTAATTTTGCCAGATTTGGGCGGGTGCATAAAATCGATAAGCACAGCTACAATTCAGTTATGAGGTGACTCACTTAAAGCTGATGTACAAAGATTCTACTAAAAGACAATTTATAATACAGCCAAAAAAGATTGAAAAGGAAAGTGGTCATAAAGCTTTAACTAATCTGCCTAAGTCAGTGGAAGCTTTCACTAACGAAGAACTACATAAAAATTGGAAAGGAACTTAAAAATATTGAGAAATATATTAAAGCCCACTTTTTAGTCAGAATGGGAACTCTAGGAAGGGTGAGTTACAAGTGCACATGTATGGCTCAGTGAAAGGTTGGGCAAGGCTCCACATGTTTTATTTTTTAATCTTATCTGTGCATGTTCTTAATTTCAGAAAGATGTATAGAGGGACGAATAGCATCTGAAAGAGAAACATGTTCCAATTTCACATTACCTTAGAGGTAATGTGTTTTTATATGAAATACACGAATGACACGTTTTATTTACTCATTGATTACAGAAACCGCTTGTGCTGCCTGCAGCCACAGAAGATTATATTGGTCACCAACAGTCCAACACCATGCAACATGTACTTAGCCTTCGTCACAAAAAACAAGAAAGCCCATGTTTTCCACCCCTGAATAAGGAGGTGTAGAAAATACATGTAATCTTATGCACAATATATATATATATATATATATATATATATATATATATATATATATATATATATATACATACATACACACATACATACACACATTGTGTACTTATGCTATACACTGTGATCAGTCATACGTTCCTCGTACAATTCTTTCTTTGCAGTTCTCTGTGTTTAAAAGTACAAACAGAGCTTTGGGAGGTCGCTGATTAAGTATAATTTACTTTAAGGTAACTGAGTAAACAAGGCCAGGGGAATCAATATGGGTAAGGAAGGTGAAAGCTCTCATCTTTCTCAGGCCGCAGTTAATTTGTCTGAGATTAAAGTTAGCTATTCACCTTTTGTGAATAATAATGCGAAGTCCTTCCTGATTGTTCATTGTAACTTCCCAAATTAGATTATGGGGTCTACGCTCCGACAGGGTAGAGAAGAATAAGTAGAAATATTATAGGTCGATTGATATAGCGTTTGGCCAGTAGCCGAGAGCCTGTACAATCTACCGGCTTTGCATGAAACCAACAGAATAAATCGTTCATCTTTTAGGCTAAGAGTCATGTCCCTTCCTAAGAAAAACAATGCTAACCTACTTCGAACTAGGGTGACCAGATTTTCAGAACATGTATAGCAACACTGCTAATTTACCTGAAAGGTATTTTCTGCTTAAGTATTTATTCTGTAGCCATGAAAGGAATGTGCTCCAGACTGTAGTTACGTGCCACAATTCGAATATCTTGATTCCAGTGAGAAAGAAACTTCAATATCTATCAAATTCTTTTGTATGACAGGGTATTAACCCACCTGAGAACCATCTGTTGATACACTCCCTGTTGATATAGGTGAATGGAATGTGTAGACTGCCCTGTAAATGAATCCCTGCATAGCTAGGTCAGTCATGGTATCCAGTTGTTATCGCACATCCCAAATAACCTATCTTTTCCAAACCGATCTTTATTGTTGGACTGTTCTCCGCCAATGCCTTTTGGAGGAGCTCCTCAACTTGCTCGGATAGGTAGGCCTCGGATTTTTCAGCATCTCTTGTAATCCTTGAACAGACACTAATAATCATGGCAAATGTTGGTAACTCTTATTCGCTTTCTTCGCTCCAATCCTGTCTGGATCCAACCTCCAGCTGAAGTATTTGCTGATCTTATGGCTTAGATAGGATGCAAAGAGGGCAACTGAAAGTTGATCCCAGGTCAAGTCCAGGTTGTAGAATACTTCCAGGTCTAATTGCTCAAAACTTGTAAGAATGTGAAGTGCCAGTCTGTCACAATATTCTTCGTTCCAGAAAACAATATTTTTTCCAAGAAGTTCTATTATTGGCTGAAACACTACCATTCAAACTAATCACAATTTGTCCAGGAGATTCTATGTTCCCAAAACTCACTCTTACCTGCAATCCAAGTAGAGGCTACTTGCCACGATCCCAGAAACACAACCTTCATGACTGAACTACAGGATCACAGACCTCCAAGAAGTATTTTGAATTAGTGTAATAATACTTTAGGGTGCAAGCGCTATCAAATAAGCAGAATGCAAAAAACAAAAACAAATGCTCTTATGTCAACAAGCAAAGCTGAAGTTACGTTCCCACTGGCCACTAGTTCTGGTTGTCTCGTTTGTGTAGAGTAGGATTTCTTGTGTGGTTGGGCTGAACGCGAGGCCCAGTCACACAGAGTATCGTTTTTAATCAGGAGAAGTGTGGGACCGCTAAGTGGAAGGCATTTTTTGGATCCCCACAGGTTCCGAAATTATAATGGGAACCATGCACGTCTTACCATCCTGGACTCCCCTGGTTGTTAGTTTTCAGAAATCTCTGGGTTTGGCAAGTTTCCCTGGGTGGAAGTCAGGTACAAATTCTGCAGCTAGTCATATCGCCAAAAGGGTCATTTTTCATAATTAAAATGTTATGTCTCCACAAGTGCCTAACCCAGTGGTCTTCAAACTGAGCCCTCCCCCATCTAAGCACAACGTTTTGGTTTCAGGCCCCTCACAAACTTTCAAACGTTGCAGATGGAATAAGGATTACTAAATCGTCTGCAGATTGGAAATTCCACGGGGCAAAAGTCACTTTCAAGTTCTCATCAAAGCCAAATTTAGACCATCCGGACCTACCTGTACAAAGTTGCCAACTAAGCTTTGTGCAAATTCGCATCCAAGCTCAACCTAAAAAGCCCTATGCAGACTCCTTCTGCAAAGCACCACCCAGACACCATCTGCAAAGCCCTACCCAGGCTACATTATACAGAGCACCATTTAGACATCACTCTACAAAACCCCATTCAGTACCCATGTTCAAAAACTCACCCAGTTCTCCCATAAAAAAGCTCCAACTAAAACGCCCAGCAGAGGTGTCTTCTATGGAGTCATAGCCAGCCTGTACCGTCAGACTATCGGGTAGGGACTAGCAGGACTTCTTAAATTTGAATGGGAAAGTAAGAGCACTGCTCAGTAGAGAACCGTTACTCTGGGGCAGTGCATACCTACACTAGTGGTGGGGGAGCGACCCTTGACCTTGCCAGGTAGGTCGCTCCCCCACCACACAGCTCCGCCTGTGTTGTCCGCCCGCTGCTGCTAAGCTCGCCCCTCTGCTTGTGGCCTCAGTGCCCGCTTTCCTTCTGTTTCCCTCGCTGCCCCCATCTCCCTTGTGTCCATTTTGCCTTCTGTTTCCCTCGCTGCCCCCACTGTACTGTGCCCGTCTTTTCCTCCGTTTCCATCGCTGCCCCCATTGTACTGTGCCCGTTTTTTTCCTCTGTTTCCCTCGCTGCCCCCACTTCCCTTGTGTCCATTTTGCCTTCTGTGTCCCTCGCTGCCCCCATTGTACTGTGCCCGTTTTTTCCTCTGTTTCCCTCGCTGCCCCCACCACCATTGTGTCCATTTTGCCTTCTGTGTCCCTCGCTGCCCCCATTGTACTGTGCCCGTTTTTTTCCACTGTTTCCCTCGCTGCCCCCACCTCCCTTGTGTCCATTTTGCCTTCTGTGTCCCTCGCTGCCCCCATTGTACTGTGCCCGTTTTTTCCTCTGTTTCCCTCGCTGCCCCACCTCCCTTGTGTCCATTTCGCCTTCTGTGCCCCTCGCTGCCTCTCTCCACTCCCGCCGCTGCGTCCCCTGCGGCCCCGCCCCCCTGACTGCCCATTCGCTGCCCCTGCCTCCCGCCTCCCAGCTGCTCCTCCCTCCCACCTCCCCATATATGGTGGCCGCTGTGCGGCCGCGCCGCTGGCGCGCCAAAGGCGCGCCTAAGGCAAGCCCGTCTGCGCCCGTCCGCGCCTGGACCGCGCCAGAACCCCTGGGCCGTGCGCCCCCCGCTCCAGCCTCGAGGACCGACGCCGATACCACCACACTCCACGCTCTCAACCCCGGACGGACGCACAACTGCTTCAAGGCCGCCCCGAAACGCACCCATGGTCCCTTCACCTGCCGGAACTGCAGCTACACCAGCCTCAGAGCCACCGAGGCGCCCGCCAAGAAGGACCTCAACCACCTCCGGTGCATCCTACTGAACACCCGCTCCGCACGCAAACACGCCGTCGAGCTCTGGGACCTGCTCGACACATCATCACCAGACGTCGCCTTCCTGACAGAGACCTGGATGAACGACTCCTCCGCCCCCGACATCGCCATAGCCATCCCAGACGGCTATAAGATCACCCGCAGAGACCGCGTCAACGCAGTAGGAGGAGGAATCGCCATCGTCCACAAGAACACCATCAGGGTCTCGACCAGCACCGACGACACTCTCAGCACCGCCGAACACATGCACTTCCAGATCCACACGGACCCCAACACCACCCTTGTCTACAGACCTCCTGGGCCCCGACCCCAGTTCAGCGACTCCATCGCCGACTTCATCAGCACGCACGCCCTGACCTCTACCGACTACATCCTCCTCGGAGACCTGAACTTTCACCTGGAGAACAACAACGACAGCAACTCCACCACCCTGATCGACAACCTCGGTCTGAGCCAGCTCGTCACAACACCGACCCATTCCGCCGGCCACACGCTTGACCCCATCTTCTCCTCAAGCTCCCACGTCTCCTTCAGCCACACCACGGAACTCCTCTGGACCGACCACCGCTGCATCCATTTCACCTTCCAGAAACCCACCACACACCACCGCACCCAACAGATCCCACGCCGCTGCTGGAGCAAAGTCACCGAAGACCAACTTCGGGCAACCCTCGCTCTCAGCCCTCCCTCCGACCCATCGAACACCGACGACGCTGCCTGCAACCTCAAACGATGGATGGACGACTGTGCCAACACCCTCGCCCCGCTGAAAAACCTACAGTGACACCACCAAAAGAGCCAGCTGGTTCACCTCGGAACTCCTAGCTTCCAAGCGTACCTGCCGGAAACTAGAGAAGAAATGGCACAGTGATAAGACACCGGACAGCCACGCAGCCCACAAAGACGCCATCCGTAACCACCACCACCTCATCAAGTCCGCCAAGAGAATCTCCTTCAAAGACCGCCTCGAAAACAACGCACACAACAGCAAGGAGCTTTTCAACATCGTGAAGGAACTCTCCAACCCCAGCTCCAACACCAACGACATCCCGCCGTCGCAACCCCTGTGCGATTCCCTCGCCACCTTCTTCCACCGCAAGATCGCCGACATCCACGACAGCTTCAACACCCAGACAGCCCCAACTAAGATCGATGCACCAGACCCGCCGCACACCATCGACCACGACCCCTGCCAGCCTGGGCCAGCGTGAACATCGAGGACACCATCGAGACCATGAGCACAATACACTCCGGCTCCCCGTCAGACCCTTTCCCGCACCACATCTTCAACAAAGCCAGCAGCTCCATCGCACCCCACCTGTGCAACGTCATCAATCTCTCCTTCGAGACTGCGACCTTCCCAGAGAGCTGGAAACACGCAGAGATCAACGCCCTACTCAAAAAACCCAAGGCGGACCCGAGAGACCTCAAGAACTTCCGGCCCATCTCCCTGCTTCCGTTCCCAGCCAAGGTCATCGAGAAGATCGTCAACAAACAGCTAACCCGATACCTCGAAGAAAACAGCATCCTGGACCCATCCCAATCGGGGTTCCGCAGCAACCACAGCACTGAGACTGCCCTCATCGCCGCCACCGACATCAGGATCCTGCTGGCAACGGTGAGACCGCAGCCCTCATCCTGCTGGACCTCTCCGCCGCCTTCGACACGGTCTGCCACCGCACTCTACGCGCACGCCTCCATGACGCAGGGATCCGAGACAAGGCCCTGGAATGGGCCACCTCCTTCCTCGCCGGCAGAACCCAGAGAGTCCGCCTCCCACCATTCCGATCCAAAGCCTCCGAGATCATCTGCGGCGTACCCCAGGGATCGTCCCTCAGCCCAACACTGTTCAACATCTACATGGCCCCGCTCGCACCGCCAGACAGCACGACCTCAACATAATCTCCTACGCCGACGACACTCAACTGATCCTCTCCTCACCAAGGACCCCTCGCCGCCAAATCCAACCTCCATGAAGGAATGAAGGCCGTCGCCGATTGGATGAAGATCAGCCGACTAAAACTGAACACGGAGAAGACAGAGGTCCTCATCCTCGGCTCCAACCCCTCAGCCTGGGACGACTCCTGGTGGCCAACGACGCTGGGAGCAGCCCCGACACCCACCGACCACGCACGCAACCTGGGAGTCATCCTCGACTCAACGCTCTCCAAGGCCAAGCAAGTCAACGCAGTCTCATCCTCCTGCTTCAACACCCTCCGCATGCTTCGCAAGATCTACAGGTGGATCCCGACAGACACAAGAAGAACAGTCACCCAGGCCCTCGTCAGTAGCAGACTTGACTATGGGAACGCCCTCACGCGGGAGCCCCGGCCAAGCTCATCAAGCGACTGCAACGCATACAAAACGCCTCCGCACGCCTGATCCTCGATGTACCACGCCACAGCCACATCACCCCCCACCTGAGGAACCTGCACTGGCTCCCCGTCGACAGGAGAATCTCCTTCAAACTCCTCATCCACGCACACAAGGCACTCCACAAGACTGGCCCAGCCTACCTCAACAGACGACTCCTCTTCTACGTCCCCAACCGCCAACTCCGCTCCGCCGACCTCTCCCTCGCCACCGTCCCTCACATTCGAAGAACTACCACCGGCGGCAGATCCTTCTCCCACCTCGCCGCCAAGACCTGGAACACCCTTCCACTAAGCCTACGACAGACCCAAGACCTGCTGACCTTCAGGAGGCTACTCAAGACCTGGTTGTTCGACCAGTAGCAGCACCCCCCCTTTTTTCCCTAGCGCCTTGAGACCCTCGCGGGTAAGTAGTGCGCTTTACAAATTCTGTGATTGATTGATACTATATTTTCATTTCAATCACTGCCAGTTCTGAAAAGCTATTTTTGAAATTCCAGTCCAGCACCCTCCCCC